>OZ005654.1:195021455-196221455 GCA_963930645.1 Salticus scenicus | reverse complement strand
TTCATGTGAATTATGTACGCTCTTTCTTAACTCAACTTTTGAAATTTATTTCATTATACTGTTATTGATAATGTCAATTTTTGTTAAATATTATTAATTGTTATGATTAATGTAACTAATAATTTTCTTTAATGTTACTTGAAACTAGATAAATATATATATATTTTTTTTTTCATTTAACGGCCCCATCTTCACTTACCGTCGCGGGAAACCCGAGCCAATGTTATTCCGAGGGAATTTTTTTTACTTATAACTCATTAACTAATACATATTTTTAAATTCTGTATTCACATTCAGAAAATTCCCAACTTTTAAACTGACGCACCTTTTTTAAAAACATATTTTTTTAATTTTTAATATTTTATTTTGAAATTGCAATATGAAAAATTTCACTTGTTGAAAATTCGTATTTTGCAGCTTCAAAATAAAATATAAAAAATTAAAAATACATTTTTAAAAAAGGTCCGTCAATTTAACAGTTGAGAATTTTCCAAATGTGAAAACAGTAAATTATATTAATTAAAGAAACGAAGTGAATTTACTAAATTAAATAAATTAAAAAACCTTTACTACCTCGTTGTTGGCCGTTAAATCTTTCGGTCGGGGTCCCGACTCTCATCAGACGGCTTCTCTGTGAGTGATTTGGATTGTTCTGCTGGTTTCTGCTTTTTCAAAATATGGCACCACCTTCTATCTGGAGCTACTGCGCTGCTGTCATTACAAGCGTTTTCATTGGTGGTTATTTCGATCGACTCGCGGGACATGGCATAGTTGTATTCTTCATAATTAGCTATTTTAGTGGTTTGTCCGAAATTTATATCTATGTTTTTTTTATCTAATATCTTTATATATATAATAAATTTATATCTAACAAGAGTAAAAGAACATATGAGAGATATTAAAACTGGAAATCAAAATACAGCGTTAGCCAAAACTTTTTACCGGGAAAACATAGATATAAATTTCGAACAAACCACTAAAATAGCTAATTATGAAGAATACAACTACGCCATGTTCCACGAGTCGATCGAAATAACCACCAATGAAAACGCTTGTAATGACAGCAATGCAGTAGCTCTAGATAGAAGGTGGCACCATATTTTGAAAAAGCAGAAACCAGCAGAACAATCCAAATCACTCACAGAGAAGCCGTTTGATGAGAGTCGGGATCCCGATCGAAAGATTTAACAGCCAACAACGAGGTAGTAAAGGTTTTTTAATTTATTTAATTTTGTGAAAACAGTATTTAAAAATATGTATTAGTTAATGAGTTATAAGTATGTAAAGAAAATTTCCCATAGAATAACATTAACTTTCATTCATATAATCTATTTCTGAATTACTCTGAAAAATCTTAATTCAATGACAATTAAAAATAGCAGAATTTTCTTAAATAATAACAATAATAATAATAATAATAATAATAAAAAGAATTTAAATATGTTCTAACAAGCTGAATAATTTGATATTCGGCCAAACCCAATATTCGGCAATATGGTCGAATACCGAATTAGATACCAAATATTCGGTACATCCCTATTCTGTACCCCCCCCCCTTTTTTTTTTTTTTCTTTGGCACTTCAGTTATACAGGCATGTAGAAATTAAGAAAATTACATCACTAGTCTGCAAGACCAGTAATTTTAAGATTTTACTGGCTCGCACATATTTCCACTGGTCTGTTTATCCAATCTATTATATTTTTAAAAATATTTAAAATATTATTACATTTTAGTAATTGTAATGTAAAATAAAATTACATGGCCAATATATATACATATATATATTATAAATGGATTAAAAAATACAATACAAATCAAGTCTTATACATATAAAAAATTTATGGTTTAACAAAAAAGCTAAATAAAATGACACATTATTTACTATATAGTACAGTAGAACCTCGATCCATCGTTTTTTACGGGGTAAGTGGAAAAAAAAAAAAAAAAAAAAAAAAACGATGAAAGCGGGAAAACGACGAATGCAAATAAAAATCAAAATATGAAGAAAGCAATGTTTATGAATTATTAAACACAATATATACAGCAGGGCCCGAAATTTCAGTTCAGATTACACTCGCCGAAAAAAAGGTTTTACTCGCCACAGAATAGGATTGTCTTTTTTTTTTTTTTTTTTTTTTTGTGCATTTTGGGTTTTTTTTTTTTTTTTCCTAACTATTTGAAATGCTTTTATAAATATGCCTAAAATTATATATATCAAAAGTGTGTTGTATATCATCATGTCTCATAATCATCTATGAACAAAAATCATTATAATGCATTGTATTTGAGATTTGAAAAAGATTAAAACATCTATAATATGCTAAGAGTCTTTAAAGAATAATAATAATTAAAAAAAAACTTTGTCAAACAATATCCTGTGAAAACCTTTCTACTATGAAAGATTAAGCTTCCTTATTTACTTAACTTTTTACATCAGAAATGTCTTTTTTGTCTATTTTATTTTTATATTCACACGGAATGTCGATGTGTATATCTTGTTCATTGTTGTCATTTCAAATAGCCATTTCGGAATTACTTTTTCGATAAAATTGTTGCTTACAAATCATAACAAGCGCAAATTCTTGGCGTTTCAGCAAAAAACTGGAAAATGTTAACTGTTTTTTGATCATTATTCAACAAAATAAACATATACAGTATCTTTAAAAGGGCTCGGGCTAATTTTCATGCGCCAATATCGCATAGACAAACTTTCGCATTTTCTTTTCTCGGACAGTGGGTGATGGGCAAAGAGGATCTCTGCTCGTCTATTCTCAGTCTGCTTGAAGAAATCACAGTGGGAAAAACGAAACTGCCAAAGAGGTTATAACTTTTATGCATGTATATACTAAGCATTTTTCCTTTCCTAGGCTGAGGCGATCGTCGGGTAATGCGCACACAGACTCGGCACTCCGAGAAGAGAAAAAGGAGAAGTTAAATATGAGGTTATATCTATGATGGCAAGATTTTGCCATATTTAAATCTATAAAAAGAATGTTTTCTGTCACCATATCATGTAAGAATTCTCTCTATAAATAGACCAAATTTTTACTCGCCACAGTAACTACTCGCCAATGGCGAGGTGGCGAGCGGAAATTTTGCACCCTGGTATACAGTATACTAATAATAAAAACTAATTTTTTACTTTCCAAATTGTCAAAGTAATAAATCAATGTTGTAGAACATTAAGTAAAATTTATTTTTACAAATCAATAATTTTATGTTGGGTTTTTCATTCATTTCATAAATTAAACAGGAATTTTTCCAGATTTACGACATTTTTCTGGTTCTTTTCTGTAATTTCATGTGCTTATATAAAAGTTCTTGCATTTTCAAACGCTATAATTACGTCATCGGCGGAAATATTATCCTCTGTTTCTTTGCCATTATTTTCATTTTTTTAAATCACACATTTCTTCTATGCTTTAGGATACTGTGTGTCGCAATGTCTTGATTGATGCAAATTACCACTAAATTTTGTACCAGACGCATAGCTTCTGCTACACACAATCCATTCTTCATCTGCATTATCACCATTATCATAATTTTCTTGCCCTTCTGTTTGGTGTTCTTCATTTTTTCGCGCATAACCACATTTCACGAAACAATTTTCTAGATTACTGAAGAGGTTACTTCCTGCCAATCTGAAATTATAAAATGAATAGATGGTATGGAGACATGGAACATCAATGGAAATGGGTAAAAAAGTTATTTTAGGATGAAAGCAGTAATTCCACTCACTATGCCACATAGAACTGTTTGACATTCAGGAAAATCTTTTTACAAGGTCAGAAGAAAAATTTTACAATGATGAATGCGGGAAATCAACTTTTTGAAGCACGATACATACAGGTTTCATTAACATTATTTCAATACAATTGGTGCAGGGTAGCAGGGACCATAGAAATAAAACGATGCATGCGGGAACAATAGATAGGGGTTGCACTGTATTACATTACATATTAAAAGTTTTAAAAAGTTATTAATGTGAAATTAAAATTACAGAGGATAGGCTATGTTATATTAACAATTTTAAAGAAAAGTAAAAAATAAAAATATTAGAAAGCTTCATTGATCCCTTATACAGTCATGCATTAAATCAGACACTCTCAAGCTACCTGCTGCAAGTCGAGTGTAGTTATTTCTTCTAAGAATTTATGTTTTTTTTTTTTTTTTTTTTTTTGTTTAGGAATCTAACCTTCACATATATACTTGCAATCTTTAATGTAGCATGTAATTTTCTGAAAGATCTGTTCAGCAATATTACATAAATTTTAACAATACTTTAATGTGGGTCACAGGTAAAATGCCAGTGAGTTCGGGTCGAAAGTCAACTTGTGGGTCGAATCCCAAGACTCCAGTCTGGTGGACCACTAGAATTTATATTTTGCTGGTCCATTGAATATTTTCATGGTTCCTCACCAACAGACTATAGTTGATTTCGAGCCCTGGTATGTATTGTATGGGAACATTCTAAAGAACAATTCACAATTTCAAACATTATAGGCTAATTATCAAACATACCTTTGAATAGGACATCTGAATTATTACAAATTGAGGCCTCATAGCAGATCTTACACTACAAGTGATGCACTTTTGATACTTAATTCTTGAAGTATTTTCTATAACAGCAAAAAGAAAAGAATAATAATTAGAATTACACCAAATAGTGTTTTTGGCCGAATACCGAATATTCAGTCAAAATTTTGGCAGAATATTTGGTATTTGGTCGAATACTTAAATTTCAATTCAAGTATTTTTTCATACCCAGAATAGTTTAAATATTTTTTAATTTACTGCATATAAAAAAGAATGCAGTGTGCATTAAAAAATATCAGCATAAAATCTAAGCATTAACCCGACGTTTCTCACGTTAATCGTACATACACAAATGCTCGAGGCAGACCTGTGAAGCCCATTCATAGATTTATATTTTATGCAGGTTATTAAACAACATATTAAGCATTTACCAACAGTATAATTTAAAACAATTTTTAGAGCTCAAATTTCATTCATATGTAATAGAATTTTAAAAAAAAAGTACCAAGTTCGCGCTATGCCGCGGAAGCCCGGTGTGAATAATGCCAGTTAAAAAAAAATTGACTGTGAAAATAGTAATAAAATATATCATATTAAAAAAAAAAAAAAAAAATCCCTTTCCCCTGTAAAGTTTTGAATTCTAGTAAATAAACTAAAAAGTCCAAATACATTGAATAAAAATAAATAAAAATTTTTCTCTTCTGAATTTTCATAAATTTGTACCTTGTACACTTACTATTGGTAAATACAGTTTAAAATATGCTGTCACAATTTTCCCATCATTTAACTGCTAGCATCAGTTTTTATTTTTAAATTTATCATATTTGAATACAAATTCTATTTTAATTTAGATTATAATATAATGTGATAAAACCCAGCGGCAGAAATACTGCAACACGGCGACATAGTCGCGGGCACAGAAAAACGGCTTGCAGACAGATTTTGTCTGCACTAATAAAAAAAATTAGTCTGCAACTTTCAGACACTTTTTGTCTGTACTACAAAAAAAAAAAAAAAAAAAAAAAAATTGCCCGCGACTTTCACACAGTTTTTGTCTGCAGTCATAAAAAATTGTCTGCAATTTACGGACATTTTTCGCCCACGACAATGCACTACCGATATATGACGTCTTAGACGCTCTCTGGTAGGAACATGCAAAACAGTGCAGTGTTATGCGTGTATCCTGTTACCTGTTACTGAGATCCTACGGGAACATAGAAAAGTGCTAATTTCATTTTAAACTGTCCCAAAACTTCTCCTCTACTTCAAAATTCACTTATAAAAATTTCAGTATCAATCAAAACTAAAACTTTTATTATTTATAATTTTTTTTTTTTTTTTTGTGTTGTGTCAAACATTACTATAACATATTTAATTGAATGAGTTAATCTTATTATTTTACAATTATATACTATACTGTTCTGTAGTAAAATTGTATTGTGTATTGTTGCACGAGATCACCATAGTTGTTAACCCCCCCCCCCCTAGATTGCTACTATCATCTTTCAGGCTCTTTGAGTGCAAGCCATTTTCACCCCTGACTACATGCAAATTTCACAGACAGATTATGAAATTTTAAAAACCTGTCGCAGACATCTACAAAATTTTCTGTCACTGGGTGATAAAAACTTTATTAGATTGGTATATAATATTTATTTATTTAATATTCTTTGACATCATAACATTGATGATTAAAAAAAAATCAATTTAAATTTCATATAATAAAAAATATTTTTATCAATTTCAATATTTCAACTTAATACAAATACGACATCATCAATTGTTCACAATTCACGGAGCATACATATCAGGCTATGGACTGTGGCAGCACAAATTTTTATACATTTACTGACTCATGCATTACGAATTTGAGGCATCCAGTGATTTTTTCTTTTTTTCTGTTTTAGTGCTTGCAAAGCGAGCATACATTGGGATACTGATTGCGGCAGCACAAATTTTCATACATTTACTGATTCATGTGCCATAAATTTGGAGTAATGATGTTTTTCTTGGTTTTAAAGCTTGCAAAGTGAGCATACATCGGAATACTGACCACGGCAGTACAAATTTTCATACAAGGCGAATCAGGGTTATCCAGTGATTTTTTTAATCTTTTGCTTTGTTTTAATTTTTAAAAAAATGCTTGCAATGCATATCGGAGTATCGACTTATGCAATTTATAAAATTTTTCTTTTTAAAAATATATTTTTGTGCTACTTTTATTATAATGAATATGACTTTTGTTGCCGTGATCCACATTAGCTCATTATAGTGCTTTACATTTTAAAAATAGCAATTGTTGCTGTTTTTTTAATTTAAAATTCTAGCAATGAACGGATTTTTCAGTTTAATTTGTCTGTGAAAACAATCATCGACGTCAATAGTTGCCAGGTTGGAAAGTTAATCTTGCCTATGAGCTGGCGGCAGGGTTGGGTTTTTGACATCAAAAAGTGGTTTTCAACATAACGTCCCCTGTTGCAGAATTTTTTCTTGCTTTTTGTGACGCACCTCACTAAAGCTAATTTCTTTCTGCAAGACAATATCATTCAATAATAAAACTACCAATAAGACTAGCTTCGCATCGTTTAGCAAATTAGATAATGTACATATGCGATAAATTCTCCGTCCGACTGTACCTGTCCGAAGTCTGTGCAACCATTAGCGGACAAGCTTTAGCTGCTTCAAGCCGTTTCTCACAGATAGACAGACGCACACACACACACGCGTACAGATTTTAATAACATAAGAGATATTAAGCATTATATAGAGTAACTGCTAAGCTAAACAGTTTTAATTTTTCTTTTTTTCTCCCTGTAAAAATATTTATTTTTTACAAAATAAAGTACTAAAATAAATTGCTGTTCATGCTATCTCGTACTTTGTTTTGAAAACTTTAAGTTTCATTGTAAATTTCTAGAATTTACAAGTTTAAGAAATGTGGGTTTTGGGAGTAGACATAGACTGTATATTTTGAAAAGTATTTTTTTTCAGAATGAATATAACAATAATAATAATAGATAACAGAAAATTTATCTTTTTTTCCTGATTTGTAAAAAATACACAGAATCAAATTTAAAACATTGTGGTCATTACTACCGTTTACCATTAGATTATTGGCCCATACAAGCACTGAAAAAAATGTATTGGTAGAAATTACAGTTTAAATTAGAGTAGAAGTAGTAAGTACTTATAATATTTTTAATTACTACATATTTAATTAACAATAAATGCAAAAAATAAATATCGTACATCGAAAAAAGAAATTTCAAGGACTTTTATTATGAAATAAGTAATTTCGAATTATACTTAATATATGTTTTAAAAACACTTTAATGCTACTTATATATATAATACATACATTCAGACAACAGAAAAGAATAATAATGCTAACCCTTTTAAAGACGATTTTGAAAACATACCAATAATTTTAACTGTTTTCATATTTAAAATAGTGCTGCACCGAGTAGCACTTTGGCCGAGTAACCGAGTACCGAGTACTCGGCCTTTTACTACTCGGCCGAGTACCGAGTAGCCGAGTACCGAGTAGTTGTAAGAAAGAATAATTGACATATGAAGAATTTCACACATCTTGAAATTTAAAAAAGGCTTTTTGAACACGAAATTAAGTTAAATAGCAAACAACATGTTTTCATGAAACGTTTCAGAACTTTTGTAGTGTATATACACAATTAGGTTCATTGTTATATTTGATACTTCCAGCTTAGTGGATTATTAAAACCATAATAACTGATAACTTCTTTTTTTATTATATAGTCTTTCTCAGATGTGAATCATTCTCAGATAATTCTTAGAGAATATAAAAGTTCCTACATACTCAGGCTTAATTTAAGATGCATGAAGTTCACATATGAAATGAGAACATTAAAATAAATATTTTATCATTTCAAACATGATAGATTTCATTAATCTTCAAACTCTAGAAGAGTAAAAAAGATAGGTGGTTTTGGGCCATAATTTGAAAAACAACATTTTTGATTATTAAAATATATTTTTAATAACATTTTAGTGTATTTACCTTTTTCATAATTATTATTTTTTAAATTAAAAACCAATCCTTTCTTACAGTTTTAAAAGTGTCTTACTTTTATTTGAACAAATATGTAACTAAAGTTTTATTTACTATATTAGTACTATTTACTATAAGGGTTCTTTTTCTATGATATTTTATTTTTGTCTGTTTTATAGATACAATAAGTTTTTATAAAAAAAAAAAAAAAAAAAAAAAAAATGTATATTACACGCATACAAGATGGTTATACTCAAATTCTTGTAACTAAAATGGATAAGCTCATATACAGAGTTTGGTGGCAATCTGCTTGCTCGTTTTAACTGCAGAAAGCTGTTTGTAGCAAAAGTTTAATCACTATGTTTATATCTTCATATTTTTTAGTTTAGTTATTAATAAACATCTCTTATGAATACATTTCTTTCAATAATACATAAAAATAATGAAATTCTAACAACTACTCGGTATTGGCCGAATACTTAGTCCATATTTGGCCGAGTACCGAGTACTCGGCAAACTGGCCGAGTAGGCCGAGTACCGAGTATATAACGAGTACTCGGTACAGCTCTAATTTAAAACAACTATGACCACAATTAGGTGTATTTGAACTAATTTTCAATACAAGCGCTGTTCGAATTAATTTTTGAAAAGATTACCTCTAAATTTAAAACAACAAGAATGAAAAACATTTTAAATGTAAAAAGTATTTTATTTATGAACTTACCTTGATAATTATCCACTTAGACTGCATCTCCGAATTCACTTTCGGAACACCACGCTCACATCAGCATGCAGGTGCGGGGGCATCCATCTTGGAATATCTTCTCGATGACTCGATGTCGTAAACAAACACAGCAGCGTTGCCATACCTGTTTTTCAAAACTTTGCGATCTGCAAGATTTGCCGTAACAGGAAATTGTTTGAGGTTGAGATTGAGTGGGTTTTACGGGTTTTACATCGCGCAAGTGCTACAGGACAAATGCCGAAAATCTTTTAATTAAATTAGAGAAACAACAGCTTGATAAACAATTAATATTTATATAAGGGAATATTTAAAAAATCTGGTGTGAAAGTAAAACAACCACACGAATTTCAATACCCACTATTACACATATTATATGCATTTTTGAGAGATAATGTCATCAAAAAACATAAAAGTTACCTAAAGAAGTAGAAACATAAAATTTTTCCGGTAAGAGAAACTTATAAAGACATCATTAAAAAAGAAGCTTACATATAGCGAGGTAAAAAATAAGAGAAAAAAAGGGTAGAGTTATATTTTTAAACACAAATTTTCGAGATTTGAAGATGACCTACCTAAGGAGGAAGATTATTAATTTCCCTCTAATAACCACGTAATACACGAGAAAGAAATGGATTTATATAAGAAGTTTCAAGAAAATCGTTAGAGCCGTTTTTGAGATACCAACTTAAAAAAAAAATATTGACCGGAAAACAATAATTACATACAAAAGGATATTTCAAAGTGAGTTAATAGGGCGAGTTTGAAAAAAAATCCGTACAGCCGTTTTTAAAGGAACGCGCTTGCGAGACCTGAAATTGAGCTATTTATACAGGACGCCTATCAATTTTCCTGAACTAACCAATTATATCATTCGAAAGGACATCTAATAGAGTGTTTATATAGCAAATTTGAAGAAAATCGTTAGAGCCGTTTTTGAGATACAGACTTACGGTCCCACTTCCGGTCTCCGATGTCCCACTTCCGGTTTTTCAATTTTCACCAAAATTTGGAAAATTTGTCTGTACACCAGGCTTGTCTTAATTCTGAAGTTTTGTAGTTATATCTTTATTGGTTTCGGAGATATGATAGCCAGAAGATTCCACACATTCAAAAGTCTCCGAACACTAGCAAAAATTCCTATGTAAAAAAAGTACACTTAATTCAATTTTGTTAAATAAATCCTTGTCGAATCCTGTTCATAAGCAGTCTAAAAACAGAATTCCACAGGGGTTTATTTAACAAAACTTTATTAAGTATACCTTTTTTATATAGGAATTTTTGCTAGTGTTCGGAGACTTTTGTTACCGACTGTACACACATACACACACACTGACCAATTGCCAAAAAACACTTTTTTGGACTAAGGGGATCTTAAAACGTGTAAATCAGGTGAAATCTCGATATCGAAAATTTGGACCAAATACAATACTTCCATTACCCTACTGCCGTAGGTAATGGAAGTAAAAAATTAACCAGTATTAATAAAAATCATATGGACGTTTCTCCTGTGACATCGCTGAAAGGTTACAATTTGAAGAGATTTTTACTTTTTTACTTTTTTACTTTCTTCTATATGTAATATAGAAAAAGTATTGGATTCGTGAAAAATTTCGACCTCCGTTTTTTGATGGATTTACACGTTTTGGGATGTCCTGAACACGAATTGATAGTTTTTAGAAAATGTCTGTCTGTGTGTATCACGTTTTTTGTGGACGCTGTATCTCACGAACCAATGAATGAAATTTAACCAAACTTGGTATTTAGTTGCACCCTGACATAAACTGGTGCTGATTAGATTTGGGGATCAATCGCTCAACAGGTGGCGCTGTGATCGCATTTTTGTAAACTTTTAACATGGCAGTATTGGACAAAATTTCGTATAAATGTGCATAATGAGAATTATTTTAAACTTGTGATTGTAAATATAATATAAATTATTGATAATAGTAGTAGTTTTCTCGGAAAAAAATTGTGTGCATGTGGGGGCATCGGTTCCCCCATAAATTTTCACGATGGGTATCTTTCGAAAGGTCTCGTCAATACCTTTAAAAGGAATGGTTGAACTATAAATCTGTGATAATTTAAAACAAAGTTATCGATTTTTTTTTTTTTTTTTTTACTTTTAACAAAAAAAAAAAAAAAAAAAAAAAAAAACTTAGAAAAAAAAATCGTTTTTTCTTTTTTTTTCTTTTTTCTTTTTTTAAATATTGTTACTGAGTGAATTTGAATAGGAAAATATAGAAGAAAGTTTTGTGGTGGCCACAGCATACTAGTTAATATGTAGTATTGCACGGATTAGGAAAGGTATTTGTTAAATTCAAGGTCATTGCGCTTAAGCTATATGAGGTAGATATTTTTCAATCATTCATAGGGGACCAAATATCTGGGGACTATCCCCAGTTTCGAAGGATAAAATAATTTCAAGAAATAATACTTTTATAATTTGTATTGGAATATATAGAAAATAATTTTGTGATGATCATAACAAACTAGTTTTATAATGTTTCAAAAGAGTTTTTAAGCTTTTTTTTTTTACTTTCTTCTATACATTTAAAACTAGAATGTTGTGGCCACCACAAGACTTTCTTCTATATTTTCCTATACATATTCAATCAGTAACAATTAAAAAAAAATATATATATATATGATTTTATTTTTTCTAAGTTTTTTTTTTTTTTTTTTTTTTTTTGTAAAAATTAATACATATTCAATCACTAACAATATTAGAAAAAAAAAAAAAAAAAAAAAAAAAAAAAAATCGAATTTTTTTTCTAAGTTTTTTTTTTTTTTTTTTTTTTTTGGTTAAAAGTAAAAAAAAATCGATAACTTTGTTTTGAATTATCACAGATTTATAGTTCAACCATTCGTTTTAAAGGTATTGACGAGATCTTTCGAATGATACCCATCTTCAAAATTTACCCCCAAAATTCTTACATTTTTTTTTTTCATTTTTAAAGGGAAAAAAACTGAAAATAAAGGATAAGTTTCAGGTGACGGGATAAAATTAACATCCTTTGGACATTTATTGTTACATTTCTCTGAGAAGAAAATCGTCAACATTCATTTTGGAAAAGGAAAATTAGTAAATACTAATAAAAAAAAAAATAATTATTTAAAAAAAAAAAAAAAAAGTGTTGCACTGCTTTAATTTTAATGGAAAAATGAAAAAGTTTTGTGATGGGTACAACATACTAGTTTAGTTTTGCCTACGTTCTGTAGCGTCCTCTCAATGCACGCCTTAGATGTACAGATGTTCAGCACATTATTAACAAAAGCCTGGACAATACTTTATGCGATTAAGTATTATGTTTAAAAAGTGTTTCAAAGGTGTTCTAGTATTAAAGGTGCATGTGTTGTAAAAGTGTTCTAAAAAGCGTTTAGAATCTGAATGGGCTCTTAAATTTGGATCGAAACACTATCTAAACACATTTCTTGTCCTTGTAATTTCTAACAACACTTTAAAACACTATATTTCTCCTCACACAACACAATCGCAACACAATCGCAATACAATCAGAAGGTTTTGGTCTAAAAGTGTTTAGAATTGTGTTCACTTAGCGTTGCAAAAGTGTTTCGCGCATTTGCAGTGTATCCTACAATGAAATCAATATCAAGAAATCATTCTGGTGAAAATATGGCCCCAGCGATATAAGAAAATGTTTTTCAGTGAAGATTGGTTTAAGACAACATACATGGGGCCGGTGACAAATTCAACAAAGTCAACAATGTTTGTGATCACTTTTGTATAGTTAAGTAAACGGAATGATCTGTAACTTTAGTATATGTTAATATAGACCCAATGCAATTTGGGGATTAAAATTGTGTGACAACAGCATGTTAAATAACTAGAATAACAAGAATGGCTGCAAATAATGATAATTTATTACTTAAAGACGACTTTACACAACATTTTTACTTAAAAGAAAGTTTTAAAGCAGTTCAAAGTTGTAATACCCGCCTCGATACGACGATGCATCAATCGAAGAACGTTCGCAATAATGCATGTTATATTGACAATAAATCGACTTGCAGCAACGACTTGTGCCGCCAAATACATATCTTATTCCACGTTGATTTCGTACATTATGGCAGTCATGAAACCTTACAGAAAACAATCAAGAGCAGCAGATCTGTAAATGAGGGCACCATGGAAGTGGTCCAGTGAGGCCAACCTATCACCTCTAAGATGCAACGTCCAGATATTAACGGGCAGTGCGGGATAAACTAGCTGAAGTTTCGTCATGTTGAAATGCCAGGTTACACGTTGTTCTCTCGGCGATTATCAGACGTCGGAACGAGTTATGAGAGAATTTGACAGTTACTTAGCGGTTATTACACAGCAGTTAAATACCCATAAAATACGTGCATATCCATCATTCCTCAATCCGTGCAGCTAAACATCCTTCCTTACATTCATACACCCAAATTACGCTTTTCATCACTTCATCCTTGCTAGCATTACTTGCGTTTTTCAACCACTCTTCGCGTCTCGTTAATGCATACCACCGTATGATTTATATCTCTTATCGAGTTCCTGACCTGCATGTAAATTTTTGAAAAACAGTTCTTAATCTTCAATACATATATGTATAAGGAATTAACAAAATAGGGGGATTCGAATCCGAGATTTGAAATTTCTGAGAACAGAACCCTATTAACCTGATCAAATCTTTGAAGTTATCTAATTAAATGAGATATTATCAAAATTGAATAATAAAAAACTATAATTTTTCATGGATTATACTAATTAAAAAAGATGATGAGGAGAAAATATCCAAACAATATTTTTCTAGTGTAAACGGATTATTAAGTCATAGATAGAGAAAGGGAACTATCTCCCCACAGTAATTTTGCTGCAAATATCAATACTTAAATGAAGCTATTACCAATTATATATATATATATATGTGTGTGTGTGTGTGTGTGTGTGTGTGTGTGCTAAAGAGCCGAAAAAGCTGGTACACCTAACTAATATCGTATAGGATTCTCGTGAGCACGCAGAAGAGTTGCAACACGTCGTTGAATGGACTCGACTAATGTCTGAAGGTGCGCTGGAAGCAATTCACACGATAAATCCTGCAGGGCTATCAACACATCCATAGGATTTTGAAGAGGGTGAGATCTTTTCTGAACAGCACATTGGTTAGGATGAAAAATGTTCTTGTATTGGAATTTCGGAGCCACTTGGTAGCAAATCTCGATGTGTGGAGTGTCGCATCGTCCTGCTGGAATTGTCTAATTTCGTCAGAATGCGCAAATAACACGAATGATTGCAGGTAATCAGGCTGATTCCTTACGTTACTTGTCAGAGTCGTATCTGGACGTATCAGATGTCCCATGTCACACCCACTATACATTACCATAACATAGTAGAATCTCTGTCAGCTTAAATAGTCTCTTCATGGCATGTAGGGTCCATAGAATCACGAGGTAATTTCATTACTTGTACACATCCCTCCAACCAGTATAATAGGAAATGAGACTCATGAGATCAGGCAATGTGTTTCCAGTAATCAACAATCCAATAACAGTGTTGGCAAGCCCAAGCGAGGCATAAAGCTTTGTGTCGTGCAGTCAGCAATGGTACACGACTAGGCATTCAGCTCCGAAAGCACATATCAATGGTGGTTGAATAGATTGCATACTGGTAATTGTTGATGCCACAACATTAAAATCTGCAGCAATTTAACGAAGGTTGCACGTTTGTCATGTTTAATTATTCTCGTCAGTCCCTTTCATTCATTTCATTTTTCCCGCCGACTGCGATGTCAAAGATTTCCTGATTTATCGGATTAAAGATATTCACAGTATAATCGTGAAAATGGTCGTACGTGAAAATCCAAATTTCATTGCTGCGTCGGGATTGCTGTAAGCCCTTTTCGTGCACCAATTGTACAACCTGTTCAAAGTCGCTTGAATCTTGATAAATTGCTATTGTAGCAGCCCTAATCAATCTAAAAGCTTTGACAGACACCTGTTATCTTATATAAGTACTGCTGATCGCATCACGTTTTTCTGATTGTCTCCATACTTCTTTTTTTTACATATATGCGTCTGTGCCATCTTTTGACTCTTCAGTGTAAATAATGTCTAGAGTTAAAGAAATATATGTAATATTTCTACGTATTTATTAATTATAAACACTTTTCGCATTGGAATTTGTACTTTTTTTTTTCTTTTTTAACTGTAATTAATTTCAGTTTTGATGAAATATAATTATTATAAATTATGAGTAGCAGGCTTTGTCCACTTCGCTGCGCAATATTTAAATCAGTTGTCAAAATGCATATCATTATTAATAACCTAAGTTAAAGTTCTCGCTGTATGTGGTAGAGGTTTTTCCCGCTCGCAATGTGAGGAGTCTGGGTCCTCACTGCCTTCAGCAGCAAATTACCCGTTTCTTACTTTCCCTTCCCCCTCGGTTGAGTTTGAAGTTTTGCAAAATCCCGCAGATTCCTTAGATTTCTCAAAACAAATTTAGCGCTAAAAGGGGGGGGGGCGGTCTCGAATTTGTTTCTTCGTAGTGCCCCCTCATTAAAAAAAAACGAAAATCACAAAAGAAAAAAAAAAAACTAAAGTGGGTTTTGGGAAATATCCTATGGAAGACACATAGCTGTTTTCAATAAAGTTGTACTATTTTTAGTAGAGCTCTACTCAAAAATCTGGAATTTCTGAAGTTTCACCCCGAAAAACGATTATTCCTCTCCCTCTTGTAAGAATTAACGACTCCAGAATCGTACATAATGCTTTATTTATAATAAAGTGTATTCTCCTCATGTGCAATATCTTCACCGTGAAGTAATTTGGGCCGAGTTATACTTACAAACGTTTTTTGCTTCCTGCCCCCCAGGGGAAAAGGGGGAATTTCAATAAATCCCGTTACTTTAGGGGTCGGATACATATAAACAATCCAATCATCTAACTTTGTGACCGCAGCTCTCGTAAATTTAACAGGATAAATTTAGCGCGAAAAGGGGTTTCTCCAATTTGCCCTTCGTAAGACGTACCCTTCCCCATCCTTAAAAAAAATGGCAGATCGCAAAAATCAAAAAATGTGTTTTGGATATATCCTAAAGAAGACGCATGGCTGTTTTTAACATCTTTGTTCTATTTTTGGTAGAGTTTTAATCTTAAAAAATCGGAATCAGCAAAATTTCCCGCCACAAATCGATTTTCCTCCTCCCTCCAATTAAAAATAAAAAATTCCTACATCGCAGATAATTTATTTGTACTCATGTGTAGTCTCCTTATGTGCAATTTCTTTATTTTGAAGTAATTTGAGCCGAGTTATGCTTAAAAATATAGCTTTGCCTTCTGTCCCCCCAAGGAGGGAACAGGGATAATTTCGATAAATGCCGTTACTTTAAGTGTCGGATACATATAAACAATCCAAGTACCAAAATACGTGACCGCAGCTCACATAGATTTCTCAGGACAAATTTAGCGATAAAAGGAGTGTCCAGATTTTGCCCCTCGTAACCCCCCCCCCCAAAAAAAAATAATAATAATAATAATTGCGAATCGCAAATAACCAAAAATGTGTTTTTAAAACTATCCTAAGTCTCATAGCTTTTTTCAACATTTTTGTTCCATTTTTAGTAGAGTTCTACTCAAAAATCCGGAATTGGCGAAATTTCCCGCCAAAAATCGTTTTCCCTCCTCCCTCCCCTTAAAAATCGAAAATTCTTAAATTGTATATAATATTTTATTTGTACTTATGTCTAGTCTCTCCATGTGTTTTTTTTTTTTTTTTTTTTTTTACTGTGAAGTAATTTGGAGGCGAGTTATGTTTACAAACGTGCTTTTGACTTTTGCCGCCACAGGAGGAGGGGGGATTGGAGGGGAATTTCGAAAAAGTTAATAGATATAATCTTAAGTTAGATAAAGATCTGAATTATTGCTGTGCGCCGTTCAATTCCGTCCTGCCGTTCTCACGTGATATCCGAACAAAAATAGCGTTACAGATACGATGACACACACACGCAGACAAAATTTTCTAAAGATATTTTGTGCTTTCATGGTGTGTGAAACATGAAGATATCGCAAAATTTTTTGATTCTGACAAGTTTACAGACAAAAGTCTGATTTTATAAATTTACAATTGTTTGTGAAATTCAGATGTATATGTAAATAAGTATATGATATCCATGGGTTAAATAACTATAATTGATATTTCATGGAGCTCTGTTAATCTTTTATTTAAAAAAAAATACATTGCTTGTTTTATATGAATACAGAATATTTTTCAGAATGTACAATTTTGAATTTGAAAATTTATTCGAAGCTTTACGCAGTGTATTTTAATAATAAAAATCAAGATAGAATTCCTTTTTTTTGGTTTTGGCGATGGTATTTTTTTTATTATTGATTGCGTTTTGAATGTTGTGTACATTTTGTCCATCAGATGGACAAAACTGAAACATACTTCCTTTAAAATAATAATAATAATAATAATAGCTGTTCCTACACGTTTCAATTGCTTTTGAAAGGAATTATTTCTGACAATATATTGCTAAAAATTATATAGAAAGTTTTAAAAACGTTTTCGACTATATTTTCGGTAATAATGTATCGATAAAAAGTATTATTTGATAAATAAAACAAAACATTTCATTTTTTAAACAAATATCAATACCATAAAAAATGAAATAATAAAAGTATCTACGAAAATGTTTATTCAAAAATGTTTTCTAAGACGTTACCCCCAGGATATGAAAATCAAAATGAAACCAACAACATTTACATAAACTATGTTCAGTTGAATTCATGAAATTGTTTTGATATTATTTCGTTATTTAATACCCTAGGGCCAAAAAAAAAAAAAAAAAAAAAAAAAAAAAAGGAATACCACAAAAAGAAAGAAAAAAATCAATAACTCTTACTCTGACATTAATATCAACTTTTTAGTTCATATTTTATAATTTTCATTAGACAATTATCACAAGCTTATTTAATACCTTATTTTCATAAAAAAATATTTTTCAGAAAAATGTTTATGTAAAGTAGGTCCCTAATTGTCATAACTGTAAATATTACAGTTTATAATAATACAATCTTTTAGAAACAATATTACCGAACACAAATTTAGTAATTGTTTTATGAAATAAAATATTTCGATTGCATGGATTGTGTCCTAGAGAAGCCAGTTCTCGAGTATTCTAGTGAATAGTGTGTTGAGCTTGAAATTCCAATATATAATTTCGATATTTGAGCCGGCCGAAGACCACCGTGTACAATGATGGTTTGTGGTGCATATAAAATCGGTGGTTGTTACAACGTCCTACATGTTCTGAAATTAAGCCTCCTTGGGGTTAATAAACATAGCGGGGAGCCATTCCTCCACACTTAAAAAAAATTGCAACTTTGCTGCCAGAAGTTCTCTGTAATTTGAGACAGTCGTAAATTACGGAAAAATTACGTTGACAAAACGTGTTTTTCTGTAATAACAGAGAATTTCTGGCAGCAAAGTTGCATTTTTTAACAGTGCGTAGTGGATCCAAAGTATGATGGCGTGTGTCTCCAAGCCATCGCTGATCTTTCAGCTATTATTGAGTCTTTCCTTCCTGATATGCGAAATTCGTTAGCTACTCACATTGAGTTTTACTACCATGGTTTATTTGTATTAATATTTTAAGTGAGAAAGATGATGCTGTTTTATTATTGCCACTTTAGCGGTAGTATGTGAAATTTGAGTTTGTGTTTACTGAAGTTATCTGATATAAAGAAAATTAATTTTGTGTGTAAAATAAGCTTTTTAATACAGTCTACTAGAGGTTTTAAATAAGTTTAAAAGTGTATTTACAGAAAAAATTTCATTTTATTGTCCTTTGAGACGGAGTCGAATCAGACTTATGAATTTTTATCCCCAGGACACTTTTTGGTAGGCAGAGAAAAAACTTCACTACCTGAACCTCGTTTAAGAGATACATCAGAAGATAAACTGTCTCGATGACAAAAAATTATATAATACTTTCGACATATTTGAAAGTTGTGGCAATGACGTTAGCTCAGTAATTTGCAACAATGATCGAAATTAGTATTTAAGAAAAACAATGTAAAAATTGCTAGTGTTGTACTCATAAAAAAGAAAACTTTCCACCTTCTATATGGTTGGTAGCTAGAATAGAAGAAATGTTTCTAGGAAATTATGATACAGCGTTATATTCTACTATACCTCAGCCTAAAGAAACCAGTTAGTTATATGACTGCGGTTTAAGGGTTTTACGTCGCACAATAGCTACGCAATAGGGAATTAGTGAATGTCTGCATTTCATTATAGAGCTATTAGATTTCGAAATCGAAACATATTTTATAATAGCTTTATATAATTGCTCCATGTTAGCTTTGTATAAATGCTCCATACTAATTTTAAGTTTATTTAATGCTCCGCGTTTTTTTTTTTTTTTTCTTTTTTTTTTTCTTTTTTTTTTTTTTTTTTTTTTTTTTTTTTTTTTTTAATGTGTTTTTTGTATGTAACTGAACATTTCTGTATTTTCAGTTTTTTATATCACAGTTATCGCATCAGTTACAAATAAAAAAGTTTAAAACTTGAAACCGACATGAAATTTAATAGTTCGTAATGAAAGAAATAACTTCTTGATTTCAAAATTAATGTCCAGTTTTGTAACTAATACACTTAATAACATTCACACAAATTTTTGAGAGGATTGTATGAAAACAAATTAGCGAGGAGCATTATAAGTAACTAATTATTCCCGAAAATTGGAACCCAAGAATAATGAATTTAAAGTTTTTTTTTATTATTATTATTATTAAATAGTATTTGAGGAACTGTAGAATAACATTATTTTAAAAATATTATATAACTTAATACATTCTTCAATAATTATCTAGATATTTTTAATTCGATCGAATTTGATTATTTGCATCATACTATACCCCCTTTAGTTCTACAAATGCTCCTGGGTTCAAGACCTGGGTTGAATTTTCCTCCACTAAGGACTTAGCCCCTATTTAAGCGTGTTTCAGCGAAAACCACGGAAAACGCAATACGAGGGAAACGACATGTATTCCACGCGTTTTTTTTTTATTTATTTATTTTTTTTTTATAACAAATTTATTATATAGTTTCTACGATACGATTGTCGTTCGTACATGTATTGTGTTCTGTTATATTAGTATAAAGATATGAAATTGTGTTTTAAAAATATACGACACCCAAACTGTAATGCACTGAAAATATTATGAATCGCGGCACTCAAACCAGTAGCACTATTTATCCGATATTGAATAAAGGGCATATCATAATGAACATGAATTAGTTAATTTAAAAGCATCTTATAAATACTAAAATTAATTAGAGTGCAGACAAACGAAGGTAGAAAGACAAGAAGACAGAGTAAAGAAAGCCGTAATTAATCGGAAACATTATTGGGAAAAGTTAAAGCGCTTAACACAAACAAAAATTTAGATTAACCTTTAATTTAAATGAATATTTTTGTGTGACCCTGTATTCTTTAATGCTAATCATGTCATTTCCCATAGACATTTTTTGTGCATTTGAATAATAAATGTTGATTTCATTTTATTTTATGCAGTAAAAAGGTATTTGAATATGGGTTATGACAATACCTCTAATGGATGCAAATCATTGCCATTATATTCGGTGTCCCTGTACAAAAATCAATAATGATAAAAACCAATTTCAATAGGGAACATGCCCCATTAAAATTGAATAACATATATCAATTTGAGGAAATTCTGAAAAAACTTACGGATGTTACAGCCCGGATGGACGGGCGGACAAACAGTTAAATCGAAGTCATAAACACTTCTCAAATTTGTTGAAAAAGTTAATAGATAAAATATGAAGACTTTTGACTAATGCTTGATTTTTCATTTTTTTTTTTTTTTTAACAACAGTAAAATTGTTAGACTACATAAATGAAATAAATTAAACAGATATAAATAAAATAGATTAAACTATTATTTATACAGGGAGTATACACACAGCTGACATTTTCGAAAAATAGTATTTTTATCTTATTTTGTTTAAAAAAAAATTATTTATTATTTTTTTTTACTTTTTCAATAATCAAAATGTGCTTTCGATATCGAAAAAAAGTTTTCTTAAAATGCAAGTATGGTTTCAATATTGTTATTTATCATATTGTTGCTCTATTCATTTGCTAATTTTTATTTAGTTGTACTTAAAAAATTGAGAATTTAAAAATTATGAAAACGTTTTTAAAAATTTAACTTTCATAAATTTTTATGAAGGTTTTACACAAAAACGAACCTTTTTTTCAGAACACCAGTTATAGAGGTGCAAGATACAACAAATGTTCTAAAACAACAACAGGATTTTCATTAATCACTACTACACATATTATAAACGATTTTGTAGTCAGTATGGTCGAAACATATCACAATAAATCGAACTTAAGAGATCCAAAAAGTTTTTCCGTATTAAGAAAATAATAATTATGCAGTAAAGACATGAAAGATAGAGTTTATAATGCAAATTTTAAGAAAATCGATAGAGCTGTGTATTGCGATTAGAGGTCTGCACGGGCCGGGCTTATGGCTCGAGCCCGAGCCCGGCCCGAGCCCAGTTTTTTTTTTTTGCGTATACTCGGGCCGGGCCGGGCCTGAGTGAAATTTTTTCCGGGCCGTGTCAGGCCGAATTTTTTTCTGGTTTCCTCGTTAATCAACGAAAAAGGAAAATGATAAAAATATTTTTTCAATCATTTATTTTACATGATTTTACAGGCTGGTATGTCACATAAAGTTCTATTTTGTTAAAAAATGTCTGTAACTTCAATTTGTCTATCAGTCTGTCTGTTCGAAATCTGATTTTTCGCAAATATTTTTAGCATGCTTCGAAATTAATATATTTTATTTAAAGAAATATTAGATGGTTTCCTATTCAAAATAGTATGCATGTCACTACCAATTTGCGTACATGTACATAACAAAATAAATTAGATACGTTACTGTGTATAAGGCTTTGTTTCCTATGATCTGTTGAGTTTAGGTGGTATGAAGGCTATAAAAATCCTTTCGTTTAAACTTTTTCTCTAAAGCTCTTTTTTCTTTTCTCCAGTGGATGAAAGTAGCATCATTCTTATCATGATCAAAAACAACATTTCTATTCAACATGTTGGATTAACATTAAAGTTTTATTTACCGGATCACATGAAAGATTCGGATACATTACGGTATATAAGAGGAAAATGCATTTTTAGTAGTATTAACCATTTTAAATACCTTCCTGTATTGTTTGATGATTGCTCATATTTTGGATTTGACTTTCTGTTTCTCTATGTGCCTTGTCTATAATAATTAATTTCTCTTTATATATAATTATCTTGTAAAAGTTCAGCAGTTTTGTTAAAGAACGTACTATTGATTGGTTATATAAAACCTCTGCAAAACACATACTAAAAATCTTTTTCATAGAAAGGCATGCATTTTTTTTTTTCTTTTTTGTTAATTTATATATTTTTGAATAGGGCCGGGCCGGGTCGGGCCTGGTCGGGCCTGATTTTATCGTTTTTGTCCGGGCCGGGCCGGGCCATACACGGTTAAAAAATAAACGGTCTGGTCCGGGCCCGGGCAGTATTTTTTGACTTCCTACCGGGCCGGGCCGGGTAAGCAAAGCTTCCGTACGGGCCGGGCCGGGCCCGGGCCTCAAAATTTCGACCCGTGCAGACCTCTAATTGCGATACGCAATTTCGAAATCTAAAGCTGACCTACCTTAGAGAGTCTACAAGAAGAGAGGCCTCAATGGCGAATAAGTTTATGATTGATTTGAAACCATTTTTGACTATCATGCACATTTAAATGTGTTTTTATTGGCTTTACGATACTTTGCTCAAAACTATAGTTGAATTAAAAGATTTTTGCATTAAAACAACGACATCTGTAAATTTTTTGTTGTTGATATTCAACTCAGAAATATTTGAGGTATTTTTTTTTTAACCAAAATACTGTTTGGTATAAAAAAACAAATGTGCTATGAGCATGCGCCGTAGTGTAATTTCATCATTTATCGTCTCTTTCCATAGAGGCTCTCTAAAACCTACCTAAGCTATACGGCTATCATTTTTTCTGTACTAAACAAGTTATGCTTATTAAAGGACTTAATAAAAGTGATGTATGTAGAAAATTTGGAGAAAATCTTTGAGATAACCGTTTTTTTATCCCACATTCACCTTTTCACCAAAATTTTCCAAACTCATCTGTACACAGGAAACCAACTAATGTACACGAAACGAAATCAAAATAGAATTAATAAGGTGACTTCTGAAAAAATGAATTAGCTGTTATCTCAGACATCATTTCAAAGACCTAGAAGTGGCCTACTCTGTCTAGATGCCTATCAGTTTTATTACAAAAATCAATTAAAAATGCGAAATGTTACCTAAAAGAGGGTTTATATAGCAAATTGGAAAAAAATCTAGCCGTTTTTGAGATACTGATTTAAATGAATTTACGGTCCAACGGTTGGTTTTGAAATTTTTTCCAACAGTCAAGAAACTCATCTCTGCATCGAACTTTACATCAATACAATGTTTCATTGTTTTTATCGTCATGGAAATATGATAATCAAAAGATTACCCTCACATTCACTCATACACACGCACAGACCGATTTCCAAAAACAGTTTTTTGTACTGAAGACACCATAAAACAGGTAAATCAGGATAAACTAAATATTGAAAATTTAAACCGATTACAACATTTCTGTACTACCTGTAGTCTGCAAATTAAATTATAAATTAATATAAATTAATACTGTTTAATATTTATTCCAGACAATATTACAAATAAAAATTTCAATAATCCAGTGCTGAATGTTCCAATTTTATAAATTTAAATGCAATTTTTTTGCCTGTTTAATCAATAGCCGTTTATGCACATATTATGAATATATTTTGAAAATTGCACTAAAAAGGTTATCTTTTGTACCTGAATCAGCATTTTTATAAATACTACACTACAGCATTATTAATATACATTCTGTAAAAATTATTACTATTATCATTATTTTACAAGAAATTATTTTAAAAAATTAATTGATTGAAAAAGACAGTTATAAAAGCAGAGAAATCAAGCTTTGTTTTACATAAGATTAAACATTTAATTGTAGCTAATCCGTAAATTTATTCTGCGATTTCTCTTTTCGATATTTTTGATAAACTTAATTTTAAATGATTTGCTTAAAACAACAATGAAAAATATATGTATTATCCGTACTTTAAATTAATTGATACACAAATGTAAATAATACAAATATATTTTAAAGCAAATTTTGTATCGATACATAGAAAAAATATTCAAGTAATTTTATTGCTACGAAATCAAAATATGTCTCTTCTATTTAACATCAATTTCGCAACCAATAAATAACACGAGAAACAATGCATGACAAGAAAATCTTTCTGGCATTAATTTGAGTTATGTTGTCTTATGTATGTTTCATAAATCTTCATTAGGAACCTATATTTTTCTCAGAAACATTAAATAACTTAATTAAGTTATTTTGCTAAAACATTAACCATATTGCAAGAACTCATGCAGAAAATGTATATTTCTAAAGTAATATTATTATACTATTAGATTAGAAATTTAAAAATAAGTTGTGAGTAATATTTATGGCAATAATTCGAAGATGTTTGTTAAATAATATAACGAATGCTAATATATATTAGAACACATGGAGATAAACATATTAACTGCAAGAAACTCTATTTCTAATCACATTATTCAGGCAGACATTCCTCATTATAATTTTTTTGTTTTTTGATTACTAGAATAGTAAAGATGTTAAAAAATATTTATCTATATGTATAAACCACACAGTTAATATTTTCAACAGAAAAACTACTGATATTCATTTATCTTAAGTCTTTTGTAAAATTACAGAAAAAAAAGTAGACAGAGATGTTAAACAAAATATTTTATTTGGCATTTCAAAGTCTAATATTGTTTTAATTAATATATAAGAGATTTCCAAATATTTTTTCTGGGGTAAAATCACTGAATGTTAACTTCAATTGAGAAAAATCTAATTAAAAAAATACAAAATAAAGATTGAAAATCTCGGTTATTTCATTTTATCAGAGTACTTTTGTAAATTTACACCGACTCTGAATAAATATTTCAGTAAATTTAGAGAAACGTTATACAGTGTATAGTGAATCAAAAGCATTCAAACTCTTCATGTAGAACAAGCTAATAAACAAAATATTTAGTAAATCAGTTTTAATATTTGCATCATTTCTAACAAAATAGGTATTTAAAATAACCTTATTGAGGATGTGAATATCTATGTATTTTTCATAACTTTTATGAAAATAACAATATTGTAATTTCAGTTTTGTTGTCAGTTTATGTTATTATTATGTTAGCATATTCAAAAAATTTCAATAGTTTGAAATAACACCGATGTCACAAAATATACTAAAAGTGTAATGAAATAGTCGTTTGATATTTGAAAAATTACGAACAAAGCGTTAAGGTTACCACAATTAGATAACAGGTTTTGCTTTCTAAGCTAGTAGACACGAGATATTGGTTTTAATTGCTGTCTTTTATAAATTTAATAATTAAATATAACATTTTTAATAAACGAAAATTTCTAAGACCCTGGAAAAAATCAAATGGTCGATTAAAAAGCCAGTTAAATTAGAATTTATCCAAATTTTTCGGATGGGAAAGCAACAAATATACAAAGTATGCAAAGGATTTTTTGATTATAATACACTTTAATTAAAATCTAATTTAAATTAAACGAACTAATAACCATATTAGATATTAATGATATTTTATGATGGAAAAAAGTATAAGGTCATAGAATTTTTTGGAAGGACATGCAAATTTTCTGCGGTCTGAGAATGCAAGAAATAGAAAAGGTAACTTAACAACGTAATTAGGGTTACTTTAGTCTTTCTCTGTGCTATTGGTAATGATGCCGAGGAAGAAACAATTGTCCGAGGCAGAACGCGGTAAAATGCTTCGAATGAAAGCGAGTGGAATGAGTGATGCAGCTATTCCTAGGTCTATTGGTTAGTCTAAATTGGCAGTCAATATTTTTTTTTTAATCTTTCAAAATATAATAAATGCAAGCGCTCAAGAAGACCAAATGCACTCTCAAAACGCCAAAAATTAACCGCTTTTCAATGGACGTGCGATGAAAATATGTCTTCTTTTGAAATAGTTCGTGGTTTAAGTCTACCATGTACTAGCCGTACTGTCTCTAGTGCTTTAAGTTCCAACCCGAGGGCACAGTTCTTAAAGTTACAACCTCGACAACGATTGACGAAGAAGCATAAATTAGCTCGCTTAGAATTTGCTACAAAAATATGTTTCGCTTGGAGATAAATGGAAAGAGTTACTTTTTTGGATGAGAAAATTTTATTTTGATGGGCGAGACGGTTTTAAAAAAGAATGGCAAGGCTTTTTTTTTTTTTTTTTTTTTTTTAAACTTTTTTTCCCAAGCAACAATGTGGATGGGGGTGTTAGTAATAGTACGGAAAGCATTTGCTGGTAATGGCATGTAACCATATGTGGTAAATTATACCTAAATGAATGCAAAAAGTATCAACATATGCTGGGGGATAATTTACTTCCCAATGCCGCTCTAGTTATATCGGGATATTTGATATTTCAGCCAGGAAAATGCCAGTATACATGCTGCTTATTCAACAATAACTTGGTTTGAAGCAAATGAGATCCGTCTGCTTGATCGGCCATCCTGTATTTCGCATTTAAACCCATTGGAAAATGTTTGGAGCATACTTGCGTATTCTGTTTATAAGGACATATAACACTATCAAGGGAAAAGCGAACTCATCAATGCGATGAGGTATACATGGGGAAATTTCAAAAAAGAAACTTCATCTCGACTTGATTTAACGATGACTGATCGAATGATAAAAGTCATTGAAAAAAAAAAAAAAAAAAGAAAAAAAAGGTAAATTTCTAGCATGTTG
Organism: Salticus scenicus; assembly: GCA_963930645.1. Lineage (NCBI taxonomy): Eukaryota > Metazoa > Arthropoda > Arachnida > Araneae > Salticidae > Salticus > Salticus scenicus. Next base: position 196,194,187 of record OZ005654.1, on the reverse strand, counting down.
ATTTTATATTTTCACTAGCAGACTTTGCCCGCTTCGCTGGTCACTATATTTAAAGGAAACTCTTTTCTATATAGTTTTATGAAAAAAAAAAATAATAATAATACTGAAATCGCTCAAAAGTTCGCTTTGGGTTCCCGCTACCTTCGGCAGCGCCTTGTTCGTCCTCGCATTCTGCGATACCTGTCCCTATTGCCTGCGACAATGACTTACCCGTGGGCTTCCATTTAGGTGCTTATCATATATGACAATTTCGATACGGACAGTATCGAAAATTTTGAAGTAGCCCTTTATATTTAAATCCTAGTTATATATGAGCAACATTATACGTGATGTACATAATATTTGCTTTCAAGTTATTTTCTATATTTATTTGATTTAATCGATCAACCATAGAATCACAGCAATTTCAAGCCAAATATAATATTACAGTATGCTATGATCGGCTAATTCTATCGCATGAGACAATTATTATTATTTTGTGGTTATATATACTTCATGCTTAGTTAATAGTAGTTGGTATATAGAAAAATAAATAAATTAATATGTAAACTTGATCATGGTACAGCCTTAATGCCCTTGGCGACTTTTAAATTTTTGATGCCGTTTTAGACCAAAATATAATTTATGCGATGATTGTTCCTGTACGCAAGCGAAGTGTGACGTCACTGACCATCCGTGGATGCAAGAAAATGATTTCCTATGTTAATCGCCCACTGGATTTTTTGTAAAAAATGATTAAAAATCGAAGAAAATTATTTTCCGATTTTAATCCCCATATTTGGATACATATATGTATTATTTATCATGTGCATGTGTTAGATTGAGTTATTTTGCTGTCAAATTGACAAAATTTTAATTTTAAATTTCAAAACTCTGTCGTTCTTGGCGCTTATTGTATTTGGTGATCAAAAACGTAATACGAAAATATACATGCCAGATGTATATTTTCGTAATATGCATTGTACGAAATACTGTTTCATATTATTCATTACTGTCTTAAAATAAGTTGTTAAAATAACCATGATTTTTGAAAGGAATTAAATTATGTTCGCCAAATAATTTGGCGATATTTTATTTTTCTACCAAGGATGACCGATATCAAATCTATTCCGCTACAACATATTAGTATCTTATATTAGATACTTTATTTAGACATTTGAAAACAAATTTGACTTCAAATTATGATAGAATATTTATCATGGAACAACTATAGTATTTCCCCTCAGCTAGATTTGGCGATTTTTCGTTGGCGATTATGGCTAAATCATAAATCTAAAAATCATAAATTATACAGCATAAATGATAAAATCGTAAGCTAAACTATAAATCATAAATCATAAATCCAAAAAAAATAGCATGTAGGCTGCCATATTATATCGCAAACAATCCAGAACGACATCGTTATCGGTCAAATCGGCGCCAAAGAAAAAACTCCAAATTCAGCTGGGGGGAAATACTATAGTTGTACCTTTATCATTTCCCTTTTAATCTGTATATTAGTTGGATATTGTGTAAATATCATCCTTTGAAATGAAATGTTTGTGTTTTCAATCGAATATGGAAGTTTGGCATTTTTTTTTTCTAGAGTTTTGAAATTAAAAATTCAAATTTTGTCAATTTTACAACAAAAATAACTTAATCTAATACATGTACGTGATAACTAATACATATTTATACCTAAATACGGGGATTAAAATCGGAAAATATTTTTCCTCGATTTTTAATAATTTTTTACAAAAAATCCAATGGGCGTTTAACATAGGAAATATTTTTCTTGCATCCACGAACGGCCAGTGACGTTATCACTTCGCTTGCGTATTTCTTTCTATCTTTTCCTTGGCGAAAAATGTCCGATCTACTTCAGCATCAAAATTATAAAAATTGTCGAGAATTATCAATAAGAAAATACCTTTAATATATTGCTGAATTAGCGTTTATGCCAAGCGTGTTTCATCCGCCATACAAAAAAAAAAAAAAAAAAATCCGAAGTTCAGGTATATAAAAAAATGCTGTGAAATAAAATTCAGAAGAAATATGTTAGATTTGTAATATTACTATTTTATTTTAAAATTATAAAGTGTCATTTTCTCATCAACCAATTTAACATTTAGTAACTTCTTATGTTTCGCGTGAAAGCATATTTCATTTTATGCTGAAAACAATAAATAAATACATCTCGTAAACTTTTTTTGGCAACAATTAAAAATTTAAATGGCTTATATTAAGTCAATATAAGTCAATAAGTTTATTATTTTCATATTTTAATTAATTTTAAAGATTTTTTCAATTTTTTTTTCGTAAACCATCCCTGACCTATAAGGAAAAAAACAAAAAAAGAATGATCGAAATCGGTCAAGCCGTTTACGATTTTATAAAGCACATACAGACAAACATTCATTTATATATATATAGATTCACAACTCCTCGACTTTATAATTATTTCCAAGATGAAGTGCCATCAGATTTCTAAATTTTCATTTAATGCTTTGATTATATGTCACATACGTTCATAACCTATGTTTATGTTTTTAATTTCATTTCTAAGGGAGAGTGACATTAAATTTTTCGTGTTTTACTATGTTTCATAGTTTTTTTGCTAATATATTTTGCAACCTTATAATTTTTCCATGGCCTTATTAAAAAATTTAACGCAATTCTAAAATTTTCATTTTGTATTTAAACATATTTGTCTCTCTAAGAATAAAAATCTTCATTTTAATAATATTTTATCAGTTAATCTATTAATTAAATCTTAGGGGAAATCAAAACGGATTTTTTCAGAATTAAAAATTTATTCCCTACGATTTAAATGCATTATTTTTTTTTTATAAATAAAATGTTCTTTTATAAATTCTAATTTCTACAGCCAAGTCATTTCATAAAAAACTGTTCTCATTTTTCAACTCCTTTATTATATTCTGTAAATTACAATATATTCTTTTAAATTGTTCAAAATTATATCATTGTAACTAAATTTCGCAATGAATGTCATTTAAACGTTATAATAAGAGGATTTATTTTTCGAAATTACGTTTTGTCGCAGTTTTAATAGTTCTGACGCCATATCACAGACAATAATTTGGCGAAGTCATTCGGCATTAATAATTAGCTTCAGTTTTTGTAACGGACGTTCTGAACTGAAGCATTTATACCATTTTATTCGAGGGAAAAGAAAATTATTTAGCACCAATATTTTTTTTTTCTTTTACAGTTGGCAGAAGATTTAAATCATCCAATTATTATTGTTCGGTTTATTCAGGTTGGCATCGAAATTAAACCATCCCATATACCATGAGAAGTGATAAGGAATTGTGATAAGGAATTTTAGTATTCTCAGTTATGTGACTGCGAAACACATTTCCCACCAACAGACAAATATTTTTCATCCAAATCTGCACACTTTTCTCGTCCATCAACAACTTTTCCTGAAAACTTACGTAAATACATGTCAGGGATTTAATTTTAAAAGAATTCTTCCACTTGAAAATGACAAAGTGTTTAAAAAGTATTTCATCTACCATGCATATTAATACTACTGCAAACCTGTATTTTCTGTCATGTCAAAGTTAATCGTCGTTTCATCAATATTTCCATTATTAATTAATTAAAAATTGTATTTTTCCTCCTATGTAACATATTTATCAAAACTCAAGACTTTAGTATTGAGATCATTTTTCTTTTTCCAGTATATAATTACTCGACAGTTTGGAGCCGTCTTATACGACAGATATATTCTAAACCTATAAAACTGCGGGGGAAATTTATTTCACGGCTTATCTGAAGGTATTCTGCTAAAATACACGTTGTTTATGAAATGATGACACTTGCTACGTACAATCTTGAGGAAATAAATCGCCACCTCCGAATAATTTTGCCGTAAATTACTGTATGTTACAGAATGTGCCAGTCGATTGCTAATAATGTTATTAATGAAATTGCTAAATTTTGCTAGGGGTCGTCTACATATTACCAGTTGCTGTTCACTCCATATTCGAATTGTTGAGACTAAGGTGGTTTAGAAAATGGTAATATTTATATACTTTTATTTAATTCTTAAATGAAGTTACAAACAACATCAGATTATAACTGGAAAACAAGTATGACAATTTTAAATATGAAATAAACCAAAGTAATGCTAATTAAGAAATTATGGGCGCACTTACTTGAATAATTGCTTTAGATTCTGTGGTATGGAGTGTATTAAATAGCACAAATGATAACAAGTGACAGCCTCCTAATCACTATAACTCGACAAATAATTATAGAAATCAGCTGTAAATTTTAAAACCTATATTTTTGATGATGTATGTTCTATTTATATAAAAATTAACTTTTTTATTTTTTCATTCTGTAGTTTTATAAATTTATCTTCATATATTTTTAGATTTTTGTATTTTTATATCAATGTATTACTCTATATTAATATACTTTATTTCTGAATTAGATTCTTTAGATTAAAGTTTGATATTAATTCATTTTAATCTTAAATTCGGTGGCTGTATATATTTTTGCTTTCATGTTCGAAAAGTTGGCGGCTTATGGTCATTGTTGCCAGATTTTGCGACTTTTTTATTCAATACTTACCAATAATTTTGAGAAGTGGTATTTGATATACATAGTACACGAATCGAATAGAAGAATCGTCGATTATGTTTATCAAATATGAGCTTTAAAAATTATTGGTGACTTTTAAATAAAAAAAACGCAAAGTCAGGCAATACTATTGGTGATTCATATTTTGGTTTAAAGCACGCATCCCTCAGAAACTTCTCATTTTTCATTCACTACATTGGGTCTCCCCTCAAGAAGACCCCCATGTGTTTTGGGATTGCTTTTAATTTGATATCGGTTTATTAAAAATATATATATATAAGTATACATATTGAAGAATGGAATTTTCGTAAAAATTTATTCGTAAACAATCTTTCTTTGTTCACAATAAATCCAGAATAAAAAATTATTAATTCTTGTTAGATATTGCATATACAATTTCTTCGATTTTATAACTTTCAAATGCATTATGATATTTAATATTTAGAAAGAGAGCTTACATTTAAACTTAAAATGCATTTTTTTGGTAAAAATATATGTTCCCGCTGTGTATTTTTTTTTTCTTAAAAATAACCTTAAAAGTAGTTTCAAACTTTATTTTAGTCTCTTCTCATATGAATCATACATAAAGGAAATAGTTAAAATTTTACAATCGAAATTTTTCAAAAAATATATTTTGTTTGGAGTGAACGAAACTTTTTTCAGAAATTATGTATCGAATTTTCAAAATACAACAGGTACATTTCCTTTGTCATTTATGTTTTAGTCCCTATAATTTTTGGAGTTATATTTCAAAAAGTAAAGAAAAGCTAATTTATGTAAAATTGAAATATAGAAAATATAAAAAAAGCTAAGCAATTCTGATTTATATTGAGGGTTTCATGGATTTTCTTTTTGTAGGTTTAATAGAAATGTTATTCTTTATATTAAGTTGGGGTTTCAGCCATAAATGTTTGATTCAGAATATAAAAAAAAAAATATTTCATACATACATTTTTCTCTTTCATTAATGTTTTTGCCATAAAGTTTTAAATATGTATTCACGATTTAGTCTCTTTTGTATTAAACGTATTTCATTTATGTATAATTCTGATAATTTTTTCATATTTTATGCGTTTATCCTTTATACATATATATTATTTTTTCATGCGAAAAAAATTTTTTTGTAAAGATAAATGTTAGAGTATTTTCTTTATAGTAAAGCAGAAATAAATAATATTCTTGTATTCTAATTTTTTATGCGTATAAAATTGTATGCCTTCTCATTTAGCTTTAATTCTAAGGAAAATTAAAGTAATAATAATAATAATAACACATCACCATTGTCAGATCCCTAGATTTATTTTATTTTGTCAGTTAAATCTGTAGGAAATGGAATATCTATAATTATTAATGTATGGCGTCTTAACCCTTTCCGGCACAGAGTAATTCTATTCATTTGAAAACAACAGCCACCGGAATTCAAGAATGATATTAGAAGACAAAAAATAAAGTTTTTACCTCTATATTATAGGAAATATACTATAAAAAATTTCTGGGATGAATTTTTGCACTTGAGAAATTAAAATTAGGTGTTGCCAGCGGCAAACACCGTGCCGGAAAGGTTTAAGACCCTGCGTCCATTAATATTACTTCGTTGGCATTTCTTTGGTTACTATTCCACCCCTATATTTATAAAGTAGCCATTTACAGTCTGTTTCTATGAACAATTAAAGGAAAAAGTGCTATCGAAATACACCGGTGGATGAGTCAAGGTAAAAAAGCGAGTAATCAACAACCCTGACATTCTACTAGACATTTAATTTTTTAAATAAAAATTTAATTTTGATCTAACTCTAAACACTATATTTTAGTGTAATTAACACCTACTTTCTGTAATCCATAGAATGAAATAATTATGTTAATGCAGAAAATGCATATTTTTAAAATTTTCAAAATTACCACAAACAAGTTAAAACTGTTAAAGTGTTTAGGGAGTTTTAACTGTATTTTCAATTCATTTAAAAAAATTGTTATGTTAATATAATGCAATTTTAATTTTAAATGCTTTATTAATAAAATTAAATCACCAACTAAGTATCTCCATGTGCAATTTTAATAAAACAGATATTTGTCTCATTGTCCATTGTATTGAACTCTGGGACTAATTAAAAGCAGATGCAGAAATAGGTAATAGAGGAACGGTGGGGAATATGGAATAGTCGGGTTAAATGAGATAACGTTATATTTCATCTGTACAGTGCTGCAACCTATCGGAAGCACATCAAAAATTTTCACTGGACCTCAAATGTAAGCGGTAGTTCAACTTGTGTCAGTGAGAAGAGCAGTTTTTATTTCATACAATTTTTTTGGTTTATCAAGATTTAGACATTTTTGGTGGTAAGTATTAAGAATTCTACAATCTATTTACGAAGCAGTAAATGAGTGAAAACCTAGTATCATTTCTACTAGGGAGTTTGAGTTAGTTAGTAGTTTGATTCGAATGAACTTATTTCTATCAACAGGTTGTTGATGTTGATTTATTCTTTTTTTTTTTTTTTTCAACATAAAACAATTAAAAGACAATAAAAACACTTGAAAATTTTCAGTAGTGGAATCCACAATGATTCAAAATACCAGTTTATTGGTGAGTTCAAATATGAATGGTATTCCATATTCCCCTTCATTTCTTCTATATTTCGATATTTAACTGCCGTAATTTCTGGTAGATACCCCGCAGGTTATATAATCCAGTTTTGCACCAGAAATTTCAATTGATAAATAAATTTATATTTGTAGGAGCTTTTCCTTCGAAAAAGTATAAATTTCTCTATTAAATAAAATTTCTGGTGGAGAAATGACACATCTTACCTGCGGGTTATCTATCAGAAATTGCGGTAAATCTCTATTCAAATGTTTGAAATAGTTATTAAATAAAAAAAAATGTAATGTCTTATTGAAATATTGCAAGTTATCCGAATTCATTAAACTTTATGAACTTTTTCTTTTATTTTATAATGTTCGTTTGTAAAAAGATTAATTGAATTAACCCTTATGAATTAACCCTGAATGCCTGATTTTAAAAAATCAATTTAAAAATGTTTTTCGGCTTTCATTTCTTAAATAAATCATGGGAAAAGTACTTTTAAAAAATCATATATTATTTCAAATATGGTTTACGGCTAAAAAGCAATTTGTTGCCAATCGGCAACATTAATCTTTAATTGAAATAATATTTTTTCATGATGAAATTCTAAGTATGGATTACATACTTTACCATATAATAATTTTCCATGTAATACTTTTAGCACTAAAGTTGACTTTGTATGATGTTATTCTAATAGTATTTTGGAATACAAAATTAGGTATGTTACTGAAAGGCAACACACTGCATTTAAGGGTTAATTGCATCAAGTTAAAAACTTATGTTTAAAAAGGCTATAATTAAAAAATATATATTATAAAATTTCCTTTTCAGTTGACAAATATTTTATTTATTTTATTGGTAATTATTAATATTATATATTGCTCCCAATAAAAGGAAATTCAGCAATGAAAAAGGAAAAAAAAATTCTTTTTTTGTGCTGCAAAATGCTGTGTACGATGAAGCCCTAAACCAAGTACTGAAGAACTTATTTTTGTCAATCTTGAACTGCTTTTTTTTTAAATTATTTTTTTATTTTTATTTTATTTTTATTTATTTTTTGTTCTTCATGTGCATTAAGGTAAGATTATAGTGCAAATATACCTGTAAATGCAAAATTTCTTTCTGTTATTGGCGAAGCAATACTGAGCATAATAGAAACAATAGCTGATTATCATTCAATATTTCCTTCAATGTGTACATTATATCTATTCAATTTATTGATATTTTAAAAAAGAATTAATTTAAGTGCATCTTTTATGAAGTCAAGAATATTATCACATGTTTGCTCTGTAGATAAGATAATGATTAAAGAGAAACAGATCGTTTGACACATGCCACTTCTTTAAAATGATTATGCGTTTTTGTGTCTGTAGTAAAATGATGTGATAAAAAGCTACGCCTCTGAATTAATAAAAATTTGGTTTTTAACCACATAGTTAAAGCGCAATACAGTCTGATACAGACAAAAAAGATAAAATAAAATTACAAGAAATTGTGAAATAGTACAATGCTAATACTGCGGGAATTGACATAACTGATAAATTCTTATGCTATTACAGATGAAACGCCCAGAATCAAATAGAAATTAAGTTCATTTTTTTTTTTAATTTAACACACTCAAGAGCACAAATTGTAATGAAAGAAGATAATGAATAAATAAAAGAACAAATCATCCAAATATTAGATTTTAAATCACTCACAGCTAAACATCTTTCAAGGAAATCGGAAGTATTCAACAGTTCAAATGATTAAGAAAATTCATTTCCTAAGCCTTTTCCATGCAGCCTGACCATATGTAAATAAATAATAATTAAGTACATAATTACATCAAGTCCCAAATTTATGTTCAGCACTTAACCGAAACAATGAATAAAAAATAAGCAATAGATGTAAAACTAAATTATTTGGTTTATAGAAGAAGATATATTAATTAAAAAAAAAAAAAAACTTTAAATTCTTCCATTTATTATTTCACATCTATTTCTTATTTTATGTTGTTATTATTCTATAATATTTTGTTTCCTAATTTAAATTTTTGTTTGTTTTTCTTTTTGTAAGAGTACATAATTTCTCACTGAGACTTATACGGATAGCATTTAATTATAATTTAACAGGACTAATTCTTTTTTTTTTTTTTTCGAACATTCATTAATAGAACATACAACTATGTAAAAACCCTTTCATTTCATTCAAAATAAAAAGAGTAACATAAACATAATATTCTTTTGATTAAACAAAAAATTGCTAGAAGGTACATACAAAATCCTAAGCTTATCCATGCATCAGCCAAAAAGTTTTTTATTTTTTTCACCGATTCTTAATCCTCTTATCTAGTTTTCAATCTTTTCCAAAGCACCCATCTTCGCATATGGCTGAATTCTTCATCTTTGATTTTGGAAGACTTAACCTCAATTGAGACATAGATTATGGTAAAACTGTAAAGGAGAAAAATGTATTTTTCTGAGAAATGTGGGAATATTTTTGGCTATTTGTATTTTGTTAGCCATTGGTTAAATTAGTTTTATTTGTTGTATAACTTAGAGATTATTATTTTTTTTTAATATTATATTAAAAGAGATAAATTCACATTTTGAAAGAAAAATGTTTAAAAAATAAATAAATTGCTTAGTATATATATTTTTTTCTTTTTGATTAAGTTTTATCTTTCAAATTTCAACTTAGATATTTATAACGTATTCTAAATGCGATTATGATTAAGAACAAATATTTAAAGTAAAATGCATTTTAGATTTGATTTATAACAAACATGATATCAGACACCTTTTTTGTTCAATTTTAAGAACTAAATATTAATTTATCTTAATGCCTTTTGCTGAGTACATATATCTCTATGAGTTGCTTATAGTACAAAACTATTAACCCATGGAACATAATTTACACTTAATAACTGAAAAATGTAGCGTAACAAGCATTTAAAAAAACAGGCATATTTTCAATGACTCATCTTATCACTCAACTGATCTCAATGTACCAAAATTTATGTTCAGAAATCTTAATTTATAGGAACCATACTTTCATCTGATATATAATTTTAATCCTATGACTATTTCGTATCAAAATATATCCTCATATGTCCTAGGGACCGTACGGACCCACTCAATAAAACACCTATATAATATACTTTAAATGTCTTTAAAATGCTAAAAAGGGGCTTATTAAGTGAAAATAAGATGTTAATAAAAAATGAGGTTTGTAAAATAAAAATACAAATAGTTTGGAAAACAAAACTGTACTATTTTAAAACCTTATCACTACGCCCAACAGTATATACTTTGTTATGAACTGGGATTTACACGAATCCCACACTATAAGGCACATATTTAACATGGTTTAAATATCTTTAACCCTTTCAGGGGGAAGCAAATACTTTCATTTAAAATCAATAGCCACCAGAAATTACCAACAATATTAAAAAGACAAGAAATAAATGAATTTATTATTCTAAGTTCTTAAAGAAAAATTTTATAAAAAACTTCCGGGCCAGTTTGTACAATTTTTAATAAAAATTTGCGGTTGCACTATGCAACCACCGCCCCTGAAAAAGTTAAAATGTGTAATGAAATTATTTTGACTGTTTTTAAAAATGTTTTAAATACCTTTCTAAATTTTATATAGTTTTATTTATTTATTTTTCTCTTTGGGGTCCGCTCGGACTTCACGATACAGAAATGTGACATTTATATTTTAGATAAAATATATCCTAATATTGTCTGATCTTTTTGCAATATATTTTTTTCCCTGAGTTAAACACATATTGAAATCAGCTTGTGACCTCTCAGATAATGATATGCATTTTCTAGAAACAAGTTAAAAGTTCCTGGGATCTGTATAAATCTCTGATTACAGTAATAGGGTTAAAAAATGTTCTAAAGTTTAAATAAATAAATATACAAAAAATCATTTTTTTGGGTTACAGACATAACATGTGTAAAATTTAGAATTATCTTTTGCATCAATTTTTTACAATTTATTTATTTATTTATGTTTTATGTTACATAAAATGTGTTATAGTATTTAATAAGTTATGTTTTCTATCGAGAAAAATTAGAAATAATTGAGTTTGCTTGAAATAAAAATCTCTATGTTCACCTTCACATCAAATTAATTTTAAACAATATTTAAAGAAATACAGTCCGTTAAGAAATTATAAGACCACTTTAATTTTGTAAATTATAAGAAAAATAAAGATTCTAATCATGATTTAAATGCATAAAATAATATATTGCAGTATATTTTTTATAATTAGTTTGCAATAACTTGGTATGATACAATAAATGTTTAATTAAAATATATAAATCAGAAATACGTGAAAAATAGCCTGTTAACAAAATATAACAACCACTTGTCAAAAAAAAGCAAAATATTATAAAAAATTAATATTATATTGGTCCCCCATTTTTCCTGATGACCTCAAACACTCTGCTTTTCATTGAAGTAACCAAGTGATTAAGTTCAGTTTTAGAAATATTGTACTATTCTTTTACAATGGCTACTTCCAGTTCGTTGGCAGATGAAAATTGTTTATTATTAGCATAAACTTTGCGAGATAATATACCCCATAGATTTTACATGGCGTACAAGTCTGGACTTCGACTTGGCCAATCCAAAACATCAATATTTTCTCTTAAAACCACTCTTGAGTGGATTTAGATGTATGGCAAGCAGTACTGTCATGTTGAAACATCCGGTTAGCACCACCTAATAAAGGTCCAAACGGTATCATGTGATCATATAGGATAGACTGATATTGTGTAGAGTTCATATGACCCGAAATCCGCTGTAAATCACACAATCCCTCATAACTGAAAGCTCCCCAAATCATTATCTTCCTCAAGTCATGCCAATAGTGTTTGTAACTATCGGGACCATCAAGGTTAAATTCCTTTCCATCAGAAAATATAATTTGTTTCCACCCATCCTTCCATGACGAGATATTTTTATCCCATTTTATTCTTTCTTCTCGATGGCGTTTCAATAACTTTGGTTTTTTTCCTTCAATTACATAAATTCGCAGTAATATTTAATTTAAGACTCTTCCAGACTGTTACATGGGAAGTTTCCTTGTTGAAACGTTTCGAAATTTCACGAATTTAAAGACCTTTTTTAGTTGATAGTAGAAAAATTTGTCTATTAACCCGTGCTGTCAAAATATTTTTTCTACCAGATCGTATTATTTTGTTTGAATATTTTTTTTTATTATGGTATTGTGAATAGCAGTTTTAGAATGGTTTATTAACGAATTATTTTAGAACTGTTCACTTTCTTTTGTTATTTCCGAAAAATCAAAAATATATGGAATCTCTTCTATATATGGAAATTTAAAATCTTCACTATTGTTGACTTCATTTAACAAGAAGTTTATTGCTTCTGGGCACTTAAAATATGGCTAAAACATATTTACATGGTAAATTTGTGATCTTCCCCTATTCCCCGGTTGTTTTACAATATAATTAGTGTCTGAGATTTGTTCTTCAGTGATTCCGGGTCATAAACATTGCACTGCTAACTTATTTGGTTTCGCTGCTGCAAAAATTAAAACTAAGTCCCTTTCTTCAAGTCACGCTTCACTGCATTTTTATCGTACCATTTCTTTCTTTTCTCTTGAAGTTCACCGAGCCTTCAAGCTGCCAGATCTTGACACCTCTTCAACCTATTGAGCAATTTAAAAACATATTCTACTGTTGAATTACTTTCTTCATCTGGATCTAATCAACGTTCATACGACAAAGTTTCCGAAGTCCTTAAATTCTTATCATGGACTAATTCAACATGTGTAAATCCCGTGTCACAGTCGATGTTTTTCACACTCAGATTTTGTGTCGGTGCACATTACTTTCAATAATCTTTTTTAGTGTTCTGTGAAATCGTTCTACAGGGTTTGACTGAGGGCGAAAGACTGAACTGTGGGTAGCATTAATTCCCAAATGATCAAAACATTCTGAAGTCAAGTTGCTAGTAAATGCAGTTTCTTGATCACACTGAATTTTTTACGAAACCTCATCCTGTTGAAATTTGTGATAAAGCATTCGTTATTGAAACTGAACTAATATATTTCACTGGTATCGCATCAGGGCATTTAGATGACATGCAGATCGCAGTAGTTAAATATTGGTTGCCATTAGATGCCGCAGGAAGTGGACCACAGGCATCGATGTTTAATATCGAAAATACTTCTTTAATAATCACTACAATCTTCAAAGGAATTTTTTTCTTGTTATTTGGTTTTCTAACACGTTGACATGGATCACACGTTTTAACATACTCTTCGATTCCTTACTATTTGCACTTTCTGAAGCTATAATGTTTTCCCTTTCCAACTGCAATTTTTCAATTTCGATTCCTTCACGTATTTCTAATTCTTTAAGCTCTCTTTCATGACCTTTGGCAACTTTTTGTAATTCAAACTCCTGTTCAGTTTCCAATTCTTTAGCGACATTTTGTAATTCTAACTCCCACTGCATTTCCAATTATTTGGCGAATTTTTCGCGGTGTAATTGTTCTTTTCTTTCTTCCGTATTCGTTTCTAACATTGTTTTAGCTACTTCTTCTGAATAATTTGGCGAGTCCAAAATTAATTTAATTAATTCACTAACTTCCATGGGAGGTTTGACGTTTACACCTAGTTCAAATGCGAGACTTTGTAAATGAATTTTCGTATTTCTTGCTAAAAATGCATTTTTTTTTTTTTTTTTAACATTAAAAAATGACGTATAGCATAAAAACAATAAAATTAACACAATTTTTTTTCTACTAATATTCCTCTAAACAACAATTGCAACAATTGAGTTTAAAAAAGCCAATTTGGCGATAAATAAAATTTGAACTCATCAAAATTTATTTATTTTTTTTAAATAAATAGCTTCAAATACTTATTTCATACATATAATAAATACATTATTTATTTATTTTTTAAAGAATCATAACTCTCACCTTTTTCTTGAAAAAATAATAATAATAATAATAATAGTAATAATATGACGTTGATTCGGATTCTTAATGGCTGCCACTACTGTAGCGTACTTCGTTGTACTAAATAGGCTACATCCAAAATTCTGTAGTGTATTTCGCCCGAAATAACTCAACGTTTTACAAAAATAAATATACAGTTTAATTTCAATTGCATTTACACTATTTGTATTTCAGACACTCGATTTGAGCAGTATAATATACAGACCACAATTCACCAAAAGTTGTTTAAAAGTAATTTTTTTCTTATTTTATCTAATTTATGTATTGGAGAAAAATTTTCTGTAATTAATGCTGTGCGTAATGAAGGCAGGGCTAAAAATATTCAGGAATAAATAAAAATGTTGGCAGTTTTGGCTTACGTTAAACCAATAAATACAGCATACTTATGGCAAATCAGATAGTAACGAAATCTATCGGCAGAAATTGTAACTAAAATTTTAAAATATGTGTATCAATTTCTTACGGCATTTTCAAAAGAATAAGATTCACGCTTCTTTTTACCAACATTTACTTTCAAATTAGGGCTTCTTCGCAAAACGCCCTGTATATGCAGTTAAAAGCAGTATAAAAATAAACATGTATAAAGTTAATGCATGCAGTGAATGATTGAATTAAATTTTTAATCTTATTTCATTTTAATAAATCTTAATATTGAAAAAACATTTTAAACTTGTTTACCTTTACTACAAATTAATAATTGAAGCATAAAAACCATGTTAAAATAAGTTCATTCAATAAAAAAATAAAATAAAAATAAAAATAAATAAAAAAAAGACTTTTCTAAAATTTAAGGGTGGGAGAGAAAAAATAACTTATAATTTGGGAAAAATCTCTTTCGTTGTTATATTTGAACATTTATATCATTTCCCAAATTTGAATTTTGAATCCTAAAAAGTAAATTTGCTGAAATGTTTAAAACTTTGACGAAGAGAGAAAGAATTAAATATTATAAATCTTCAATTCAAAAGATTATCGATCATTTCTTTTGCTAGCTCTTTATCATCATTTTAATATGTAGATTTAGAAAATGGTTTAAATGGCAGCACTTAAAAATAAAATTCAAACCGTTTTCGTAAAATGGAAAATTTTAAGCTTTTCCTTGTCCTTTATGTAAAGGGTCATTAAAGAAAATATTTTCAGTTAAATGGCAATGCCTAATTAATACAATAATTGTAGATTTAATAAGGTAACATTATTTTATGACCAAATACATATTCTGATATTATTCTTACAAAATTATTTTAAACTAGCATATTCGCGCTTTATTTCTTTCCTTGTTTACCTTTGAAATTTGAAACCTATAAATATTATACCAATTTCACCACCAAATTAAAATTTTAATTTACCAGAAGCCAAATTATTATAACCAAATAAATATTGTGCAATAGTGAAGACAGAATCATTTAAAGAAATGTTTCAAAATAAAATTCATGTTAGACGACCCAGTTTTCATACTTCCACCACTGAGCTGGAGTTCAATGACTTCCACAGGCAGTACAGTTTTAGTAAAGAACACCCATAACTCCTTTTAATTTTTTATCGCCAAGAGTGCGATGACATTTTATTTATTTTGGCATAAATTTTGTTAGCATATATATATATATATATATATATATTTAATTATACTTTTTATGATTGCGTTTTTTAGCCTATTTATGATAAGGATTGATATTCTGTTTATATCTTTAAAATAATGCTAGTTTAAAAGTAACGCTTCCAAAGATTTTGAAGAAGCAACTTTTAAAGGTATATTTTTCCATAAAATAATATCATCAAGCAAATGTCGTCATTTTTCCTTATTAGTTCATTGAGCTGAGTCAGCCTGCTTTTTTTTTTTTTTTTTTTTTAATTATTTTTTATATCCTCGCGTATTTTATTAATTTCACCAGAATCGTATCGTTTCTACAAAAAATAACTGAAACTGGAACACGTTAGAGATATATTATTTAGATATTATCAATTAAAAATCGCTACATATTCATTTTTAAAAAAGATATTTATCTTTCAGAATAACGCATGTATATATCGCAAACCGGATAAAGCTGTTTATTTTTAACATAGACATATTTCACCCAGTGGAAATGATTGTATTATCTCAAAAGAAATATTAATTAAATTATTATTGTTCGGTTACAAAGTATTCTTTGTAAAGCACACATCATTAAATGATTGTGTTTACCTTCTTTTACTCTTTTACTAATAAAGTAATGTTTTACGAAACTAGTATTACTTAATAACCTTTCATTAAATATTTCAAAAAGAAGAGGGCGTTAAAAACTTAAGCAAAATACAGGCAAATAAAATCATAATTTAATTCAGGTTCTTTCACTAAAACAAAGCCTCTTTTTTTGTTTTAATGAGAACTGTTTTAAAAAACACAAATGATATTTCTCACGAGATGGCACCGTTGTTTTCAGGTAATTGGATCTGTTAAAGTTCTTACTTGACGACAGATAAGCATATTTTTTTTGTTCAAGTGAACAGATGTTCAACATAAATTGTTTCACTAAACTGTTTTAAATAATTAAATATATATATATATATATATATATATATATATGTGTGTGTGTGTAATATATATATATATATATATTACACATTTGTGATTTTCCCTTGCGTTTTTTCCCTTTCTATCCTATTTTCTATGGATTTTTGTCATCCATGTTTTATATGCGTTGTCATTCCTCATGTGTTGTCATTATATCTGATAATAGCCCGTTTGGTATCTGAATAGTTAGAGGTGTGACCATAAATTGAAATGTATCGAATTCGAATGTCTGCCCAGGCGTGATTCTCCATGGTAGTTTTGAATCCACTTTATGTAGTATGTTTCGTTCTAACTACCACTGGTACTCTAGTGTTGAATCATGTTTATAAAGTGACAAAAAAAAAAAGCAAAATCAAATCATCTACTCAGTACTAAAATATATTCACGATCAAAATAGCCATTGTGGTGAAGTTTGCAATTATAGTACACTCACGTTTGTGAAAATTGCACCACAATGAAGGAATGATAGGACTGAGCGGAAATTTTCAGTAAATGCAAATTACAGTGTAATAAGCAAATGGTTTTGAAAACCAACAACTTCTTTACTTAGCCTGCTTATTTACCTCACATGCCGCCTATTCAATATATGTGGAATTTCGTTGATCTATGTCTCGCTCGTGATTCTCGTTCTACAGCATCTACACATGAACTTTGCATATGTATACAAACAGAATAGAATGCTCTTCCTCTGACAAACATTCAGAATCTGTTTATGCCTTGTTGTATAGTAGCACTTATTACAGCACGTGATGACTACTCAAAATATAGATATCGGACACTTAATATTGTTCTTTTACTTTTAAAATTTAATTATTTGTTTTTACTAATACCAGTCGTCTGTGTATTAAATTTTATCAATTTCTGACAATTCCTTCATGGTGTTGCAATATTCCTAAACTTGAGTGTATTAATACTTGCATAAAGATAAAAATTTGCTTTTATAGAAATTTGCAAGCATAAAAATTTTCCTTTGATTTAAAAAGTGACGTTCAGTTATTTAAAAGTTAATCCCCAAACTCTACTCCTTCATTATCTTGAAATATTCGTTTTTTTTTTTTTTTCCTGTATTTTTATACAATGTTTTAATTTATTATATAAATCTATAATCAGTATTTAAAGAATAAATTTCGGGGAAAAGGTTTTCTAGATACAGTATATATCTGTATCCTGGAAGTAAAGGACACCATGTCCTAAAATGTAATTTTTCAGGAGAGCAACATTTTCTTTTTTTCAACTTTATTTTTCAAACTTTTTGCATGTTTTATCGCAACTTTCAGTAATCGTATAGTAATGCTTTAACAGAGTATATTAATATTATAATGTACTAAGTCGAAATATTGTTTTCAGTAATAGATTTTGGTGTTAACATTTTTCACAAACAAATAGGAAATTGTTTCCTTTACTTTCCTGGGTAGTCCGACTCAATAATGAAAAACTAGAATTTTGAAAACAAAGTGCACAGTATAATAATACATCAAATTATTACACATTTTGATTTATAAGCATGAGAGGAACGACAAAAGAAACTACAAAATTTAAAAGAACACTAAAAAAAAAAAAAAAAAAAAAAAAAAGAATGAATGAATGAATGAAATTAGGTACTTATTTTAGTTT
Organism: Salticus scenicus; assembly: GCA_963930645.1. Lineage (NCBI taxonomy): Eukaryota > Metazoa > Arthropoda > Arachnida > Araneae > Salticidae > Salticus > Salticus scenicus. Next base: position 196,175,858 of record OZ005654.1, on the reverse strand, counting down.
CCAAAATAATTTAATGTTGTAATATCTTAATTTTTTTTCATAAAGAAATGAGACCTTCAAAAACATTAGTTTATCCATATAATGTTCATACATTTCTTTTTCTTTCTTTCTTTCTTTTTTTTTTTCTTTTAATTGCAAAATTAATTTCAAAGATGAATATTAGACATATACTTGATTATTTTCGAGAAATTCTTGGTCTGAAATATCTATTTATTAACCTGATTAAATTCAATTAATAATTACTTTAATTATTAAATAGCTTTTTGAGTAAATCTGTTCCGAAAATTTGAAACAACTTTTTTGAATGCAAAATAACTAAATGTTTCTTCATCCGATTTAAAAAAAAAAAAAAAAAAAAAAAAAAAGCAGTGCACCATCAAAAGAGCAAAGACACTCGCACTTACTAAAAAATGCCGTAAAAAAATAAATAAATAAATAAATAAATAAAAATATGTTGGTGTGTCCCTGTACATGAACTACAAATAGAATACACACCAAAACTATCTAGCTGATTGTGCGTGATTCTCTAACAAAAGTAGCAATTTGCAACTCAATAGGGTGAATTTTGCGGCCGCTGTCGCCAGACACGCGCACAGACAGAAAATTAAAATTTTTGAGTCTTCACATGAAGGTTTCTACTAACATTTCGGCAAATAAGCGGTAAATACCGAAAATTTCTTGTATAGAAAATGTCAAATATTTTGATTCGGAACGAAACCAATGAAAATTAAAGTGCTGTATTGGTTGAAGATTGGTTGTATATACAAGGTGATTATAATTAAACTTAAAATTTCAAAACGCTATAATTTTAAAACTACCCATCAGAGCGATTTGATATTTTACTAGAGCAATCGTGAGGCAACGGAATTTTGTTCGGCAAAAGAAAAATAAAATAGTTCCAAAAAAGTACCGTTAATTATCGGTAAAGCATTTATTTCATGAATCTCCTCTTTTCCTCTTTTCACTATGACTGTTTCCGCTGTAAACACGTATTCTTGTCTTTTTACTAAAGAAAAATGTAGTAAACCCTCAAAGTCTATTGTTTCCTGCTATTCCATTGTGTTGCTGACAACATTCCTGTGTTTAATGAGTCCATTTAGGAGTTTCCCTTGACATTATCCTGACAGCGTCATCTATTCTTCGTCCACATTTCATGAAACCATGGTAGCACCTACGCAAGCCCTGAGTCCAATGCTAAAATAGGGGTGACAGTCATCTGACTCAGAGAAAATGAGCAAAAATACTGGGCGCGGAATTACTGGATGTTTTCCAAATTTCAAACTGTCAGTCAAGTTGGCATCCCTCCAATATTTTGGACGCGTTCTCAATGCTAGTTTTTGGATATATGGTTGCACTGTATAGGTAGGAACATGTTGGAACGACTTTTTTCCTCCCCTAAACAAACTTTCATTGCCTCACGATTGCTATGGTAAAATATCAAATCGCTCTGACGGGTAGTTTTAAAATTATAGCGCTTTGAAATCGTAACTTTAATTGTATTCATCCTGTATTTTTCAAGTATTTGTCACTAAATAGTAAACATTTTCTTACGCGTTGCTAGAGCAAAAACAAACTTATGAACAAAATAAAACAATTTAGAAAAGAAAAGTGTTTAATAAAATTTTATCAATTAAAATGTTTTTTTTTTTTTTTTTTTTTTTTTTTAAGATTTTGTAAGGTGTTACGCTCAAATTTTTTATCTTGACTCAATTTAAAAGAATCTTTTTGAAGAGAGAGATAAAAGAGCTATTTTTTTTTTTTTAGAAAAAAGATAAAAGTGGAATGATGGTTTACTAGGTAAACATAATGATTCTAATATTAAAATAAGTAAGAATTATTAATAATAAGGAATAACAAAAGCTGTAATTATTATTATTTTTTTTTAAGTCAAGGAAAATAATGGTACACAGCAGAAAATAAACTATTTCTAATTTTAAAATTTTCCGCTGCTTTGTTTTCTTAAAAAATAATTAAATATTGTAAGTAAATATTTGCTTTATTTTTCAAAAAATATCATTGTATTTATAAAACATATTATATTTTAATTAATTTTAATAATTAAAAAAGAAAAAATTCTTTAATAATTTAATAGAATAAGAAAACTAGTGTTTGTGTATAGAAAAAGAATCATCAGAAAGTTTACGAAAAATTTACATGATTTTGAATTGTTTTTGGATACATCATAATTTAAGAACAGAAATTTTCAGACTACACTAGAAAATTCAGCTGTATGTATTTATCTATCTATCTATCTCTCTCTCTATATACATATATATATATACATGGCACAGATATTTGAGAGAAAAATCCTTATTTCTAGGTTTTATATGAAAATAATGTGTTACCGTTTCACAGACTATCCAGGCCGACAACTGGTCAGCATTACTCACTCATGCCTGAGTGAGTAATGCTGTAAATAAAGTTTCATTAAAAATATGATTTTCTTCCAAGCAGTTGATTGTGATTTTAATAAAAATTGGAAGAAAATTTATTTTTTTATTTTTCAGCCATTTTATAGTTGATTTTGCAGTATGACTTGGTGCAGAATCTTGGGAAAAAACAAAGTTTCCTTAAGGGTAAAGACGTTTACTTTCTTTGATCATGTGCTTCAGAACTTTATTCTGATAGTATTTAGCATCAATTTTAGCCTGTGGTTCTACAAAAATGGTTTTGTTAAGCCTTGAGAGGACATTCCCATCCATACCATAACACCTGATGACCAACTTGCCTTTTCCAAAACAGCTGCGTCTTTGCGACGCTTTTCGCTTGAAATAGTGTCTTTGTGGATGACAGTTGTGGATGACAGATGAAAAAGTGCTTCATCCGAAGTTATCCATGTTTTGTATCTACCTTTGCGTAACATTAAATACAGAGGCCAAGAACGTTTTCTTCGTTTTTCTACGGTCTTTGCAGACATTTGATGACAGACTGGTTTATTTACAATTTTATAGCCAATTTTCTTTATCTGACGAAAAATTATCGATTGCGACAACTGTAGTTTCTTTGCTAAAGTTCTTTGAGGCAGAGGATTTTCTACAGCGATAAGTCTTTTCAGCTTCTTTTTTTCTTTTCCACCAAGAATTTTTTTTCGTCCACATTTTTTCCCTGGAGCTTTTGATTGCCAACCAACTTTTATTTCTTTTCGAAGTTTAGATAGTAATCCGTTAGACAAATATTTTTATTTTTATTTTTGAATGCTTTATTAATAACAGAGTTTGAGCAACCACCCTTCGAAAGTTTTAAAATTCCGTTTCGAGTTTGAGGATCTACTTTCGGAGCCATAATTTACTCCCACTAATAAAAATAGCTAGACTAGTAATTTAAACGTCTCACTTTTAAAATAAAACTGGTGGTAAAGCGATTAACTTTTACCATAAATAGTTAAGTGCTATTAAAACTGGTCACACTAATTTTGAATCAACCTGTAATCTGACAGTGCTTACAGTGTTCTCTAGCGCGATCTAATGGCAAAAATTGCATCAAACATTGTAGGAGGTTTACACAAGACGAGGGACGAAGTATTCACAGAAATAAATACATAAATAAAATGATGTAAAATTCCAAAATTTACCGCTAGACGAATATGTGGCGATGCTTTTCTAACTTTGATGACATTTTTGGTACTCGATCACAGTACAGAACATTGTAAGCATTGTCATTTTAATAAAAGCAACTCTGTATATATATTAATGCGTGTGTGTGTGTTTGTGTGTTCATGTAAATTTTTGCTAAATTCTATATGAGAAAATCTTAAGTAAACATGAATTAATACCATAATACCTTAATAACTCTTTTTTGTCAGTAATCAATCAAAATTACATCAACACATTTATACATAAAGAAACTTGAAATTTAGTTTTTGAATCCGTATTATAGAATCCGTAATATGGCTATAACCGTACGGCATACACTGCTGTCATTACGATATAAGTTTTTTTTTTTTTTTTTTAAACCGTGGTGTTCTATTTTATTTTGATTGAAATTGTGTAGTTTAAATCGCTTCTAACATCAGATAAGCATATGTTATGCAAGTAATATAAGGTAATTATATTCCACTTACTTTGATTCAGGGTATCCATTGGTTTTTACTAATCCATGGAAATATTCTGGAGTCTTATGTACTGCTTAAAACAATCTTCTTTCTATGTCAGATATTGCTATATGTGTCATACTGGAAAAAAGAGTTGGAAATATACTTTATTATTTATTTGTAAGATTGTATATTTAAGTAATTGAACCAGCAATCTGTACTGCTCAATTAATATTTAATTTTTCTAATACGAATACTTGAATGAAATAGCATATTGTGGGCGTAAATAAAAACCTACATCTTATACATTGAGATTACATTGAGATTACATTTCCACAACAATACAAAAAAAAAATCAAAAAGAGAATGTTCTACTGCTACATGAAACCACAGATGGCTAAGTAAAAGTAAAGAATTATCAGATTCCTAAAAGTGAGAGCATGATTAAATATTAACATTTAGAGTCAAATATACTACTGAATTAATATGAAAATAAAGTTTTTAATTAAATTTTCCTTGATTTTATTTCTCACGAATAATTTTCCCCACAACTAATCAATTCCTGTAGCAACTTGAAAACACTTTATTTAGTGATTAAAATAGTTCAATACGTGTTCATAAGAAAATATATATTAATACAGACTTCGTAGTGTTTCTGGAACAGAAAACATTATGCAACTTTTGTACTTAAAGGATAATTTTGGTCTTAAAAAATGTAAAATTATATGAAATCGTGAAATATTTTTCTGGCAGAATTGTCTTATTGTGTGATTTACTCTGAAATTAAGTAAGAATATTTTTCTACAATAAGTAAGTTATATACTTCAAAAACTTATTACATATTAGCAATATTGTATGATAAAGATTTACGCAAAAGTCTAATTAGTATTAACTTCTTCAAAATACAAGTTTATTATCGTGTTAGAAATTCTTGAGTTATATAGTACAAAGTTTTGTGAAAAGCCACACAGAGAGACAGACATTTCTAAAGCGTTTTTTGAATAAAGTTCAGAAAATAAAATGTATAAAGCCACTGAATACTGAAAAAGGTAATGTTTTTAATATCATCAGCTCAATATATTCTTCAAATATAATTTAAAGGTTGTAAAAATATTAATCACATGATTTTATATTTAAAAGATTTTGAGTTTTAAGTAATGGATCTTTATTTTTAAATGGAAATTTACTATTAATGAAAAATATTATTACGTATTGTGTCAAATATACTAAATTTTTTCTAGCAAATACAGAACTATTTTTCATGCACTAGTCATACACACAAAGCGACATTAAACATATTAGTAAAATGTATTAATTAAACAATGTGTTGCAGTATTAGACGTGACGAAAATGGAAATTAAAAAAAATAACGTAAGTAAGTATCGCCCATCTTTGGGAAGGCAGCTAAAATTTAAAGTGTTTAAATACAAAAATATAATGTTTAGGATAATAAATTTAATGTTTCTTAAAAAAACAATATGCAATGTGAGAAAATATTTTTTGGTTTCTTTTATTTTGTTTTAATCAACTATTTAAATAAAATATTGAAAAATATTTTGTGTTAAAACAAAATGAATTTTTTTTAATTTTAAAATATTTAAAATAAATACACTATCTGCCAATGAGTAGTTGGACACTTTCGAATTTCGACGTTTGATCAAATATCTAGAAAAGTTCTCTGGAAATCATTTTGAAACTTTGGTAGTGTAAAGAATATGTTATATTTCATATATTTCAGCGAAAGTTGTGTCCTAAAAAGGAAAAGGGTACCAGTAGAAAATTAAACAAAAAACAAAATATTTTCAATCACCCTGTAAAAAGTAGTGCTTTAAATGCGTTTTGGTTATTGCATGTGATAATGAAGATTTTTTTTATTAACTGTATAATGTTTATGAGGCTACCACATATATTCATGAAGATATAACGATACTAAAAAAGAAAAAAAAATCCACTTTTTTCAATACATAGGGTACTAGACCCAATGCAGAGATATTTTTAGAAAATTTGGCATACTACATTAGACACAGCATACTGCAATCAGAATTTAAAAATGTTCATTATCGTTCGAAATATGAGCATTTTTACTAAAAAAATGTAAACTACGCATGAGCTAGCTTAAAAAAAAGAATTCCTTTGCATAATTAATAGCCAAAAGTACTGAGCAACTTACAGGAAAACTCCAAACAAAAATACGGTAAATTCAAAACGTTATGAAGATAGAATGAACAGAATTTCAGTTCTATCAAAATAAAAACAAAACTATAAGGGATTTTATCCACATTTTTATTTTATTTAATCAATGCTTAATGGTATCACAGCGTTCACTGATTGATTATAAATAAGTGTTGATTAAAAACTCCTACCATCTTTTTTTTTTTTATGAAGAAGAACTATAATTCTGCTCTTTCTGTCTCTCCTAACTTTTAGAATTTACACGATATTTGTTTGGGATTTCCATATAAGTTGCTCAAAACCTTTGGCTTTTAAATATTTTAAAAGCTAGCGCATGTGTAATAAAAAACTATTTAGCAAGAATGTTCATATTTTTCAGATATTTAACATTTTTGCATTCTAATTGCAGTATGGTGTGCTAAATGCAATATGGCAAATTTCCTAAAAATGGTTGTGCACTGAGATTAATACCCTATGTGTTATAATTCAAAAAATAGAAATTTGTTTTGCAATTAAATATATATATCGTTAATCCAAAACATTTTGATTTTTGTTGGAATTTTTACTGGTTCCTTTTCTTACTTTAGGACATGATTTTTGTTGAAATGTGTTCTTTACACCATCAAAATTTCAAGAAGATTCCTAAAAAATTTTCTAGATATTTAACAAAACGCCTAAATTCGAAAGGGTCCGAATATTTATTGGCAGATAGTGTGCATCATTTTGGGGTAGTTATTCATTTAAAACTTCTAAGATGTTAGTTTACTTATAACAAATATTAGTGTTGCCAGTTTTTATTTTGGTAATTAAAAATTCACAACAATTTTTTACTTTCTCTTACCCATAAGGCAGAGAAAGTATTCTTTTTGGGTCAAATTTTCGAACGCGAGTTTTTGTTATATTTACATGTTCTGAGGTCCCCTGAATAAGAAAATCATGTTTTTAGCAAATGGTCCGTGGGTATATCTGTGTGTCTGTCTGTTATCAGCATATCTCAAAAACAAATTATGGCAGAAAGTTCAAACTTGGTATTCTAAATGTGTATCATATAAGGCTGCTATACTAAACTTTTCGTTAATATCAAGCAAATGGTTCGTGTACAGGGACAATCAAAATTATCAAATACATTACGTCTATGGGGGAAATTGCAGGTAAGTGGAGTTTAACACATATAGACTACACTAAACCAAATGAAATGAATATATATTTTTTGTAATAGAGATAGTCAACAGGGGAAAAAAATTGTGTACGTAGGAGCCTCGCCTCCCCCCCTGAGGGAGAAGTCCCCCCTCGAGGGGAGTAAATTTTAATGATGGGTGTCTTTCAAAAGAGCTCGCCAATACCTTTAAAACGAATGGTTGAACCATCGATCTGTGATAATTTAAAACAAAGTTATCGATATTTTTTTTTTTACTTTTAACGAAAAAAAACTTAGAAAAAAATCTTATTTTTATTTATTTATTTATTTATTTATTTATTTATTTTTTAATATTGAGAATAAAATGGACTTTTTTTGGATATTTGGTGTTATACTACTTCTCTAATATGGAAATCGTCTGCATTATCATAAAAGATAATTTTTTTAAATAATAATTTTAATAAATTATTTTTTTAAAACAGAATTATTTTTTAATAGCCGAATTAAATTGTATGTAAATGTAGGTGCATTAATGAAACGGGGTTTGAGGGGGGGGGGGCTACCGCCCCCTCACACACAACTAATTATCATCTTATTATAAATCTCTCCCAAAGCCTAATTTGAATTGTTTAACAGAGGTTTACATAACATCGTTATCTTACCTCTTAATTTCCAACCTGTATTTATAGAATTATATTTCAGGGTAAGAGAAAGTCGTGTGAGTGACACACCAGATTATTAATTTGATAATTGCTACTTATTTTGAAGAATTATGTTTGTATGTCAATAAGACAAACAATATAATTAAAAAATCAGTGTGACACAACCATACGACTTCTATTACCCTCTATTACCCGTATTATATGCTTTTTTTTTTTTTTTTTTTTTTTTTTTTTTGAGATAACATGATCAGAATACATAAAATTGACCTAAAGAAGTGGAAACCTAAAATTTTTACTGTATGAAAAACTTAATATACGTGTTACGTGGAAAAGCATATAAAACAAAGTTTACATAGCAAGTTAAAAAATAAGAAAAAAAAAAATGTTAGAGTTATTTTTTGAAACACCAATTTCCGAGATTTAAAATTAATCTACCTAAATAGGATGACTGTTTATTTTCCTGTAATAACCACGTAATACATGAGAAAGGATATCTAAAATGAATTTATGTAACAACTTTCAAAAAATCGTTAGAGCCGTTTTTGAGATACCCTTTTTTACTAAAACTTTGTATACTCAATTTTTGACCGGAAAACAATAATTGCATACAAAAGCATATTTAAAAGGGAATTAATATGACTAGTTTGAAAGATATCCGTACAGCCAATTTTAAAGGAACGCACGTGTGAGACCTGAAATTGACCTACTTATACAGAACGTCCATCAATTTTCCTGAAGTAACCAACTATATCATTCGAAAGGACACCTAATAGAGTGTTTATATTGTAACTTTGAAGAAAATAGTTAGAACCGTTTTTTGGATACGGACTTATGGTTCTACTTCCGGTTTTCGATGACCCACTTCTGTTTTTTCAGTTTTCACTAAAACTTGGAAAATGCATCTGTACGCCAGACCTGTATCAATTCTGAAGTTTCGGAGTTCTATCTTTATTAGTTTCGGATATATGATAGCGATAAGATTCCACACATACACATAATACACACACACACACACACACACACACACACACACTGACCAATTGCCAAAAACTACTTTTTTGGACTCAGGAGGCCTTAAAAGGAGTAAATCACCTGAAAACTCGATATCGAATTTTTGGACCGAATACAATACTTCCATTAACTACAAATGTAGTGTAATGGAAGTAAAAATACTGATGAAAATTGAATGTAAAAATCCTTATAAGTTTGTATCACAGGTAAATATTTATATTTCTTAATAGTCTTAAAACCATTTGAAATGTGCTCTATATTCTCAAAGAAGATATATGTTATTTATTAAAATAAAATTTCTTCAGGAAATTAATGATAAATTTAAATTGATATATTTTTTTCATTTTCAGTTTAAGAAACACTATATATATATATTAACGGAAAAACACTTTCGAGATATTTTATTTGTCCTAGAGATAGAAAATAAAAGAAAACTCATTTGTTAATTTTAATTCTTTCACTTTTTTTTCCTTCTAAAATAAGCTTATTTTTTTATTTTAACTTTTTGAGAAACAGGAAAATAAAAAGAAAAATGATTGTCATAGTTTAACCTATACGTTCAATATTTCAGATGCAAATTTCGAATTTTCATTCGTTTGATTTTAACCCTCGAGCTAAATTGATACTATGATCTGCATATATAAGAATTGCATATATTGTTTTTACTTCAAATTCTTTTCTCTTCCAATTTTTAACTTAAAAGAGTTCGAGAGGAATTCTTTTATGCAAATTTATATGTCTCTGTAGAAATAATATTTATACTACTTTTATTATTTTAATTTAAAGACAGAATACGAAGTTTCATTTTTTTTTAAATATCTATAACCATATGTATGCGTTTAAAATCTTATTTTTTAAAACACATGCTTTGGCGTGAACTACAGTACTGAATATAACTTTCCAAACACAATCTATTTCTTTATTATTATTATTAAAAATTAGAATGTCCATCTATAAATAAATGTAAACACTTAGATGAAGCTTAAGAGTTTCAAAATAGGCATTCTTAATATTAAATAATTTTAAATGATACATAAGGAGAAATGTGCAGAATAAAAAATATAAAAAATTGAAACCAGTTTTAAAAGCGATTATTTGTATCATAAAATTATATCAGATTTCAATACTTTTTTGCAGGACAGTTGTGATGAAGTGTAGAAATATTTCCTAAATGTATATTGAAACAACATTCACTATTGTAACAATTGGGAATATGGGGAGCAGAAAATTATTAATTGATGCTGTAAAATGGAAAACGTTGTCAATCAAAAACTGTCATCCATAAATATCTCTCTAATTCACATGGATACGGTGCAAAGAATAAAGGTGTGCGGCCATTAAAAATGTCAACAAGAATTGAAAAATGCGTTATAAAAATGGTATGAACGCATTATAAAAATGCGTTAAAAACATTCTACAGCAATAAAATTCGCTGTTTGCCTTCGAGTTACTTTTTGAACTGTTTAAAATGTCTTAAATTGGGAGTAAAACATCAAATATGCAAAATTCAAAGGAAAACCTAATCATGAAAAACGACATATTGATGCAATGCTAAATTTCGTAACATCTATTTTTTTTTTTTTTTTTTTTTTTTTTTTTATAACAAGAAATACTATCCACGAGTGAAATATATACATATATATATATAAACCATGATTTTCCTAATGGTTGGAGAAAGTACTTCTTGATGTAAATCAAAGCCTTGTGCATTTTTGCAACAAAAGCAGGGTGGTAGCTCCTTCGCATCAGGGCACGATTTAATGCTCGAGGTAAAATAATAATGTTTTAACTAAATGTAATATGAACTCTTTTGATTACTAAGACATACTGGATTACAATATTATCTAATTAAGAGTTCAATTGATAGAACAAAATTTAGCATTAGTATATAATTTAATGCATCAATATACAAATTCGCTTAAACAATATCATTGCTATCTGAAAAGAATATCAGTTTCTGGCTGAAAGTTTCTAATTTAACTCCATGAAGTCCATGGGTAGCCTCTAGAATATATATAGTTTGGCAAAAGTTTATGACCAAATGCTTAAAATGCTGTTAAAAAATTTAAGCCTCCCAGATAGCACTGTGATTGAAATTTGTATTCAAATTGTACGAGTTGATTGGCTTTTCCTAGTTTCGGCTGCTCAGTTACGTGATCCAAGCACACACATAACCAATAGGGGTTTTTCAAGCGATAAACTAGGTCGCACTGACTTCTGGTGAGAGGCTTAATTTTTAAGGCACTGATTTGTTGATCGCTTTCCACACCATGTATTCTAAGTGCTGTACCATGTACCATGAGCTGTACCTCGTACGCAAAGATTATGTAAAGGGCAGATAATACCGCACTATTTCGAACTTAGATTTTCTATTTCAGTACACTGAGAAAAAAAATATACCGTCTTTCTCTAGAATGAATAAGTGGTCATTTTCTAAATCCCTTAACTAGAAATATAGATTCCCGAGCTATGCGCATAAGGCATGCCAATAAACTGAACAGACGAAATTATCGAGAATTTCTAGCGTACACATTTCTAGATGGTGAAACAATATTCTAAACACTCTAAATATTCTGAAACATTTGTATTGCGAGAAATGCTCGCTTGATTTTCTACAATTTGGTAATAAACCAAGATTATAGTTGCAGAAACCCGCCTCTTGTAGTCTCATATATTTGCAGAGATTTTTAAATAACTTTGCCCTCGAGAATATAGGCAAACGCTCTAGAATTTTAAAAGGGCTTCTAGAACACGCTTTCCAAGGGGACTAGAATTTATAAGGATAACATGGAACTATTTTTTCTAGAGCCATAATTTAGATTCTAGATGTCAGTTACAGATTTTTTTTTCAGTGTAACATGGAATCAAATGTCACTTCTGACAAGCCGAACCTTAGAAAAATTCCTTCAGACACCTCTATTAAAAGTATTTCGTGTAAAAGAAAAAAAAAAAAAAAAAAAAAAAAACGAAGTTCTAAATTTAAAAACATGTATGTTGGTATTTAATTTTGTTTTCTCAAAATTTTTCTACACTCTTATGTTAAAAGGCATTCGAATATTACCTATAATTATAAATGTTCAATTATAAACTGTATAAATATTTACAGGGATTTATTATGTTATTATACATTATACATTTACTTATTTAGAAGAAATTTAAAGTTATAAGAATTTCACATGTGGTCTCAAAGATTTTTTCAATCACTGTTTTAGAATTTAGCATGTCTATACAGTTAATGAATATTTAACCAAAATTAGAGTGACAAAATAAATTATAAAAATATAAAAAGATCATAAAAACTAAAAACTATTATGCAAATTAACTTCTTATACTTGCGCGGTGAGTTAATTGTTGATAAATACATTTGCAAATAATTTTGTATTAGGCTAATATTGACATTTACAGTTAAGTAGTTTTTGGTAGGGAGGTAGGATTTAGGACGATTGACTAAACGAATGTTCTAGGTGAAGTATCTTCTGTAGGGAAATTTCAAAGATATCTTAGTCCACATATTCACGAAATTTTCACAGATAACCACAGACGTTCCTAAATGACCATGCCGTCGAATGTGCCATGGGTTCGAAATCTGCATCTCCCGTCTATTATCTTTGAGTACAAAATATCTAGGTCATTAAAAAAAAAGAGGATTCAAAACTATTCATTCATTTATTTAAAATTTTATTTAGTATGTTTTTATGAACGAGCTTCTGTGATATAAAAATGTTACAAAATCGGGCACATTTCATAATCCTATTTGGGTGTGTAATATTCATCTCCTTATAATTTTTGTATTAATTTTAAACATATATCCATGCATCAAACTGTCTTGATATTTCCAAAAATAAACACTTTCTAAGCAATCTTGCTTGTTCAACACTTGTTGTATGGTGTATTAATTGCAGTACTACATGTATTTGAAAACAGTTCTATGTAATACTATCAAAGATTATTAAGATTAAAATTTAATCTTTATAAAGACATTGTCACTTTTTCAAAAATTAGAAATAACGTCACATTATTGTCGAAGCTACTTTTATATTAGTGTTGAATTCGATCATGTTTCGTTGAATTTGAGTTTCTGGAAGTATTGTATTTGTGAAAATTGAAGTTTAAATTCAGTGCCAAAAACTAATGTTCATAAATTTGCTTCAATATAATTTCTAAAACTAGTCATGAACGCCAAAATATCTCACTGGCATGCATCTAAATTTATTCCTTGTGTTCTATTAAATTGGTGGCCACAGTTTCACTGACTCTTGAAATAAATAATCCTATATCAAACACACGCATACACACAATTTAAAAAAAAAATGTGTCCTTTTCAGTTAACATGGCAACACAAATTTCAATGGAATGTAATTAAACTATAATTGAAATATTAATCATACAAATATTAATACAAATATTATTCATCCTATGACACTACTAAATTTTGTCAAATTCATGTTTAAAAATAATACCACTTGAACCATTTTGCTTTTAATATGATTTTCTTATAACGATAGTTTGTATCCTCTTATTTTTGACTATTTAAAATAATTCGAATATAACACAATCTTCTTAGTACGAAAATATATTTCGTAACCAATCAATCTTATATTCAAATGCACATAGTACTAAAATACTTTTCATAATCTACAACTCTAATATCTAAAATTTATGTCTAAAAATATATCTAAATTTAAAAACTAGAACTTTAAATTTCTTTCACTTTCTAAACATTATTAATGAAAACAAAATAGCAAAATTAAAATTGTTATTATTGCTATTGTTGTTTTTTAATTATTTTGTGAAATAGTTAGGGCATTTACATTCAAAACGAATAAAGACATTCGTACAAAGAGTGTTATTTTTTGATGAATTAGTTGTAAAAATACATAGTTGATTGAACGTAAGCAAGTTTGTTATGAATGATAATGTCTTACACGTACCTTTAAAAACAATCAGACTCATGTAAATTGGCTCTTGATTATTTTAAATCAAGTTTATTTCAAACTCTTAATGAAAACACGTGAAACACGAATAAAGTTTGTCTGAAGTTTCTCATTACCTACACATTATACTACTTACGATGACATATAGGTAGAATAACAATCTGTAAGGTAAAGCTAGGAGAGATTGTTCACATAGGGGCTCGGTAGGAAGGAGAACAGTGAACGCTCTGAAACTCCAGGTAGGTCTACAACATTGATAGCGGAGTGACCACTTAAATGTGCATGTTCATTGCTTGAACAGCCTAAGATTACACGTGGTTATTTTGTCTCGTTTTCAAAAATGTTTGCTTACATTTTCAAAATTTTTTCTAGATTTTTTATAGAATGGTGGTATTACAAAATGTTTTTAATTTAAACGATTTCCCATGGACTCGTTCCTAAATTTTACTTGTGGCAATTGGTTGCATGAAAGTTTCATCATTTATGACAGCGAGTGCAACGATTATACACGACAAATTTCGTCAAAAAGCAAGAAACTGTTCAAACTGAAAAGGATCTTTATTAATTTTAAGTAAAATATATTATCTAGTAACTAAATGTTACATTTTAGTATCTAGTCTTGTTTTTATATCTGCTTCTATAATTTATTTTCTTTACATAAAATTTTTTAATCCTTTTTATTATTGTTTCTTTATTTTTTAATTATTAAATTGAAATACCTACATGTAATATAAAAATATTTGTTTACAAAAACCTTACACTAATGTCATTTAAGTGCAATTATCATTGTTAACAATTTAATTATAGTTACATTTAAGCCTCCTACCCTATATGGAGAGATTGCGCAAAATAGCTCTCTTGATTCTATTTTAATTTTTGCTTTAAATCATAGTATAACAATAAAACCGTAATGGAAATTCGTAGAAGAAGGATCACTTCGAAGCTATGCACGACAGTTTAGCAAAAATTAAAATTTGGATTTTTTATAACGTTTTGTTGAATTGTGCGCAAACTCTCCTAGCTTTACCTTATATTAACTGCATTAGTAACTTCAACACCTCAAAATATTGCGATACAGTTGTTTATTGTTTAATATTTATTCATATTTTGACATTGAAATATCAATGGATTTGGTGATTATAATCTTCATAAAGCAGTTCAAAGTAATTTGGTTAATAAGTATTGCAAAAATCTGTTTAAAACAACTTCTGAAGAGTTTATAAAATTATATTTTCTTTTTAGTTCACAGGCCCATATCCATGTATTTTGCAGAACATTCATGGCATACTGTGATATAAAACAAGCAAGAAATTTGTATATAACATATGACCAGACTTGACTTTGAACAGAAATATAAATATTTACACAACGCTGAAAAAGGCAACGTACAAAAAATATTAAAAGAAAATTTCGGTTGAATCACGTCCGTGGGAAAAATTCATAGCCAAGAGAGTCCGCGAGATATTTTCTTAGCTAAAGTAGCCGAACAACTAAATTAGAATTATCAAAGTGTAAATAATAAGAAGAGATAAAAAACATAATAAAAAAAAATCCATATAATAATTAAAGTTGTACAGTGGTTTAATTAATTGAAATAATGTTGAATTTAGTAAATAAAAGCACGCGCATGTGCAGGATAAAAATATAAGAAAAACAGAGAATGTCATAGTAACGTTTTTTTTTTTTTTTTTTAGTTTGGATTTTCAGTAGAATATCAGGAAGAATAGAATAGTAACGGAAATACTTAATATTTTTCCTTGAGCTAAATAAAATCTGAACTGACGTGGTTATTATAAAAATAAATTACAGATAGAAAACACGTCCTATTATGTTATTTTCAATTAAAGTTATGTATGCAACATTTATTAAGTTATTTTCAATTAAAATGAAGTGTGCGACAGGTAGCATTAGGCATACTGTCAGCAGTGCAGAATGCAAGGAGGATTATTGTTCTTATATGTAGATCATATATAGATATGGAAGAAACTCGAAAATTTTAAATTCGAAATTTTGGACTCGGAATAGCAGCCAACAGGAATTTAAGAAACTGGGGTGTTCGCCAATAGGAAATTGGGATATAGAAAACTATATAAATGGTAGGTGAAAATCGTGCCTTTAACGTCTTTTCTGATGCAGAATCCCTCAACTCTGAAATAAAATATCTAAAAGCGGTTGCAGTTTACAGCGATTACTACCCTTTCATTATTGATAAAACTCATTTTAAATTGCATCATTCCCATACTTCACGTTCATCTACGTCTATGTCCTCTTTCTATATCAGCATTTTTTGCCCCCTCCCCCTTAAATCAAGTTTTACTATAGCTAAAGTTCTAAAACAATATGACATTAAAATAATTTTCTCAAACCTGCAAACAAATTAGCACTTTCCAAGTTAAAAGGTACTGTTGTCGTATACAACTCTTGGGGTATTTGTAGTATTCCTTGTCAGTGTGGACAACCATATACAGGTCCCGCCGTTTATTAAAATCACATTCGTTCAGAGCCAAAGTGATTTTATTAAGCGGCTGATTTTTATATCCGGCGAACGTTCCTGCCCTTAAGGAAAAGGTATTACTTCCCTGAATTTCGAAAGAAACTTCAAAATGTAACGACTAATATAATTAGTAAACAATATTAATTAATTTTTGGTAGATAATTAAATAATTGTTTCTTCGATATAAGTAAATTAAACGCATTGTAAGTTCCCGTGCACTTTCGTTAGAGGAAAATCACCATTACTTTACCAAAAGTTTGCGCTGTTCTTATAAATTTAAAATCTTTCCGTTTAAACCTCATGAATTATACTAATTTCAAAATAAGAACTAGAAATTGCCTTCTAATAATTAGACAAAAAAAAAAAAAAAAAAAAAAAAAAATCAAATTTGTATTTTATTGAAAAATACGTTCCTTGAAACTGTTACGAAGATAAGTTGCGGGGCGTGTTTAATTTGTAACTGTGCTGCAAGTAAAAAATCTTGAACAATGAGCGATAACGGAGGGTTTGTTGTGCTTTAATTTCTTTTTCTATTTAAAAAAAAAAAATCTCAATGTAAATAAAAAAAAATTTTTAGTGTGCATAAATGATATTTTTGGCTGCTGAGGATATTTTTGAGTTTATTAACCGGCGATGCTGATTTTATTAAGCGGCGGCTTTAAAAGTAGTTTGTATTGATTTGATTCCGGTCCTGGCGATTTGATGAGATTAAGCGGCTGATTTTATTAACCAGTGATTTTATTAAGCGGTGGTTGCTGTATTGGTCAAACAAAACGCAAACTCAAATTCCACATGCAGTTTATATTCAGAACCAAGAAATAAACAGATTGGGACATTTGTTATTGGGAGACATATATAAACCTTGTTGAAAAAAATGACCATTACTGTGAACTTCAGCTAAACTAATTCAGCTAAACTAATCCGTCGGCCTTAGTCCTTAGACGAATTTGATTTTCAAGAAGCTTTACATACCCATAAAAATCATAAAAAAATCATTATTTGTGATTTAGCTTCTCCTCTCTCTCTGATTGTTGGAAATATTACATAAAATCCATATATGCTTGATTTTCACCTACCATTTACATAGCTTTCTGTAACCTAATTTCCTTTTGGCAAACACCTCCAGATTTTTATACATTTCTATTGGCTATAGTTCTTACTTTAAAATTTGCTTCCCTATCTATGCATAAGAACAATAGTCCGCCCCGTCATTCAGCACTGATGACGGTACGCTTAATGCTGTCAAAATAGCAGTTTGCTTTTAATATAAACAAAAAAATTCTTTTAATTATAAATATCTAACAAGGAAACATTCAAAAGGTGTCATCTTTAAAAAGTACTGAAAAAAATATATGTGATTCTACTCTTCATAAAACACCAGAAAATGAAAAAAATATCGGCTGAAATTAACTACAGCGACCACAATTTTTTTAAAAAAATTAAGCATATTTGGCGATTTCACACTGCTAGGCGACTGATTTTGAGTACTTGGCGGAAAAGTAAAACACGGTTCTGTTCGTACAGTCGGTAACAAAAGTGTCCGAACACTAGCAAAAATTCCTATGTAAAAAAAGTAGAGTTAATACTGTTTTGTTAAATAAATCCTTGTAGAATCCTGTTTTTAGACTGACTAAGAGCAGGATTCGACAAGGATTTATTTAGCAAAACTGTATTAAGCGTACTTTTTTACATAGGAATTTTTGCTAATGTTCGGACACTTTTGTTACCGACTGTACACGGCAATCTCGGTGCTAGCAAACGTATCGTCTAATAGCGCTAAATCGCCAAATATGCTTAATTTTGATAATTTTTTGTGATCGCTGTAATTAATTTCAGCCGATATTTTTTTCATTTTCTGGTGTTTTAGGAAGAGTAGAATCACATATATTTTTTCAATACTTTTTGAGAATGATACCTTTTGAATGTTTCCTTGTAAGTTATACAATTTTCAGTTTCATAATTTTTAACTGTCCTAACATTTTGTGTCGTTTACAGAAATTTTTTTCCTGTTTGGTCATGAATTTATTCAATGCCCAAGTAAAAGCACTAATGTTTGCATATTATACATTGCGTTAAATCAAAATGCTCAAAAAAGTAATTTATGTATTCAAAAGTATTTATTTATATTTAAATAGCAAATCGCACTATTAAATATAAGGACAATAATCTTTCAACATTTAACCAAACAAATGGACGCCAGATATGCGAATTATTTTTGCACTAAGTTTATTTTTAACAGTGTAATGTAAATAAAATTCACAGCATACAAATATATTTCAACGTACTCAAACACATATACATATATATATATATATATATATATATATATATATACCGGGTGATTCAAAATAGATGTTACAGCGATTATCTCGTAAACTAAGAAAGATAGAAACATACTTTCAATTACAAAATTAGAGCAAATTAAGAGTAGATTTCAAATATGGCATTTTTTTGTACAAGGGGCTGTATACATATTAAATACGAAATTTAATTTTTATACGGCCCCTCCTATCATGTGACTTATATTTAGAAAATTATTCTCCTTGCTCTGACAAGCAAAATAAAAAAAAATCATCTCTCTATAAGTCAAACTCTCGCTGAGTTATTGCAATTTGAAAATGATGACTTACACCACTTTTTTTTCAATTTTGGCATCTATTTTTCGACGCCAATGGGCTCACTTTAGGGGGTTATCTATGAGATGAGAAAAATTAAAAAAAGATCCTTTATTTTAAAATAGCAACTAAAATCATTCAAGCACGTGAAATCAACAGTTTTAAGAACTTAATGCAAATTTACATTATTTCGTATTGTTAAAAAATTTAATAGTTAAATTTCTTAGGGGTCACCTGCAAATTAAAACACGTTAAGAGAGGAAAAAAAATTAAAAGTCTAGCAAAACCGTGTGGAACTTTTGCGCTTTATTTTCACCACTTTCCATCATAGTTGAAAAATTTAATGACTTCGGCTCTTTAACAATTCCAGTCAGGTTGAGAAGTGTTAATAACTTCGATTTGTCTGTCTGCCCATTCGTCTTTCTGTGTGTCCTTGCTCTAACTCCCGTGAATATTCATAGAATTTCCTGAAACTGATATATGTTATTTGAGTTCACTATTGGATGTTCCTTATTAAAAATGGAGTGAATACCTATGCTAGCTTGTGCACAGGGACACCCGAAAGTATTCCAAAGCATTGTGTTCTATGAGAGGTACTTTTATAAGCCATATTTTAATACCTTTAATTTGTGCATATATTAATAAAATTGAAATACGTTATTAAAGTTTTCTATCGGATATTTTCTATAGAAAATGGAGTAAACACCATCTCTGGTTTGTATACAGGGACACCCGAAAGTATTCCAGAGCATTGCGTTCTATGTGAAGATATTTCTATAAACCAAATTTTAATTACTTTGCATAAATCTTAATGAAATTGAAATATGTTATTCATATGCACAAAAGAATGCTTTCTATAGTGTACAGTACGATTAGCATTAGATTTACAGGGCACACAAAAATATTCAGTTACGTTAAGGGTTATTATTGGACATTTGCTGGAATTGCATTTTCGTTTATATTAAACATTTTTTAACAATTTTTAACTGTGAATAGGATTTCAATTTGCATATTTTTTTGTCTGACAGTCCATCTGTCCGTCTGCCCGCCCCCAGCGTCTATAAATATTTTCAGAAATTTTCAGAAATTATATATGTTATTCAGGTTTACTATATGATATTCCCTATTTAAAATGGTATTAATTAATTATCTGCAATTGGTTTATGTACAGGAACGCACATAAAATGCCAATGTATTGCGTTTTGGGACAGACATTCTTATAAATTACATTTAAATAACTTTATACTGTAAAAATCATAAGGAAATTCATATTTATTGTTAATAATCTAAATGTTTTGTATAGAATATGATATCGTATAGATGTATAATTCTATGTCAGGGGGGTTACCGCCATTCTCAACCCCCGTTTAATTATAGTGCCTATACTTATCAAAACAAAAATCAAGTCTGTTATCAATTTCTTTGAAGCTTGCAAATCTTGATCAACCTTTCAAGTGGCAATTAGATATGGAATCCGAAGTACCAAATTCGTACTTCCTGTAGTTATTACTTTTTCATACCCATAAGCTAGAGAAAGTATTGTTTTGGGGCCAAATTTTCGAAAGTGAGTTTTTGTTATATTTACACGTTTTGAGGTCCCCTGAATATGAAAATCGTGTTTTTATCGGTTGGTCTGTGTGTGTGTCTGTCTGTTATCAGCATATCTTAAGAACAAATAACAGCAGATATTCAAACTTGGTATTCCAAATATGTATCATATATGGATGCTACACTAAGCTTTTCATTGAGATGAAATAAATGGTTCGTGTACAGGTACACTCAAGAATATTCAAATACATTACGTCTATGGGGTAAATTGCAGGTAAATAGAGTTTAACACCTATAGACTGCACTAAACCAAATGAAATGAATATATATTTTTTATATGCATAAAAACATGCCTCATGTAGAATATGGCAGGGAAATCATTCACTGTTCATTTACAGGGCTACACAAAATAACTAGATTATAATGCGACAATAGCTGAAAATTGATGGAAGTGCATTTTAGGTTGTGCCGTATATTATTACTATAGGTTTATATTTAGGTGCACTTTGTGGTTTGTACATATTCTTCAAAAGATATACAGGGTTGCAAATATTTAAGCTATAATATTCTTTTTTATTGTTAGTGAAAGTGCTTTACTATAATATTTTACCATGTCCAGGAAAACTGCTCAGGAATGGAAATGAATTTCTCATAGACATATGATAAATAATGTATGTTTTTAAGCTAAATATTCATCGCTTGTTTTTTGTGTATTTACACGTTTTGAGGCTTCCTTATTACCAAAGTCATGTTTTTAAAAGTTTGAGCATTGCCTGCGTCGAATAATTTCAGGAAACGAATAATTTCATGAGATCACCCCTCACACAGAACTAACTATCATATAAAACTCTTTCGAAGCCTAATTTGAATTATTTTAACATAGGTTTACAGTACTCTTTATGTTACCTCTTAATCTCCAACCTTTATTTATGGTATTAAATTTCAGGGTAAGAGAAAATCGTGTGAGTGGCACATCAGATTATTTGTTGTTAAATTATGCTGATAATTCATATATATACAGATCAACCAATAAAAATTTACCTTTCGTATTCAGGAGGCCTCAAAATGTGGTATTATACAGAAAAAGAAATCGCTCTTCAAAAACTACTTTGTTTAAAGTATAGGTATGAAAAATTAATTTTCCGTTCTGTGTCAGCAGTGTTCTTAGAAAAAAAAAAATGCAGCAAAGCACTTACACCAATTACATTTAATAATAATAATAAAAATATGTTTACCTTAATTTCGGGTAGCCCTGTATATTGTCTATAAACTATATACAAATGACTTTATGTACGTAAATTTGGTGTTATATGTAAAACAAGTAACATAAATTGAAATACACTTCCAGCAATTCCCAAGTATAGCTCCAATATATCGAAATACTCTGGGTAACCCTGTAAATGAATGACGAATGATTGCTATATCACAATCTACATAAAACATGCTTTTATGCGTATAAAAAATCTGTTCTTTTCATTTTGTTTAGTGCGGTATATACATGTCGCACTGTACATATGAGAAATTTCGCTCACAGACGTAATGTATTTGAAATCTCTTGGATGACCCTGTAAACAAACAATTGTCTGATCGCAACAAATACTTTAGTGTAGCACCGCAATATGATACGGATTTAAAATATCGAATTTGGATTTTCTGCTACTATTTGTTCTTGAGATATTCTAATAACACAGAAACACACACACACACACTGAGAGAGAGAGAGAGAGAGAGAGAGACAGAGAGAGAGACCAACCGTTTAAAACATGATTTTTGAATTCAGAGGATCTGAAAACGTGCAAATATAACAAAAGCTAATTTTCGGAAATTTGACTCAAAAACAATTCTTTCTCTACACCGTGTATGACTAAGAAAATGTATAAAAGCAAAGAAAGAAAAATGAATTTGAAAATTCCCTTTTAGTACATAAATTAGTCATAAAATTTATTTGTTAAATTATCAATGAGTATATTCTCTTGTGTATTCACAGAGACATTACAGGTTAAAAAAACCATCTTTCCCTGAATGAATTTTCTTTTTTTTTTCCACCAAACGCTGATCAACGTGTGCCTTATTACAAAAGCTATAGTAATTACAATTTCTCACTTTTGATACAACCCCTTAAGATTTGGCGAAAAATGCTAGAATTTTGTAATTGCAATAACTCAGCAAGATTTTGACTTAGAGAGATGATTTTTATTTTATTTTAATTGTTAGAGCGAGGAGAATATTTTTCTAAATATGAGTCATATGATAGGAGGGGCCGTATAAAAATTAAATTTCGTATTTAATATGTATACAGCCCCTTGTACAAAAAAATGCCATATCTGAAATCTACTCTTAATTTGCATTAATTTTGTAATTGGAAGTATGTTTCTATCTTTCTTAGTTTACGAGATAATCGCTGTAACATCTATTTTGAATCACCCGGTATATATATATATATATATATATATTAGTTAATATAAATAACAACTTTAAAATATTATAAATAAGATATATTTAATCGAATTCCAAAAGTCTGTTAATTGTATCACAGTGAAATATTAAAAAAAAAAAAAAAAAAAAAAAAAAAAAGTTAGAAATACTAATATATTCTAAATATATCTCTCGTTTAATTTAAAAGAAATTTTTAATCATTGTTTCCTCTCCACAAAAATTATTGTTCTTGTAACGAGATATTATTTTATGAATCACGTCAGAGAAAATTATTAATGTAACATATTAATGTAACCAAAGAGCAGTTAATTAGATTTTTTTCAAAAGTTATTTCTAATAATTAGAAGGAAATATCAGAAAGCTTAAACTATGAATGTTTTTTTTTCTGATATTTCACGGTTGAAAATTAATGCTCATCACTTATTTAATTTTTTAATTAGTTTTCTCGTGAAGACATTTTTGTCGCCATAAAAATAATGTTTTAGTGAAAAATTACACTTGGGTATGAATTTTATGAAATAGTTGATTTCGGAATCGAAATGAGATAATTAAATTAGTTTTTTCTGAAGTTTAAAAAATATATATAAAAACAATAAAATATCAAAACAATGGTTATAAGTTAATCACATTTTTTTTTTTCTTTTATGAACTTTTATTTATTTATTTATTTTTAAATGGGTATCGATGGAAATTCAACAAAAGTATTTTTATATCGACTTAAATTATATTGTTTTTATAAAAAAAGAATATTTCCTAATAAAATATGTTTTTCCAAAGCTTGTGAAATAATGATAAATATAATTCTTTTAAGAGTATTATTAAGTTTATTAAAATGTACTTTTTAATTTTTTTACTTTATAAAATTCCAAAATTTAACAACTTAAAGTATTCAAATATTTATCTTATTCTGTTAAGGAGTCAGAGTACTTTTAAAATATTATTTTGGTTTACTTTAAAATGGAAAATTAATTTTATTACAGATTATTATTATTATTTATTTTTATTCAACTTTGCTTTCTCATTATGCGCAGGATATTTCAAATAGTATTTGAGATATGAACTTAATTTTTTCCCCAGCCATACATTTTGACATAATGAATAAAATGAACTGAAAATAAGAATTTCTGTTCAATATAAAAAAAATTATGATTGTTGATATAGAAAAATTGTAATGGTAATTTCATATTTCAAATTTAATTATTAATTAAACACCATATTATTAAAATAATTAAAACATTTCGGGTCACATTCTTAATTTGAATGTTTTATTTCATTTAATGTAAAATTTATATGGATAAAGTAAATTGTAACTGAGATATCATGTGCGCAGTAAGAAAGTATCCTTTTTTTTTTTTTTTAATAATCTGCATTTTTTTTTTTTTTTTTTTTTAGTACTAGGGGTTCTGCCCCCTGCTCGTTCCGCTCATCAACCCCCGGAGAAGGCTTAGCCTCCCCTAGCACGCTTCACTTATTAATCGCTGCGGGATTCTGTCCGCCTATTCGCTGCTTTGCCTTTCACTGAATAGGAATATTAATAGTGCATAATGCAAGACAAATACAGAAAAATGTTATAGAAATCCCAGCATTCAATGTCAAATTCAAATATAAAATATTTAATGCCACATTTTATTTATTTATTTATTTATTTATAAAATATACTAAAAATCAATATTTTTTCATAATAGAAATTATTAATATCTAGATCATTTTGCATTACAGTTTTACTATATGACTCCTTTTAAATTTTTGTCACTATTGGGCGATGATTTTTTTGGTATAATTGCTTATTAAAGAAAAAAAAAATACATATAGTACCCATTTTGGCACAGATGATATCTGTCATCCTTAGCGATTTTTGTATTTGACAATCAAAAACATTAGACGAAAATATTCATGTGATCTGTTATATTTGCGCAATATATATTATACGAAATATTGTTTCATATATTCTTTGCTCTCTTTGTATACGTTAATAAAATAATCATGATTTTTGAAAGGAACTAAATATGTTTCACACATAATTTGGAGATTTTTTTATCTCCAAGGACTACAGATATCAAATCTGTTCCCCTATTTTTTCTAATGCCTATACTTTTTACTATTGCATTTTTTAGTTAATTTAGGGCAGTATATAATATTCTATATATATTTCTAATGTACAGTAGTTACGTAATAATTTTACACATTTCAAAATATCTGAAAAGTTTATTATTATTATTCTCATTTTAATTTGGAAAAATGAACTACTGCTTCAATTGTTAAGTCTTTGCTAGCTGCTTCTTAAAATAACGAAGGATAAAATGTACTCGATTCTCTGTAAACTTTTATATGATGATTTTTTTTTCCTGGCCATAAATTTAAACTACTTCGGATATACTTTATGCTAACATATATTCGACATATTTTAAAATATGTTTTTAAGTAAAAAAGATACATACACTTTGAAGACAAAAAGAAATGCATTCAAATATACAGATACACCATTATTTCATTATTCACAAAAAAAAAAAAAAAAACTTATAAAAAAACATAAAATATTACATAACATGCCAAGAAGAAAATTATTTTTCTAAAAGTAGAGAAAATAAAGATAGTTACGGACGACAAATTACAATTCTAAATTTATTTCTGCATAGGAAATATCTTTTTTTTTAATATTATTTTTTTTTACACCATGGTAGTCCGAGACCCCCAACAAACCAGCCTTTTTACACTATGGATGATGGATCACATTTTAAATTTCCCGTGGAAAATAACATCATGATAGAAAAACAACGTCATAAGACAAACTTTTTCTACCGTGGCAAATAGAGTACCTTTATAAACCCGCAGATTTTAATTAATAACTCCCTTATTTAAAAAGATAGAAATTTCTAATTAGCTGAAATTTCTTCCTTGGAATACACGGCATGCATTGATACCTCTCATGGTGATACCTCTCATGATGATACCTCCCTGCCCTCCGCGAGAAGTTGCTGTCGCAGACAAAAAAAAGTTGACGCCAGCGACAGATTTTTTTTTTTTTTTTAATATGTAGAGAAACCAGAATAATATTTTTAACCAATAGAGTAATATCATACTAGTTAAATAGTTTTTTTTTTTTTTTTTTTTTTTTTTTTTTGTACATGCAATAATTCTATATATATATATATTTTTTTAATTCTTAAAGCTGATCGAATATTTTTTTATTTTCAAAGTAATTTTAGCCCTTAAATATTTTATTTTCGATGAGGTTACTTTTGGTTTGTTTACTTTAGATGAATTAACCTTGCAATAAAAAAATAAAACGATTGTTATCGATTAGTATATTAACTAAAATTCAATCGAAATAAGTCACATGTTTTCAGTAAGCATATGATTTATAGCATGATATTACAATCAAAAAATTGTTTGCGGCACATTTTCTTCCGAATGTATAGTAATATTTCCTGCATTGTTATCTTACAACTTTGTTAGCGAAATGAAAATTATATCTTTTTCACGTCACACTTCGATCTCGCACACTGCTGAGTTATGTAAAAAATAAGGATAAACATTAAATTTTCCCCTACCAAATGCAAAATTTCATTTTGTTTTAAACACAGACCCTTTTTCTTTCTTTTTTTTTTTTTTTTTTAAAAAAAAAAGGTTTATTTATTTATGTGTTACTGATACGTAATTTTCTTATGCAAAATCTCTATATTAGGTTCCAAAATTTTTATATTATTTCATAATTTTAATAAAATCTTAATATACAACCACCTGTATATGCCACCAGAAGTTGAACATTTATTTCGTATAATACAATTAAATTTTGAAGTGCTGAGTTAACATAAAAACGTTTATTTAGATCATATCTGAAAAGTTTACAAAGCAAAATGAAAATTCCAGCGTTACATATGCTCGTTTAAGTATTTCAAAAGCATATCAATTCTATATTCCGTTTGCCCGAAAGAAAAATAAAAGATTAAATGGTGGTTTATAGTGAATATTTTCTTCATTTTTCTGTTGACAGTTTATGCCCCAAATTATGGAAAAACATATATTATAAGTCAAATTTTTTTCTAATTACCTAATATAGGCTCATTAGGAAATAAATAAAACAGAAATAGGGATGTGTTTCTTTTTCTGTTAATTAGAACTATTCAATTGTTTCGGTACTTTAAAGTACGATCGGGACACTACAGCTGAAAAAAATTCACAACTTCAATTTCTTGTTCACTAGTTATTAGTACTTATCATACCATATAATATTAGAAAAAAAATGATGCACATATCTTTTAGTCTTGAGCAAAATATATATGAATTAATATAACAACGCATACCATTCAACAAAACAGAAGCATTTGAAATCTATTGGCAGCAAAAAATCACTTCCAAGACTTTTCGTCCTTAATGGAACTGCTATTGCAATCTACCAATAGTTGAGAGAAGCATTCAATATTGACATTAAAAAGTATCGTTGGTAAAATGTGAATGGTAATTTTTCTGCAAGAGTTAAAATCAAGTGGTATTTTAAAGTACCAATGAGAGATAAAAGGTAAAAATCTGAAATTTTACTGATGGTGAAAAATATGCCTTATTATGAAAGATTTTTCAAAACATAATCTTTTGTATACAGTTGCACATCCCTTTTAAATACTTGTTGCAGGATTCGTCACAATCATTAGAATAGGTTGGGGTAAGATATCGCACTGGATAAAATGGAGTGTCACAGAAGTCGTAGGGCTTCACCGGCCATACATAGGAAAGGTACATCTGTAACGAGACATATAGTGTAACCACGTTTCGTACGCCTAGCAGTGAGGACGAGTCGAATATCTTGGAGGGTTTCCAAGTTGACCAACAGGTTTGAATTTAGTAAACATCCAGTCATTCGGTATTCCCTTATCGCTTATTTTCTCTCAACGAAAAGCTTCTCTCCCCTATTTTACTAGTGCACTCGTTGAATCCGCACTTGCGCAGAGGCTTCCACGGTCGCAAGAAATGTAGTTAAAGAGTACGTTATATTTTTGCAAACTTTCAGGAATTTCTTAGGTTAGTTTTGATCCATAATCCATCTCTCTTCATCTGGTAAGTGTTAAAAAGTTCGAAGTGTCCCTTATTTATGTAAATTGTTAAAACAAATAATAATAAATAAAACGGGTATATATATATATATATATATATATATATATATATATTTAAGTACAGTTTCGTGCCTTCCAATCAAAGATGAAAATGGTCTGGTTTCTTCTTTTGTAAATTAATAAGTGGACTTATTACTTGTTCATCATTTTGGGGAAAGATGACGAATATATTTTGGGGTAAGATGCTGGTAGATTTATATTTAAGAAAAGGGAAACTTAATATAAAATATTTCTACATAAAATTAGTGATGGCATTGCTGCGTTAGATAACCACACCTATTATGCAAATTATTTAGTTTTAAGAAAAGTGATTTTATGGTGCACACAAATAAAAAATTATAGCAGAATGATTTTTATTTTTATTTTTATTTATTTTATTTATTTTTATTTTTTTAACATTTGCAATATATTCTACCTTTTCTTTGAAATATTTCTGTTTATTACAGAATACTTAATGATAAATTGAATTAGTTTTGTACTAGATGAAACCTGTCCATATAAGGACTACAGTTTGCAGTCGAAGACGATCACCTATTACGCATTGATTAAAAATCATTTTATTTTTAGTTGAATATTATATATTAGTATAATATTGTTAAAAAGATAATATTATATTATGTGAATAATCAGTCTTCTTTTTTATAATTTTTAATTTAAAAAAGTAATATCATATTTATGACCAACGGAAAATCAAATGTAGAAAAATATCTTACATTAAATCTATTACATTATTACATATAATACATTTACCAATTTACGCTATAGAAAGTATTGCTTTTCGTCAAATTTTCAAAATTGAGATTTTTTGTTATCTTTATAGGTTTTAACATCCTCTAAATCCGAAAACTGGTTTTTAGCGATGGGTCTGTGTGTTACCAGCTATCTCAAAAACAAATTTTAGTATACCTGTAACATACGAATGCTAACACTTAACTTTTCGTTGAAATTAAACAAAGTCCGTGTACAGGTGAATCCAAGAAAGTTGAAATACATTAAGTCTATAAGCGAAATTTCTTGTTTACATTTCAAATATGCAATACTCTATTAATATCCAAATTCCAAAGATTTGGAAAAGTTTGCATGGATGAAATAAGATTAATATGAGATATTTCACAAATCATAATTTCAAGATTTCCTAAATATTTAATTATTAATCTATATAATTTCATCTGTACGAACTTTCTCAAATTATTTGAAATTAGACATCAAAGGACATCATTAGATTATTTTTTTTTCTTAAAATGTGAACTTTGTATGGCATCTATATACAGACAAATAATCTTTTGAATTTGATAAATATTGTAATTGTTTTTGGACATCTCAATTATTACTTTGTATATCACATTATATGTATATATACCTGACATGTCAGTGTTTATACAAAAAGCTTCGTCTAAATTTTTTATGTATATTTTAGCATATAAATATTTTTAATGAAATTACACGCATTAAATAGTTTTCATTTATATTTTTTAATATTTTAAATACGTTGATTCTTCATTTATGTTAAGAAATGGAATAATTTTAATAGCTACAATTGTATGTTTTCTAAAAGAAAGCGTGTGGGATTTTAAGAGCTAATATATTTTATAGATGTAAATATTATTTTTTTTTTTTATTATCATAAAATCAATCTTATTATTATTATTTGCCAAAACGTAATACCTTTCTTTTAATTAAAAAAAAAATAAATAAAATAAGTGTTTTTCTGTTCGTTGATAATATGATAATATGACATGCGACAAACATGATCATATAAAAGACAAATTTAATATATTTCATTTCTTTGTTTCTCTTCATTTAATTTTTCGTGGTTGATTCGTTCGTCATTTTTTTCTGTAAGTCTGAAAAGGAGCACATCCATTTGGAAATTGTATATAAATAAGCAGAAAAATATATGCTTAAAATGGCGATGAATCAATAAATTATAAAATAAAACTAAAAATTACAAAACCTACTTAACACAGTAAAAGCATTTGCTTTAAATCGAAATATACATACATATATATATATATATGCAATGTAATTTACACATATTATAAAATAAAACAAATTTATATCACTTATTATTAAACTAGCATGATTTTTTTTTTCAAGTGAAACTTAAAAAAAAAAAAAAAAAAAAAGATAGCATTATATAATTTGTGATAACTTATTTTTAATGACCTCGATTTTCATTAAGCAAAACCATAAATTTCAGTTGTCACTATCTCAAACTACATATTTTAAAACCATCATTTCTAGTCATATCGTTTACCTAGTTTAACATATGAGGTAAGTAATGACATGTACAAATATATGTATATATATATATATATATATATTCGTCATTTTTAATGGCTATTAACCACCTTAATAACGAAAAAAAAATCAATTAAATAGGAATTATCACGAATCAGAAATTGTTTCCAAAGTTACGTTTTTAGTATTAGGAAATAATTTATTATTAAAATTTAAGTAATTAACGAATAATTCGACATTTTTTATAAGTTAATTGTATTGCATCAACAAGAAATAAATTATTAACTGTTTTTCAGTCGGTGGTACATTCTTACATACTTTATGAATTGTTCGTTAAAAGCTATTAATAAAATGCATGATTTTAGGTGGTAATTTTAATTGTTTAATAATTATTAAGGAGCGTAGTTAATGAAAGAATATTAAAATGTTGTTAAAAAAAACTTATCTAAATTTACACTTTTATTAATATATAATTATAATTGCTTTAGTTACTGAATATTCAATTTAAGATTACCAAATATCAGTAAATTGTTTTAACTTTCTCAATTTAACGTGAAAATAAAATAATGTATGTATTTCTTAAATTTCCAAAGCACATATTTACGAATAGTTAGTTAAATTACTAAAGTTACAAACGTTACTAGTTTACTAAAGTCACTACAATTAGTTTTATTCCTAGTAATTGTTTAATTACTTGTTTAAAAAAACTTTCATGACTAAATGTGCTCCTTTATTTCGCAATAGCTCTTTTATTTGCAATAGCTCTTTTATTTCTAAGATTTAAATTCCGTTTTTTTGATTGCGTTCCAGAAGTTCGATTGGCCAGACATTCACTATGCAATAAAATTTATGTTTCCTTTATTATTTTTATTTTTATTATTATTATTATTAAATAGTAGGAAGTAAAATATCAGAAGTTGAGGATGATTTGTCATAAATGCGATAAATTTATTGAAAAGATAGGTAACCTACATGGAAGCAATTCGAAATCATATCATATTCAGGTGTTGAAAATACGGTGTTGAAATTTATGCGGTATAGGTTTTTTACTGGAGTTCTAGTAAACAGCAATCGTCTTGAAAATGACTAGCTGAGAGTCAGTAACTGAGATACAGAGGGTGTTCACACATTTTTGTAAAGATTATTTGACTTACTCCTTGAATTTAAATTTAAATTTTAAAATAAAATCGTGATTGACATCAAATTATAATAGGATTTAACTATCTTTTGTTGCGTTAAAAATATATTTTGCTTTAAAATGTCGTTAGAAAATAAACAATGGAATGAAGTCTATATTTCTGAGCTTTCCGAGGACAAATACTCTTATTCGGTTATAAAATAAAGATGTGAAAAGTATAGATTTAATATTTCTATATGTAAAACAAAGGACATAATTAATAAGAAAAGTAAATAAATGTCAAATTTCACATTATACTAGGGGAAATCCAAAAAGAATTATACCCAATAAAAATATGTACACCACTTATTAAATCTAAAGTCGCACTTCATATAAAAAAAAAAAAAAAATCCAACCCTCAAAGAACTATTACAAAAACTTTAAATATCTCTGTAGTAACTGTAAACATTGTTGTAAAATTTGATTTAAAGCTAAATATAACAGACAAACATGATAATAATAGCCTAAGACGGAAACATGTTTCTCAGAGTAAGACTATTTGCATGGTGTTGTATCAAAATTATTTGACAAGTGAAAAATGGAAATATGCAGTTATAGTTGATGAGGCTTGGATATTATTATCTGATTTTCATAGAAAAAGATTGATTTACTAACGAAAAAGAAGAGAAAAAGACTTATAAGTCTGGTTCAGAGAAAACAAGGAAAAGTTTTCTGGTTATTAGTGAATTCTCTTATAACGAAAAACTTAATGTAAGGAATGCAGAAAAAATGTGTCAAAATTAACTCGCATAACTGAAAGAAATATATTTTAACACCTATTTTCAAAGAACAAATTCTATCCTTTAACGCAAACAGCCTTCACTGAGTTGAGTTCCATCAGGTACCTCTTAAATCTACTGCTCTATTTTTTGAAACAAAATGAGAAATCAAACTAGAATTGAAGGTATTCCTTTTAAATCCATCTCACTGAAGTTTCCTGAAGCAACATTTATGGATCCTGTGCATTTAGTTTTTTAAATCAAGCAGCATCCCAAAATATTGGATGAACTATGGAAGAGTCTGCAGGAGATGTGGAAAAAAATCAGCCTCGATACTTTAAGAATGGCTCTGTTATTTTAGAAATCAAGGTGTAATATGATAGTTCAACAAACGTGCTATCAGATTGAGCATATTAGAAAATAAAATTCTTATATTTGTTTATATATATGTTTTTGCAAAGTCGTTACAAAAAATGTATGAACACCCTCTGAAAAGTACGGACGAATATTCTATGATGAAATAATCAACATGCATCCCTTATGTGAATCTATCTGTAACGTGCAGGCTCCTTATATACTACCTTTACCATTTACACAAAATATGTTTCTTTAGGAAGAACTATCTTGAATATAGAACGATTATGTAAGGCATTAAACAATAGGAAAATATTCTATGCTTGCAGGATGCATTTAAAGCACACATATTCGAGCATAGCGAAATAATTAAGTGAATCCAAATTTATGGCATGAAAGATTCTATCAGCAGACTAATTTGTTCAGGTCATTTGCTGCGTGTTTAAATTTAGCGACAGAAAATTTAGGAATAGTGCATTTTGGTATCAATATTCTTTCTCAGAAAGCTACAGACCCATATTTGCTGACTTTCTCTTCCACGTACACTGTCAAAAAAAAAAAAAAAAAAAAAAAAAGTTATGTTTGCTGCCAGCTTGTGATTCAGAAAAATACGTTCTATTAATGAAATTTTTCTGTTCATAGAACGTATTTTTCTGAATTACAGAAAATTTCTGGCAGCAAACAGGACTTTTTTTGACAAATATGTAACCTCCGATCTACAAAATACTTAATTGGGGACTTTGTACTCCAAAAACACGTTAATATATGCCGCTCAATGCTGTTTCTGCTTAAAAAGTTTAACTAACATTCCTTTTGATCAACTTATTTGGCTTTACATCTACATCTACATATATGTAAACAAGCATTCCTTTATCATTGCACCGTTCATCATGGTTTCAGAAAAATAGGAATATCCTATTACGCCAATGAAATCTGATTAATCGAGAGATTAAATTTGAAAATAAATAGATCGGTATATGTATCGCGATTCATTGACCTGGTAGATCATCAGACCTATAAAGTATGGACTCTTTATAATCTATTATTTCGACTCGCTTTAGATGCCACGAAAATTTCTGACGAATTATAAAGCTTCCAAGATCTTAGACATTCCATGCGGCACGGACATCAAGCGTGTGTAAGTATTCTTTGACGAAAATTTAAACATCAACGCCGTATGTGAGCTTTTTCACAATGTAAAATCCGGTTTTAAATAGTTCATGTCATAGTAATGTGTTTGTTGTTTGTTTGTTTGTTTTCTTTTTAATCGTCTTTCTGTCTGTACCGCTCTTTCAATTCTGTCACACTTGTAGTGAATGCGCTTGTATAAATAAATATAAAGAATATATATATGTGTGTGTGTGTGTATGTATACAGAGAGATTCAAAACTGTTGTTCAAAATCTAAATGTAGGTTAGGAACACAATAACAAGCAAAAATTATATCGGAATATATAGTCGCAAACGCAGTTCAGACTCGCTATAGGAGCAGAAACCCAGAAAAAAAAACTGCGAGGCAGATCTCAAATAGTGATAATTCATTACACAAAGAGAAGTTCACAGACATTTTTGTTTAAAAGATATCTTTAAAGCAAAAGTTCTAAGTTGCAGCCTGCAGATCTAATAAACTCTGTGCAACGACCATGCATTGTTTCGAAGAATTTTTGCAAGAATGCCTGTTTTATTGGCAATAACTGTATTTGCAGCAATAATTATGCCTAAAAATCCATTTCCGAATCCACAGGAGTTTTATACACTAGGATTTTCCTTTAACCATAAAAAAATAATAATAATAAAAATAAAAAAAAATTCA
The DNA here is from genome assembly GCA_963930645.1 of Salticus scenicus. NCBI lineage: Eukaryota > Metazoa > Arthropoda > Arachnida > Araneae > Salticidae > Salticus > Salticus scenicus. The sequence continues at coordinate 196,141,407 of OZ005654.1, read as the reverse complement.
AGAGGAGACAAATTTGGTGAACAAGATGGCCAAGGGATGGGTCCAACGCAGCCAATCCATCATCCGGGAAAAGTAGCGTCTACATATTGGAGGACAATGCGGGTAAAAGTTGCTGGAGTTTCGGCGTCTTTCCTTCCAATGTCGATGGAAGCAAGTAGAGGATGATTATTCTAGTTCCCTAGCAGTTGTTCCTCTGAAATTAGCTGCTCTGTAAACGAGATGCATAACCGCCATTTCTTATTCGTGAAGAGATTTTTCTTTCATTAAGTTCATGTACCAAAATTAAGCTTTTATTCGATACAACATTTCCGGCCATTCTCTAGAAGTCAATGTACTCTGTAGCGTCTGAATTGCGTTTGAGACCATATGTTCCTTTAAAATTCTTACTTGATACCACGTTCCTGACTTTCATGCACATTTTTGAACAATAGTTCTGAATCACCCTGTATATATATGTTGTGTGTGTGTAATCTAATTTACTTTTTAACAAATTACGTTTCATGACTGTAAAAAATCTAATGATGTAAATAAATCACGTTTAAAATTTATAAATTCGAATTGTGCAACAAACAAAAGTATTTTTTATTAATTTTTTTTTGTTTTAAAATATTTTATGCTGTTTTACAGATATATTTATTTTGAATTATTCAAAAAATTAGCATATTAGAGAAATATTTTCCAAAAAAAATATCACCATTATATATTATGGTAAAAAATAAGAATATTTGAAGTTATTTTAATGAAAGAAAATATTTTTTCTTTCATTGTGAAAATTATCCTAAAAACGAAATCTTTAAGTAATAGAACATTTTTTTTTTTTTTTTTAAGTAACCATGTAAATTCATTTTGAAAATTACTCTAACATAACTATAATAGGTGTGTTTTAAAATGAAGTCCATATTCATCTGTTTAATGCGAATACTTTTGAAAACAAAACAGGCCAGATCAAAATTAAGATTAATGGTTGTGATATACGGTAGCTAAAACTTATAATCTTGTTTAATGGTCATTTATATTCTTCACTTTCAAAATTGCTTGCTTAAATACCTTTGATAAAGTAACAGGAGCTATACCAGGTAATTTTAATAAAGTAAATAGAAAAACGTTTGCTAAGTACTTTTTTTCAATTAGGCTGAAAAAAAATATTTTTAATATTTGTGATGATTAATCTTGTGACGAAGAATATACGAATAAGAATGATTTTTTTTATTTTCTTTTTTATTGTAAGAATGGAGATGCAGGAATATTTTCATTCAAAAAGGAAATATCTGAATTAAGAAATGTTTTTAGAACCACATAATTTGTCTTGCATGCAATTACATATAATAACAAAATGTTTTGAGGTTACATTTTATTAAAAATAAAGAAAACATTGTTAAAAATTTTAATAATGAAATAAAAAAAAATGTGTACGCATTAAAATTTTAAATTTTTTGGTTAGTTTGTTTTTTTTTATGAAAGATATGTATGCATATATAAATATATATATATATATATATAGTTCTTGTTATGTAAGTATCCGAATAGAAAAGTAACAGTAATATTTACGTGCGTAAGGTTTTATTAAAATGTTATGTGATATGTTGATGTTATTAAATTTTTATCTACCAAACTGTTAATACTTTATATAAAAAAAAACTTTATTTTAGTGTATATTTTATTACTATAAAGAACGAAATAAGTAAGCATTATGCATACAAGTCTTCTTTTTAAACAAATTATAATATTAAATTAATTAATTGGTATTTAAAGACATAATACGAATTCTTTTTTAAATATTTTTGTTGCTTTTAATTAGTAACACATGTTAGGAAGCACCCTGTGGGTATTCGGTATAAAATGCGATTTATATGAGACTATGAGAACTAGCTTTTCTGTCCATTAAAAAGTAACAATGATAGAGACACTTTTTTAAAGAGGGAGGAGGGAGAGGGGGGTGGTATCATATTAAAATTTTCTTAATGTAATTATTCATAATAATTATCCCATATATTTTTTTTCTTTAGAGGACTCTCTACTTATCGGTGTAGCCAAAGCCTATGTTATCCTAAGGGAAATTGTCTTTTTAGAATTACACATTTCACAATTTATTTTTATTTTATTCCGTTTTCACATTCTGAAAAATCGCAACCGTTAATTTTCTATCTATTTTCTAAGAATTTATTAATTTTATTTTTAATATTTTATTTTATTGTTTAAAGATGTTAGTATTAAATAAGGGCATCTTTCCCATTATTTAGCTTTAAAATGAAATATATAAAAAATAAATAAACAGATTTTTTTTTTTTTTTAATGAGTATTAATTATTGGTTGTAAGTTTTTCGAATGCGAAAACTGAATTAAAAAAGTACATTAGGTACTTAGCAATGCTATAAACAAATTTACCCTCATATTAACATGGGATTTGGTGATGGGAGACGTGGAAATCGTATTGGTTGTAAGTTTTTCGAATGCGAATACAGAATTTAAAAAGTACATTAGGTACTTAGTAATGCTATAAACAAATTTACCCTCATATTAACATGGGATTTGGTGATGCGAGACGTGGAAATCGTAAGAGGAAATTAAATTTCCACATTACTAATTTATATCTAAAATTGTGAAAGATGTGACAGACTATTGCAGTTTGTTAGGATAGGACATCTGGACACCGAAGCTTCACCTAATTAGCAATTCCCCAGTCGGTCAACCGCACCTCAACTAGAGCTTATTTGAAGACAAGCGAGCCTATATATTACAATTATTTAACAGTTTGTTAACAGTAACATAATAAAACTTTTGATAATTTTTGCAAATGTAAAATTAGTTTCAATGTAAGTGAAAAAAAAAAGGGAGGTCTGTATTCGCGTTACAATATAAACAGTTTTTTGCAGGAATGTCCATTGCTTCAGGCTAATTTTCTTAAATATAAATTACAGAGGTAGTATACAACAAATATTTAAACTTAAAATGACTTTACTTACAATAAAACAAATATAAGCACTACCAGTTTTGAAAAGACGTGAGCTTTCTTCTTTGGTTGAAAAAAAAAAAAAAAAAAAAAAAAAAAAAAAACACGTGCTACTACATTAGATGCTAAATCCATTTGCTTTTATCTCCAATGAAGTAAGCAACAAACCTTGCTTTTACCTCAAAGGTTGTAACACGTGTTGAAGAAGAAATTACAGGTCCTTTCGAAACCAGAATTGCTTATATTTATTTTAATGTGTATGAAAAAGTTTTAAAGTTTAAATATTTTTTTTTATGTTTTCGTACGTTATAATTTTCTTATTGCGTGTAAGTTATTTTTAAATGATGCACTAACTTTTGCAGAAAATTGTGTTAAATAAGACTTTCATTGTTTAATAACATAATACCTCTTTTTTTAAAGAACTTTAAAATAATAAATTAAATAAAATAAGTGGAAGGGAGTGGATTTAATGTCGCACTATAGCTACACATTGGGCAATTCTTGACTATCTATAATTTGCTCCTAAAGATGGATCAGAGTCAAGCTATTACAATTTCATCTTCTGCGGTGGCGATTTTTTAATAAAAGAATAAAAGAGAATAAGAAAATAAATACGTAGAATTCGAATTGTACTGCAACGATATTAGAGGAGACTATTAAAATCGTGTATGTCAGAAGTTGTCTTCATGCGAAACTGAGAGAAGTGAGTAAAGAGTTCCTCCGTAGGCACTTGTTTTGTTTCATTACTATACTTAAATTATAAAATATATTATTAAAAGTTTTTAAAAGTCAATTATAAAATAATCGTAGGTTATAATTCTTCCAGTTTTTTAACACCAATATTTTAAAATAATTATATTCGACTCATTTAATTGGAGGATTTCAGACTTTAAATATAGCAAAATTTGTTTGTGGAAACACGGTGTTTAAAAAAAAAAAAAAAAAAAAAAAAAAGAAGAAGAAGAAGAAGAATTGGCATCTATATACAAAGCATAATTTCTGAATCGAAACATAAAAACCTGGGATTAGGTAAAACACAGGTAAATATTTTTATGAAAATTTTGAGTAAGAGGGAACACATTACACTTCAATATGTAAAACAATAAAATAAATAATAACACTGGTCTACAGTGGTTCGGTAACAACGGTCAAATTATTATTTTTATTATTAATTCCAATTTTTATTTAAATATCTGCAAGTAAAAAAGTTCCACCACGTCACAATTTTCTGTTAGAGTATCTGAAAATGGCATTTTTTCACGATTTTTTATCATTTTCACAGTATTACAGATGGTAACTCTTCCTGCTGACTAAGAACGTGACTCGACAAGGATTTATTTAACAAAGCAGTATTAAGTGTACTTTTTTTAGACAGGGATTATTGCTAGTGCTCAGGTACTTTTACTGCCGACTGTATCACACATGGTAACCTTTCGTGCTATCAACCCTGCCTCCTGGCCATCCTCTCTGCTGGCAACCCTGTATTCGTACCTTCTCTGTTTTTTTTCCCCTGGTATTCTAGTTAACAGATACGAACGGTTTCTTTATAACGTTATTCTTTGTTAAGTACGATTGTGCTGTTTTATAGTTAAAGTTTCATGTTCAAAATGGCAAGTTGTCAGTGTAGAACTTGTAAAACCATACCCGATAAGTTTTGCTGTATTTGTGAACCATTCATATTAAAATCCTAAGGTAGACATTTAACTCAAGACGTAAAAAAGCCTATTTTTTTTTTTTTTTTTTTTTTTTTAATAACTAATAACAATTCAATCATTTAGTGTATTTTCCATGTTTTTATGTTCTACTTAATCTACAATATGTATGTTATCTACATCTTAACAGTATTCCATGCTAAATTAATAATATTGATAGTAATAATGCATGTCTTCTAAAGACTTTTGTACATTGCTTCCAGTACAGATTAAATAATCATAACAAAAAAACTGTACGTGTTACAGATTTTTCACTATTATTTTTTAATTCTGCACTACAAAATTAGATGAAAGTAGTTAATTTTATTTCTGTTACCCTCCAAAAAAAAATTTTTGTCGACTAGTGTAATTATTAGTAAACATACTTTTAATATTTCAGCGCTTTCAAGAATAAAATATTGTTGTTAACTTCGACATTCTTCGACATTCAAAACTTCAGCCATTGTATGAATGTTTTGCACTATAGTGGCAAAGTCATAATGCATTCGCAAGTTGCCAGTCATCTATCGGGGTGCCACATTTCAACCAACGCGTAGTTCAAACCACATTAATTAACTTCAATCAGCTAGTAAATGTCCGTTTGGCATCCCAACTACACTATCGAGCCTCTATGGCTCCCTGAGGTAGACAATGAAACTACTTGTCCACCCCAAGGTTTCAAATGTCCACATTTTTTGCCTTTTGTTTTAACAGTGTAGATGAAAGTAGTACATCCCATGGGCATTCGCATGAAGTACTAGGGATATATGTGCTGTCTTGGTAGCATATATATATATATATATGTGTATATATATTAATGCAGCCTTAATAAATTTTCTCAAATTTAAAACACCCCCAACTTTTATAAATAAATATCTGATATATATAAATGTTATTGTAGTCCAATTAGGATGCACATCGTAAAAAAAGGTGAGCTTCTTTTTCGATATTATTAGTTAAACAATTCACTGTGTGTACTAAAAATATACATTTTACAAAAATTTGCATAATATAAAATCAAGCTCTATAATTACTCTTTTTTTTGTTTTTTGAGTACCAAGAGGTATTACTTTGAACCCACGAGTAAGCTCCATTTCTAAACTTTTAAAATTCACCAGGCAGTTGCTATGTGTAATATATGAGTATTTCTTGGAAACAGATGATAGTTACAACCGTCCGGAAGATAGCTCCTTCATCTTTTACTTGTTTACAGTGGCCATGGGCATCGGTTTAAAAATGGGTCATGTCGATACGGTTAACATTTCTTCAAGAGAAGTTATACATCTTAAACGTGTCATTATTCCAGACGGCAAAATGTATATTTAGGAGTTAGATGCAATCACTGTAGTGGACGTCGATTACTGAACCGACCCTAAGTACATTGTTTTCGAATGCCATTTTGCTTATATCACTTAATACGAGGTGGAAAATAGCATGTAATTTCAGATATAGACCATGTGTATCTGGACGTAGTCATAGTCTTCTGATTTCGGGATTCTCTTTTGAATTGGAAGCTCATGGACCTCCGGAGATATTGAGAGGGCTAAATTTTTTATTTGAGAATCTATTTCCTAACCTGAAATTTTTCCAAACAAGATTGGTATATTGTTTTACCCAATTTGTTAGTGTGTATGTTTATTTTATCAGCCAGTTTAAATCAAAATTATACCTCCTGGGGCTACCGAAGCGGGGGAACCACCCTCTCTGTGTAGGATCAAAATTATGATGTCCTGTGTCCGGACCACCTCTAGAGGTGAGTCTCAGACCGTCGCCAATTGCCCACTTGCGCAGCACTAGGGCAACGTAAAACCTAATCAACCTGACCCAACTCTGCCAGTTTAATAGAGGTCTATTATACGAGCCCTTCAGCATCCAAGAATCACTAGGGGCCAGAAAGTGTTCCTAAATGTCGTCTTTCGTGGCAGTGCCGTGTATCCGAACTGTCAGTCCTTGTTATAATTAGCCTTCAGAGAGCTTATGGGCCTTTTAAAATACAAACCACATCGCAGTGCATCAACGTGTTATTTTTCTATACATTTCTAAATAGGGCTTTACACATTTCATTATTTACATAATCCAAGGGACCTAACTTGCATAACAAATTTCTTATTTTTCACTCAATTACTTCAATCTTAATGCGTTAAAGAATTATTATTATTATTTTTTTTTTTTTTTTTTACAAAAAATATAATTCTGAAATTTTATTTAAAATCTTCTTATTATATAAAAAGGGAACCAGATTCGTATGATTTTTCATATAAAAAAAAATTCGAGTGATTGTAGTATAGCCTAGCGTTTTCTGTGAGAATCAAATAACTTAATATAACCTCAGCTTGACTTTCAAGCCTTCACATTAAAAGATCTCCATAAGTTAAAGCTTTTAGAATAGAAACGTGTGTATGTGGTCTTTTATTACATAAAATAATCATCAAAATGCATGTGCTCACAAGTAATTTAGGCGTAATATATAACAATAATTCATTATATGGTGTATGCATAGCAGGACTAAAAATACTAATTGAACATACCAATATAACTCTGCATTATCTTTTTGCATCATTGAAATTATTTGCATAATCCGAATGGACCCAACTTAAATAACAAATTTCTTTTTTTGACTCAATTATTTCAATATTAATGTGTTACAGATTTTTTTTTAAAATAAATTTTACAGTAAATATAATTCCAACATTTTATTAAAAATCTTTTTTTTTATTATTATAAGAAGGGAGTCAGTTTTTTTTTTTTTTTTTTTTTTTTCATATAAAAAACATTTCCATGGTTGTATAATAGCCGATCGTCTTGTTTCAGACTCAGATATAAGTAGCCTCAACTTGACTTTGAAACATTTACATTCAAAGACCTGTATCAATTAAAGCTTTTAGAATGGAAACATGTGTACAGTCGGTAACAAAAGTGTCCGTACACTAGCAAAAATTCCTATGTAGAAAAAGTACACTTCCTATGGTTTTGTTAAATAAATCCTTGTCGAATCCTGTTCTTAGTCAGTGTAAGATAATGATTCGATAAAGGTTTATTTAATAAAACCGTAAAAAATGTATTTTTTTTCATAGGAATTTTTGCTAGTGTTCGGAAACTTTTGTTACCGACTGTATGTGGTCTCTTATTAAGGAAACTTGCCATTAAAATTCGCGGGCTCACAAGCACAATAAGTAACAATAACATATTATATGGGTCATTCACAACAGGCGTAAAAATACTTATTGAGCATGATGGTCAGCATTATCTTTTTGCATCATTCATTTTTGTTCATGATACGCATTTATAAATTGAGATTTTCTTTAGCGGTGATATGCTACTATTCATAACACAGTGGTACTAATAGTTAGCAAATACGCTCACCAAATAGTCTTTTCTACAACTGTTCGATCATATATAGATTCAATGACCTCTAAATTATTTTATATAATATTACATATGAAATGCATATCTTGAAATTATCAACTGCGTTTTTGAATTTAATATATATATATATATATATATATATTAAAAAAATTGTTTATTTTTCAGCCGTTACTAATTTTATTCAACATTCTTTAAACATTTATTTGTTCATTTACAAACAATACAAGTGTAATATCTAACACATGTATACAAACGCCTTAATATATATATATATATATATATATATATATATATATATATATATTAATTTTTCAGATTCTCCTTACTCAATAATACAATTTTTCGAAATAATACAATAAAAAATTATCTTAATATATTTTACTTCATTAAAAAATAATATTGTTTTTCTAATTTTACACAAAAGAATGAAATAGGAAAATCATATTTTATATCTATGCTTTCAATTCCTTTAAATGAATAATGAAAATAAATTTTTGCAACATATTTATGTCTTTAGAACCTAAAGTTCATTGTTTTAAAAATACAAGAACTGACTCTTATGACAGAAAATATTTTCTTCTAAAATGTAAATTTCAAATGGGATATTTATTTTAAGCAAATTATAAAACATGAATTTTATAAACTGAATGTAAATAATGGAGCCAATTATAATTTGAGTCATAAAATAAAGACAAACATAAATATTTACAGCAGAATTAATGGAAAGTATGAGAAATTAAAAATAATAGACTAGGATTTTTCAAAAAATATTTGAATTAATATTTAATGCTATAAACTTTTGCTAGGATATTTTAGAAATTCCCATTTCATCTCTATTGTTATATCTAATTTAATATTTTTTACTTATCAATGAATATGTGCAAGCTTTTTAAAAGTAATAATAACAAATAAATAGTAACAATTAAATGCTGAAATACAAATATTTGTACTGTTTTTCATATTACTATTTGTATTAAAATCGGTTTGTTGAAAGAATATTAAGCCTATTTTTCTAAAGAATTTTTCCAGTATGTAAGCCATAAATTTAAATTTCTTTATTTTTCGTTAAGAAAGAGGTAATTTTTAGAAAAAGGGTTTTAAATTCACAGTTATACTAGCAGTGATATTATAAATACATGTGATTATTCAGTGTGAATATTTTATAATTTACCATTCGAATATTTTTCCTATGATCATAGCATAGTTCTCGAGTTATTTTTTTTTTCTTTTGTGTGTATGTTATCGTAAATTTTTAAGAGGATTTCTTTAAAGAAATTTCCTAGAACTTTTCTATGACTAATAGGTGAAATATTAATTAACATTATCGCGGGAAATCTTTTCAGACAGAAAAAGCGCATTTAAAAACCCGTAAAAGCTGGCAATTATGCAATAGATATTTTTAGTGAGAGTATGACTATTCGAATTATATACCAAATAATGTTTAAGTTTCAGAGTTTGAAAAATTATTGTATACTTTAGTTCCTCTAAAGAAATTAATGTCTTAAGATTTATCTTGAACACTTACCTTTCTGTCACAATTTGGTTAGTTCCCGATATAATACGTTTAACAAACTATGTTTTCGTTTCAAATTGAATACAGTATCAAGTAAAAATCTCGATCATTTCATACACGTAGGTTATTTGTTAACCTTATGCACTTGACTCGGTAATCTATATTTATAGTATAAGGATTATAAAAGCAACTACTTATTCGTTCTAAATGAAGGCAGTATATATATATATATATATATATATTCCCCTGAGTGTAGAGGGAAGAGTCAAGGATGAAAACAAAGTTTAGCATTCAAGAAATGTTATCAAATTAAATTATAAATAAAGTTTAAAATCAAATCATCTATCCATTTTGGCCTTGGAAATCGCAAACACGTCAGAATCTTTAGGAAGATAAATAAAAATACGCATAAACAAATACGTAAATAAATTATAAATTTAAAAAAGAAGAAAGTGATTTCTTTTTAAATAATATTTCTAGAGTTGATAACAGAAAATTACCTGCAAATAAATAAATATGTGTTAAGAAAAGGTTATATTCGTATGTACTATCTTAAAATCTTGTAAATACAAGCGGACAAATTTAACCGTTTGACTGCTAAGCAGCGAGATAGCGCTGCAATGTTTAGTCTCGAAAACTGCGAAGCAGCGCTATCGTGCTTCGAGAAATACAATTCAGGTAACACCGGAATTTCAATTTAATTTTTACTTAGAAAAATCAATCGGTCAATCGGAACTTCTAGATAATGTGAAGCAGTTGGTTACGTTACGTCGCAACATTATTTTGGACGATGATTCGGTGCATAATGGTACCTGGTACGAAGGAGGATGAGACATTGGAAGCAAATAATGATTACAGTGACGAAATTTACATCAATGTGTGGTCTGCAGTAACAAGCAGAGTGAGATAAAGCGTTCCAACCCCATCTGCGCTCTCTGTAAGAAAAGGCTGCATGGCCTATGTGCAGGAAAATACAATTGTTAACATCATCTTTTCATAATTTTTCTTTCATATTTTCTTTTACAAAAAGTAATATATATATATATATATATATATATATATATATATATATATTTATAAAATTCTTTTCTTTTATTATTTCTTTGTAAAACACAAAAAGAATTAATAAATTAAGTGATAATTGTATGAGTGATTGTGTTTTATTTAATAACTTTTTTTTTTTTTTTATATATATATATATATATATATATTCAAAAAATATCAACAGAAGACGATGTTAGTAGTCTGATCATTAATATCAATTAAATGTAGTTCTTCAAAAGAGAAATATCTAACGCGATTTTCGACGCGTAAACTATTATGACGCTCGTTTCATCGTTTTTAAAATATATATCCTTATATTTGGGAAATAAGTTGGAAAAAGAAAAGAATGGGCGGAGTCTCGATAAAATCTTATCAACATACACACATTTAATAAAGAAGCATCACAAAACTGGCGTTGTAAAAATTATTACTTACAAACTTTGAATAAACACCATAAAATGCAATAAACTCGCAACAATTGTTTCGGGTCGAAAAAACACACGACCCTTCATCAGGCGAACAAAGTAAGCACGAGTGCTGCAGTCAAAGCGGCAACGCACAAAATCGCTTAAGATGAAAAGAAAAAGTTTATAAAGTAGAAACTAAATATAGCTACTGGTGTGAGTAGAATTGTACAAAAAACAAGAAAATAAATGAATGAGTGAGATTAAACATATAACAATCTAAGGATAACAAAAATTAAACTAAAATCTAAGTTACGTGAGTAATTTCCAAGCATCAGAGAAGAAAGGAGTGGAAGAAATATCATTAACAAGATTTTTCGAATTTTTAAATATGTAAAATGCTTCATGAATATCCAAATGGGAGGAGCAGACAGGAGATGAAATTATGTTAGTTTTGGAAAAATCAAAACGATGACCTTGAGACCAGCAGTGGGAAGCAATAGAAGATTTGGTAATCTCTTCATTACGAACATTCCGACGGTGCTCATTTATTCTGTATTTCAAACGCCTCCTAGTTTGACCAATATAACCTAAGTTGCAGGACGAACACGGAATTAAATAAATTCCAGAACGGTTTTCGGTGGGAATGGGATCCTTAAGAGAAGATAATTTTATTTTATTGACGGGTTTGTAAATAACTTTGAAACCAAACGGTGAAAGAATTTTAGAGATTTTAAAAGAGAGTGAAGAATAAAATGGTAAAACAACTGGGATGAGACTGTGATCGTTTAATTTGGGAGCAGAACGTTTAGGATGGTAATTCGCATGGTAAACGCATGGTAATTCCTTCTGCTGCTAATTGTGCTCGTTTCTATGCACTTCCGAAAATTCATAAACCCACTCTCTGCTTTCGACCTATTGTATCTAATATAGGTACGGCTTCTTATAATCTTGCTCGATTTCTTTCAAACTCTCTTTCTCATCTAACTTCTACTAATCTTCATACTGTAAAAAACTCGTATGATTTTGTGGACAAAATTAAATGCATCTCCCCGTCTAATTATACTATGATTTCTTTAGATGTTAAGTCACTTTTTACAAATGTTCCGGTTCAAGGTGCTCTGGTTTGTTTAGAGAGAAGACTACGTGAATTCCATTATTCTTCTATTGAAATTGAGGAGCTTGTTAATTTAGTTCATTTGTGTATCAGGCAAACTGCCTTCATTTTTAATGGTACTTATTATTCCCAAAATGATGGTATGGCCATGGGTAGTCCTCTCTCTCCTTTACTTTGCGACATCTATATGCACTATTTTGAAGAAAAACTCTTCGGTGTATATAAATTTCCTCACTGGTTTAGATATGTGGATGACACTTTCGTTCTTGTCTCCCCTGACGTCGATTTGTCCAATTTACTTTCTTTGGTCAATTCGATTGACCCATGCATTCAATTCACTTTTGAGGTTGAACAGGATTGCTCTTTGCCCTTCCTTGACGTTCTTGTGAATAAAGAAAAGGATTGTTTCTCAACTACTGTTTTTAGAAAACCATTCTCAGTCTCTTTGCCGCCGCATGCTCTCTCTAACCACGCCCCTCAACAAAAAATGTCTGCTTTTTACACTTATGTTTACCGTGCATTACACATTTGTTCTGATCCGTCTAATCTTTCGAAAGAAATTAATTATTTAAAATCTCTTGCCCTCTCTCGTGGCTATAACCCATCTATCATCGATAAAGCTCTATATAAATTTAAGAATCCTAAACGTTCTGCTCCCAAATTAAACGATCACAGTCTCATCCCAGTTGTTTTACCATTTTATTCTTCACTCTCTTTTAAAATCTCTAAAATTCTTTCACCGTTTGGTTTCAAAGTTATTTACAAACCCGTCAATAAAATAAAATTATCTTCTCTTAAGGATCCCATTCCCACCGAAAACCGTTCTGGAATTTATTTAATTCCGTGTTCGTCCTGCAACTTAGGTTATATTGGTCAAACTAGGAGGCGTTTGAAATACAGAATAAATGAGCACCGTCGGAATGTTCGTAATGAAGAGATTACCAAATCTTCTATTGCTTCCCACTGCTGGTCTCAAGGTCATCGTTTTGATTTTTCCAAAACTAACATAATTTCATCTCCTGTCTGCTCCTCCCATTTGGATATTCATGAAGCATTTTACATATTTAAAAATTCGAAAAATCTTGTTAATGATATTTCTTCCACTCCTTTCTTCTCTGATGCTTGGAAATTACTCACGTAACTTAGATTTTAGTTTAATTTTTGTTATCCTTAGATTGTTATATGTTTAATCTCACTCATTTATTTATTTTCTTGTTTTTTGTACAATTCTACTCACACCAGTAGCTATATTTAGTTTCTACTTTATAAACTTTCTCTTTTCATCTTAAACGATTTTGTGCGTTGCCGCTTTGACTGCAGCACTCGTGCTTACTTTGTTCGCCTGATGAAGGGTCGTGTGTTTTTTCGACCCGAAACAATTGTTGCGAGTTTATTGCATTTTATGGTGTTTATTCAAAGTTTGTAAGTAATAACATACACACACCCTTCACCACGCTGAAATGTACAGTCACCCAAAAAAAAAACGCCACCCCCCACCTAATTTTGCCGTAAATTATCGTAGAAACATGCGACTGGTACCAATCAGTTTGTAATAACGTCTAGTTTATAATGTTATAGTTAGATTTTACTTAGGGGGTCGTCTACATATTAAAACTGACATCAACTTCATTTTTTTCAATGGTAACCCCCATTTTTTATAATTTATTTGAATTCTTTGGATCAAATCATCACGGAAAATGGTATAGTTTATATATTTCGCTCAATTTTTCATAGAGTTATAAGCTGTCAAAGTTTGGGGGTGCTAATGTTAAATGAATGTGACAAACATTAAATCATATCTTCCGAAATAATTATGATATTTAAATTCTGTTTTTTTTATTCGTTAGAATGAAGTGACCCAAACATATTCCATGCAAATTTTTGCTAAAAAAACATTTTTTGAATTATGAAAATTATTAATAAATTCATATTTGAAAAAATTATGAATTATGACCTATGTTAATTTTTGCACGAATAGAACGGGCATCATCAAAAACATGGGTTTCCAAATTTACAGCTCGTTCCTAACATTATTTTTTGAGTTACAGTGATATTTCACTTTTTATTCCTGTTATTGGGCCGTCACTTGTTATAATCTGTATCCTCTATAAGTAAATGCTTGTATATAATTTGACGGAAAACTATTTTAATTTACCTTTATGTTATTTTTATTGTTTCCTAAGCAATATTTCGATGTTTATTATACAAATTGGCATATTTTTGTAAAGTTATCACAATGTAGGCGAGGGATTGTGAAAGAATTTCAAAAGAAAAGAAGACCCGCCTCTGATTCGCTGAAACACTATTTAAAAAAAAAGACAAATTTGCATATTCCTATTTGACTCTATATGTGACGCTGGTATGCATAAATCACAATGGTATTTACTACATCGATTATTGAAGACAAAACTTAAATGATTTAATTACAAATATGCAAAATTATTTTGCTTTACATTATAAAGTTTTAGAAAATTTGTGAAAAGGCGTGGCTATTTACATTAAGCTTTGATATGGAAGCTATGTTGCTGTTTTTCGATGATGCGAAATTTACAAAATATATTTGTCTTAATATACTATACAGATAGAAGAATAATTATATAATATCAACAAATCTTCTTTAATCAATATGTTTATATACATTACTGTATGGAAATGTTTATAGATGAATATTGTATATATTTTTAATGAGAGATATAAACACAAAATACTAAAAAAAAAGAAGAAAATGTGTTATAAATTTTTATAAATCAAGCAAAATATATATGCATACTTGCCAACCTAACCCGTAGCATTGTTAGTTCCCGCCCCTGTGTGTACACAATTTAATTTTTAGAGTAATTAACTTCAAATACATTTACGATTAACTCATTGAGCGCCACGCAAATTCTTATGGAAATCCCATTCAGGCCACACGTGCTGCTTAGAAGCGTGTTATGTTTATCGAGTTTCAATAAACCCCATTAGGCCTTAACGATATAATCCTATAAAAATCTTATTAAAAAAAAACACGAAGTAAATTTTAAAAAAATTGTCAGTAATTACTTAAAACTATGTAAGTTCTGTAGTTTTATATCATATTTTACACTGCCGGCTGACTTAGCCTAAATGGAAAGATCAGTGTCAGCCACCGATGGCTGACACAGCTCTAAAAAGACTGATGTGAAAAAAATGTACGGAAAGGGGCGGGACCAGTAATCTTCCGGGATAGGTTGACAAGAATGTATATACATAGAGCAATGCCAGAAAATGTTCTTTATTTTTCATGAACCAGATGAATGGTATTTTTTTTTCTGAATAGTCTATGTATTAAATATAATGCTGCTATAAATACCCTTTAAATGAAAAGTTTTATTACATAAAGAAATTTTCTGGAACTCTACAGCTCCCAAATGACACACAATACAAAACCCCGCCTTTTTCCAGTGTTTAAAGGGTGTTAACGTTTAATATGCTTTATATTCGTTTTGATCTTTCCTTCTCCTCATTATCTTCTTCTTTTTTCCTTAAAAAAAAAAAAAAAAAAAAAAAAAAACGTTATGTAATATTTTGACTTTTTCAAGTGAAGATTTAGATTAAGGGTAGTCAGCCTTTCTATAACCACCGTCCACTTCGGTATCTGTGTTAAAGTGTAGAATTTTAGAACATCCCATTAAGTAGTAGGATTTATTATTTTACATATTAATTTGTTACACATTATAAAATATAAAAGCAAAAGAATATCGTGGAGATTTATGTAAAAGTTTTTAATAATGTCATGAAAAAAAAATAATAATAATTAATTAAAAAAATAAATAAATAAAAATAAAAAAATCTGTTTTAATATTTTAAAAAAGTCAATTAAAGAAAATGAAAGTACTGCAGTATCAGAACAAACTCCCATTCTCACTGTGAAACGGCCGTGGGAACCAGGTTGAGTGCCGCCGTTTCAGACAATTATACGGCAGCTTGAGTTAAAATAATTTTGAATTTTCAAACAAATTTAAAACCATTCATCTTTTTTTTTCTTTTGATAGATATTTTAATACCTATTCAAGCTATTTAATTTTCTTCGCATGAAGTGAACTATCTGATGTTTAATCAATAGAAACCAATAAAAATCTTTTAATTCATAAACTAACTCAGAAAGTTCTGTGAATTAGTCATTTTTTTTATTTTATAATTAACATTTCTGAAATTTTTTTCCGGTGTGAAACTTAATAAATAATGTATACTGGGTGGTAGATCGTGATTTATATTTTCTAAATGTATAGACGGACCCCTAATACATTTTCACGTGTAACTCTATTTAAAATTGATTTAAGGCATATAAATTGGTATGTTTTTCGAACCGCCTTGATCTCAGAAATCTGAATATGAAGTCAAAAATAGGGGTTGCCATTGAAGAAAATGAAGTTAATGCCAGTTTTAATATGTAGACGACCCCTTAGGCAAAATTTAACTATACCGTTATAAACTAGACGTTATTACAAATCGATCGGTACCAGTCAAATGTTTCTACGATAATTTACGACGAAATTAGGTGGGGGGGTGGCGTTTTTTTTTTTGGGTGACTGTACATTTGAAAAACTATACTAAATTTGGATTTTTTCGCTGCTCTTAAATTTTCGTAAAACATTATGTGTGAACCATTATTAATGGTAAAACACGTTTTTTGTTTTTATTCATCCTTTAATGATACTTAAATTTGCCTTTTACATACACTACAGTAAGAGGTGGTTTTCATTAATTAGGTGTGTTTCTATAGATCATTAGAAAATTTCATATTTTATTTCTGTAGAAAGAGCTATCGAGAGTAAAGGATTTATGCATAAAAAATACATTTATATATGCCTTTTCGACTGTTGCTTACTTAGATTTCTTTTTAATTTTTAGTGCACGGCGTGGTGTTCCACTTAGGCATGATTGGGTTTCGAATTTTTTACAAAGCGAAAATTAAATATTTACACCAGAAGAACGTTTATTGAGGCTTGTAAAATCGATAGCAATTTAAAGTTGTGTGTCTGAAAGTGCTTCAGCATTAAAACGGTTAAACTATTGACAACAGTGTACAGACTTAAAATTATTAAAATACCGAAGCTACTACAAAATTAATTATTTTATTTTTTATCAATTTGACAATTAATTTTAAGTTTTCATCCAATTTCTATGTAACCTTTCTGGTGTGATTACCTTGCACTTCAGAATGTAGTATTTTACTTCATGCTGTTTTCCTGTAACTCTTAACTGCGGTGTTCCTCTAAAAGTCTTGCTCTAATTAATCTATCATCTGTTTAAATGGCAAAGTCTAGGATTCTTTGCTTTTCTATTATTCGAAGCTTCCTCTTGGCTGACTGCTGTATTTAATTTAAAAATAAATAAATAAATAAATAAAACATAAAATCATGAATATACTGGTCCGTCAATAAAGGCAAGTTGCGTATGAAAGTGTTACCTCAGCCCGTTTATTTAAGGAGAACATTTACTACGTGCATCTTGAGTATGTAATTTCCAAATAATTTACGGCGGTCACATACGTGTTGTGTCTTTTATGTGAGCCGTCAAATGTGAATGTAGCTTTATCGCAAATGCTCCAAACTACACTGTTAAAAATGATTTCTTAAAGCTAAATTGCCTCAAAATAGCTCTGAAACAATATATACCTAAATTTGAAAACCCATGACCTCAATTTTGACTATATTGACATGTCAGACATCGTAATATTGGGATTCTTATTGGTGAACCCCATTTTTGAGCATATCAGTATACTCAAAAATGAGTTCATGGGTTTTCATATTTAAGTACAAGCATAGCTGCCAATATTTTAATTTATTCCGGAGTACTTTTAGCCCCGCCTTTATTCCGCAACACTTTATTTATAGAAAAATCTTCTTCAATGCATAACTTCCATAAAATAAGAAAAATTTAACTTTAAAAAATAAGTGGTACGAATTAGAGGCGGGGCTAAAATGACTCCGGAATAAATTAAAATATTGGCAGCTATGTACAAGGTCTGTCCCAAAAGTAATGCGCCCATTTTTATTTTAAGACATTTATTGAACCGATTCGTACAATTACTCAATATTCTTCGAAGTACATCCCTTCTGCTTCAACACACATGTCCCAACGCGATTTCCATGCTTTATATGCGTCCTGGAAGTCCGTCACAGGGATGTCCTTTGGTAACCTCGCCGTAGCCGCCTTGATGTTCTCCAGGATCCCCAAATACTTTCCTTTCAGGGATTTTTTAACCTTCGGGAACAAAAAGAAGTCGGGCGGGGACAAATCAGGACTGTAAGGCGACAGGGGGAGCGTTGAGAGGCTGGGAGCATTGTCATGGTGCAGCTTCCAGGAATTCTTGATATCGCGCCTGACGCGGTTGACCCGTTGCTTTAGCCTTTTCATTACTTCGGCGTAGAATATGGCGTTGACTGGTTGGCCAGGTGGAACAAATTCAAAATGGACCACTCCCTTGGAGTCGAAAAAACAATGAGCATCGCTTTGACCTACGATTTGCTCATTCTTGCCTTTTTTTTTTTTTTTTTTTTTTTTTTTTTGGCGTGGGGAAAACGTCGTGTGCCACTCTGCGCTCTGTCCTTTTGTTTCTGGGTCGTACAAGAAGATCCAAGATTCGTCACCACTTACCACATTGTCCAAAAAAGTCAGATCGTCCTCACAACACTGCAACAATTCTGCTCGGGAGTTTTTTCCACCTTGATTTCGACCAAGCACTTACACAAGGTTTACTGCAACAGGCACTGTGACTCTTCAGGAGCTCAGAGACGACTGGCACTGGTGGCATTGTGTTCCCAAGATTCCACCCACCCTTCCAACCCTGTGCGACGGATAGTCACGGCAGAAGAAAATGGGGAGCATTACTTTCAGGACAGACCTTGTATATATTGTTTCGGAGCTATTTTGAGACAATTTAGCGCATTTTTAAGAAACCCTTTTTAACAGTGTATGAATTTAGAAATTCGTCCTGTGTGACCATTTGGGCCTAGTAAAAGTAATCTTTTTATTTGTAGACACGTGCTATACCGTCAAATGGTTAAAACATTATTTATCTCTGAAATATTGCTTTTGTGCTTAGTTCATGTTCGTCGACCTTACACAAAGGATTACCCGAACTCGATTTACTTTACTTACGCCTCTTACTCAACACGTTGTTTCAGTGGTAAATGACTTGCATGTGTATGTATCTCGGCTTCATAAGTGGCCTATGCACCCAATCATTTCTCTAATCGGATACAGCTCTGTTTTAAAATCACTTTTTTAAAAGTCATACCGCTTCAACGGTATGACTGCTCCGTCTCTTTCGAATTTAAATATCGCCCTATCTCTACTATAGGACTTTTTTTTTCTCATATTCTATCCTTGGTAACACTTTTATTATAGAAGATTTTTTTTTAATCGAGGTACAAATTTTAATTTATTTTCTATAAAACACTTTAGGGAGAATGGGGTATTTTGTAATCCAGTAACATAGGGCACACATGATATGCAGTAGACTACCACTTATAGAGATAATAAGTTCCCTTTATATTAAATTCGACCTCTGTCAACGAATAACATTTGAAAATTGAGCTTTGTGAATGCTGACGTTTCATCCACTATAAAGAATGTAATCCTCCAGCAAACCGTCGCACAGTGGATCGAACAACGTTAAAATACGAACATAGGCCCAAAAATCAATCTCTAACTAACTGATATTTTGCAATGAAATAATTTAAAAGAATGTCTAAAAAATACAAATATATGGTTATTTCTTCAATTACACGAAGTTTTATTATATATAAATAACTTCAAAACGAAAACTTTCAGAAATAAGATTTTTCGATGAATTTCAATGACTTTATTTGAATAGCCATCAAGTGGCACTTAAGATAACTATGAAAAATTACGAAATAAAAATACTTATAATAATGTCCTAATAAAAGTTTAATGTACTTCTGCCAACATATTGTTGGTTTTTTATGTTGTGATTCACGCATGAAATGTGAATATAAAATTAACAACAAAATTAAATTTATAAGTTGTGTAACTTTTTTTGTCCAAAATTGTCCAAAATTTCAAACACATTTTACTACTCCCAAAAGTATACATTTTAATCTGTGAAAAGGAATTTCGCCACAAATCGCCATTTTTAGAGAAAAATAAATTTTTATTCTGTTTACCCCCAAATTATCAATCGAGAAATTTATCTGAATGATTGTGTTCATTAATGACAGGAAATATATTAAAATTTGTATAGTGAAAATATTATAAAAATTAGATGATTAAAATAGATTTCATAGGTCAGAAATTATTTCTTATTTTTTAAAATATTTAACAAAATAATTAATTTTACTTTAAATAGGTACTGAAAAGTACCGTTGGACCCAAAAAGGGGGGGGGGAATGTAAATGGTTGCTGTGATATGTCATAAAATGTTAAAAATAAATAAATATTTAATGTTAAATTACTAAATGTTAAAATTAAATATTATAATCCGATATTACGATTTAAAGTAAAAGTTTCTGTGCAATGAAAATAAAGACAAATGTGAATTTTTCATAGAGTTTGTCAGTAAATGCTTTCATGAGTTTCTATTGAAATACTACATAAAAAAGAAAGAAAAAAAAAAGCAGTAATGTGATGATATATTTAACATTGTGTGCTAAATTAATTGTGTTATAAATATAGATTTTCTTCACGATTTTTTTATTTATTTCCTTTTATTCTCTTCTTTTTTGCAGCATTTGTTTCTTTATCAGGTATGTTTCTAAATACCAGTTTGCATCAGAAAAATATGATACCGTTTAACCCTTTTACAATGCCAATTTTTCCTCAAATGGCAAATTAAACTAATTTCACGAATAAAAATTGATGTAAAGGAAAAAATTCATTTAGCTTATTAAAATTAATTAATTTTAATTTTGACACATTATTCTCTTAGTTAATCGCAAACTTCTCACAACCCATTGTATTAGCATGAGCAGAATTGCCACAAATGACCATTTTTTTTTTCACTAATATTTTAAAAATAATATTTATACTGATATTTTTTTAGAGAAATGATACACAGGAATCATTATTAAAAAAAAAAAAAAAATGGTGCCAGTTGAATAAAATGATAACGAATTTGGTGGGGGAAAATATACCTGTGACCTTAGAAAGGGTTAAAAAAAACATAGAATCGCTTTTAGTATCATGCATATATACATATTTAAATCGAAATTAGATAATAATAATACCATAACCTTCCTATGTTCGCCACAGCCTATACTTCGATCCACTGTGCGTCGCTTGCTCTTTATCCTCATAATGTTTTTTTTTTTTTTTTTTTTTTTTTTTTTTTTGCCAGAGCTTAATCCACCGCTAAGTTATGGCCATGTGTTTTGAACTACACACTGTATAACTCGCTCCTTAAGCAAAGGTCTACATTACGCTAAAAATCCAAATTTATTTTAGAGGGGTTATGACATTTTTATTATTATTATTATTATTATTATTATTACATTATTGGGATAAATTAACAGATAACTTTTACTCGTAGTACTTAGTTTTTGTATATTTTTGTACAAACTGTTTATTTTTGTGAATGCTTCTGTACTTATTCTAAAGTACTTATACTCATTTTTTTTAGCTATAATGTTTTTAGATTATGATTCTCAAACTTATGTGGTTTTAAATGCGTTAACTGTTTAAAAAATAAAAAAAATTATGTATCTATACATTGAGATTATATTTTTAAAGTAAAAATTCTCAATCAGCATATCTTATGTTGAATTATTAAATTTTCTTGGAAGAATGTTACACTTTATTCTTAAACATGCATTTAATAAACAATGCTTCCGAATTATGCATAGTTAAGATAAAAAAAATGAAATTATTACAACATTAATATTATATTAACATCAATAAAATTATTATAAAGGATTTTAAGCACTTATTTTAATAATAAACGCTTAAAATTTAAAGGAAGAATCCGAATCAACATTTGTGAAAATTGAGGTAATTATCGTTTTATAAAAGCGAATTTATTTCTTTTGAAAAACAAATTGTGTTAACAAATTAAGTTTTGTTATGTTTATGAATAAATTGGACTTAATTAGATTTTCTGAAGCTTTAAAAAAAAAATTTCTTTATTAGAGCATAATCTTATACATGTGTGAAAAATTTAGAGAAATATAATGTATATAAATTTATTTTCTAACAAAAGATTATTTTGTGTAGCATAATATTAAAATTAAAATTATCTGAATGTCTTTGGTTAGTTAACCATTTTGGTATTCTGTAAATTAAATACAAATTTTTTCTAAAGTAACACTGCTTGTTTTTTATATCGGTAGTAATTAGTTTAATGCCAGTGGTAGCGATACAATAAATATTCCGTTAACCAGACTCTCTTGTCTGGAACAAGACATTTAATAAAACGAAATATCGGGACATCAGGGCCCCCTTCTTTGAAAAGAAGCAACTGATAAATCTGAAATTAATTTTTTTCCAGTTTACACGATTTTGCAAAAAACAGTATTTTCTCTATTTGCAGAAGTTGAAATTGTGTCACGTGGGGGCCCCTAGGCCGTTGTGATCTACCTGTGATATTGCATCTGAGAGATTATTTGAATGCATGAAACTTTTAATATCAATGTCAACAGAGGAAATGCTTTCCTTTTCAGAAATTTGAGGTTTCCAGACTTTTAATCAAACGCCCCGGAAGCCTACTTTGAAAAATGAAAAGAGGAAAATATGTTTTAAGACATATATATATATATATGTGTGTGTGTGTGTGTGTGTGTGTGTGTGTGTGTGTTTTGCTTTAAAAATTTTTGAGAAAACTGGGTGTTTTTCATTTGAAAAAGTTCAATGTGTGTCACGTGGGACCCCTAGGGGCCTGGGAACCAACCTGTGATACCTTATACGGAGGATTAATTAAATGCACGAAATTTTTTATATCAATTTCATCAGCGAAATTGCTTTTTTTTTTTTTTTAAGAAAATTGGAGCTTTCCAAACTTTTATTCGAACATAATAATCGAGATCTCGGGAACCCCAAATTTAAAAAATGACAAAAAATATTTTAAAACAGATATTTTCCGCTTAACATGATTCTGTACAGAAAACTTGTGATTTCTATTTGAAAAAATATAGTTTGTGTTAATTTGGGCCCCTAGAGACCCCGGGGGTCCACCTATGATATATCATCTGATAGATCATTAAATGTACGAAACTTTTGAAATGAATGTAAGCAGCGAAATTGCTTTCCTTTCGAGATACTTTAGCGTATCTGATTTTTGCAATATACTAAATCAAGCTAAACCACTCTTTTATGTGTCATTTAATATATTTAAACATATTTTTCTGTGTTTCGTAGGTGGCCTTTTAAGAGATTCAACTACTAGTTTTTTTTTTTTGTTTTTTTTGTTTTTTTTGTTTTTTAACAATAGCATATTATTAAATATGCATTAAGCTCTTAAAACTGTTGATTCCCTATTTGAATAATTTTAATTGCTATTTTAAAACAAATGGATTTTCATCTAATTTTCATACTGTCATAGATAACCCCTAAAGTAGTCACTGACATCGAAAGATCAATGGAAGAATTGTAAATAAAGTGGAGTAAGTCATCATTTTAAAATTTATATTCTTTGAGACTATTTTACTTAGAGACTTTTTTTTTTCTCAGACCGAGGGCAACATTTTTTCTAAATATAATACGTAGGAAAAAAAAAGGATCGTATAAAAATTAAATTTCGTATTTTAATGTGCATACAGCAACTTGCTCATAAAATGCAATGCGCATACAACGATTTGCACAAACAATGCCAGAAATCTGAAGGCTACTCTTCATTTGAACCAGTTTTGTAACTGGAAGTATGCATCTAGAAATAACTGTTACGAAAACAAAGGTCGTTCAAGTTAAACGTGAACACACTGCATATAAACTTATACATTCTAAGACAGAAAAAAAAAAAGACTCACCAAAAAGGAGTAATGCAAATTGGACACAAATTGACATTCATACAGGTTTCGGTGGAAAATGCAAATTTTTAAAATATGGTGGCCAATGAATGAACATGTGACGCTACAGCTCATTTTAACTCCGCAACTGGCAGGATATTAAAGAGGAGAAATTTTGATTCCAGGTCATAAATACTTTGGGAATTTTATACCGTCTTCTCAGATGCATAGTAACTATGCCTGGCATACAGTTGTACAAACAATATGCGCAGATATCAGCATTTGAGAGAAGAGTGTAGTTGGTCTCAAAGAAGCCAGTTCGTCTAATCTGCGAATTCTTTGATATTTAGACAGGAGCGATGCGATATTTAGACAGGAGCGCTAGTAGATGATGTTGGCAGGAATAGGTGAACCATGGCCGAACATACTGTTAAGAAGGAAGCGGTCGACTTAGAGATAGGACAGAATGTAAGAACCGATCAATCGTCAGAGCGATACTCAAAACCCCGAATTCGTTGTTATTATCGATCTTTCGTGCAACTGGTACTTCCGTAACTTCAAATACCATTAATAGGCGGCTCAGAAAAATGGATTTGAGCTCACGGAGCCCCTTGTGCCGACTGCTATTAAACTTTGTACACTGACAAGCCCGTTTGTAGTGATATCGGACACGTTCGACCTGGAATGTTACTGAATGGAGTAGAATTGCCTTCAGTGATGAGTCCTACTCTAATTTGAGCCCCTATGACCAGCGAAGACGCGTCTGGAGACGCTCCGAAAAAAGGGGGGATTCCAACATGACTGTCACCGGCCATGCGGCCCGAAAACTAGGAGTGATGGTCTTGGGGGCCATTTCCTTTCATAGCAGAACCCCTTTGATTGCCTACCTCAGCATATTTAAGCAGAGTGGTACGTTGACGAAATTCTACGGCTCGTTTTGTCGTTCTTCAAATCACGAAATTTTGAGCGTATATTTCAGCATTATAATACCCGCCCACGTACGAAGATAGTTTCTACTTCTTGTTTTCTTCCTTGTCCACCATTACTTTGGTCGGCAAAGGCGCCAGACCTCTCTACGACTAAGGACGTTTGGAGCATCGTGAAAAGGGTCCTACAACCAGCTCGGGAATTTGCCAATGTAACACACCCATTGGACAGAATTCGGCACGATATCTCGCAAGAGGGCATCTGCCAACTTTATCAATTAAAGCCAAGCCGAATAACTGCTTACATAAGGGCTAGAAGAGAGCCAAAGCGTTATTGACTTGTTCACTTTGTGAGGCTTATTCTCTTGATCAAATTTTTCTAAATTTCTGAAACTGTAATATTTTTTTTTTCTCGCATCTACCTATTTTCGTCCTATTCAGATAGCTTTTTCTTGGCGCGTCTTTTTTTTTTTTTTTTTTTTTTTGTCTTAGAGTGTATAATCGAATTTAAATGTTTCTTTTTAAACAGAAAAATTTTCTTTATTTTTATAGTATTTTCATTGAAAAAAGGGAATATGCGTGTCGAAAAATATAGGTTACACATTCAGTTGTATAATTTTCAATTTATTAGCCATTTTATTCATTCATTTCAAAAGAAAAACATTAGAATATATTAATAGTTTAACCCTTTGCCTGCCCTATTTAATTTCACTCCTCTGGTCAGTGTTGGATTTTTTATTCAATATGCACCACTAAATTTTAACTGCAATGGTTGTTTAATAACCTTGAAGGTTATTCGGCCGTTACATATATCAAATATCACTCCTTAAAATTATTGGTGATGTTTGTATAAAGAGTCTCTAAATTTGGTAACACTGTTTCTGTCACACTGTTTTGTCACTGTTTTGTCACACTGTCTCTTAATTTGGTAACACCGGCCCTAACGCTTTAAAGCGTTAGGGCCGGCAAAGAGTTAAATATTCACATTGTTTTCTAAAAAAAAAAAAAACAATCAAACCAATTGATTAAGATGCAATGATAAAGATGCCATGGTAGATTAATATATAATGATACCATATGAATGTTCTGGTGGAAGAATTAGGGGGAAAAGGCGGATTCGTAGCAACCCTGACAGATATAGCGAAACTAAAATTGATCATTTAATAAGAAGCAGTTTGTGAGCAAGTATGGTAAAGCTCCATAGTTAAAAGACGTTTTACAGTTTTCAACAAATACTTTTCCGAACTTATAATAACAATAAAAATAAATAAGAAACATTCTCTAAATATTAAATATTTTATTCAGAAATTTTGCATTTTAATACTTTTAAACAGGGGATAAGATTAACAAAGTTTAACAAATATTTCATGAATAATTTATTTAATAATTTTTTCTTTCATTTAGTTTCTGATTTAATTTAATTTCTACATTTATTATAACGCGTATAATTAGATATTTACGTATATAGAATAATAGAAATGTGGTCAATTGTTGAATTCTAAACGAGATTATTATCAAAAAATTTTGTTCGCTTCAGAATTTACTAATAATATCATTAACATTTTATATTGTATATACATATACAGGGTGGCTGAAAAGCTCGGGCAATTGTATTTGCACAGATTTTTGTCATTATCATTGTGGTTTTACGTCGCTTTGAATAATTTTAATGAATTCCTCGTGTAATTTCAATCCAGGAAATGTTTAATTTATTTGTGTTTTATTCGATCTGTTTACATTATGCGTCGGGAAAATGAAAGTATCACTGTTGTGGAACTGCAAAGACGGTCGACATTGTTCGAACGAATGGTTTTAAGCAGAGGACCATCTACAAGATCATGAAACGCTTCAAAGAGACAGGTGGGACTGCAGACCGTCCTTGGAGTGTTCATCCAACCACTTCCACCACTCCGGAGAACATAAACAAGGTGCGATGATGGATTCGTCGAAATCCAGAGTTGTCAATGCGCAAGATGGCCACAGAGCTCGGAATCAGCAGAGAACTTGTTCAAAACAACGTCTAGAGAAAGCTGTGACTTTGTAGTTGCAAAATTTCCCGCGTCCGCTTCCTTAATGACGCTATGAAGGAGAAGCGGCTGAAGAACTGCCGCAAAATGGTTCGGCTGGTCGCTTGAACAAGGTGCTCTTCACGGATGAGAAGGTTTTCCCCGTTGAGCCGTTCCATAATCGACAGAATCGACGTCAGATATTCAAGAGCGGTCAGCAGAAGACTTCGGCAGCAGAAACCATCGACCGCTTGGACTCTGTGATGGTGTGGGGAGGAACTTGTGCCACTGGAAAGACGCCGATTGTCTTTATCTAAAGAAATGTCGATATCGATGCCGCCAGGTATCAGCAACTGATCCTTTGCGACGTAGTCAAACCGTGGACGATTCAGCACTTCGGCCCGGATGGATTTGCATTTCAGCAAGACTGGACTCCGGCGCATTCTGCCAAATCCATAACTGCCGTCTGCGAAGAGCTGTTTCCGGATTTTTGGGGCAAGACATTTTGTTGATAAATTCGCCGAATATCAATCCAATGGATAATTCAGTGTGGCACGTCCTAGAGCAAAAGTTTTCGGCTACACGATACGCTAATGTAGAAGCGTTCAAAACAGCTCTGACGCGCTCCTGGGATGCAATTACGGTGGGATACTGTGCGACCATCGTCGGCAATTTACCAAACAGACTGAGCAAAATGTGTTGAGGCTTCTGGAGGTAATTTTGAGCATTTGTTGTAAAAGTTTTTGTTCTAATTTTTTGTTATTGAATGAATAAAAATTATTATTCGTTCAGTTGTGTAGATTCATTTGTTTATGCAGTAATTTTACAGTGGTGAAACATTTAAAAATATTGCACGAACTTTTCAGCCACACTGTATATATATATATTTCTTTTTCTGAAAAATAAAAGTGATTTAAGTTTGGTACGATAGATTTAATGTACTGTACGAAAAAATCTGGGGTATTTAGAATTGCTCGAAAATTTAGGTTCATATAATTTTTACTGCAAACAAATTTGGTAACATTACTCTTATACATCGGATACGTTCCTGGTTTTTGTAAGTTTGGAACAGGTTCCTCAGAATAACAATTTTTCGTCCATCAAAAGTTCCTGATTTCAGGAATGTAGTATTATTTTGAATGAGTGTATATTTGATGGTTACTGATGCTTTCAAAGGACATTACTGATAAATAGCATTAGCTGCCCAAAATTTCCCAGTAAAGTGTTGGAATTTTTTTTACAGAATTTGTGAAATTGTTATTATTTCACATAATATGACATATAATTTACATAATATAACTGAATAACATAGCCCCTTTGCCTATGATAAAATAAATTAATCATATTTCTGTTTTACTTTGTACACAGTAGATGTAACATTATAATGTTTTCCATTGTGAGTTATATTTACAGCTGCTAACTTTTAAGCTTTTTGACCACGAGTAACTTTTAATCGAAGTCTTTTATAAATTTCAGCAACAAATTTCACGAATTAATTTAATCATAAATTTCTATTGAACTAAAATGGTATGAACAAACGTTGGAAACGATATACACTAAGCGACAAAAAAATAAAAAGCCGCACTTGGATATTTTCTTTTTCCCATTTTGAAACCGCCAATTTTATCATTTAAAAAGCAAATTTTCGAACAGATTTTATTATGTTCCCCTCCACGTACACTGTAGGATTGAGCCCAGTGTTAAAAAAAAAAATGCAACAGTCAGGAAAATTATAATTTTAGAAAGTATTTCAAAAATAACAAGTATAAGGCATTTAAGATGCCAATAAAAGTATTAATTTTAGAATGAAAGTAAAAAATATTTTAATACTTGAGATGGTAAATTAATCAAATGTTAATGAAATGTTCCTGAGATTATTTTTAGGAAGATATAAAATTTTTTGGCTGTTTAAACGGAAAATGTGTCTTTAGGCGGCCATGTTGCCCATCCAAGCGAGATGATGTCAAGTTAAAAAACAAAAGTTTTAAAAAATCGATTTGTACATGCTCATAACTTAGAAAAGATTAAAAAAAAGTGCATAGCAAAATAATTTCTTCAAAAACAGTGCGGGAACAATTAAGCAAAGTATGTTAAAAACCAGAAGATGTGCAAAAAAAAAAGCCATTACTAAGGAAAAGTATTAAAAAAACAAGACTTTGGTTTACCGGAAATTAAAAAAACATATATATCAGTTAATTACTAGGCCGAACTGTTTTTCTCTGATGAGTCAAGTTTATTTTATTTCGGGCTGATAAAAAAAAAACTAGTAAGATGATAAAATTGTGACCGAATTATTGAAAATTGCATCCATAAAACAGTGACACATTCTCCGTACATTATGGTACGGAGATGTATAAATTTTCAATGAGTTGGGCAAATTTTTATACTCAAGGGATCAATTAACTCGAAATAAAGCGAGGCCTTTAAAAGAACGGCGCCTGACCGTTTATTTTGCAAGTATCTCAGACTTTCCCGCAAACAGAATTTCAGGATGATAGTGCACCATAATAAAAGGCGTCTGTGGTGCGTTTATTCGATCCAAATTGTTAAAACTTCCTATCCTATTCCATGAGCGCCTATAATTCTGTAAGCAATCATATCTTTTTTAAGTTTAAGTTAAATCCCACAAAAAATATCGTGGAATTTCTTTTTCATCAGACTTGGAAATAGCCCTAATCCCAATCCGCTCGAAAATGCTTAGTTTATGAAAAAGTGCGGAAAAGGGGTGAGGATTAAAAAATTGCAGCCTACAACTCTGCAAGGACTAGAAAAAATTATTTATGATATTTGCCACAGAGAAATTTCTGATATTTATATTAAAACACTGCATAATACTATGCCACTGCGCATTAAAGCAGTAATTCCATATAAAGGTGGAATAACTCAATGCAGAATACTTATTTTTATTAAAAAATAGCTTAGATATGACAAATAAATAGTTTTATTTGATGTATTAAAATATAACTTGTTTATATGATATAATAAATCATAATACAGTACAAAGTATATGCTTATTATATTACGTTTAAAAAGAATGTTTTATGTAGATTTTTAATAATTACTTCGTAGAGTGTAATAAAGGAAATTATTAAATCAAAAATGTACGTAGTTATCATTTCATCTCTTTGATATTATGCAAAAATGAGAGTTTTATTTGTTTTAACCATTAGTTTTGAAGTTATTACAAAAAAAAAAGAGGTAAGTCAATTTTTCTGCAGTGCGGCTTTTTTTTTTTTTTTTTTTTTTTTTTTGGCCCTTAGTGTATGTAGATATACAGGGTATCTCATAAATCTGTAGAAACGACAAAAATTCATAAAAATTGGAAGAAATGGTCGAATTGAACGGAGTTTGCGAAAATGTTATTCTCATGATAAGAAATTAATTTGTTAAAGAAAAAAAAAATTTCTTTAATAGAAAGCTGTGCGCAGAGGCGAAACGAGGAATATGCAAATCAGAGTGCTATAAATTGAACGGATTTACGATCAACATCCCATTTCTTATTTCCTTTCTTGTACATCAAGTTAGTCAAAATTTGAACAATTAATTTTTATTGTAGATTTCTTTTTCCCATTATACATATGTACCAAATATCAATAAAATACCTCTACTAGGATGGAATATAATCTCTGTAGGTTTAAAGAGGGTAGATTTAATTATAAACACCAGTATATACCTATACGCATAAACAGGGTGATTACAATTAAAGTTACGATTTCAAAACGCTATAATTTTAAAACTAACGGTCAAAATGACTTGATATTTTACCAGAACAATCGTGAGGTAATGGAATTTTGTTTGGTGAAGGGAAAAAGTGTTTATAAAATGCGCATATAGGTGGCGCTGTCAATGTAATCTCAAAAGAATTGCCTAAATAGTTTCCCTATACGCAGAAATGTTGTTAGCAATAGAATAAAATGACAGGAAACAATAGACTTTAAAAGTTTACGAAAACTTTTTTAGCAAAAAAACAAGAATACGTGTTTACATTAAAACAGTGATAGTGATAAGATAAAAAAAGGAGCTTCATGATACAAACATCTTACGAATGGTTAAAAGTACATTTTGAAACTTTATTTTTTCCTTTGCCAAACAAAATTCCATTGGCTAACAATTGTTCCCGTAAAATATCAAGTCATTCTCAGTCGGAGTTTTAAAGTTAATCACCCTGTATATCCGTATATATGTAAATGTACATGTAAGTATGTGCATATAAATGTACGTATATATGCATATGTGTGTATTTGTGTACGTATATATTATATATAAAACGAATATATGACAGTCATGTGCAAATTTATGTCTACGATAATAGAAACTGTCATTTATTTTGAAGTATTATATTTAACATTTTAATTTTGATGTAATAATATGTTTACGATGCTTTTTAAGTATTGGGTGAGTGCAAAAGTTCTACCCGTTTTTATTAGCCATAAAGAAGAGCAAATAAACGCAAAATGAACAGTATCTATTATTGTGCATAATCCTCATTCCTATCTATGTCCTCTTGCCATCTTTCTGGTAGGAGATAAATTCCATGGTGGTAAAATTCCGGGCGGTTTCGAGTCAAAAAAGTCTTGGATGGCAAATTGCACAGCATCAAGATCATCAAAGATTTTTTGACTGAATGAATTGTTCAACGCACGAAATAGGTGATATTTAGTATGTGTCAAGTCTGGAGCCAGTAAATTTTGACGAGTGATGACAGCAGCATGTGGCCTGGCGCTATTGTGATGAAGGATAACACCGCTGCGATTGATGAAACCTGGCCGCTTTGTTACCAAATTTGAATGCAGCCTGTCTAACTTTACACAATAGAAGACAACATTGATGGTTTGGTTGAGTGGCAGGACCTCCCAGTGAATTATTCCTTGCACATTCCACCACACGTTCAATAACACCTTCTTGGGATGAAGTTCAGACTTCGAAGTCGATGCAGGCGGATCAGAAGTGCGACACACAGTCCTACCACGCTTTATGTTACGATACATAACCCACTTCTCATCTCCTGTCAAAATTCATTTCAAGAATGGATCATTTTTGCACCGGGAAAGCAAGGAAACAGGTGGAGGATCGGTCATCCCGTCGATTAGCTGTCAGGTTATGTGGAACCCAATGATCCAACTTTCTCGTAAAATTCCACTTAACCAGCCGTCTCTCGACCGTTGTCCGATGTACGTTGAAGGTCTTCTAAAATTCTTGCAGGTTTGAGTCCGGGTTGTTTCTTATGGCTTGGTCAATATCGTAGTCTCCGACGTGTGATGACCGCCCACTCCTAGCCTGATCTTGGCAACTACTGTCTCCTTCCCTAAATTTACAAAACCTTCGACGACATCTGCTTTCGTCTATTGCATCCTCCTAAACTTGACAAACATTGAGACATTCTCCGGCTGCCGTGCTCTTTTTATCGAACTCGTATAACAAACAATGTCATATATGCTCCTTCTCGCTTTCCATGTTACACGCTCTTATATTTTTTTGAGATGATTAACTTTGTGAGACACGATGCATTTATATGTGAGGCATCCACACGTTTGATTGTCCGACGATTTGCGTCATTACAATGTCATGTATGATGTCAATTCCATTGCAAATTTGCATATCCAAGAACGGGTAGAACTTTCGCACTCATGCAATATATGCCATAAATACAAGTAAAACAGTTTTAACAGCTATCCATATTCCCTTTTAGATGAAAGTTAATAAACGATTAATAAATAAATTGCATATTTTAAGAAAAGTGAAAAAGCCTTTTTTCGATGATAATAATAATTTCTCAAGAATAATTTATTATCTAGTTACTCGAACAAAATTTAATAATAGAAATCAATTAAAAAGTTCAGGTAGTCGAAGATAAAAGAATACTTTTGATTAAAAAGTAAAATTAACCCAAAGATATTTGTGCAAATTTTATTAATCAAATTACTCAATACCTGAAACTGCACAATTGATAGATTACACGAAAGAATGTCATTAGCTATCTCTTACGATAACAAGACTTATCATATCATAAAATTAAATCTAAGGAATCAAAGTATACTAAAGAAAAGAATAAGTCGTTATTCTACGATTCTATTCAGTTTTACTTTGGTTATGTTCACTGTAAAATATTTCTTTAGTTGTTGTTAAGAACCCTTTCTTAAGTGTGAATTGGGTTTTATGCATTTCAACTATTGTTTGTATTTTTTCTCATATTTTGAAAAAGTATAAAAAGTTTCTCTTCTATATAAAACATCTAGAAGGTTATAATCTATCTTTTTAAATTAATAAAGCTTGACTTATAATAACTACTGCATTATTATTAATAAATATTTTTACTATAAGATATATTTCAGACCCGACAAGAAGTTTTAATATAAATACTTTTTTTTTTTTTTTAATAGCAAAGCTATGTATTTTATAACAAAGATGTTAAAGAATAATTTTCAAGCACATTTGCGTTTTTGTTTAATTTGTTAATATAAATATTATTAATTATTATTAATTATTAATATTATTATTATTGTTGTTATTATTATTAGTAATATGCTATATTAATTATTAATATATTATATTAATCTAAATATTAATAATCCTAAAAATTAAACTTGTTATTTACTTGCATTATTTAAGTTAACAATCAAAGTCAAATCCCCATTTCAAACGGATTAAACCTATTTAATTAATTAACAATTGAAGTATTTATAATCAATTTCAACATCTATGTATTTTAAGTATCTTTAAAAATGAAATCAACGCTTAAGAAAGATTAAATGAAAATATGGATATTCTGCAAAGTTGCCCACATAGAGGCGCAAAGCTGATTTAATGAGCAAGCCAGCTTAACTTTGTACTGAATAAATATTATATAATAATTTACCGATCTTCTAGAAATAGCTGATTTTTAAACAAACTCATTTGTAACTGCATATGTAAAAAATAAACATTTGTCTTGGAAAATTTAGCGTATAAAATTCTTAATAGCGTATGTATACGACATGAGATATATACATGACGTAACACAATACACATGGACGAGTTTAAGGTCTTAAAATATTTTCCAAACATGTGGAAACAAGTTTTATTCGTTTTAAACTTTGCCTGTTAAGTGATACAAAACGTACACCTGTAACCATATTCATGTATATTACTGTAAAAATCACAAACATTATCTGAAAAAAAATGACAACCACTGCACGGTATTTCTAAACTTAAGGCACTACTTATGAGGTTAATTTAAGAATGTTTGTTGCCTCACTGTTAAAATAAATAGTTAAATGTTTCACCGTATGAAATGTGCAGATCAGAAGAATTTAGCTGCAACCAAAATTTTAAGAAATTTGGTGCTTATGTTTCTCCATTTTAAGTACAGTGCAGCCATGTTTCCTAAAACAACCAGCGACGACGAGTCCAAAATGATGGAGGGATGCCAGCTTGACCAGAAGGTTGTGATTTGGAAAACATTCAATAATTCGCTCTCTGTTATCATTCATTTTCTATGGGCCGGATGACTTTCAACCCTATTTTAACAGTGGACTCGTTGAATTAGCGCTTGCGCAGAGGCTTCCATGGTTTCATGAAATGTGGTCGAAGAATAGTGTTATCTGAAATGTAAGCACCTTTTTAATCGTACCTACTATTCCAATAGCACTACTAAAATGGTGACATGTAGATCACCAATTTCTTAAAATGTTAGTTGCAGCTACGCTTCTCTAATTTCAACTTTTTTATCGTAAAATATTGAACAGTTATTTTTAACAGTGCTCATTCACCGTTTCGAAACTGATTGTAGAAATGAGCTTCTGATTTTCATATTTTCAAATTGTTATTTATAACGCCAAAATATTATTAAGTCCTATTTACAGCAAAACCAACAAATAAAACTTTCAGGGCATCGTTATATTGTACACAGTGTTAAATGGGATTTTTTATTCCAAGGCAGATATCTTTTCACCACTGCAATTTGCATGAAAAGAAATTGAGGAAAAAGAAAACTGCTCAAAAATAGCAAAGAAAAAGGCATCGAAGAGCGGGAAGAGCCAGACTTGTATTGTGGAATCGTCTAGAGGGCTAGAAGGTGGACACAGTTAATAGATGAATGACGTCCATCAAGTTCTTGAACTTCAGCCAATGTGGTTAAAATTAAAGCGCCTTTAGA
Organism: Salticus scenicus; assembly: GCA_963930645.1. Lineage (NCBI taxonomy): Eukaryota > Metazoa > Arthropoda > Arachnida > Araneae > Salticidae > Salticus > Salticus scenicus. The sequence goes on along the minus strand of OZ005654.1, from coordinate 196,106,335 downwards.
CTATGATTGTCCAATGAGTGTCCGAATTATTTCAAGTCCGATTTATTTCATCGGTTAAAATCCAAATTAAGAAGCTGTTTTGTGGTTGGTTTTGATGATCTTGAAAATCTGAAGAAGTTGCAGAGAAACTTAACGCGCGTTCTGAACAGCATTTCAGTTGAAGACTTCAAGTGGGCATGAATGAGTGGCAGTGTCGTTAGCAACGGTGTATTAATGCAGCAGAGTCTATTTTGAAGAATATTAAGTGTCGTTAAAATTATCTTCAAATAAACGAATTTTACGAAATCAGTCTCACTACTGTCTGGACAGACCATGTAGATATGTAATTTCAATGAAATGTATCGCTAAATAAAATCATTATAAATACTTATTCAACAACGAATCTGAAATTTTGCTTTATATTTAGGTACAAAGGTGCAAAAGTTTTCGTCTGAAGATGAAACATATATGCCATTTTTCTTTTAAATAATTTCTATGATATTCAATTTTTAAAAAATACTATACAAATAAGCAGAACTGTCAGCACTCCAGATTATTCCATACCATTGCTTTCTTAAAATTATCTTCGTCTTATTTAATCCCAAAACTTCGTTATTTAAGAAAGCTATTTCTGCTATTCAAAAATCCAGAACGTTGGCAACTCTGAGTTTGAGAGAATATTTTCATAAAAAATAGTGGTGACAAGATTTCCGTTTTGACACGGAAATTCTTGCGCTATTGTTTAGATATGAAAACACGTAAATTATTAAAATAAGAAAGCTATATATATGGGGTACTTAAAAAAATAATTTTGATGGAAAAAACAGATTTAAATATTAATTCTTACTATCCAAGGTTTAATAAGTGTCGGAAATTTATAGTCATTTCATTTACTATTATTTTTAGATGTAAAGATTTTATATAATAACATTATAATCTGCTATATTGCATCACAAGAAATCTAATAAAATCATTTTAACCTTCCGTCGGGTGCAACTGATCTGTCAGACACAGCTTTGTCATTTCTGTTCCCTACTCCACTTGTAGTACAGGTAGAAGTATGCCTTTTTCTAGTAGTCTCCAATCTTTAGCGGATGTTTGGAGCCAACCTATTTAGTTCATTCACATGCTTCGTGGAGAGATGATATCGTTATTTCGATCTCTCAGGCACATTGCATCCTATTTCTTTACATACGTAAAGGTTACCAATATTTATACTTTTTTGCAAAAGGTGTTTATTTGATTAACTTTATAACTGCGAGTTTGGCTTTAATGATCAAAAGTATTTTGTGTCTTATAACCCAAAAGCCACGTAGAACATGACTCTAGTGTCTTCGCTTCATATTGACAAAGAAATAAATCGTCCATCTGGAGAACAAATGAAGCCAGCGATTATAAATAAAAAAGGAACTGGTGCACGAACTTCTTTACACACCATAAAATAAAGCGCAGCGTTATCGGTTTCTAAAGGGCTTGTCCTTTCTTTTTCAGGTGCAGAAAAAAAAAGTGTCGCATAAAAGTACTCTTGCTTTTATCTCCAAGGTGATTTTACCTGCACGTGTGCACTACAAGGTATATTTTTTTTTATCAAAATCACTTGATTTATGTTGTTACATTAAAAATTTAATTCAATTTAGTGGTAGATGAAAAAAAATTCCGTAAGTGTTTTAATATTGACATGAAATTTATTCCTTTTTTAATCTAATTTCATATTTTCTTTGTTTAAATAATCCCATGAATATGGCTGATTACTTTTAGAATACTAAAATTTAAATAAATAGATGTAAATAAGCAATTTTTTATATGTACCTGTGAGGCGCTTTGCGCCCGAATTTGTCTATTCCAATATTGCTCCCGACGGAGAGTTAATGTAGAATGAAGTTTATACTACCTATATATGATGTAATGTTACTATAAGAGTGCTCGCTATAGACACAAGAACTTTTAGACTGAATTGCGAGCTTTTTTTTTTTTTTTTTTTTAAGTAAATTTACGAGAAAAGTTTAAGGGTATTAAAGCCCTCGTTCTGACAGACACAGAGAAAGTTAAAAGTTTTATAAAACAATGGTTCGTGCCGCCATCTACATTAAAAAATATTTTACTACTGACATTAAAACTAATATTCATGTCACTGAATCGTGAATGTTGGCATATGAGTGTGAGTTATTACATTAAAAGACTGAAAATAATCCAATGAATCCGAATTGACCATTTAAACTAAATTATCGCAGTAGTTAAAAAAGATAATAGTTGAAACCCTCATAATAACTTTATCATTATTAAGTAATTGTCTATATAAATTTTTATTCATTTATTTATTTTTTCTATCTAGATTAAAAATAAGTGTATTTATTACGTGTATAATAAAATTAAGAAAAAAAGAAGAAAGAATATTGTACAGGCTAAAATTTACGTTATTTTTTAAATGCATTGTTTGACTTCACTATAGACTAAACGAGAACGAAAAACACACATATTGAAAACAATTTCGAATTATAATTTCGCGTAGAATCGTTTAGCCTTTAAAGTATTTATCTCCACGCAGGCACCTTACAAACATTTTGTTTTAATGAGGAAAGAGGAAATATATATATTACACCTTTTAATTATGGTAAAAACATAGAGTATGTCGCTGTTTTGTATCCGTCGTACAGTGATCGCCTTCGTAGTATTTTGTCTGAAAATAAAATTCTACGAAATTTTTTTAATTTATAAGGTAAAGAGTTCCATAAAAGCCTTTTAATGTTTTATTTTTAAAGAAAAAGCATTATAAAGGTTGCTTTTACTTAACATTTCGCATCGTCTAAACTTCGCGTACGCACTATATATTGTGTTAAAAAAGTCCTCACTACAGTGAAAAATTGTACTGTAAAGTTTATCCTTATAACTCATAAAGATTTTTTTAAAAATTCTGGGCCCTGTAAACTAATCAGTTACCTTATTTAATAGGGAAACTTTTTTTTTTTTTTTTTTGCACCTTAAATATATATATCAATTTCGTTATGATTTATGTGGTTTAAAAATATTGAATTGTACCTATAAAATATATCTGTCATAGACTGTATTGCACTAGAATTTTTTTTGAGAATCTCAATCCTTGAAGCAGTTGCACTATTTGTATCATTTCAACCAGCAAATGTACAACAGTGAACTTTATTATCTATATATATAAAAGAGTAAACTCACTGACTGATTCACTCACTGATTCACTGACTCAACACGGTTGTGGCGATCCTATGAGAGATAGAGTCACAATTTTTGGTGAGCTAGTTGATTTTAGGACCCTGACGCTCACTAAGACGGTATTTTGCGAAGTACCTCCCCGTTCCCCCCCCGGGGGGGCGGAAGGCAGAAACCACCTTTATAAGCATAACTCGGCTCCAAATTGCTTCACGGTGAAGAAATTGCAGATGGGGAGACTAGACATGAATACAAAAAAATCATTTTCTGCGATATTGGAATTTTGAATTTTTAAGGGGGTAGGGGGTAAAAATGAGATTTTCGGGGGCGCATAAGGCAAAAAAACATTTATAAGTATAACTCGGCACCAAATTACTTCACAGTGAAGAAATTGCAGATGGGGAGACTAGACTTGAATACGAAAAAATCATTTTCTGCGATTTTGGAATTTTTGATTTTAAGGGGTGAAGGGGGTGAAAATGATTTCGGGGGGGGGGCAGAAGGCAAGAACCACCTTTATAAGCATAACTCGGCTCCAAATTGCTTCACGAGGAAGAAATTGCAGATGGAGAGACTAGACTTGAATATGAAAAAATCATTTTCTGCGATTTTGGAATTTTTGATTTTTAAGGGGTGGAGGGGGTGAAAATGATTTTCGGGGGTGCAGAAGGCAAAAACACCTTTATAAGCATAACTCGGCTCCAAATTGCTTCACGAGGAAGAAATTGCAGATGGGGAGACTAGACTTGAATACAAAAAAATCACTTTCTGCGATTTTGGAATTTTGGATTTTTAAGGGGGAAGAGGGGGTAAAAAGGATTTTCGGGGGGAAATTTAACAATATATGGATTTTCGAGTAAAATTCTAGCAGTAATAGCTCAAAGCGATAAAAAAAAAAAGCCAAACGTCTTCTTGAAGTTATTTGCAAAAACTCATTTTTGATTTTTTCAGATTTTCGATTTTGGGGGGGAGTTACGAAGGGGCAAATTCGACCCCCCCTCCCTTTTAGCACTAAATTCGTCCGGGGAAATCTATAGGAGCTGAGGTCACAAATTTTAGTGTGTGGCTTATTTACGTGTGTCCAAAACCCATTGTAACGGGATTTTGTGAACCCCCTCCCCCTTTACCCCTTTGGGGGCGTGGTGGGGAATAAAAGAGTAAAATCACTGATTCAACACAGCCGTGGCAATTCTATGGGAGATAGACTCGCAAATTTTCGTGAGCATGTTAGTTTTAGGACCCTGACGCCCATTAAGGCGGGATTTTGCAAAATATCCCCCCGCTCCCCCTGGGGGGGGCAGAAGGCAAAACCTCCCTTATAAGCATAATTCGGCTCCAAATAGCTTCACCGTGAAGAAATTGCAAAGAGAGAGACTATAATTGAGTGCAAAAAAAAGCATTTTCTGCGATTTGAGTTTTGGATTTTTAAGAGAGGGGGGGGGGAGGGAGGGGGTAAAAACTATCTTCGGAGGCAAATTTAGCAAAATACGGGTTTTCGAGTAAAACTGTTCCAATAACAGCACAAAGATACAGAAAATCGCCAAGAGTCTTCTTGAGAATATTTCCAAAACATCATTTTTGGTTTTTTGTGATATTCGATTATTTTATTTATTTTTGTTTGGGGGGGGAGTTACGAGGGGGCACATTCGAGCCCCTCTTTTAGCGCTAAATTCATCCGGGGAAATCTATAGGACCTGAGGTTACAAATTTTAGTGAGTGGCTTACTTACGTGTGTCTGACACCCACTGTAATGGGGTTTTGCGAAAGTCCCCCCTTTTCCCCTTGGGGGGGGGGGCAATATAAACCCGTTTCTAAGTACAACTTTGCTTCAAATTATCTCAGTAAGATTAATTTGTATATGTGGGTTGTTTATGCTTTTCTAACACGCACAGTAATGGGATTTTACAAATTTTCACCCTTCCCCCCTTTAAAGGCTTGGGGGGGGGGGGAGGCAAAAACACGTTTATAAGAGTAACTGTGCTCCAAATTGTCTCAGGATAACGATTTTTTGATATGTCAATTGGTGGAATTTTACACCTAGGGGGGTGGGGCGGGGCAAAATCATATTTTCATGCGTAACTCTGCTCCAAACTATCTTAGATGATTTTTTATGTGCGGGCTGGTTATGCGTTCCCAACACGCACTATAAGGGGATTTTTGTGAACTTTTCTTTTTCCTACCTTTGAAAGCGGGCTGGGGGGGGGGCAAAAACACGTTTTAAAGAGTAACTCTGCTACTAATTATCTCAGGAAAGCGATTTTTTGATAGGTTGATTGATTATGCGTACTCAACACAAACTACAAAGGGCTTATTTGGAATTCCGTGCTATCACCCCCTTGAGGGTTGGGGGTGATTTAAAACATGTTTTCATGCGTAACTCTGTTCCAAACTGTCTTGGAATGGCAATTTTTGATGCGTGGACTGCTTATGCGTATTCAACACACACTACAAATTTATTTTGTGAAACTCCACCCTACCGCTCCTTAGCGGAGGGGAGGGACATGTATTCAGTTAAGAGCGGGCCGGGGGGGGGCTAAAAAACACGTTTTAAAACATAACTTTGCTTCAAATAATCTTAGAATCCCGGTTTTTTTAATATGTGTGCTAGGTATGTGTATGCAACATGCATTATAAGGGGTTTTGTGAAGTGTGGCGAGTGGGAAAGCTACTATCAAAGGTATCGAGAACTTTAACTTAGATTTTGACTGATTTCAATGATTTCATTATTATTATTATTATTATTATTATTATTATTATTATTAATGATATGGTGTTTTGAGACTTCATTTCAATATAATGACCAGCGAAGCGGGCAAAGCCTGCTAGTTATAATATAATTGCAAGGCATTCTATTATAAAATCCTTTACAAATATCTATTAAAGATACAACGCAGAGACACAGACGGATAAGTAGACAAATTGAAATTATAATCATTTTTACGGATTCCTGGTTAGTATTAAAACTCTTAATACAAATGGAAATTGAACAGTTTCCTATAATACCTCTTAGTGCATCTGAATATTTCTGTTTAGCCCCTAAACCTTAATATTATAGTGCCATAATATGTGTATTTTTTTTTCTACATTTGGAAAAAAATAAATATTTCATTATAATTAATTTGCGCAGCATAAAATATGATTTATATAATTGCGATGCATAGAACGCAATGTATTAGTATTTTTTACAGTGTCCCTCTTCACAAACCAATTGTGGAATTCATACTATTTTCAAAAGGAAAAATGTCATAGTAAACTTCAATAACATATATTAATTTGAAGATTATCTAAAAATATTTACGGACGTTAGACCACGGATAGACAGACAAACTGGAATTATTAACGCTATTCAAATTTATTAGAAAGAAATAAAACTACTGGACCGATTTACAAAAGATATATATATATATATACATATATAGAATTTTGTTTATAAAATGTTTTCTGCGGTGTTGGGGCATGTCTAAATCTAAATATTAATACACGAACATGAATTTTTTTATACAATTTTAACGTATTAATTATGGAAGTATTAAAAGTGGTATCATTCGAAAGGTATTATTAGCCAGATTTGCAGGATACAATTTTTATTTTCTTACAACGTCAAGAAGGTCAATTAAAATACTTTTATTTTTTATGCGCTTTTTCATTTTATACGCATATTCTTTTGTATTAAAAGATTCCAAAAGAAAAAAGTTTTTAAATTTGGCCTTTTAAAATTTAAATAAAACAATGAACGCAGTAATTTGTGTAGATGATATAGTTTTATCACAAGTTTCATTGTTGATTCTTTTTTTTTTTGGGGAAAATGCGGCAACATCTCCTGAAACATTTTCTGTAAATTACCGAAAATGGCATCGAATTGTGAAATTTTTTCTTGTTTCTCAATTGCAGCAAAAAGACAATCGTGTAATGAGCCAGTGTCTTTTCACTGTGTGACCCCTCCCCCCTCTCCATCGCAAGATATAACGTTATGTATTTTACGTAATTTGATTTAGATGAAATCTCTGATGTACCGTGTGTAGATATCTTCAACTTTAGTGGGGCCCATTTTAGACCCAAAACTTAACTGCCAACACACTTCGACCTCTTAGTTATTGTAGATATAATACTTTTCAACGAAAAAGACTTTAATTTTTGTATGTTAATTATTTCTTCTTGTAAAACATTATATTTTGAAATTTACAGCACCTTTTATCGTCCTTTATTATTATTATTATTAATATTATTATTTGTTACTTGTACAATATTCCATCACTTCCTTTTTACATTGTAAATGTACGAATTTTAGTGTCCCTTGAATTATTCAATCACGATACAGGCAGATCTCAGTAAGATACTTCATTTATGTGTACCTAGTACATTAAACGCTGCGAAACAAAGATTAAGTTTTTAGCAGGAGTTATTGTTTGGCAATTTTCTGACATAAAGCATAAAGCTACTGAGAAATGAACTCTAATAAATATTTTGAAAACATTTCAAAATTGTTCGCTCTGCTTCTAACAAATAGTTTATAATATTCAATTAACTATTACATTTCCACGGCGATGAAATTATATTACCCATATAAATGCATTTTAAAATACCCTAACGTGAAAGTTCTACTTTTCTAGTTTTATTTATTCAATTATTTGCTTTGAAGATGGTTTTAATTATAAAAATGCCTGGATCAAAAAATCACACCAAATAATATATATATATATATATATAATTGGTTAAAGAAACAACATTGTTTTTTAACATTAACAAAATATTTAAATGTGACTTATATGTATATATATATATATACATATAAGTCACATTTAAATATTTTGTTAATGTTAAAAAACAATGTTGTATATATATATATATATACATATAAGTCACATTTAAATATTTTGTTAATGTTAAAAAACAATGTTGTTTCTTTAACCAATTTTCATAACCATGAAGTTAATTTAATTAAAAATTTTAAAAATACAACCTTTTTTATTCCTTCATGTATACTTCCGGACTAGTTTCAACGGACGCCAACGTTTTTCGGACGCCAATGGCGCAGAGTTTATAAAAGAAGAAGATCTTCGTAATCTGGTGTAACTTCGCACACCAAGATGCCGGTGAACAAGCTGGGGCGCCCCAGATGAAACTAGTCCGGAAGTATAGATGAGTGATACAGATAAAACAGACCCATTAGAAACCACGGGAATATATAAAATAACATATACTAATAAACAAGGTAATGAAATGTGTTATAAAGGAAAAACAAAAAGGAAAATAAAGACGCGTATTAAAGAACACAGCCATGATATAACCACAGGAAAAATAACAACCGCTTTAACTCAGGTGAACAAAAATGAAGAAATAGATATAAAGTTTGAGCATGTTAAGAAGTTGGCCAACTACCATAACCACAGTTACGCAGCATTCAGGGAGTCTGTAGAAATTTTAACTAGTTCGAATAATTGCAATGGCAACGATGGGGCATCGCTCATGTAAATGATTAAGTATTTTTATATAAATTGTATTCCAGGATATAATCATAGTTAATAGCCGTTGGTGTCTTTTGCGTTTAGTAGAATTAATGTTTAACATTTATAACGCTGTTAGGTTAAGATGAAATAAATTGTCGTTTGGCATTTGGTGTAATTCATTATATATTTTTTTTTTTTTTTTTTGAAGAGTTAAATTGAATTCACTTACGTTTACAACTATTATTTTAAAGTCAGTTAACTGTTTTTACTTCTGTTTAGTAGAAGTGTTTATTATGTAATTTATTATAAATTTTATTTCATTGCTGAAAGGTTAAATTGAATTTACTCGCGTTTTCAATGCTCATTCTAATGTAAAGTTAACTTATTTAACTTCTGTTTAGTAGAAGTGTTTATTATGTCTTTTTTCCCTCCGTTTTTAAAAGTAACTGTGGTTCAGAGGGTAGGATTTAGTTTCATTCCTGTTTAGTAGGAGTGTATAAACAATAACGTATTTAAACTATAACTTAAACATATTTTGAGTTTTATAATGGGGTGACGTAAGTTAAAGAAATATTTTTTTTTTAAATACAATTGCATATTTTCTCATTCCTGTTTAGTAGGAATGTGTAATTAATATTTTTTTTTTTCAGTATGAACTTATATAATATTTTTAGTAAAGTAAAAAAGGCCAGCAAAAAGTTAATAAATTCCGAACGAAATGTTCAGTTTTTAAAAGATTGCAAATATTTTAAAATAACACCAAATTTTATGAAAATAAGAAATAAAACAATCTTAAATAGTTATATGAACGAAGTTAAAAAATTTGAAAGAAAATTACTTAAAATCATTCGAGATGGAAAAGCATACATGTTTAAATGTAAAAAGATATATGATGAACTATTTAGAAATTTAAAGGACTGTTGTAATGAAGAAGAATGGATCACCCTATCAAGAAAAATTAATGTATATAATACGATGGAAAGAAATTCGATAATAAAAAGACAAAATAAAAAACTACATAATTGGATAAGTAAAAATAATATCAAACCCCTCACTTAAAATTTTTATCCATATATTAATTTATCAGACGTCAAGATCAATAGTCATCAAGACAGTTTATTAAAAATGGGACAAAAATATATATTAGATCAGCCAATTAAAATTAAAGACAGTATAGCAAAATTAGAATCAGCTATTAGAAATGTCCCAGAAGAAGCACAAATTGATATTAGAAACACCGCAGTTCAGGAAATCAACAAGACTATTAAAAATAATAAAATTAATCAAGAAGACCTTAAAGCCCTTAAAGTATAAAAGAAAATGAAAATGTAGCCTGCACTTTAACAGATAAGACTAGAAAAATAGCAATTTTAAACCGTAAAGAATACACAGAAAAAATGGAAGAAACCATCGATGAAATAGGCACCGAAAGAATAAAAAAAGACCCTATTAATAAAATAATTGGAAAAACACAAAAAATAATAAAAGAAAGCACCTGGCCAAATAACAAACCACCCATTTTCAATAATTTTGCTTCTAATACACCAAGAATTTTTGGCAGATATAAAGACCATAAAAATCCCCCCAAAATAAGACCTGTAGTTAGTAAAAGTGAAGGACCAACGTACTCTTTGGAAAAATATATGGCTGAAATTTATAAAGATTTACTTCCCCCATCATCCCATAGCCTAAATTCCACAGAAGATTTCATCCAAAAAATTTATGATATTGAAGTGCAGGAAAATTTTAAATTTGTTAGTTTCGATGTAGTAAATCTTTACCCTTCAATAAACATTAAAAATATCGCTAAATTAATAAATGAAAAAATAAATAAACAGTATACGAACCCGTCAATAGCCCAAACTTTAAACATTGCCACCAATTTTTTGTTAAATGAAAATTACTTCGCGTTCAATAAAAAATTTTATAAGCAAGTCAAAGGAGTCCCAATGGGATCCCCTATTTCGGGTTTTCTAGCTGAATATAAACTGCGTGAAATTGAAAATAATTTTGATAAAAAACTTAAAGAAATTTTTTTTTATTGGTTTCGTTATGTTGACGACGTTTTTGCAATAATAGACCATAAAACAGACCCAACAGAAATTTTAAACACCTTAAACCAAATAGACCCAGACATTAAATTCACCCTTGAAGAAGAAAATAATAATCAATTAAATTTTTTGGACGTCACCATCAACCGCCATACTAATAAAATAACCACCCAAGTTTACAGAAAACCTAATAGCAGTAATGAAATAATACATAAAAATAGCAGAACCCCCTTTAAATATAAAATAAATGCAATACAGGCCCATATTAACCGTGCTATAACAATTGTAAAGACTCTAAAATTCTAAAAAACGAAATAAAAAATATCAAGCAATTTACCCAAAAAGCAGGTTACTCAAATAAATTAATAGATAATTTACTTAAAAAACGATTAAAAAGTCTAAAACAGATTAATAATTTCCAAAAGCCTCAACTTAAATACACCACTTCAATTCCATATGATCGCGAAATTTCAAATAAAATCAAAAAAGTTGCAGCAAAACATAATATAAACGTACCTATCAAACCAAACCCTAATATTTTTCAGCTTATCAGAAGTGATAAAGATAAAATAAACCCATTAGAAACCGCGGGAATATATAAAATACCATATACTAATAAACAAGGTAATGAAATGTGTTATATAGGAAAAACAAAAAGGAAAATAAAGACGCGTATTAAAGAACACAGCCATGATATAACCACAGGAAAAATAACAACCACTTTAACTCAGGTGAACAAAAATGAAGAAATAGATATAAAGTTTGAGCATGTTAAGAAGTTGGCCAACTACCATAACCACAGTTACGCAGCATTCAGGGAGTCTGTAGAAATTTTAACTAGTTCGAGTAATTGCAATGGCAACGGTGGGGCATCGCTCAACCGCCAATGGCGCAGAGTTTATAAAAGAAGAAGAAAGCCTGAAACTTTAGTTTCGAGTAACTTCGCACACCAAGATGCCGGTGAACAAGCTGGGGCGCCCCAGATGAAACTAGTCCGGAAGTATACATGAAGGAATAAAAAAGGTTGTATTTTTAAAATTTTTAACAATGTTGTTATTATTATTCTTTTTTCTTTATATACCGGGTGGCATATTATGAAAGACTAACGTTTTCAGCCCCTCTTTGGCACATTGGCGAAACCACTGAAGCACAACCAGGTTCTATCGCCAATTCCCATTCCGCTTCTCCGTAGGTTTTTTTTCTTCTTATTTTTTTTTCTTCTGTTTTGTTTTGACCTTGATCGACGCATCGTTTCTTTTTTCAGTCTGTGCCTTGCTTATTAGATGAAATTCTTATAATGAAATACCTTAGTGAATTATAATATAATAAAAATGAAAGAAAGAAATTTGACATTTATGTTAAAATAATAATAATATAAAATTTTAACTTTCTTTTTTCTTTCTTTCATTTTTTTTTCTTTCTTTCTTTTTTTGTTATTTATTTAATAACCAATCACACATTTATTTATTATTATTAAAACTATTTTATAGAAAAGTTGATATATTTTACGTTTATTACTGAGTGGGAAAAAAAAGAAAGAAAGAATGAATGAATGAATGAAAGTGGAGGCGACAACTTTTATTTTTTTCAAAAATATTAAAATTGAATATGTCAGCTGAAGTGAAATATAATACTTAAAAAAGGAAGAAAATCATCTGACTTGCATAGAGCATAATTACTTAATCCAACTGTACTTACTCGTTACATAGTTTAATCTATATCCTTCAGTATATTTTACCTGACAAGTGACACTCACAAAACATTTTATTTTTAAATTTCGAAGGAAGACAACTCGCAACAGTTATTTTTATAGCTTTACTTTTAAAGAAAATCGTACTAGAGTTTAGTTATGTGCAGGCCTGTACGTTATTTAAAGACAGCAAGTACACAAAATTATATTTTGTTTTTAACTGCTGAGAAAAAAATATCATAAAAGCATATTTGCCAACTTGTACTTTTTTTTTTTTCCTAATGGTAAATTTTAATAAAAATTTTTAATAAGTGTTTTAGTAGTTTTCTGTGATTAAGCATAATGAAACTTTTTGCAGAGAAATAGTGGTGCTAAAAAACCGTAGAAGTTGACACCTATGTGAAAGAAATATTTTATGATTTTATTTCCAAAATGAAAGCATTTAAAAATTTCTGTAACTTCTATGTCATCTAAAATTTTCATATGCTCTATTGTCTATACAGTACACTTAAAAAAAGTTCTAAACACTTTAAATCTAGTATAAACAATTTCCATTTGCATCTTACAATATATCTCAACATAAATGAATAATTTACGCTAATCATACCTTATTCTACAAGAGAAATAGGTTTGTGCATTTAAATAATGTGTAATTATTTAAAAATATTTTCCACAAACGCCAATGCATCGTAAAGTTTTAATAAATGTCAGTACACAAAACGATTGCGCAATTAACGCAATATTCAAATGAAAACACCTCAAAAAAATTCGATGGTGTTTTACGAGCATAAAAATAACTGCACATTTTGATACAAGAATGAAAGAAGCTAGAAAAATTAAACTGAACCTAATTTTGGTTTCTAAATAATCAATATAAAATTTCTTACAAAACCAAATTTAATTTAGGACGATATATATATATATATATATATATATATATATATATATATATATATTTTTTTTAAACTTTTATTACTTTTTTGTATTATTATTATTTGATGCTACAGAACAAAAGAAAAAAAAATAGTTGGTTTAAATATAAAAACAATGTTTAATAAATAAATAAAATAAAATAAAAATTATTTACTTTAAAATATGAGCTGCTATCCTTAACAACGATTAGATTCATTTCTTAAAAATTTTTTGGCACAAGATAAAAAAAAAAAATAAAAAAAATAAATAAATAAGAAGAAGAAGAAGAAGAAAAACATCTCTTTTCTGCAATATTTATCTTTAATTATATTTTTTAAACTTGTTTTTATTTTTACTTTTTCTTACCCATATACATGACAAAAAAAAGTATTGTTTTGCGGTAAAATTTTCGAAAGTGAGTTCTTATTGTATTTACACGTTTTAAGGTCCATTAATCCAAAAGTCAGATTTCTGGCGATTGACCTGTGTGTCTGTCTGCGTACATGTGTGTGTGTTTGTATCTCATCAGCATATCTCAAAAAATATCGTAGCACTATATAACCATAGAGAAAGTATTGTTGTAAATAAAATTTTCGAAATCAAGACTTTTTTTTTTTTTGCATGTTTTGAAGTCCCCTGAAACCGAAATTCAGATTTTTAGCTCTCTCTCTGTGTGTGTCTATGTGTTACCAATAGCATATCTAAAAAGTAAATAATAGCAAAGTGTACGAACTTAGTATTCTAAATCTATATCATATAGAGATGCTTCACCAATTTTTGTTGAGATTAAATAAATTCTTCGTGTTTAGGCACGTCGAAAAAAATTTCAAATGCATTATGTCTGTAGGTGAAATTTTTCGCAGGTACAGTTTATGTTATACTAGACAAAAGGAAACGAATATACAGTTTTTTATATGCATAAAAGCATGTTTCGTGTTGAATATGGTATGAAAATCATTCACAATTCGTTTACAACGCTATCCAACAGATATCGAATATAATGGAATTATATTTGGAAATTGTAGAAAAAAAAAAAAATAAATAAATAAAAAATAAAAAAAAAAAACCTCAGTGATGAAAATTAATTCTTCTAACGCATGCGGCAAACAAAGTATTTTTTAAATGAAATTTTATGTGCTTGTTTTTGTATAACGCGTTTCGAGTTTCTTTGAATACTAAAGATTAAGATTTTAAGTGTTTATTCTTGTGTATGTCTGTTATCAGCGTAACTAAAGTAATAATAATAATAATAATAATTGTAGCCAGTTTACATGTTGAATTTAAAAGTTCATGTGAGTTTGTTACTTCAAAAGCTTGATTAAAATTGAATATCATGGAGTGATGCAAGTGATAGATCTCTGAATAATTTGAGTAAACTTTTAAATTTAATAACTAGTCTTTTAGTCTAAATTTTATATAAATATAAGTAATATATTCAAACGGCTCCTCACACAGAATTATTTGTGAAAGAAAAATGTTCCTAAACCTCTTTTGAATTTTCTTTAACGTAGGCTAATATACATTACTTGTTAACTTATTATTTAATGTGCAATCTGTCTTTATTTAATTGAAATGAGTTGTGTGAGCGTCACACCAGATTGTTTAAATTAAAACCAGAATTTTAACCAGACTGTAATAAATAGATAAGTAAATAAAAGAGAGAGAGAGAACGTAAAACCATTTTCAAATGGTGTATTTTGTCTGAAAGCAATATTCTGATCGCCCTAATAAATGTATTATTTTTATTTTATTTTTAATATTCGATAAATATAATTAAAACAAATTATTCAAATTGTAACTGACGCATTATTTGAACTTGTACACAAATGTACAAATATAGAAAAATCAAAATTTTTTCGTAAAAAACACATTGAATATTTTATTGAGCAAAAAAAAAAAAAAAAAAAAAAAAAAGGGGGGGGGGTAATTTATTGCTTTTAATAATCCAATCTAATCTCCTATCATTTTATGATTACGTACACAAATTGCGGAAGATTAGTAATATCAATTCGAATTCCTGACCTTTAAAATACGCTTAAATAATAATAATATTCATCAAAATAAAATAAAATAAAATAAACTTTTATTTTGTTTTAATACCCATTAAAAATAAATTTCCTCTTTTGAAAAGACTTTCATTTTATTGCATCGTCATTTACAACTTACCAGTTAATTGCAAAACAACCCCCTTCTTCCCCCTGTTTCTTCGAAGAACGGAATAGGGTTGTTGTGCGCTGTATATATGAGGTAGGGATAGGGGAGTACCATATTTAGTGTGAAGCATTTCATCCTCGTCAACGAAGTTCCCGCGCCAACGGGTGCTGAAAGCGTTAGTCTTTCATAATATGCTACCGGGTGATCCAAAAGTCAGGACAAACTTCAAAAATCAATAATTCGAAAACGAATCAAGATACAAAGATACGGTTTTCACCAAACGGATGAAAAATAAACCGGGTTTTGTGTGGCAACGAAAAAAAAATTAGTTCTGTTGGCGATCAACAGATGGCGCTATAGTGTTTTATTTCATCAAAAGATGATTTACAAATGAAAAAAGTGTTGATAACTTACAAATCAGCTTATTTACAGTTAATTAGTACTACTACAATAACTACTCAATGTGCTGTCCATCATTCAGAAGTACAGCTGTGAGACGATTCACCATACCGTTCACAGGATTTAGTAGCATTTCTTGCGTTATGGCAGACACATTTTGGCGGATGTCATTTTTCAGTGCTGCTAGTGATTCCGTTTGGTCGCGGTACACTTTTGACTTCAAGAATCCCCACAGCCAAAAGTCACAGGGTGTCAGATCGGGAGATCTTGGAGGCCATGTGTGATTAAAGTAGTGACTGAGAATGCGATATTTCGATGCATGTAAGCTTCGACAACCATTACTTGCCGAAGTTGCCCCTTTTTATATCGTTTGTTGCTTTGCATAATCCTACATCAGAAATCCGACAGCGCCATCTGTTGGTCGCCAACAGAACTATTTTTGTTTTCGTTGCCACAAAAAACCCGGCTTCTTTTCCATCCGTTTGGTGCAAACCGTATCTTTGAATCTTGATTCGTTTTCGAATTATTCATTTTTAAAGTTTGTCCTGACTTTTGGATCACCCGGTATATATATATATATATACAGTATAATTAATGTTATTTTGAGAATATTTTATTTAAATTATTTGGAACTGTTTGTTAAACTTCATCCAATGTAATGATGAATGTTAAACATGTATTTTCATATAATTTGCTGTATTATGTACAATATGTAAAAGAAATGACTACACGTGCAAATTATAAATTAATGTAACGACGTCTTAAAAAATATTTTAAAGCAATCATTTAAAATGTAACTACAACAATAGTAAATTTTATGTCAATTTTTCTATCTGTTCTACTTGACACCTCTATCTCTTAGCATATTCGCAACTAAAATCATATATTTACGCTTCGTCCAAGATTATCACAAAAGAAAATTTTAATTCCATTTTTTATGTAGTAAATTTACACATGTATAACCGTTGATATCCATCGATATCTATTTAAAAAAATACTATAAAATTTTTTTTTTCTAAATTCCGCTTTATGAGAACCCTAGTTTTATAGACTTCGATGACTGACGCTATGCACATGATATATATATTTTTTTTTTTTTTTTATCTAATATATATATATATATATATATTATGTAAATTTTCTATCGTTATTGTTAAGGATTACTATATAAAAATAATGGGGACAACACTGCGCCAGAATGCCACTAGAGGCACAAAATTTAAAGATTCTTTTTTTATTCAATTTCCACCACTAAATTTTAACTAATCACTTCGAAGGTTAATCTTCTACTACATATATAAAATATCACTCCTGAAAATTATTGGTGACTATTGAATAAAAAAAATTTTTAATGTGGCAACACAGAATGCTACCCTGATCATTGTATTACTAAAATACTCCGATTTATATAAAAATCCTAAAAAATTATCTGATGCACTAGTTCATAATGTAAAATAATTACAACGAATATTCGTATATTTGAATATATTAAATTAGCACATTAATTCGAAAATTATTTAAGTGTTTACAAAATTTAATATCTTATAATAAAATAAAAATAATAAAATAAAAACTGAGACTTTTAAAGCTACGCATAATCTTTCGAATATTTAACTTCTTTCTTGTATTTAAACTAAAATAAACTTACTTTTAACGGTCTTCTTCATTTACCGTTGCCGGAAGCCCAAGCCATTATTATTCTACGAGAAGTTTTCTTTACTTATAACTGATTAACTAATACATATGTTTAAATTTTGTTTCAACATTCAGAAATTTCAGAACTGTTAAATTGACTGACATATTTTTAAAATTGGAATTTTTTTTATTTTTAATATTTTATTTTGAAACTGCAAAATTAAAAATTTCACATATTAAAAATTCGTATTTTACAGTACAGTACGTATTTTTATTAAGTAAAGAAAATTTACCAAAGAATAACATTAGTTTGGGCTTCCGACGACGGTAAGTGAAGCGGGCCCTTTAGGTGAATAAATCTAATCTCATGTTAACTATTTAAAAAAGAAAGAAAGAAAGAAAAAGAAAAAAAAAAAAACTTGTGTTCTCTTTCTGTTAAGTTTAATGTCTAAATGTAAAAGTCCTTGTAATTTTTTTTTTGCTAAATACACCAATATAAGTTATACAGAAGTAATTTTGTGCAGTAAATATCAAACTAAAAGAAGTTTGGATTTATAAACCTTTTAAGCTTATTATTTACTAAGTTCGCTAAGTACATAAATATTTTTGAAAGAAATTTTGATTTTCTTATAAAAAAGTCGACTCTATCTTATAATCTTGTTTTGACTTCAAAAAATCTTTTAAAAAGCAAACAAATAGTACAAACATATATATATACATATATATATATATATATATATATATATATATATATATGTGTGTGTGTGTGTGTGTGTACATATATACATTATATTTTGTGTATATATATATATATATATATATATATTGTAAAGGTACAGGGTACAGGTATTTTTTTTAAATAAATATGTTCATGAAATTTTTGAAATACATTATTTCATACATTTTATTTTAATAAATTGATATTTCCATTTATATAAAATATAAGTTGTATTCTTATTGTTTGCTGATGTACAAAGAAATAAGGCAGACAGCAACATTTTTTTCTGCACAGCTATACATTTTTCAAATCAATATATTCAAGCACATTTTAATTTAGCATTCATTTAATACATGCTCATTCATTTAACAAAACGAATTCATGGAAAAATAAAGTTGTAAACATTTATTATGAAAATGAATATTTTTAAGACAACTATACATTTAAAGACAGGAAACAATTTTGCTGTATCCCGTTACTGCTGACATCAATGCAGAAAAATGGCAGCAATCTACTGCGGCAAGATTAGGGAGATAATCCAGGTAACTCAAACTATATGTTCCTATTTGACAAATTTTATCCTTTACTATTTAGGTTCATGTATTATCGTCGAAGAACAAAATTTTTGAATGAAGAGTCAATGTTTCTTACGTCACAGACATGGATGAGAGGGCAGGAATACGTAAAAAGTGTTTTCTAGGTACCCCTAAAAAAATTCATTTCTTTAGAAAATCATAAATGCTACAGCTCAAAAGTTTGCTTCATTGAAAATCTACAAACGTTTGTACAGGGAGACAAAAAAAACTGCTATCTCTGACTACTTTTTCGTAAAGTATCGTAGAAACATGCGGCTGGCTCGATCGATGGGTGATGATGACCAGGTATTAATATAATAGTCAAATTTTATTTCGAGGGTCGTCTGCATATTCAAATATGCATCAACTTTATTTTTTCGCATGCTAACACTCATTTTTGATTCCATATTTGAATTCTTCAGGTTTGGAATAAAGGATACAGTTTATGTATTTTTATTTTTTTATTTTTTTTTATTTATTTTTTTTTTATTTTTTATTTATTTATTTTATTTATTTATTTATTTATTTTTTTTTTTTGCGATACAACTAAAAAATATTTTATTTCTGCATTAAAAAAAAAACAAAAAAAAAATTAAGAACTCACACAGAAAACTATTATATCCATTCAGATAAAAACCCGAAAAGAAAGCATTCCAATTTTAAACTTAAAATAAAGTAATACAAATTAAAAAAATAGGTGTGAGTATAAATTTTCTTGAATTAACTTTTTTAAACTCCTGCATATACAATGTTATGGATGATACAAATGATAGCAAGTGCCCCCCCGCCCCCACACACATACCTCTAATAGCAAAAAGAAAAAAAACATCACAGTAGCTCAAAACATAATAATAGCTATGAGCTGTAAATTAGGCAACCCTAATTTTTGATGCTGCTTGTTCTACAGTCGGCAACAAAATTATTGAAGGAGTACTAGCAATAATTCCTACTTAAAAGAAGAGCACCTAAAATATTTTTTGTTAAGTAAATATTTCTCTTGTCATGATCTTAGTTTTATACTGTTTATAAAAAATAAGTTGATGATAAAAATTCAAAATTCAAAAATTGTTTTTCATGGTCAAAAATATGCATGGAATATGTTGTAGCTACTTCGTTCTAAAGCAAAAAATAAAAAATAAAGTAAAATAAAATAAAATTTGAATGTAACAATATTTCGAAAATGCATGTATTAATGTTTATCACACTCATTTAACCTTATCCTTCCCAAGTTTTGACAGCTCATAACAATATAAAAAATTGAGAGAAATATATAAACGATACTACTTTCCAGGCTCATTTAATCCAAATAACCCTCAAAAATATGTCCAAAACGGGTGTTGATATAAAAGAAAAGTGAACATGGTGCACGTTTTATTATGTAGATGAACCCTAAACGAAATATAAGTATATCATTATAATAAAAGCGTTATTACTAATCGATTGACATCAACCGAAAATTCATAAGACGATTTGCAAATAAATTAATCAGAAGATGACAGTTTTTTTTTTTTTTTTTTTTCCTGACTCTACATATTTTGTGCATGCAATTTATTGTTTTTCACTTTTCACTCACCTTCTAAATGACGGCATGTCTAACGACTAAAAATTTTCATCTTATTTTAGTTTCAGTCTTTTCCATTATACTGAAAATGGAGGGATTCATATCTCTCTCACTGAATTTTTACGGAAATTCATTCACAAGCAATTTATATACATTGCTTAGCACATAAGCTAAACTTGGAAATTATCGATTCTTATTCGAATATACCAGAGGGTAACTGGATTTTTTAATACCTTAAAAGCATTACAAATTTGTTTTGCGAATCCCGGAAATGGTGTAATACTAAAGAAATGTCAAAACGCACATGAAATCAAAAACTTTTCGACGATAGGGTTGGTTCTAGAATTTAAGGCTGATTGACCAGGCCTCGAATATAGAGAGTTTGAATAAACCATGGTAGAGCTATTGATATGAAAGCTGCCAAACTGTGAAAAGCAACTGTACTTTAATATAATATTTTACTTCACTCTCATAAATAATATACTCAGTTTTGACAATTCAAACATCCTCGGTCTTAATTTCGTTGTTTTTGATAACCTTTTCGTCTAGCGATCATGTGATTTTTGAGGAAACGTGAATTCTCAAACATTTGATGAAACTTTTTACTCACGATAGCACGTACTAGCTTCCCTTACCGCCATATTGTTTTTTTTTTCTATGTTGTTTCGAAGTTATATTACAATGACTTTTATTTCTTTGCTCTGTTTTATTTATATTTTCATAAAACATAAATAAGGTTTAATCGTCCAAAGCAACGAACTTCCAGGTAATTTTATAATTCTATAATTTGAATTTTATTCTGTATAACGTGACTAGGATGAAAAAATGTTCCTTTACTTTTGACGAAATTCGTATATTAAAGCAAGTGACGAAAGTAATTTGACGAAATATTCGCTCGGAGTATTCCCCTGGAAACGGTTTCGTCAAAATTAAAGAAAATGTCGTTAAATTTGACTATCCGTTTCTGAGAGTGTAATAATTGACCGCCTACATCCAGCCACAGTCATATTAGCAGTTGACCATTGCGGTTTTCCAACTAAAAAATTGTTTTAACTTAAAAACTATGAGAAAATACTTAAATTACATTTTAATGTAAATATACAGAACAGAAATGCTGAGTTATTACGAATTGTACAGTCGGGGGAAAAAAAAACGCAACACTCAACGTAACTTTATTGCTAATCGATGTAGAAAAATGTAATAGGTATCATTCGACGGGAAATTACGAGTAGTTTCAGAAAATGAACTGAAATTTTGAATTGGGGGTCGTCTACATATTAAAACGCGCACCAACTTTAATTTTTTCAATAGTAATGCCCCATTTGTATTTTATATTTGAATTTCTGGGATCGCGACAACGCGAAAAAGTATAATGGTTGTATATTTTACTGATTTTTTCACAGAGTTATTAAGCGTTCAAAGTTTGAAGGTGCTAATGTTAAATTCATATTTCAATATTTTATTAATATCTTCACAAAAAATAACTTGATCGATATATATATATATATATATTTTTTTTTTTTTTTTTTACGAGATACAGTGAAGAAACCCAAACATAATCCATCATTACTTTTGATTCTGAATTTTTTTTTTTTTTTTGAAAAATATTAATAAATTCATATTCATAAAAATTAGGAATTATGACCTATAGTAATTTTTACATAAAATGAATCCTAATGCTGAAAAATATGGGTGTACAAATTTGCAGCTCATTCCAGTTATTAATTTTTTAGATATAAATAAATCTTTCTATTGGAGTGGTTTCTCTTATAAAGTTTTGCATGAGATAACGAATCAAATCTTAAAAAATAACAAAGAAAATTAAAACAAAATATTTTTATTTTTTATTTACGGGTCAAATGATATAACAACAACGAGAAACGCAAAGAAATGAAACAAAAATGATGATTTTTAGACAGTAGTGTTAGCATCAAGAATTACTGTTTTCTAAAGAAGACAAGCCCCGCCTTCATCGCTCTTTAAAACAAAACAATACAGAAAAGAAAAGTAAATGTGACATTGAGTGATCAATTCGTGTTAAACCCCTCATTTTATGTTGACAAAAATATGCGCAAGTGGTATTTACTTCATCGATTACTGGTGATAAATTTAGAATCTTTAAACGAACTCTAGAAGAAAAAAATTAACTAAATAGACAGGGTTTACTGTTTTAAAGAAGAGAAAAAAGGGTTTAATGTCAATAAATAAATAAATAAATAAATAAACGAATGGAATTGGAATGCAAGACAGACTCGTAAAATCGTTTCTTAACTACCGTCATAGTTATAGGCAAAATCATTTTCTTCATATACTGCTTTATTTTTATTTATTTATTTATTTATTTTGTAGAAGGGGAGGATTATTATTTTAAGGATACTTTAGTCTTTAAAATTTCATTAATATGTTTCAACTTTATATATTTTTAAAAATATACTTTAACTTTTATAAATATATTTTAACACTTTTTGCGATCACAGGATTTTTTTTTACAGTAAGATCGGGCAGTAACGGGCCTTATTCTCTCAAAATAAAATATTCCAGAACAAATATTCTGTATTCACAATTATATTACAAATGGATATACATTATAATTATATTCTTTCAAATCAATGTATTTCTATCTATAGTATATTTTATTGCAAAAATATTAACACTGGGTATACACTTAAGAAATGTGTAACACACAAATTACGAAAGAAACACTTACTGACAGAGTTACAGATTTTCAAATGATGTAAATCTACGTCAGCAGTCGCGAAAGGGTTAATTAAAAAATTATATTTTCAAAGAAATTATAAAACGAATCGTACAGTTCCAGAGAGTTCGACTGATCCATAACTGGTAAGTGCGATTAAAATTGTTTAATATTTACTTCATGAACCGTTACAATAATTTATCCGAAAAGATTTAGTTTTTGCGTTGTTGTATATATATATCTATATTATTTCATTTTGTATATTATGTTACACCTACGAAAGAAAATGTAAGCTTTGTTAGTGATCAGTACAGCCATAACAGACACTTTTACTTGAAAAATATTGCACTTTTTTCAAAGAGTACTGTCTGGACCAATAGAAAATGTAATGTATTTAAATAGACCTAAAATTATCTAAAAAAGTACTGAAATATTTTCAAATCTAAAAAACTGAATTCAGGATAATTAAAAAAGGGGAAAATGGTCAATGTTATTATCAATTTTTATAATTCTTTTTTTTTTCCTGAAAGATTTCCGGTGTGAAACATTAAAATTTTGTCTATTTCTTATAGGATCTTAATTTTATCTTTCTACATTTACATATAACCCCCTAACACATTTTTGATTATAACTCTATAAATACTAAAGATAAAGTATATAAACAGTATACTTTTCCGCACTGCCAGGGCTCTCAGAAATTCGAATATGAAGTCAAAATTGGTTGTTGCTATTGAAAAAATCAAAGTTTGCGCTCATTTCAATATGTAGATGACCCCTAGTTCAATATTCAACGACATTTTCAGAAAGTGCATTTAATTTCCTGTTGAATGTCTATTAGATGTTCCTGCGTCAGTTAATAACGAAATTACAGCGGGTGTTGCGTTTTTTTTTTTTTTTCCCGACTGTACGTATTTTTTTATAGCAATATTTTGTAATAACTATTTGCAATTTCTTTAATAACTATGTAATAATGATCTGCTACGAATTTACCCCAAAATTAACGTTACGTCTTACTTAAACAACTTAAATTATCGAACCCAAACACACTATGGAAGATGGATGCTAAAAACCTTTACAAGCTCAGAAATCAACTGCGAAGACTCAAATAGAATGCTCATTTAGATAATTTGCTACATTGGCCAACTACTGATAAGAACAAAAGTTCAATACCTACATAATTTGGTAATTTACTAATACTGATAGTACTTTAATTGCCGAGTAGTTGACCACTCTTTAAGGTCTTGCTTCACTCACCGCCGCTGGAAGCCGAAACTAATGTTATTCTACGGAAAAATTTTCTTTACAAATAACTTATTAACTAATACATAGTTTTAAATTCTGTTTTCACATTCTGAAAATTCCCAGCTGTAAAATTGACGGACTTTTTTTTTTTTTTTTTTTTTTTTTTTTTTACATTTTATTTTGAAGTTGCAAGATACGAATTTTCAATATGTGATTTTTTTTTTTTAATTTTGCAATTTCAAAATAAAATATTAAAAATTTTAAAAATACATTTTTAAAAAAGGTTCGTCCATTTAACTGTTGGGTATTTCCTGAATGTGAAAACAGAATTTAAAAATATGTATTACTTAATAAGTTACTTGTAAAGAAAATTTCCCCATAGAATAACATTGGCTCGAGCTTCCGGCGACGGTCAGTGAAGAGGGCCGTTAACTCCAATAAAAATAGTTAGTTAATTTTAAGATATTTATTTATTTATTTAAAACAAAGGTGAATGAAATACATATCTCAAAAAATAATTTTTTGCAATCGAATTTAGCTTGATATTTTAAGTTAAGTATCTCATTCCACTTAGCATATATGAACAACTACTTACTTTCAGATTTTCAGAGAACTATGTAACTGTTCCATATGAAAGCACCGGTTGCTATTGGACACCTAACTAGGTATCCTAGCAATCAAATTAAGAAGTTTTCCCCATTAATCTTTGTTTTTATTTTATTTATTTATTTATTTATTTATTTATTTTTGTGCTCAAGTGGTCAATTACTAAAAATTCACCCTGTATAAATTTTATTTACATATTAAATTTTTAAAATCAATGATTTAAGGTTCCTTACCGCTTCATTTAAAAGAATACATATTACTAAAAGCACTGGCATTGCGCTATAATTTTTTTTAAATAATGATGTGAAAAAATGTTTTGTTATATTAATTGCGAAATAAGAGATAAAAAAAAATTCAAATTATTCAAGTATATAGAGATTATATCAGACTATAATTTGTCTATTTAACACAGGTTTCGTAAATTATAAAATCAAGAACAATAACATAAGATAAGAAAAACACTAAATTTAGTTATATCGTCTTACGTGAGTATTATAAATACTCAAAAAAAAAGCTATATTTTTCTCGAACCATGCAATTAATTTATTAAGACATTTTACTAACAATGTAAACAGGCTGCAATAACTAATACAAGATATATATAAAATCCCATAATGTTAATTATTGTTACAAGAATAATGTGCATATTTACTTAACAGTCATTAAATGTTTAGCTCTCTCTCTCTCTCTCTCTCTCTCTATATATATATATATATATATATATATATATATATGAAAAGCATTTTTTTATGTTAATATAACCATTCTTTTATGGAAATTATGATTAAGGTAAATGGATATATAAATATATATCATGAATTATTTTCTTATATTAATTATATAATTTATTCATAAAAACTACAACCATTTTACTTTATGTAACACATTATTATGCTAATAGCCATATTTATTTTTTTAGAGTAAAAAATATTAAAATTCTTCTGAAATCTGCTGTAGTTATGTTATTAAAGGAGATATTATTACAATCTGATAAACTACGTTTTTTTTTATACATTATGCATGTTAAATAAAAATGCAAATAAATGTCTAAAAAAAATCTGAACAATATTTTAATAAAAACATTTTTTTTCAATGTACAAGTCGTAGAGAAAAGGAACTGTCTCCGCATAGATATTTTGTTTCAAAAGAAAACTTAAAATGAAGCTGATATCAATGGGGTTTTTTATTTTTATTTTTATTTATCTATTTATTTTTATTTATTTATTTATTTATTTTTATGTTTAATGTATAATTGATACTTTTGAACATACAGGCTCTGTCCAGAAAATAATGGGACTCATTCAATAAGATTCGTTTATTTAAATTTAATTTTACAGACACTTAATATTCTTCAAAATAGCCTCTTCCTGCATTAATACACAATTGCCAACGGCTCTTTTATCCATTCGTATCCATCTGGAATTCTTCAACAGGAACGATATCCAGAACGCGCGTTACATTTTTCACAATTTCTCTAGATTGTCAAAATGATGACCTTTTAAGATGAATTTTAACCGAGAGAATAGAAATGAGTCTGCCGGGGACAAATAGTGGCTGTATAGTTGTTGAGACACCTTTGTGACTCTATATTTTGCCAGAAACTGAATCAGGAGCTTCTTTTGCGTTTGAAGTTCTTCCGTGACGATTTGATGCACAATCCAATTTTCTAAGTCTCCACAATCATTTGGTCAGTTATACGACGATCACACTCTAAAATTGCTTTAATTTTAGCTTCACTGCCCTAAGTTCGAGAACTTGAGGTATTTCCAGCATGTTGTTCGTCACCGATGTCCTCTCTTCTGTTTTTGAAGGCTTTGTTCCAATAAAATATTTGAGCCTTGGACAAAGAATTCTGCTTATAGGCATATTGTAAAATAGTAAGCATCTCAGTCACCGATTTGTTTAGTTTAACGCAGAACTGTATGGAGTATCGCTGCTCGACGCTTCACTGCGTTCTTAAAACCTAACGCCACTTTCAAACAGGAGTCTGTTTCACAAACGTTTCCTGCACTGCAGAGGCTCAAGGCCAACCTCGGAAGAAGGATAGATCCTAGTAAGGATTTTTATCCTTATCCCGTGAGGCCAACTGACCTCTACCTGACACTGTAGCTGACAGTCCCAACCACCTGTACTACACTCACACTCCGTCACTTTGGTTTTCTGCTTGGCGCGAAAAAATCAGTCTCATCACTTTCTGAACAGACCATGTATTTCTCCATTAGGAAAAATGTTTTCGTATTAAAATTTCTACAAAACTTTTATTTTCTAATTACAATGACTAATTTTTATAAAAGCGTGTGTGTTTATATATATATATATATATATATATATATATATAAGGTAAAATTTAAAAATAGGAGGGAGTAAAATTTGAATTATTAAATAAAAAGAACTAGAACAAAGTTTTTATAAACCAATGCGCAAAAGCAGCAAAAGGAAATATAAAAATATAATAAATAAACAAAATAATCAAAACCAGGGGAAATTTAATCCCAAAACTCATGAGGGCCTTCATCAGGGAAGCTCCCCCATGTAGAGAAAGGAATATGAGAAGTTTCTGACGAAGCGCTGGTAATTTAACAAAAAACACGTTTTTAGCTCCCAACTTCTCACAAATGGAAGCTCGACCATACAGAAAACGACCTTTAATTAATACATAGCATAAAAAGCAATTAAATTCAGAAATAAAGCACCAAATATAATACATCAAATATAAAATACAAGAAATTAAATAAAACAAGACTAAATAAATACATACATGGACAAACTGGAACAATCAGAATATGGAAAAATTGAAAACCACCCCCCTTCATAAACACAGAACTCTTTTCAGCTAGTAGGGCCACTTACCAACACTTAAATGTCGCCCAAAATGGAACAACAAACCTTAAGTGGGATTGTCATCAAGAATACTGAAATGTTTATTGATTAAAATAACAGGATAGCAGTTAACAATTAGTACGTTTTTGAGATTTTTCATAGCCAGATTCAGGTCTAAATTGTTATTGCAAATCATTTTAATTCTGTTTATTTAGGTGAACATAATATTTTTTTTAATTTTATGACTAATGCAGGAGAACCAATTTGTTAAATTACAAACTTTAAAGTTAAAATCTTTTCTTTTATCATAAATCCCAATTAACCAGTTATTATCTATTTTTTTAATTTTTAAATCCAGAAAAGAAGTTTGGTCTTCAGAGTCAGTACGGTTTAAGACAAGGTCGGAGGGATAGATTTCAGCTGCATATTTCGCAAAATCTACACAGTTTATTGCAATTACGTCATCAATATATCTATAAAACTTAATATCTTTGATTTTTCTTTCAAACATAAACAAAAAAATGTTGGCGAAGGCACTCGAGTAACTTGTTTCCATCGGGATACCTTAAAAAATAATTAACACCGTTAAAGAAAACATTTTCGAAGATGTAAAATTTAATAAGGTTAATCCAGTAAACTTTATCGCATTCTATTACATGACAAAACTCATCGTAATTTTTTTTCAAAAATTTCTAGAACCAAGTAATGTGGGATACTACCAAAAAGGTTTTCAAAATCATAAGTATTTATTATAAAAATATTTTCTGAATTTTCTTTAAAATACTTTAAAATTGGGTAAATATTTTTAATGATACTGCAATTATCGTCTAACTCTAAAGCGTTTAAGATATTATTGAATAAATAAAAAAGTTTTTTACCGGCCTGGTAAACTGGTTTTGATTATTTTGTACAACAGTTTTTCTAAATTTATATATATATATATATATAAATTTAGAAAAATTGTTTCAGAAATTCAGATGTAAGTGTAATTCTGCTTTAATAAATATATAATACTTATGGGTTAAATAATCAATAAGTGGTATTTCATAAAGTACTGTTCGTCATTTATTTAATAAAAAAAAATACAGGGTTTGAAGTATTCGGATAATTTAACGTTCATTTTGTTGTTTTGTTACTACTATTTAAAAATATTGCTGCGATCCCTGAAAATATTCACTGTTTTATACAAAGTACAAGGATAAAACCGTCAATATTTTCATTACAAGGATATGATTTATGAAGATTTAAAAATTTATTCTAAACATTATGTATCATATTTCAAAAAATAAATAAAAGACGATTTTTTTCTTCTTTACCGCTTTTAATTTCGGGAACTGTTTAACATTGAAAGCTCTTTGATTTTGTTGGTATTTCGTTCTTCACCATCCATAAAATCTAAAATATATTTAAAAAGTAATTAATTGTTCCAATACGTCTCATTGCTCTTCAAAGAAATATTATTTTGGAATAAATATAGGCCCAAATTATTTACGAAGTTTTGAAAACATATTCAAAAATTTGTTCTAAAAAAGTTTTTTTTTTTTTTTTTTTTAAATAAAATAAAACAATGTACTTTTTAGGCAAATTCCAATACCATAGAAAAGAATCTATGAAAATGTTTATTCAAAAATGTTTTCACAGACGTTACCTCAAGGACATGAAAATCAAAATAAAAACAATATTTACATAAACTATGTTCAGTTAAACTCACGAAAATGTTTGGGTATTATTTTCTCATTCAATACCTTAGGGCAGTTAAAATTTATGCTACCCACAAAATCTATAACTATATGTTTAACATTAAAAAGACCTTATATTTTACATTTTTATGAGAAATATATCACACACATATTCAATATATTTTCGTAGAAAAGGGTACATTTTGGCTATTGAAAATTTTAATTAGTGAAACCTGTTAAAGAGGAATACATGAAAACTTTTCTGTCAACTGTGGCAACTGTTCTTGTAGTGATATAACTGTGACTATCATAATTAATAATTTTTACTTTACGAACATTATATGTATAGAGTATTGTTGTCATGATATGTGAAATGAATTTTGCATCTCGCAAAACTCAAAATAAAGTAGTCGTAGAATGTTACAGATACATATTTGGGACTGTCAGGATGTCTAGTAGTACACTTCCAACTTTGGATTTGGTACAAGCTCCTCTTTTAGAGATATCTACGATTTTACATGAATTTTCGTGATGTATGTATGTGTGTGTATGTGTGTATATATGTGTGTGAGTGAAAACGCTAGCATCTAAACGCTTTGTTCGAATTAGCTGAAAGTTGATACGTATGTTATAAGTCGCTGTAGCATGAACTCTATTGATTTTGCTGAATTTAGCACATACAGTGTTTTTTTTTACAGGTACACAACAAAAAATTCTTTATCATTATGTCCTATGGGCTGAAATTATTTGAAGTGTGATAACGTCTAAATACCTTATCCTTTTGAACTAAAGATTTATATACGTATTATAGATGACAGTTGTACAAACTGTGTAGATTTTGATTAATTTAGCACTTGTAGTCTTTTTACTGGGACACAAAAAATTCTTTATCATTATGGCCTATGGGCTCAAATTATTTGAAGTGCGATAACGTCTAATTACCATATCCGTTTGAGCTGAAAATTTCTATACGTATTATAGGTCACAGTTGTACAAACTGTGTAGCTTTTGATTAATTTAGCACTTGTAGTCTTTTTACTGGGACACAAAAAACTCTTTATCATTATGGCCTATGGGACCAAATTAATTGAAGGGCGATTGCGTCTAAATGCCTTATTCGATTAATCTGAATATTTATATATTTTGTAATATGTATTTTATATGTATTGTAATTTCCCTCTATTGTTTTAATTTTTTGTTATTTTTCTTTATTACACATAATATATATATTATATATATACATTTATGTACAGTCGGGGGAAAAAAAATCGCAGCACTCGCTGTAATTTCATTATTAATTGACGCAAAAAAATTTAATAGACACCTTTCAACAGGAAATTAAATGCACTTTTTGAAAATGCTGTCGAATTTTGAATTAGGGGTCATCTACAAAGTGAAATGAGCGCCAACTTTAATTTTTTCAATAGCAACACCCAATTTTGACTTCATATTCGAATTTCTGAGAGTCTGGCAGTGGCGAAAAGTATACTGTTTGTATACTTTATCTTGAGAATTTATAGAATTATAATCAAAAATGAGTTAGGGGGTTATCTGTAAATGTAGAAAAATAAAATTAAGATCCTTTAAAAAATGGACAAAATTGTAATGTTTTACACCGGAAATCTTTCAGAAAAAAAAGAAATATAAAAATTAATAAAAAAAATTGATCTCTCCCTGTTCTTTAATAATCCTCAATTCAGTTTCTTAGATCTGTATATACTTTCAGTACTTTTTTAGATAATTTTAGGTTTATTTAATACATTACACTAGCGATTTGTCCAGACTGTACTCATTGAAAAAAGTGCAATATTTTTCAAATAACAGTGACTATTATGGCTGTACTAATACCAATAAAGCTTAACTTTTTTTCTTTTTTTTTTTTTTTTTTTTTTTTGGTAGGTGTAAAATAATATACGAAATGAAATAATATAGATATGTATATACAACAACGCATAAACTAAATATTTTCTAATAAATTATTGTAAAGTTTCATGAAGTAAATATTAAACCATTTTAATCACACTTACCAGTTTTGGGTCAGTTGAACTCTTTGGAATTGTACGATTCGTTTTATAATTTCTATGAAAATATAATTTCTTAATTAACCCTTTCCCGACTGCTGACGTAGATTCACGTCATTTGAAAATCTGTAACTCTCTCAGTGGCCTTTTCTTCCGTAATTTGTGTGTTACTTATTTCTTAAGTGTGTACCCAGTGTTCATATTTTTGCAATAAAATATAATATGGATAGAAATATTGATTAGAAAGAATATGATTATAATGTAAATCCATTTGTAATATAATTGTGAATACAGAAATTTTTTTCTGAAATATTTTATTTTGAGAGAATAATGCCGTAGGCGGATCTTACTGTGAAAAAGACAAAATCCTGCGATCGCAAAAAGTGTTAAAATAAATTTATAAAAGTAAAAGTATATTTTTTAAAAATATATTAATAAAATTTTAAAGACTAAAGTATCCTTAAAATAACCCCCCCCCCCCACAAAATAAATAAATAAATAAAAATAAAGCACTATATGAAGCAAATGATTAAGCTTTAAACTATGACAGTAGAACAATTTTACAAGTCTGTCCTGCATTCCAAATCCATTCGTTTTTTTTAATAGACAATTTTTACTTTTAACCCATTTTTTTTTTTTTTTTTTTTTTTTTTTTTTTTTTTGTCTTCTATTGTTTGTTTAAAAGATTCAAAATTTATCACCAGTAATCGATGAAGTAAATACCACTTCTGCATATTTTGTCAACCTAAAATAAGGGGATTAACACAATACTCAATGTCATATTTACTTTTCTTTTATGTATTGTTTTGTTTTGAAGAACGATGAAGGGGACTTCTTTAGAAAACAGGAATTTTTTATGCTAATGACTAAAAATCATCATTTTAATTTCATTTCTTTGCGTTTGACGTTGTTGTTATATAATTTGACCCGTAAATAAAAAATAAACATATTTTGTTTAATTTTCTTTGTTATTTTTTAAGATTTGATTCGTTATCGCAAGCAAAACTTTATAAGAGCCGGTCCCCTACACCACTTCAAAAGAAAGATTTATTTATATCTCGAAAACTAATGACTGGAATGAGCTGCAAATTTGCACACCCACATTTTTCAGCATTAGGATTCATTTTATGTAAAAATTAATATAGGTCATAATTCATAATTTTTATGAATATGAATTTATTAATATTTTCCAAATTAAAAATATTTTTCAGAATAAAAAAAAAATGGAGGATTGTGTTTGGACTTCTTCACTGTATCTCGTAAAAAAAGAATTATATCGATCAAGTTATTTTTTGTGAAGATATTAATAAAAGTTTGAAATATGAATTTAACATTAGCACCTTCAAACTTTGAACGCTTATAACTGTGTGAAAAAATAAGTAAAATATACAACCAATATACTTTTTCGCGTTGTCGCGATCCCAGGAATTCAAATATAAAATTGGGCATTACTATTGAAAAAATCAAAGTTGGTACGAGTTTTAATACGTAGACGACCCTAAATTCAAAATTTCAGTTCATTTTCTGAAACTACTCTCAATTTCCAGTCGAATGATACCTATTATATTTTTCTACATCTATTAGCAACGAAATTACGTCGAGTGCTGCGTTTTCTTTTTCCCCGACTGTACAAGGTGACTATAATTAAACTTCGCTTATTCAGAGCACTCTGTAGCTGTCAACTAAAATGCGTATAATGTCAAAAATTTGTATATAGACACATAGCCTCCGAAACTAGATGCCTGCCGTGTGGCTCGGAAACTTGGCAACAGTTCAAGCGGTAGACAGCGCCACCTGGTACAGATTTCGCGACTTTTTTATTCAACAACCACCATAATGTTCTAAAAGTGGGATTTGATATACATAAAAGGCGAATAGAATCGAAGATATGTCGATTATATATATCGTATATCACTTCTTAAAATTATTGGTGACAATTCAATAAAAAAGTCGCGCAATCTGTACCAGGTGGCGCTGTGTACCGCTTGAACTGCTGCCATGTTTCCTTGCGCGACAGGCATCTAGTTTATGAGGCTTTGATAAACATTTCAAAGGATGCGCTCAAAGATTTTGCAAAAAAAAAAAAAATTATATATATATATATATATATATATATATATATATATATATATATATATATACACTCTGAAGAAACATGCATCAAAATAGAAACAAGCTATAAATTTTAATACAAACAACTTTATTTATTACAGATTTTATTGTTATTTGTTACTAGTTACAGAATATTTATCGATGGAGATCATATTGTTCAATGTGGGCCCACTTCATTCTGTTTTAAAATTTGCAGACGATGAACAGCGTATTCAACAGCTGACGTCAGTGATCCTCCACACATTCAACGTTATACGGTCCTTAAAGTCAGTCAAAATGATAGCATTTTTTTTTAAAAAAAACGAACGCTTTAAATGGCCCCATAACCAAAAGTTTCACAAACTAAGATCGGGGGAACGGGCTGGCCAAGGAGTAGAAAATGAACCAGTAATCACTCTGTCATCTGTAAATTTTGCAATAATGCTTTAATAAAACCATCCTAAAATGTAAAATTAAGAGTTTTAAATTACCTGTGGTTTGAATATGTTAATATAGACTACAGTTATTTATTACATAATTTCTCAGGCATTTTGACTGTAACGCTTGTTAACGTCTTAATGTTTGTCCTCTCAGAGCGGAAATTTTTTAATTTTTACTTTTAAAAATTTTTTGAAAAACATTTGAGCGCATCCTTTGAAATGTCTATATACAAATTTTTGACTCAATTTGCATTTCAGTTACAGCTGCAGAGCGCTTTGAATAGACCAAATTTAATTAAGGCCACTCTGTATAAATATTGTAAAAAATGTGTCCTTTAAATTGGCAAATAAAAGAAATTGATAAATTGTTCATAATTTATGTTAATTGAAACATAAATCTAAATTATAGAAATAAATTTTCTTCAAGTATTTTTGGCATTAATACATAGAAAAATATCCAGTTAATTTGACTGGTGTTGAATCAAAATATGTCATCTGTATTTAAGGTCAATTTCGTAACTAATAAATAACAGGAGAAACAATGCATGATAAGAAAATCTCTCTAGAGTAATTTGAGTTATGTTGTCTTATGTGTTTTTCTTAAATTTTCATCAGGGACCAATATATTTCTGAGAAACATTAAATAACTTAATTAAGTTGTTTTGCTGAAATATTAGCCACTTTGCAAGAGCTGATGTAGAACATATATATTTTTATAGCATTAATATGCTATTAAGTTAAAAAAAAAAAAAAAAAAAATGCATGAGTAATATTTATTTATAACCTTAACTGAAGATATTTTTTTAACTATTATAAGAGTCATATATTTATATTAGAACACATGGAGATAAACATGTTAATTACAGGAAACGGTGTTTCTAATCAAATTATGCAGTCAAAAATAACAGAAATGCCTGTGTTTTGTTTGATAACTATTAGAATAATAACAAAAATTTAAGAGTAACAATATTTTAAAGAATAAAAATTCATTAAATTATTTTGAAAAAAGCTACCATATAATAATGTTATTAGAGACTTGCCTTTTTTTTTTCCTTGATTCTTCCACCACTATATTTTTATGTTAATCTTTTACTTAATTAATCGTAGAAACTTACTATTAAAAATTCTGAAAGACAGATATTGGTGAAAGAATTACA
Source organism: Salticus scenicus (assembly GCA_963930645.1). NCBI lineage: Eukaryota > Metazoa > Arthropoda > Arachnida > Araneae > Salticidae > Salticus > Salticus scenicus. The sequence continues at coordinate 196,071,283 of OZ005654.1, read as the reverse complement.
GGGAAAATGTGGCTTATCACCACAAGTAATAAATATTTATTATTCAATGACATAATTTTAAATATTAATTTTGTAAAATATGATAAATTACAAAATTAAATTACTAAATATTTTGCTGTTTTTCGTTTCTTTTTTTTTTGCACTGTATGGAATGAAATTTTCATTCCTTTTTTGGTTCATTCCAGCTTATATATTTCATTTTATGTAATTCCTGATTCAATATACTTTAGAGAAATTTTCAGATGTTTATGCATTAATTAACACAATGCAATAAAATAATTGGTTGAAAACACAGCTCTGCATGAAAATCGACCTGAACACTATTTCTGCAAATTCTTATGTAAACTGACTTCCTGAATCCGAATATAACGCCCATTTTGCCTCCTCACTCACCTCTTTTTTTTTTTTTTTTTTTTTTTTTTTTACGCCCTCCTGTTTTTATCACTTTTCGATATTTTACGACTATAAATTTTATTTATAGGAGGGGAAACGATTATTTTAATTTTTTAATTGTTAAATAACTTCAACTTCTGAGGGGCTACAGAATGGAAAAATTTTTAAACATGAACATTTGCAATAAGGAGAAAATTTGGAGAGCTAGATATTTCCCACTGTAATTATGTATTACATTTATTATATTTTATTAATCAATTATTATTATTGATTATTATACATTATATTTTTTTCTTTTTAAGTGTTAAAATAATTCTTTTCCTTTTCTCCAAATCAAATCCATATCCATAAAATTACCGAAGATTGATAAAAATTGAGGGAGGGGGTGGCGTCGCGAGAAAACGGTGAATGATTGGCCAAAATGGGGTCATGGGGTCATATTCGGCAGGGATTCATTTTACATAAGAATCTTCAAGAATGGTATCAACCCCCCCCCCCCAAAAAAAAAAATAAATAAATAAATAAATAAATGGAGCGCCAGTGAAATTAAAACCTTGATCGATGCAAATACAGTCCGCAGCAAAATTATTGAAGCTGTAGCAATAATTCTACTTAAAAGATGGGCACCTAATACTGTTTCGTTATGTAAATATTTGTTGAATCATAATCTTAATCTTATTCTGTTTATAAAAAAGTAAGTTGATGATAAAAATTATCGATCAAACTAAAACAAAATATAGAAAAGTGTTGATGTGTGCTTCAATAATTTTGCTGCCGACTGTAACTTTCACGCTACTGTCTTTCACGAGTTTCGTATTCGCTGTACTTATTGTACATTTTCCAGAAGTCACTGAAAATTATCACAAAATATTAATTACTGACACTTACTGTTGTCTTAAGCAATATGTTATCTTACAGAATTAATAAATAACGAATGTTTAAATTTTGAATAATGAAAAAATTCGAAAATATTATATGGGTGAGTAGAATGAAATGGGGTTTTACATTACACTATAGTTACGCATTGGGCGATTGGCAGCTGTCTGCAAACATGTCATCAGAATTATGATCCTCTTCGAAGGAAATCTGTAATAGTGAGATTCCGATTAAATCATATAATTGTGAAAAATATATAATATTGCTATGTTACGTAGTAACTAAACGTGACTAGCTATAAGGGCAATCAAAGATATGTGTGTGATTGCGCAAATGAAAATAGAAGAACCACGGGACGGTTTGCTCACACAGTGGCAGTTATTTAATATTTCTTAGAAATAAAAAAATTTTAAAGCTAGCAGAAATATTGACTCCATATTGGATAAATCTAGTTCAATTAAAGCTATTAAAGAAGATATTGATGTGTCTTAAGCTTTGTATCTGAAGAATTCCTACCTGTAGTTATAACTATACTTTATATGATTGATTATGTTAAAATATCAAATAAAAAACTTTATAAATTAAAAAAAAAAAAAAAAAATTGTAAGAATAGCTCATATACATATTACCTTTACTTTACTTTTTTTTTTTCCTTACATTGTTTCACCAATTCGACCGTTCTTTAACTTCTAAATATAAATAACTATAGCTAACTAATAAACAATATACTCTGCTTGTTTTTTGTAGATGTCATTTTGAATGCAGATATCAAAAAATTCCCCACCCCCCGCGCAATGTGTATATATATAGAGAGAGATAGATAGATAGATAGATAGAAAAGCCTCCCTTTTTCCATTTTTTAAAATCAAACGAAAATTCTGAAAAAAATATTATTTTTTGCAATGGCACGGTAGTTGCGAATAAGCATTGACCTTTGGGTCGCCAAACTGATGGTAATTTGTAAAAGAGTACCCAATGGGTGGCCCTCACAAATCCTAACAGAAACAGCACACACATGGCTTGTCCAGGATTCGAACCCGTGGCCTATCGTGTGGAAATCACGGATAGTAACTGCCACATCCTATGGGCAGATCGCTTTAAAAAAATATATCATATGTAATTCATAGACATTTACATAAATACTTCCAACTTTATTAAGATATCTTGAGCAGTTTCGGGAAAAAATTAAATTGAACGTTAAGGTATGTCAATCACAATTCTCTACGTTTATTAAAGTAGAAATACGAAATTAAACGTAAAAAAGTTTTAGACAAAGAACATGGATGACCATAAGGAACAAAAATGAAAGGTAGGAACTTATTATTAGATGCTGGTGTATTTTTCATATGCTTAATCAGAAATATTTTTTTACTCTCATTTTACCTGATAAAAATAAATTGTAATTATTATTATTATTATATTTGTTTGCATTTTTTAAAGTATTCTTAAAAGTTATTTAAAAATTGAGTTAACCAATTTTAATTTATAATTCATGGTATTGAAACATTACACTGCACAATTCGCTGCTTTGAGATGTACAGTAACTCGTTAGTTTTGTTGTATTATGAAATTATTTTCTACTTCCTTTTCTTTAAATGATAAAGAAATTCCTACATATATAACCAACTTTTAAAAATATAAAATCGTAGATTTAAAGTATATATATATATTTCTTGTTTTCGAAGAATAAAATTCCCATAAAATTTACCTTCGTAAACAATACTTCATTCTTTGCAATAAATCCAAAATGAAAATTTTTAAATTTATTAACTCTAGTTCAATATTACACATACAATTTCTACGACTTCATATCTTGCTTCAGTAAATGTAATATGATATTTTATATTTAGAAAGGTAGCTCACATTTTAGCCTAAAATGTATTTTTTGTTCTGGCAAAAATATATGTTCCCGCTGTCTCTTTATAAAATTCTTTAAAAGTAGCTTTAAACTTTATTATAGTCTTTTTTCGTTTGAGAATTATATAAAGGAAATATTTAAAATTTTACAATCTCAAATTTGCAAAAAATGTCTTTTGTTTGTGTCGAAAGAAGCTTTATTCAGATATGGTACATCAAATTTTCGAAATACAACAGGTATATTTCCTTTTTCATTTATGTTTTAGCCCCTGTGTTTTTTTGGAGTTACAGTTAAAAAAGTAAAGCAAAAGTAACTTATCTAAAATTGAAATATAGAAAATATAGAAAAGTTGAGCTATTCAGATTCATTTTAAGAGTTTTATATATATTTGTGTATATGCATAATAGAAATGTTATTCTTAGTATTATGTTCGGGTTTCAGTCATAAATATGTGATGCAAAATATAGATTTTTTTTTTTTTTTTGCCATAAATGTTAGAAAATATTCCGTATTTTATCTCCTATGTATTTCATTTTATTTACGTATAATTTTGATATACATAAGTATTAGGTCAGACCGTGTAATATGGACCCCCTAAGCAAGAATGCTCATAAAACTGAAATTAATAAAAAGATTTAATTTGGACTGCTCATTACAATTGTATAGGTACATGGTTCAAGCTTAGTAAAGCACTCTGGGAAGTATTAATAATTAGGAAATTATTACTTTATTTATGTGTCTGTGGTCCATATTACACATGCGTTCGTGTAATATGGACCAAGTGGTCCATAGTGGTCCTTCCCGAACAGTTCACACACTTGGAATTGTGAAACAAACTTTCCAGCATGTTCCCTCATACACCTGTACATTTCTTGGAAATAGTAGAAATGGACGAAAAAAATAATTGTTAATGGACGAAAAAAAAAAAGGAGGTCCAAAGATTATATCCAATGGGTAGTATGCGAAGAAAGTGATTGTTTGATTATCCCTTCTTCCCTGGCCTATTCTCTAGCCTTAAGGTTTTGAGTGTGCGACATGTGTACGCCGAGCATTAACAAAACCAATCTGTTTTCATCATGGACCACTGGTCCATATTACACAAGAGAGCATGGTTCATATTACACGCATAAACAGAGCAACGTTGTTTCCAATCATACAACGCTATACAAATTGGCGCCCATGAAACACATGTCTAGATTGTCCAGCAAATAAGTACATTTGCTACTATTAACGGCAAAATTATATTACAATCACCTAACAGCAGAAAGTAATACTTTAATTTTTACATACTTGTTACATGAATGATCATATAAACTGAAAACTCAATTCCTTAATCGTTCAAATACAGGTACGCATGTACAAGTCACTTCTTGCTTTGGATAACAATAATATTCACTAAAGGCAATGAGATGGTTTCACCATCTAGTGTTGAACATATAAATTTCCTCATGGTCCGTATTACACGATGGTCCATATTGCACGGTTCTCCATTATATTTTGGGGATTTTTTTTTTCATAACAATATATATTAGAGTTTTGCAATATGTCTTTAATATAAAGCACTAAAGAAATACTATTTTTACATTTATATATTTTAGATAGCTATGATTTAAATCCTTTGTATTTAAGGATTATTTATTGGAGGACATGCTCTGATATGGATAAATGATTTCCTGAGAAAGAGAAAAATAAAGGTGCGATACAACGGCTGCTTATCCAGATGTACGAACATCTTTGATGGAGTGCCACAAGGCTCTGTTTTGAGTCCTCTACTCTTCCTGCTTTATGTGAACGACATTCACCCCAACCTTCAAAATGGAACTAAAGTAGCCTGTTACGCCGACGATATTGCAATTTGGCACTCGGATACAGACATCAACAGCTCAGAAAGGGCTCTTCAGAAGTCCCTTGATGGAATTTTTAAATGGACGCAAGATCTAAAGCTAAAGATTAATGTTGAAAAAACAACACTTAGCGTCTTCACAACAGACAGAAAGCACAGAAATCAATTTGATCCGGAATTAAATATCGAAGGTAAACGTATTGTGAAAGCATCTAACCCTAGATATCTGGGAATAATTCTGGACGCCGAATTGAGATTCACAGAGCATGTGAAGACAGTTTCAGAAAAAGCTCTCAGAAAACTGAAAATCATCAGGAGTCTCTGCGGCACTAACTGAGGAGCTTCCCCCAAAACTCTAAAGACCACATTTACTTCACTCATTAGACCTATTATGGAGTATGCTTCCCCGATTTGGGCTCACGCTTCTGATACTGCCCTAGACAAGTTAGAAAGCATACAAGCGAGAGCTGCAAAGATAGTGACTGGTGCAGTATCATCCACCAATAATGTCAAGATAATCAGATAGTGTGGACTAGAAAGTCTACAAAATAGAAGAAAAGTAAATATGTTAAAGTTCACGAACAAAGCGAGAAGTCGTGCTCCTGGACACATTTCTCACATTACCTTTGAAGGGTGGAATGCCAAGTCAAGACTAAAACTATCTTCATCCATGCAATATGATAGAGATATCAGAGCAAGTATTGGCCTTGAACACAACAAATGGGTTATTGTTCAAGAACCTATCTCTCTCTCGCAAAAGGCTTCCACTGAACACCAACATTCATACCGACCTTTTAGAGCCATGCAACAAAAATGAACAGAATGATATCATTAGGAAAAAAGGACTCGATACCATTGAAAACTTTCCAAAAGAGAAGTTTGTACATGCATATACAGATGGTTCCTCTGACAGAACTATCACCAATGGGGGTTCAGGTGTGTTTTTAACTACTCCAGATGATACGCCTCACCAGGGCAAATTTGGTGCGGGAAATATAGCCTCTAACTTCATCTGCGAGCTACGTGCAATTCTGGAGGCACTTAACATGTATAAGTCCTTTCCCACTACTAAGCAGGCAAAGGGCGTAGTAGTTTTCTGCGACTCGAAGGCCGCTCTCCAGGCCATTTCAAAGGGGCACTCTTCTATCACCCATGAAATTATCTCAGGACTTCAAGATCTTCAAGCTATAAATAAAACCTGTACACTTCAGTGGATACCTGCACACGTCGAAATAGCAGGGAACGAAAATGCTGATAAACTAGCCAAGGAGCCCAAAAATCTCAACAATAACAGCAACAGTGTCTCTCTTCAAGATGCAAATGCAATAACTAAATTTAAACTTAGAGAAAAAACAATCCAAACGAAACACCAGCTTTGTGAAATAAATGCAGATCGATTAATAACAAAAACTATAATAAGGCTAAGAACCGGTCATCACAGAGGCATGAAAATTAATAAAGAGGGTGAAAGGTTGTATAGAAACTGTAACAATTGCCCAGATACACAGCTTACACCTTGCCATATCTTTGAGTGTCCGGCAATAAGTGCGAACTTGAGAGAAATTGGTGTATTGCCGTCACTGATAGACCTATATGACGACAACGTCCAACAAATCGCAGATGCAGTTATAAAGATCCACGGTTTAATCTAATTCGACTACGTCATGGATACGACAAAAAAAAAAAAAAAAATTAAGTTAAGCTTTAAAAGAAATTAAAGCAAACGTATTATTCAATGTTTACTACTAGCAAGTTTTCCTGGCAATGTTCAGGGTGACGTATGTATTGCTTATGGAATTCCGGAATGAAGGAAAAAAATAAGCAGAGAATGTCTGTGATGGAACAAAAATTAAATTAAAAAATCTTCCAGCTTTATAATATTGCGACACGTTTTGAATATATGGGTTCTGATCTCAACAAACCAGGATGCCGATTAACCATATTGACGGACTTATCAAACTATTTTTATTTTTATTTTGTAATGAAGGAGCGTATACATAAAGATTTTTAAAAGTCCCTACATATGATTATCCATATAAAAATACTTGTCAGAGAAATTCATCAATCAAGATGTGTAGCACGAACTTTATTTTAAAAATTACATTGCCCTTCCTTTTTTTTTTTTTTTTTTTTTTTTGTGTGTGTGTGTGTGTGTGTGTATTCTGAGCTCCGTCTGTTGCACGTCTCCTAAAGACCTCTTCTACAAAAGACATTGTTCGAACTCTTCTAAAAACATGAAATCCAACGTATATAACAGATATATACTCTGCGAACGAAACTTTCACTACTAACGCGTTATACCTACTGTTCTTTTGCCTTGTGTGACAGATGTCTCCACCCAAGAATGAGCAGAGAAGTAAGTGGGGCGAAATTAGGACACTTTACCTTACTGCAAACGTAAAGTTTTTTATTTATTTTTTTTTTTAACTTTATCATAAGGTTTTAATTCACTTAAACAATATAAATAGTAATAAAATATATTGTTATAGCTTCAACGCATATTAAATCATAAAATCAATACAATGTACACATATTATGTATATAGAAAGAGGGAGATAAAAATATGTATAACTGGATAATCATTGATACTTTGGTTTTAATCCTAAATGTATAACCCACATAATTTTTTAAATGAATTATATAATATCAAAATTAAATAATTTAATGTACTCTGAGGCTAAATTTTTCTATTAAAACTAGACAGAATAGTAACTATAATTGAAATATTTATTTTAGAATAAATAAGTGTAATTTAGCAGCAATTGAACTACAGTATTGAGCTTCAAATACAAATTTAGCTATTTTCTTAATATTTTTATCATTTTTTATATTTTTAATGAATATCACTTTGATTTAAAACTGGTATATTAGGGCAATTACAATATATATATATATATATATTTATTATTTATTTATTTATTTATTTATTTTAATTCACGTAATTTAGACCAAACCAGTAACCAATACATTTCATTCTGTAAATACAATGCGAAACAACTTAAAAAAAAAAAAAAAAATACAATTCTTTTTCTTTTTTTAATGAAAAAAAAAAAAAAAATTATAAATTTAACTTAAATTATCACACATATATGTTACGCCTGCTCAAAAGATTAGCAAAATTTGCAAATGATCAGGTTTTTTTTTTTTTTCCTTTTTCATTTTAAAAATTTACTTCTCGATAAAATATTTTCAAACGTTTGGTATTACAAGACCTGGGTCTTCCTCGTGTTTTTTATTGAAGATTGTTTTAAGAAAATATTTAGGAGACCGGTAAAAAATTGAGCACAATCAATAATGTTTGTGACCATCCTGTATCGTTAAGTATACGAAATGATCTGTATCTTTATGATATGTTAATATACAGTGCCGGCAAAAAAAATCTTTACACTTGAGCAGCAAAAACAAAAAAAAAAAAAAAAAACTTTACTTTTAAATTGCCGTTTCCACCATAAAAATGTATCGAAATCCAGTGATGACACGTGGTGTTAGTCAATTATAATGACCTTTCCCTTTTTACATTGTATTGCCATCTGCATCCATTTAGGTATTGATCTCTGGCTACATCTAAAATCATCTGCCAGATCTCTGGCTACATCTGCCAGATGGCTGCAACTGGCTACATCTAAAATCATCTACCAGATCTCTGGCTACATCAATCACAGCGTTCCATTCTCTAGCAGAGTCAAAGTAGTATATTTCTATTCCGTTTTAAGCTTAATTTGACCCACTGTGTGGAGTGGGAATACCGATGTAGGTTCTCAAACTTTTAACAACTGAACGAAATACTGGCTGTCGGGAGAAAAGAGCATACAGCCTTACACTAAAAGAATGAGAGGTGAACTGAGTGATAATATTTTAGGAAAAGGTTGTCTGTGATTGACTAACACCACGTGCCATCCCTCGGTTTGACACATTTCTATGGCAGGAACAGCAACTGACACCAGGGCCCGATTAAGCTTTGAAGCTAGGGAAACTCAGCATCATTTCGGGGGCCCCTTTCATTTCGGAAAATCTTGTTTTCCTGTTACATGTTGTAGTATAAATATGCTGTAGACCAAAAAATAGTGTGTGTTTATTATTATTATTTTTTTCATACATCTGGGTGGTTTCTACACAGAATATTAAAAATCATACAACTTTTTAATTAAGAAAATTCAGATTTTTGATATTAAATAATAGATTTTTCCCGAAATAGTGAGAGTTTTGTCTTGTTTTAGGTAACCTTTCTCAGAAAAAATTCAATCTCAGTGTGAAAATATGAAACAAAAAATTCAAGACCACGTTTTCAATCCTTATGGGGTCCCCTCTTAAATTTTAGAGGGTAAGCTTGTGCTTCCTAAGCCTTTTGGATAATCAGGCCCTGACTGACACGTAAAGTTTTTTTGGCCGCTCAAGTGTAAAGATTTTTTTTTTTGCCGGCATTGTAGACCCAGTACAACTTGTGTATGAATTTGCATGACGTTAGCATATTAAATAACGGTGATATAATCATTTATTTTAAAACTCAAAAAAAAAAAAAAAAAAAAACTGTTTTTAATTTATAATATGAGTGTATTAGTGTATTATATGAAGTGTTTTAAACGAAAATTATTCCCACTTTCAGATAAATTGAAAAAATATTTTTGAAACAATATACGGTAGTCGGAACACAAATAACTTAAATATCTCATGAAATATCAGCATTTATATGAAAAACGATTTCACTGCGCATGTGCAAAATATAGAAAACTTTTTATTACATAGGTTGAAAGCTAGATATATTGGACAACTTTTGTGAAAAGTTCATTTGAATATAATAAAAATTAAGCAAATTGTCGGCAAATGAACGAACTAGATATTAGATATTTTCCAAAAGTTGAAATTTTATAAGGGGTTTTTCACATGTCGCATAATTAATTTGAAGAGCCAAGTATTTCAACCACTTTATAAATATTCTTTTTTGGGAAAAACCTCTTATAATCTCATAAATCTTAGTAAATAAATAAAAATATGTTAGAGTTACAAGCTGATAAGTGTTTCTCACAAAAAAAAAAAAAAAAAAAAAAAAAAAAAGTATTTTTGGAGTGTGGTTGAAATAATTGGATCTTCAAATTAATTACGCGGCATGTGGAAAACCCCTTAAGAAATTTCCACTATTTGAAAATACCTAAAATATAGCTCATTCTTTTGCCGACATTTTTCTTAATTTTTACTCCGTTGAAATGAACGTTTGATAAAATTTGCCTTATATATCTAGCTTTCAGCCTATGTAATAAAAATATTCCTATCTTTCGCAAGTGCGCAGTGAAAATATTTTTCATAAAAATGCTCATATTTCATGAGATATTTAAGATATTTGTATTCCGATTGCAGTATATTGTTTCAAAACTGTTTTTTAAAATTATCTGAAAGTGGGAATAATTTTCGTTTAAAACTCTATTATAAATAAAAAACATGCTCTTTTTTTTTTTTTTTTTTTTTTTTTTTTTTTTTTGAGTTTTAAAATAAATGCTTATATTTCTGTTATTTAATATGCTATCGTCAGAGAAATTCATCCACAAATTGTACTTGGTCTTTATTAACATATCCTAAAGTTATAGACCATTTCGTTCGCTTAATGATAAGGGTGATCACAAATATTACTGATATTGCTCAATTTGTTACCAGCCCCCTAATGCTGCCTCAAATCAGTCTTCACTGAAAAACACGAGGAAAACCCAATTCTTTAAATACGCAGTGTTTGGAAACATTTCATCGAGAGATAAGTTTTTTAATTGAAAACCACTTATTTGCAAATCTTGCTAAACTTTTGATCAGGAGTGTGGTACAGCTACTTTAATATTTTAATCTGAAGGGCATGGATTCCCCCAGATGACAAAAGCGGATTATTTCTATCATTTTAATTTTTGCTACGTAAAGTTTTATTCAAATTTTAAAGAGAAAAATTGCATATTTCTGAACCATATCCTCATTTTTATTCAATTATTAAAGCAATGAATTAAGAATATGAATTACGCATAATAGAATACACTTTAACTGAAAATATATGTATGTACAGTCGGATGCAAAATTATTAAAGCACTAGCAATAATTCCTTTTTAAAAGAATCCTTTTTAATACTGTTTTGTTAAGTAAATATTTGTTGAGTCATGATCTTAGACTTATTCTGTTTATAAAAAAAGTAAATCGATGATTTTTAGCGATCAAACTTAAAAAAAAAAAAAAAAAAAAATATGAAATGTGTGGATGTGTGTTTCAATAATTTTGCCGCCGACTGTATATAACTATCACACTACTCTGAACTTACCTTAAATAACACAGACTGTAGTAATATGTTATATTAATGATTTTTCATATGTGATTATTAATTTTAATAAATCAGTAGGGAAAGTCATTGAGTTACAATTTTTCCTCATAATTTAATAGTCATTTGTAGAAGCAAAACTGAAATACGATTTTTTTTAATACAATTTTTAACAATAAATTGCATATTTTATTTAAAATTTAAAGAGAAAAATTTATGTATGTGAATCTTATCCTCATTTTTATTCAGTTATCAAAGCAGTGAATTTAGAATATGAATTACACATAATAGAATATTCTTTAGCTATAAGAAGGCATTATAACAATTGCACCAACCTGAACTAATCCTAAATACCATAGAATGTAATAATATTATGTATTAATAATTTTGTATGTACTATAATTAATTTAATAAATCAGTACGGGAAGTTATTGAGTTACAATATTTATACATCATTTAATCACCATTTTTTAAAAGCAAAAATGAATTAACATTTAAATTTATGTTTTTAATATAACTTTTAACAATAACTCTACGTTAATTATTGCGCGTTATTTATTGAGACGCTGTTAATTTTTTGCTTGTTTTGCTTTTTGTTAATAGTACACAATTTCTCATTCAGACATATCAGAATTGCCAACGTTTTAACTTATTTCGGAACATTTTTACCCCCGCCTTTATTTCATACCACTATTTTCTTAAGAGTACATTTTTTTAATATTTTGTCGTAGTTATATATTGGAGAAAAATATTTTATAAATAAAGTGGGGCGGATTAAAGGCGGGGCTAAAAATTCTCCGTAACAAATTAAAATGTTGGCAACTATGGACATATACAGGTTGCACTTAATTGTAATTTAAAAGTACAAATTTTATTTTTCGAACATTCATTCATAAAAACTTTTTATTTCGTTTTAAATAGAGAGAGTAACGTAATTAATTCTTTTGATAAAAATCAGTTTTTAGCAATGAAATAAATACAGAATCCTAGGATTATTCATGCATCAGCCAAAAACTTTTTCCCCGTCAATTCTTAATCCTCTTATCTCTTTTTCAATCTTTTCCACAGCACCCATTTTCGCATATGGCTGAATTCTTCAAACGAAAGCAGAAATCTTTGATTTTGAAAGACTGAACCTGAATTGAGACATAGATTACGATAAATTTGTAAGAGAGAAAAATGCATTTTTCTGAGAAATGGGACAATATTTGTTGGTCTTTGTATTACGTTGATCATTGGTTAAATTAATTCTATTTGTTGTAAAACTGGTAGATTTTGTTTTAAAGTAATATGTCATAAAATATGATAAAATAGAAGTTATTAAGAAATATACATCTATAAAGAAACTTTATTATTAATTTTTTTTTAAATAAACAAGTTCTTTCTTGTACTATTATCTTTTCTTTCTTTCAAAAGTTAAGTTGTATTCTTTCATATATTTTAAATGGAATTATGACTAAAATCGCACATTAGTCAGATCCTTCCTTTCTCCATTCCCATGTACCCCCATGTTCTCCCATGTTCCCCATCCCCCTTTCTCCATTCCTACGATTGTATCATAAGAATATTTCATTCAAAAATAAAAAATTTCGACAAGTTTTTTTTTTTTTTTTTTTTTTTTTTTTTTTTTTTTAATTATACACTTTGAACATGTCATCATTTAGCTTAATGAGCTTTTCTTTTCTTTTCTTTTTTTTTCCTTAAGAAATTGTTTACTAAGCTAAAACGTCACATGTTCAATGAGTAATATTCGAAAAACAGAATACGAAAAACTTCATTTTTGAATGAGGGATACTAAAAATGAGAAGAAAAAAAATCACGTAAGATATCATGGGATAAAAGAAGGGTAGATCTCACTAATGTCCAGCTTTAGAAATAAATATTTTAGAGAAAAAATTATGTAAACAAACTTTTAAATAATATTTTATTTATTTATTTATTTATTTATTTTTTTACTAAAAACATAGATGAAAGAGGCAAAAGAGGACAGTGGCTATTTCAATGCCACATGGATAGAAATGTATGATACGATATTGGAGGAACACCCATACATTTAAAGTTTCAAATTAGTCACTACTAATTACTAGGCAATTTAACTAAGCAACAATATCTTGCAATTTAAACATTGTAATACCATATTATTAAAAGAGCAAATTCTCTCGAAAATAATGACATTTAAATATTTCATAAAATAAATAAATTATACAGATATCAGTGATTTTTAACATATACATATATATAAATCTATATCCGAATCAGTTGATTCCAAAGGCAGATTTCTACACCCTTGACGATATATATGTAATTTTCGGTTAACTAAAGTTAGACGCATCGTTTGGTTTTAAAACTGGGACTTATTCCATTTTCAGCTATTCTGCAATATAGCAGCAAAGCTTTTGAATGAATTTAGAAAAATATTTCTGCACAAAGAACCACTTTTAAAATCACCTTAGCTCAGTGGTCGGCAACCTACGGCATTCGAGCCGCACGCAGATTTTTCGCCCCTTGATATTTTAAAAAATGTCGACTGAGGAATACTTTAATTATGTTAATAAGATTAAATGAGCCAATATAAATTAGGTTAAAAAATATTGGCTCCGAAAAGATATTTTAATCGTTGTATTGTTGACAATTGACTTTGTTCAAAACTGAGGTTGCCGACCACTGCCTTAGCTACTTACCGCTAGAATGCGTGGCTATTTCACACTTTCTTTTTTTCCCAACGTTGTGAGGTGTTATTTTAATACTCATTAAATCTGTTTATTGTTATTTTTTACTATCTATTTATTATTTATTAAAACTCTTATCAAAAGTAATGTCTTCCAGATTTAATGTGAGTGATTCTAACAAAGGAAACAAAAATGAAAGATAAAAGGAAGTTAATTTTCTAGAAATACAGAGCGAAACATCAGTTCTGGAAAGCATTATGAGAACACAAAAAGAGTCCATATCCCAGTCATAGTTGTTTTTAGTACTTTTTGCCTATCGGAAAAGTGTAATAGAAATTTTCCAGTAGCCAAAAAGTGAAAAAATTAGCAACTATGGTCTCAAATGTTATAATTTTTTATTTTGTTTACTACTACTTCGTGTAAAAAATGCGTGAAAAAAAAATAAGTATAAAAAAATAAAAGTAAAAATATTAAATTTAAGGAAAATTTTTAAAGTAAAATACATTATTGTAACTAATCAAGGTTTACTTTTAAAATCACGTTTAATTTCATATCTGTTATTCATATTATTCTAAATATTGTTTTCTTCTGAGGTATTCTAGTTTGATGTGGATGTAAATTGTGGACAGATAAGAAAATAAGAAACTTTCAAAGAAAGCATGGATAAAATAAACTAAATATTTCTTTTTGTTTTAGAAAAAAATATCTGATTTGGATACCACTTAACTTCCTTATACAACCATTGATATTGGCATATTGCTACGAAAATATTCACATTTCCGTTTGCAGTAAGTAGTTAATAAATAGGCACATTTCAGTCTATGAATATTCCCGAAAGAAAGTAAAGGAAATTATATTTCGAAAAGAAAATTATTTAGTTTTTGAGAGTTATCGCTGTAACAGAAAAATTGTTCCAAGTATTTTGAATCCTTGCTCTCAATTCCTCATTTTTTTTTTTTTTTTTTTTTTTTTTTTTATTCTGTAAAAGAATTCTTGAGAATAGACAACAATTTTTTATGTCGATTTTAAAAGGGTGAATTATCCGGTTATTTTGAACCCAGCCTCTAATAACGTCAATTCAACTTGCATTGACTAAATCCATAGTTTTCTTTGCAATGTCAAGTGCATGAAGACTCCTTTGTCTTTTCTTAGGTACAGGACTCTATTGCCTAGAGCACCTAAATTAACAGGCAAAATTACATCTGAACGTTAAAGTTTTGTGCAGGAACTATATTAAGGAACAAACAAAAAGCCGCGCTTGGATATTTTCCATTTCTTCTTCTGAAATAGCCAATTTTATTGTTTTAAAAGTAAATTTTCGAACGGGTATTATTACGTTGTGTTCCATACGTACACTTTAGGATTGAGCCAAGTAATAAAAATAAAATGCAATTATTCGAAAAATTGTAATTTTAAAAAGTATTTCAAAAATGGCAAGAATAAAGCAGTTAACGGTATCTCAAAAATTGTTAATTTTAGAGTGAAAATCAATAAATATTTTAATACGCGGTATGTCATATTGGCTAAATGTTAACGAAATACTGGTGAGTTGCTTTTTATCAATATAAAAATTTTGGTTGTTTAAACTGAAAATTTGTCTCTAGGCGACCGCGTTGTTCATCCAATCGAGATGACCGCAAGTTAAAAAGACAGTGCTTAAAACATCAGTTTGTATTATATTTAGAACATAGAATGGATTCATAAAAAGTGTTTAGTAACATAATTTATTTAAATACAGTACAACAACGGTTAAACAAACCAAGTTTAAGTGCCAGAGAATATGAAAAAAAATCCTTTCTTAACGAAAAGAATTAGGAAAACAAGACTTGAGAGGGTTAAAGAAACAAAAAAATGATCAGTTAATTATTGGGCTGAAGTGTTGCTTGGTTTTGAATCAAGTTCAACTTATTTCGAGCTGACGGAAACAAGCAAGTCTGATGACGAAAATTTGAACTACTTAATGAAAATCGCACTTTTAAAACGTTGACGTATTCTCTTTCTCCATACATTATGATACGAAAAGTGCATAATTTTTCAGTGAGTCGGACAAATTTTAATGTTCAAGGAATCAATTAACCCGAAATGAAACTCGGCCATTAAAAATTTTATGCCTGACCGACTATTTCGGAAGTATTTCAGACATTTCCACAATCAGCATTTCAAGATGATAATGACCCTAGTTACATGGCGCCTGTGGTACATTTATTTGGTTCAAGTTAGTAAAATTACCTACCCATTCCCACGAGCATCTATAATTTTGTAAGTTAACATAACTCTTTTTACTTAAAGTTAAATCGCACAAAGACTATCATAGAATTTCTTCTTTTCTAGACATGAAAATAGTCCTAATCTCAATGCGTTCGAAAATGTTTAGCCTATAAAAGAGGGTGAGGATTCTAAATTTGTAGCCTACAACTTTGCAAGTACTAGAAAAAGTAATTTATGATATTTGGCACAGTGAAATGTCTGAGTTTTGTGTTGAAAAACTGCAAAATACTATGCTATTGCGCATGACAGCAGTAATTCCATATAAAGGTGGAATTATCCAATACAAAATGCATATTTTTATTAAGTAATTGTTTAAATGTAACAAATAAAAAGTCTTATTTCATACAATAAAATATAACGTGTCTATCTTATATAAAAAATTATAATAGAATTTTCAAATATATGTTTATTATATTACGTTTAAAAAGAAAATTTTATGTAGGTTTTTATTAAATGCTTCATAGAGTGTAATAAAGCGAATTATTAAATCAAAAATGTACATAGGTATCATGTTATGACTTCCGTATTATGCAGGCATAACAGTTTTGTTTGTTTCAATCATTAGTTTTTAAGGTATTACAAACACAAAAGGTAAAAGTCGATTTTTTTTTTTTGCAGTGCGGCTTTTTTCTAAAATCAGTTAGGAAATAGTATTTTCCGTGATTCATTTTCCATGAGTCAGTCCTCCAACTGATTTCATTGGATGTATTAAACTCATTTCTATGCACATGTCAGTTCATGTTCCACTCCAAAACTTCTACAATCGCCTTTCAGTAAACAAACTTTTTTCCTTTTTTTTTTTTTTTGTAAATAAGTCAATTTTCTTTTGTGTTATCTTAGTATGTATATTAAGCATCTGTTGAACATAAAGATGGGCAGATTTAGTATATGGTATATGTCCGGCTGTATGAAAATAACGCAACATTTCTAAATTTTTACTTATATGCAAGTCCCAGATTTCCGATCTCTCTGCGTAGGTAAACTTAAGAATTACATCTTTGGCTTTTATAACATTTAACCGAAGTTTAGCTGTTCTACTTGTTGATTTTATTGTCTTTAAAATTTCATCTAGCTTAAGCAACGCTTCTTTAACAATAGGATCAGGGAGAATGATTTCTGGGCTTTTTTCTTCTGATATTAAGTCTCTATACACAGTTTCAACACTAATAATACATTGTGAAATTTCTGGAAAATGCTCTTTCAAGACATTTATTACAGTTAATACTGTCAAAGGGAAAGCCCTTATACAGCATTCCTAAGCATGTTCATTCATCATATTATGCACTGTTTTCTGTCCTTAAAACGTCTTCCATAGATTTTCTGATCCGCTACCTTCCATTATTTTCCCAACTGATCCCATGAATGAAATTAATAAATGAAATCCGCCAAGTCTTACTATTATTTTAGAAACATCAATATTTGGATCACCAGAAGCAATAATTTCGGATGCCTTTAAAAACAAAGGTTGGTCAACTATCACGATACATGCTTAATTTTGAATTCTGCTTTGTTGAGCAGTGAATATTAATGTCGAGTAACTTGTGAATAGATCATTCGGATCCATGTTTCTGAATGGCATAGGCATGATGTAGGAAGTTTCGAAATTTTAATTATCATTCATAAACGAAGCCATAAATTCATTTCATCCAGGATGATGCTCAATCCCAACAATCCACATAAATGTTAGAAGAAACATGATTTTTGAAATTTCAAGGCTTACTCTGGAATTTATTAAAATGTCGTCATCTTTAACATGTATAGAAGATAAACCAAATTTATTGCTATTTCTCTTTGGATAGGCACATTTTTTGAGAAAAAATATCTTAAATATGCCTCTAGATACCCGCTAAACTCTTATATTAGACTCAACACTTTTACTTGGTGATATACATTGTATTTCTCCCATAAAATGAAAAGTACCTAATCTAGCCAAAGTTCTAATGTTAACATCAGCATTGTCAAATACATGTTGAATAAATACTTCTTCATTTATTTTCGGCAATCATTCATGAATCAAAGAAGTCACGTAAACTGATACTTCGTGGTAAGATGCACAAACTCCCATTGATGATAGCATTTCAATTAAGTGTTTTAAACAATATAGTCTATGGATAGTCAATCCTAAGGCTACTTGTGCGGGAGAAATGAAAGATCGTGGTCTAACGCAACTTATAATTGCAAGGCTTATTACTTCTCTTTTTGTTTGCGCTTTTTTAGATTCTGCAGGGCAGTACTTACTTGTTATTTTGTCAATTAATGTTTGCAGGGTTAGTGGAATCAAATTTTTTTCACCTGATTTGTTTCAAAATCAGGATAGAACGATCGGTCATAAGCCATTTTTTGAATAACTTCTCTTGTTATATCAGCAGTATCTGATACGATCCTAAGTTTTTCTGCAGATTGGTTAGCTTCTCGATTTTTATACCAGTTCTCTAAGATTTTGTGCGCACTATCTGCAAAACGCATAAAATTTTCTCTACAGCTAACATTTGAAACAATCATTCTGTCTTGGAAATGATCTTGCAGGAGGTTTTTGAAGTACACTTCTGAAAATGTGTTTTCTTCCCTGAACAATTCTTTTAGCATATCTTTTAATTCTTTAATAGTATATTAGCACTCGTCATTTTCTTCAATAATTTTGCAGAGTTGACAAAACGCGTTTCATAAAGTTTCACATTTGCGTCTACCTTTCTTCACTTCTTCAGATTTCACTTTAATGAAATTTTTGTAACATGGAAAATGGTAGCGCCCTTCTGCTGCTACAAGATCTATTATGCTTAAGATTCAGGATTTTACGGTTTCTCCAAATTTATCATTTCTCTCTTCGCATTTTTCTTATAATTTATCTTTGAATTCTATTGTTATCACAAGATGAATCCCTTTTCTACGAGATTTTTCACTTTTTTTTTTCTTTAAATGCTATTTTTCCACACAAAAAAAAATAAATTTTTCTTAAAGTCAAATGCATTTAAAGATCCACTAAGAGTAGGGGCTCAAGATAATATAGAATATGAATTTTCCATAATTGAGCTGATGGCAGCTTTGATGGAAGTTGGTCTAGTATAGTTTCGTCGGCATTCCTTGTGTACCTTCAGTGACGTTCTTCCGTATAATGTTTCATGAATTCCATCATTACGACTGACACTCGCGTTGTATATTGTTGGTAATCCTTTCTATATAATTACCATTTTACAGATAATTCCTTTTTAAAGATAATGCAGATTTCATTTAAGTTATCCATATTCTTCTCTTTTTTTCTTTCGTTACACAAAATTTATAACAAGACTTCAAATTCTTTAAAAAATGAAAAAGCAACTAAAATATGCTTTCACTAGCTTATAAATATAAACGATACAAAATCACATAGCTGTAAAACGCACCCTAAACGTACTAAGAATGAGAACTAACAAGCATAGAAATTGTTTAATGAGGGTGACTTAAGAGATAAGAAAAAGGATATCCAATTTCAGTCACGTGTGTTTTACACTACACATGACCACATGATGACCAGGACCCAAAAATTTAGAATGAAAGACGCTGTTTATAGAAAATAAAATTTTTTATATTTTCACCATTCATTGATAAACAAAGAAGAAAAATAATAATATTATTATACAATGTAATTTATTCGGGTCAAATAAAAAAGAATCAGTTAACAGAAATTTAATGAATTTGAACACATAAGGATTGCTGTTTAAAAAAGAAAAAGTTATTGATGGACCTTTTGATAAAAATGAAATTGTGAAAATACTTTCTTATATTTTTAACATAAAAATGGAAAAAAGGGGCAAAATTTTTCTTTTCCCGCATGAAAACAGTTAAAAGGTTCATATTTCTATATTTTGAGAGTTAAAATTATAATGAGAAAACAATATGGAAGTAGGAAATCTTGTGCAATAAATGTCATAGAATCAGTTAAAATAAAAGTATTAAAGAAGGGACATTCCAAAATTTTTAGATGATTTTAAAATAACTAAAGTTACAGCTTTCTGAAGTTTAAGATACCATTACATTCTGAATTCAAAGGTTGATAATGAAGAAATTTGGAAGAATATATCACTCCACAATACACATCAACTGCAAAGATTGTAAACATTATATGTATTTGATTCACAAATAATCTTTTGCTTACTGGGTTAAAATGGCGGAAAGGGACTGTGTGATTTTTCCGCTTGCAGCAATATAAATACTTTTACAGCCTTCTCCCTTTCACATAACCCCATTAACTCACACATTATTTTAAAGTGCGTAAAATAAAAAATAAAAAAATTACGTAAAACACTATTTCATATTTTTCATATTTTTAACGGGAAGAAGGAACTACCAATAGCTATACAGTGAAAAAAATAAGATTTTTGAGAATTCTGCACTTTTACTGGTATAAATATTAATTTTAGAGCAAAGTTTCAAGTATGAAAGTTATAGAAAATATATTCAGCAATAATATGAAGAAAAAATGAAATTGCTAAGCCAATTATTTTTTGATTTGCAAGCAATTTTCTAATAGTCTTGATGATTTGACGATTAGGAGCTGGGGGGAGGGGGGAGTTCTGAGGGAAAAACATAGAATTTTGACAAAATCTGCCTTCACCATGATCCATCAATAAGGAAGAACTTAGCTTTATCCAAATTTGTTCGGACATTGGCAATTTGTTTTTCCTTTATTTACTGGACTATTATAGATTACAGACATTTTTAAGAAATATTTGAGGCAAACATTATATTAAAATATCTAAAAAGATACAAATTAAAAGCACTAAATTAAAAATATAGATATGACGTACCTTACTTACAACGTGGAAAATATATCCAAGAGCATAAAACACGTCTTACATGGTCAGGAACAACATGGCAAATAAATCTCGACGCTAAGGGAACGCTATATCAGATTGGTACAGTCACCCAAAAAAAAAACGCCACCCCCCCACCTAATTCTGCCGTAAATTATCGTAGAAACATGCGACTGGTACCAATCAGTTTGTAATAACGTCTAGTTTATAATGTTATAGTTAGATTTTACTTAGGGGGTCGTCTACATATTAAAACTGACATCAACTTCATTTTTTTCAATGGTAACCCCTATTTTTTATAATTTATTTGAATTCTTTGGATCAAATCATCACGGAAAATGGTATAGTTTATATATTTCGCTCAATTTTTCATAGAGTTATGAGCTGTCAAAGTTTGGGGGTGCTAATGTTAAATGAATGTGACAAACATTAAATCATATCTTCCGAAATAATTATGATATTTAAATTCTGTTTTTTTTTTATTCGTTAGAATGAAGTAACCCAAACATATTCCATGCAAATTTTTGCTAAAAAAACACTTTTTGAATTATGAAAATTATTAATAAATTCATATTTGAAAAAATTATGAATTATGACCTATGTTAATTTTTGCACGAATAGAACGGGCATCATCAAAAACATGGGTTTCCAAATTTACAGCTCGTTCCTAACATTATTTTTTGAGTTACAGTGATATTTCACTTTTTATTCCTGTTAGGGGGCCGTCACCTGTTTTAATCTGTATCCTCTATAAGTAAATGCTTGTATATAATTTGACGGAAAACTATTTTAATTTACCTTTATGTTATTTTTATTGTTTCCTAAGCAATATTTCGATGTTTATTATACAAATTGGCATATTTTTGTAAAGTTATCACAATGTAGGCGAGGGATTGTGAAAGAATTTCAAAAGAAAAGAAGCCCCGCCTCTGATTCGCTGAAACACTATTTAAAAAAAAAGACAAATTTGCATATTCCTATTTGACTCTATATGTGACGCTGGTATGCATAAACACAATGGTATTTACTACATCGATTATTGAAGACAAAACTTAAATGATTTAATTACAAATATGCAAAATTATTTTGCTTTATATTATAAAGTTTTAGAAAATTTGTGAAAAGGCGTGGCTATTTACATTAAGCCTTGATATGGAAGCTATGTTGCTGTTTTTCGATGCTGCGAAAGTTACAAAATATATTTGTGCTAATATACTATACAGATAGAAGAATAATTATATAATATGAACAAATCTTCTTTAATCAATATGTTTATATACATTACTGTATGGAAATGTTTATATATGAATATTGTATTTATTTTTAATGAGAGATATAAACACAAAATACTAAAAAAAAAGAAGAAAATGTGTTATAAATTTTTATAAATCAAGCAAAATATATATGCATACTTGCCAACCTAACCCGTAACATTGTTAGTTCCCGCCCCTGTGTGTACACAATTTAATTTTTAGAGTAATTAACTTCAAATACATTTACGATTAACTCATTGAGCGCCACGCGAATTCTTACGGAAATCCCATTCAGGCCACACGTGCTGCTTAGAAGCGTGTTATGTTTATCGAGTTTCAATAAACCCCATTAGGCCTTAACGATATAATCCTATAAAAATCCTATTAAAAAAAAAAAAAAAAAAAAAAAACATAAAGTAAATTTTAAATAAATTCTCAGTAATTACTTAAAACTATGTAAGTTCTGTAGTTTTATATCATATTTTACACTGCCGGCTGACTTAGCCTAAATGAAAAGATCAGTGTCAGCCACCGATGGCTGACTCAGCTCTAAAAAGACTGATGTGAAAAAAATGTACGGAAAGGGGCGGGAACAGTAATCTTCCTGGATAGGTTGACAAGAATGTATATACATAGAGCAATGCCAGAAAATGTTCTTTATTTTTCATGAACCAGATGAATGGTATTTTTTTTTCTGAATAGTCTATGTATTAAATATAATGCTGCTTTAAATACCCTTTAAATGAAAAGTTTTATTACATAAAGTAATTTTCTGGCACTCTACACCTCCCAAATGACACACAATACAAAACCCCGCCTTTTTCCAGTGTTTAAAGGGTATTAACGTTTAATATCCTTTATATTCGTTTTGATCTTTCCTTCTCCCCCTTATCTTCTTCTTTTTTCCTTAAAAAAAAAAAAAGAGTTATGTAACATTTTGACCTTTTCAAGTGAAGATTTAGATTAAGCGTAGTCAGCCTTTCTACAACCACCGTCCACTTCGGTATCTGTGTTAAATTGTAGAATTTTAGAACATCCCATTAAGTAGTAGGATTTATTATTTTACATATTAATTTGTTACACATTATAAAATATAAAAGCAAAAGAATATCGTGGAGATTTATGTAAAAGTTTTTAATAATGTCATGAAAAAAAAAAATAATAATAATAATTAATTAAAAAAATAAATAAATAAAAATAAAAAAATCTGTTTTAATATTTTAAAAAAGTCAATTAAAGAAAATGAAAGTACTGCAGTATCAGAACAAACTCCCATTGTCACTGTGAAACGGCCGTGGGAACCAGGTTGAGTGCCGCCGTTTTAGACAATTATACGGCAGCTTGAGTTAAAATAATTTTGAATTTTCAAACAAATTTAAAACCATTCATCTTTTTTTTTTTTTTTTCTTTTGATAGATATTTTAATATCTATTCAAGCTATTTAATTTTCTTCGTATGAAGTGAACTATCTGATGTTTAATCACCAGAAACCAATAAAAATCTTTTAATTCATAAACTAACTCAGAAAGTTCTGTGAATTAGTCATTTTTTTTTATTTTATAATTAACATTTCTGAAATTTTTTTCCGGTGTGAAACTTAATAAATAATGTATACTGGGTGGTAGATCGTGATTTATATTTTCTAAATGTATAGACGGACCCCTAATACATTTTCACGTGTAACTCTATTTAAAATTGATTTAAGGTATATAAATAGGTATGTTTTTCGAACCGCCTTGATCTCAGAAATCTGAATATGAAGTCAAATATAGGGGTTGCCATTGAAGAAAATGACGTTAATGCCAGTTTTAATATGTAGACGACCCCTTAGGCAAAATTTAACTATACCGTTATAAACTAGACGTTATTACAAATCGATCGGTACCAGTCAAATGTTTCTACGATAATTTGCGGCGAAATTAGGGGGGGGGGGCGTTTTTTTTTGGGTGACTGTACAAACAAAATACGATATGGACACCACATGACTTCCTTGTACAACAATAGAAGTATACATACTCTTATGAAAACATTAGCAGTTTTTCATGAGGTAACTCATTCCTAAATAAACAAGCAGGAACACAATCCACGAACATTCCTTTAAAAATATAAAACAATAAATAAATAAATAAAATAAACTGCTACTCGAACGAAAAAAGTCACGATAATACAGTTATGTATGTAGCTGTGACAAATATACTATTACAGGAATTGTTGCAGAATATATCACTAGTAAATGCGCAGTGTAGAGTACAATCACAATCATTTGAATTTTGTTCTCATTAGCAAAAATTAGTGGCGTTAAAAGATGAATTTCAGCAAAGTAATTTACGCAGTTAAAATTGAGAAAGTGTTTTTGGCTATCCTGAAGCAACATTTCCCGCAAAATTTTATCGCTAATCTCACTATACTGCAAATTAGTAGCCAGCGTAGATTTTTGGTTTTCACACCGAATCTGGCGATTCGGCGACGAATTTGGCGACTTGCCGAACGAATTTCTCGAAATTTTTGAGTTTATTGTTGCCAGTTTTGTTCTCATTGGCAAAAATTAGTTGCGGGAAACGATAAATATTAACAAAATAATTAACTCAGTTAAAATTGAGAAAGGTTGTTTAGCTAGCCTGAAACAACATTTGCCACAAAATTTTATCGCTAATCCCACCATACCGCAAATTAGTAACAAGCATAGATTTTTGGTCTTGGCATCGAATCTGGCGATTCAGCGTCGAATTTGGGGACTTGGCGAACGAATTTGTTGAAAATTTGTAGTTTAGTGTTGCCAAACTTTGAAAGCTTTAACTTCAATAATAACAGAGTTCTGGAATGCTTTGAAAATTTTATTTGTTTATTCCGCAGAACTAGATTATTCAAAAGTTCTATAAATGGCAGAGAATACTTAAAAAAAAAAAGAAGAAGAAGAAGACGATTGGTTGTTGATGATTGTAGACTAGAACTTGTCTACATCTTTACGTGTTACTTTCTACACGGTATTACAGTAAAAGTGGAAACAGATGAAATTTTTTTCATTTCCACGAAGGTAGGCTTTGACTTAGCGTCAAATTAGGCATTCAAATGTGACGAAAAATAGTAGTAAGGGATTTACAAAATTTACCTCAATTGGAATCTAGTTCTGGAAATTATGTAACGACACATTGGTTTCTCGTGCAGAACTACCTTGAAAATTCCATAAACCACTAACAATACTTTCGATGAATTTAAATTACATTCAGACTTCGAAATATTCACCTGTTCCTGATTTAGCGAAATTTATGCTGTACAGTGTATTTAAAAATGTTTACTGTTCAATGTATTTTTCTAGTGAATTTTGTCCCCTTACTACTTCCGGTGTGATTTTTTTTTTTTTTTTTTTTTTTTTTTTTTTTAACACACTTGACATTGTGAGTTCTTTCGTGTTAGGGCATCTAAAAGATCGACAACGTTTTTTATATCATTACAGGCTCTATCTATGGGCTGAATATTCATTAAATGAAATACATTCGTCGAATAGAACCTACTTCTGTTTTAAAGAATGAATTTTTACATGCTAAAATGTCGGCAACATTCACAACAATAAAATTATGGCTTCTATCTACGGGCTGAATATTCATTAAATAAAATGCATTCGTCGACAAGAACCTGCTTATGTCTTTAAGTATAACCTCCTACAAGCAAAAATGTCATCAACTTTCATAACAATATCATTACTAGCTCTATCATTAGCTTCCTTTGAAACCTCTATGATAGTAGATCATGTATAATGGACAAAATCTTTGTATTTTTGGCCATTATGAAGATAATTTTCCTAAATATCTCCAAAACGGAAAACAATATAAAGTCCAAAAAAGGAGGTTCTCAGCTAGATCTTATGAGAAACCTATATACCAATTTTCAACGTTCTACGTCTGACGGTTTTTGAATTTTGTGAGATACATTACAGGGTCTATCTACGACCTGAATAATCAGTAATAAAATGTATTCGTCGACAAGAACCTACTTATGTCTTTAAGCATAAATTTCTATACGCAAAAATGTCTTCAACTTTCACAATAATATCATTACTGGCTCTATCATTAGCTTCTTTTGAAATGTCTATGATGGTAGGTCATATATAATGGCCAAAACCTTTGTATTTTTTTGTCATTGTGAATATCATTTTCTTAAATATATCCAAAACGGAAAATTATAGAAAGTCCAAAAAGAGAGGTGCACAACTAGATATTATATCAAATTTATATACACACACACATACTTACATACAGACGTCACGGTGATTCCCCTAACAGCACATTTCATCCACAAGACATCCTCAGGATATCCTAGGAATGAAAGTATGTCCTCAGGATGCACTATGGATAAGTGTGCTGTTAGGGTCGTGTAATGTCGTTAAATTCTCTGAAATGGGAAATCGTATTAAAACCAAAGTTGCTGGTGTACAACTAGACATCATAAGAATCACACATATAAATTTGTAGCATTCTACGATCAAAAAATCTGTTTCGCAAATCGAGATTACTATGCTTCCTCAATCTCTGTATAAGGAAGTAACAAGGGTTTCTAGAAAAATAAACGCGTCACAATTGGCGAGAAATCAAGATTCTCCATTTTCGGCCTCGAAATCAATGAAGAACTGCAATGAACTCAAAGTTTCCTATATTCTTTTAAGCATTTACATTTAAAATAAAAATGAAATAAATACAGAAATCCTGTAATTAGTGGTTATTTATTCCTACAACAAAACTGTGTGCATCAGCCAGATTCCCATCAACCCTCTTTTTTTTCCTTTTTTCACATGTTATCATATGGATTTTTTTTTTTTTTTTTCCATAAAGAAATCTCATTCAGATATGAAATTTTTGTAATTATGTTCAGTGAATATGTCGTAATTTAGCTTAGCGAGCAATTTTTGAAATAAATAAATAAATAAATAAATACTGTATTTCATTAAGTAAACTTAGGACTCTATGTTTAGATATCTATTTAAATTTACTTTTTTTTTAAATCGCCCACTAAGCCAAAAGGCGACATACACAAAGAAAAATGTTTAAAAAAGAATTAAAAAATTTCGCTTTTGAATGACGTATTCTTACAAAACGATGCAATGAAAATTGCATGGATAGCATGGGAAAAATTCTGATGTGGGCACCACTTGACTTCCTTATACAACCATAGAATCATACATTCTCTTATGAAAACATTGACAGATTTGAATGAGGTAACTCATTCGTTAATAAAAAGGCAGGAACAATCCACGAACATTCCTTAAATAAAAAAAAAATAAAAAAAATCTGCTACTTGAACCAAAAAAGTCACGATAATACGGTTATGACAAGTATACTATTACAGGAAAATCTCATTGTTACAGAATATCTAACTGGTAACTGCACAGCTTAGAGTACGATGAAAATCATTCCAATTTTGTTCTCATTGTCAAAAATTAGTGGTTGGAAACGATAAATTTTCGCAAAATAATTAACTCAGTTAAAATTGAAAAAGGGTTTTCGGCAATCCTGAAACAATATTTGCCGTAAAATTTTATCGCTAATCCCACCATAAAGCAAATTAGTAGCTAGTGTAGATTTTTAGTCTTGGGATCGAATCTGGCGATTCGGCGTTGAATTTGGCGGCTTGGCGAAAGCATTTGTCGAAAGATTGTAGTTTACTGTTCCCAGTTTTGTTCTCATTAGCAAAAATTAGTGGCGGTAAACGATAAATTTAAAAAAATTAATTAACTCAGTTAAAATTGAGAAAGCGTATTTGGCTATCCTGAAACATTTGCCACAAAATTTTATCGCGAATCCCACCATACCGCAAATTAGTAGCCAGATTAGATTTTTAGTCTTGGCATCGAATCTGGCGATTCGGCGTTGAATTTGGCAGCTTGGCGAGCGCATTTCTCGAAAATTTGTAATTTACTGTTGCCAATTTTGTTCTCATCGGCAAGAATTAGTGGCGGGAAACGATAAAATTTAGCAAAATAATTTATTCAGTTAAAATTGAGAAAGGATTTTGGCTATCCTGAAACAGCATTTGCCACAAAATTTTATCGCTAATCCCACCATACCGCAAATTAGTAGCAAGTGTAGATTTTTGGACTTGGCATCCAGTCTGGCGAATTATCGTCGAATTCTACTTTGCAAAAAAATTTCTCGAAACTTTGTGGTATAGTGTTGCCAAAGTTTAGAAGCTTTAACTTCAATAATAACAGAGAATACTCTGGAAAATTCCATTTGTTTATTGCGCAGAACTAAATTCTGCGAAAGTTCTATAAATGACACACGACTATAAAAAAAGAAAAAGAAGAATGATTATTTACGATTGCAGACTAGATCTTGCCTATATCTTTGCGTGCTACTTTCTACACGGTATTACAGTAAAAAGTGGAAACAGATGAAAATTTTTTATTTCCACGAAGGTTTCGGGGACATGGACGGAATGGATGAAGGCTTTGGCTTAGCGTCAAATTAGGCATTGAAATGTGGCGGAAAATGGTAGTAAGGGATTTACAAAATTTGTGAACTTTATTTTACTTGGAGTCTAGTTCTGGAAATTTTATAATAACACATTGGTTTCTCGCGCAGAACTACCTTGAAAATTCCATAATCCACTGACAATACTTTCATTGAATTTAAATTCTATTCAGACTTCGAAATATTAGCCTGTTCCTGATTCAGCGAAATTTATGCTCTACAGTCTATTTAAAAATGATTATTTGATTTCTTTTGTAAAAATTACCGTTTCGTTGGATTGTTCCAAGTTTTTTTTTTTTTTTTTTTTTTTTTGTGTGTGTGTGTAGCAAAAATTCAACTGTTTACTGAACATTAATTAAATAAAGTGCATTCGTCTACTGGAACTTGCTCATTTCTTGAAGAATTACTTTCTACACGCTAAAATATCGACAACGTTTTTCATCAATATCATTACAGGCTCTATCAATGGGCTGAATATGTATTAAATGAAATGCATTCATCGACTAGAACCTTCTTCTGCCTTAAAGAATGAATTTCTACACGCTAAAATGTCGACAACTTTCAGAACAATAAAATTACAACATAAGTCTACGGGCTGAATATTCAGTAAATAAAATTCATTCGTCTACAAGTACTTACTTATGCCTTTAAGCAAAAATTTCTATACGCAAAAATGTCTTCAACTTTCATAATAATATCATTATTGGCTCTATTCTTAGCTTTTTTTTTAAATGTCCATGATGGTAGGTCATATATAATGTCCAAAACCTTTGTATTTTTGGTGATTATGAGTATCATTTTCTTATATATCTCCAAAACAGAAGATCATAGAAAGAACAAAAAGAGATGTGCATAACTAGATGTTACAACAAATCTTTATACCAATTTGCAAATTTCTACGTCCTTGTGTTTTTGAGTTATGTGAGATACACACACACGTTCTTACATACAGACGTCACGAAAATTTGTGTAAAGTCGTTGAAATCTCTGGAATGAGAACACGTACTAAAACCAAATTTGCTGGTGTACAACTAGATATCATAACAGTCACACATATAAATTTGTACCATTCCACGACATTCATTTTTGGGCTATGCGAAAGGCAAAATCCTTTTCGCAAATTGGGATTACTATACTTCCTTATGCTTTGCATAAGTAAGTAAAAAGAAAAAGGGAATGTGATTGTTTTACAGCCTTATGAAACAGCAGAGCTGCAACCTAATCCGCAAATTGCTAGTACCACCCCTTTTTCTACACCAGTCATTTCTTAGAGTTTTTTTCTTCTTAATTCATAGTAAATATATTTGAAGAAAATTACTTTAAAAATTAAGTGGTGTAGAAAAAGGGCGGTACAAACAGTTTGCCGGATTAGGTTGGCAGCTCTGAAACAGGAAAGAGAGCAAGCTCATGCAAAAGATTGCAAAAGGTAAATGAAAAACAAATCATGTGTATTTAGGTTAGGAGATGACACTGGACACCACATGCAACGTTTACAACTCAGTGGGACATGCACGTGTTTTCCTTTCCCATTATTCTGTTAGAACAGCAGTACGGTCATAAAAAAAAGGCCACCCCCTCCTTCTCACCTATTTTTGTCGAAAATCGTCCTATAAATTAAATATACGGCTGATGCCAATCGATTAGTAATCCCGTCTAGCTTATAATGGTATAGTTAGATTTTGTTAAGGGGTCGTCTACGTATTAAAGCAGGCATCAAATTCTTTTTTTTTTTTTTTTTTTTATGTCAACCCCAATTTTTGACCTCATTTTAAAATTTCTGAGATCTAAGTAGTTCGGAAAAAGTCCTATTTATATACTTTATATCAATTCTTGATAGAATTACAAGCGAAAATGTATCAGGGTTTCGTCTATATATTTAGATAAAATAAATTATGATTTACCATAGAAACGGCATTATTCATTCAGATTCATGCCGGAAAAAAAGTATAAAAACATTAATTATGAAATAAAATTAAGTTTATTTGCACAAGGTATTGTCTTTACATTTCAACTTATCTGAATGACTACAGTTCACTCCCGCATAACGAGCTTGAAAGCACAACCAAAATATAGTGAATGGTATTTATACAGCGCGATAAACAGTTCTGTTTAGTGCGTGAGACAAATTTAACATTTTCACACATTTAATCAAATTTTTTATTCCTCTAAGACGTAAATGGCTTATATTTTTCTTCAATAATATATTATATATATATATATATATATATATATATTTAATTTTTTTTACAAAAATGTAGATAGCAAGATAAAATAATAGTAGAAATAATAAAGATAATAATAATATCGGTAAAAATTAAAATAATAATAATATTTAACAAAAAAAAATTATCGATTTTTAGTGGGTGTATTTTTATTTTATACAGTAAGCCTCGCATGAAAGTGTTTCTATAAAGTGCTACATTTAATTTGAGGCGTACAAACCTGCAATATATAATATTAAAAATGATAGATTAACTTTATGTTATAAAACAAAATGACTTTACACATTCGCAATTAAATCATTTAAAGTTAATTCTTCAGCAATCGATGTAGTAAATGACATTGAGGTTTATGCATACCAGCATGACATATAGAGTTAAATGCGAATACGCAAAATAGTTTTTTTTTTTTTCTTTCTTTTAATCATTGTATCAGATATATAGAGGGCGGGGCTTGTTTTCTTTTCGAATTCACCAACAATCTCTCGCCTTTTCTGCGGTAATTTTACGAAAATAATCCAATTTGCATAATAAAAATCAAAATGCTGCTTAGAAATTAATAAGAATAACATAAAATTAAAATAAAATTATTTTCCGCCAAATTATACACAGATAATAGAGACGATACAAATTATAAGAAGTGATAACCCCTTAACAGCAATAAAAAATTAAATATTACTTAACTCGAAAAGCAATGTTATGAACGCGCTGTAAATTTGGAAACCCGTTTTCTGAACAATGCCTGTTCTATTCCTGCAAAAATTTACATAAGTCATAATTCATGATTTTTTCGAATATGCATTTATTAATAATTTTCATAATTCAGAAAATGCTTTCCAATTAAAAAAAAAAAAAAAAAAAAATATGAAATATTTTTGCGTCACTTAATTCTAACGTATAAAAAAAAAAAAAAAAAAAAAAAAAGGTGAATATAATAATTTTTTGGAAAGATATGAATTGATGTTTTTCATATTCATTTAACATTAGTAACTCTATATTTTGACAGCTTATAACTCATGAAAAATCGAGTGATATAAACTTCATTATTTCTCGAGATGATTCCATCTAAATAAATCGAAAAAATATTAAAAATGGCGGTTACCATTCAAAAAATAAAGTTGATGGTTGATTTAATATGTTGAAAGCCCCCTAAGTAAAATCTAACTTTACCGTTATAAACTAAATGTTATTGCAAATAGATTGGTAATTATAGATTGGTACAATATGCATGTTTCTACGATAATTTACGGCAAAATTATACGGGGTGGGTTTTTTTTTTTTTTTTTTTCTGCTGATTTTACATGTGCAGTTGAAAAGTAATACATCAAATACAATGTATTAAAAACTAATTTAAAATGAAACAGAATAAACATATTGCGTTTTTCAGAAAAGTACTTTAAAAATTCTGTTATTTAACTGGAAAATCCCTAAAAAACAGAATATTTTTATGTAAATCACCCCCTCCCCTTGATTGTGCCACTAACATATATTAAAATCACTCCTCTAGGGAGGAGTTCTTGCACCTGACAACTTTCGGGTAGTATTTGCATTCTTATTTAATCCAAATTATATTTCAAGAAAATTCCTGTTTAAAAAAAGTGGTGTACTAAAAGGGTGCCATATAAAAAAATACATATACTACAGAAAATTTCGAAATATACTACGGAATATTAATTTAAATATTAGCAGATACGTACCAAATCAGCTAGTCTAGAACTGCAATTTTCAAATCTCATATGGGGCGTGACCACACTGAATGGGTGGTGCGTATATATGAAAGCAGAAATACTAACACTTTCGCGACCGCATGTGTGACTTTGTGTTTGTTATTTGTGTTTGTGTGTAATGTTTCTCTCTTTTTGAGAGTAAGGTCGTCTGTGGGCGTTATTCTCTCCAGTTACAATATTTCAGAAAAAAAATAAAAATGTATATTCTTATTCATGTTCATATTACAAATGGTTAGTGAATCTACGTCAGCGGTCGCGAAAATGTTAACACTTTCACGACCGCATGTTTTTGTCTTTTTGACAGTAAGGTCCGTCTGTGGGCATTATTCTCCAAAGTTACAATTTTTCAGAACAAAATTAACTGATATTTATTGAAGTTTTATTTTTCCGACTGAGTAAAAATAATGCCTGGACTGGGAGTCGAACCCCGGATCTTTGACTTACAAGGTCAAGGCTCTACCAATTGAGCTATCCAGGCCGACACACCGGTCAGCATTACTCACTCAGAAGTTACCGGGGCTCGACTCCCGGTCCAGGCATTATTTTCCCTCAGTCGGAAAAATAAAATTTCAATAAATATGCTTTTCTTCCACAGTTGATTGTGTGATTTTAATAAAAATTAATTGAATTGACATTTATATTGCAAAAGGTTATAGATTATAATCATACTCTCTCTAATCAAAGTATTTGAACCATAGACACAGCTGCCAATATTTTAATTTATTCCGGAGTAATTTTAGCTCCGTCTGTATTTCGTACCACTTTTTTTTTTTTTTTTTGTAAATTTTTCTTATTTCATGGAAGTTATGTATTGAAGAAAATTTTTGTATAAATAAAGGGGTACGAAATAAAGGCAGGGCTAAAAGTACTCCGGAATAAATTAAAATAATAGCAGTTATGGATAGTATATTGTTTGTACAAATATGAATATTGTGTATACTTTTAAGAAACAAATAGCATACAAATTGCGAAAGAAAAGTCACTGTAGGAGTTACACATATTCAAATGACGTGAATCTACGCAGTGGTCGCGAAAGTGTTAAAAAAAAGTGCTTATAGAAAAGCAATATACAAAATTCATTTTGGCATAATAAATATACAAAATTCATTTACTCTGATCTAATACATTGACAAATAAGATTGTATCAGTGTTGCACGATGTATTTAATGTGAGCAACGGACGTATACGAAGAGCGTGATAAACACTGTATTATATCCTTTTATTAGCCTCCGGGATTTTTAAATAATGAAGTTAGTGGTTCAGGAAGTCGTTTGGTGACCTTTAAAATAGTTTAATAAAGTATCAATTTGTACGTCAGAAATATATTACTTAAAATTTATTTTTATTTAAAATTTATTTATTGTGTAAGCAAAACAATTTAGCTTATGTTATGGATTTAGTTATGGATTTTAAGCACCTGTTCTGCCGAATTATTTCGATTTTTCAACCATTTATATATTTCCAGTACCCCAATAAGTTATTTCCAGAGCTGTCAACCTAATCCAGCAAATTGTTGGTACCGCCCCTTTTATTACACCACTTCATTTTTAGAGTAATTCTCTTCAAATATATTTACGATTAATTAAGAAAACAAATACTCTAAAAATATATTGGTGTAGAAAAAGGGGCGGAACACACAATTTTCCGGATTAGGTTGGAAGCTCGGTATTTCTTTTCTGTTATTTCAAATTTTATAATTTAGGCAAAAATAATATAAATAATTTAATGCGTTATCAAAGAGTATATTGAGTATCTTATACTATTAAGTGAGCAATATGTGTATATTTCACTGATCTCGAAAACGGTAGCTCGGACAGTCACGAGATTTAACACAAAGGTGCCCCCCGAAGGGTCACTGTGCACATCGAAGTGAGATTTTCGAATTTTTGATTAGTTTTTTCTTAACTAATTAAAATGTAAAAATAATAACCTTCTAATTTCTGATAAAAAAGCCATTTAAATTTTAACATTTTATCCATAATTTAATTGTTGCCAATTTTTTTTTTCGACAAAATAATAATAATTAAAAAAAAAAAAAAAAAAAAAAAAAAAAAACGTACATTTATTTAAAATGAGGAAAATAAATCAGAAATATTAGAAAATAAATTAGAAATATCAGTCGCATCGTTACAAATAAGATACCAAATGAAAGGGAAAATTTTTGTAAATCCGATGCATTAAACAGCTTATCAATCGGATGATTAGTTTTTTCTTAATTAATTAAAATGTGAAAATAGTAACCTTCTAATTTCTGATAAGACATTTAAATTTTAGCATTTTATCCATGATTTAATTGTTGCCAATTTTTTTTCGACAAAATAATAATAATAATAATAATAATAATAATAATAATAATAAACGTACATCTATATATTAATAGGCAAGCATAAAATTTGTTGTCCCTTTTTAACATATTAATTATGGGAGTAGAGATTTGAGAAGGGTATCATTCGAAAGGTATGGTTAGCCGGAAGGTGCGAATACAAATATTATTTTCTTACGATGTCAAGAAGGTATTTAAAAATACATTTATTTTTTATGCATTTTCCCCTATTTTTCCCTTTTATACACGTATTCCTTTACATTAAAAAATACCTAAAAGAAGAAAGTTGTTGAATCTGGCAATTTCATAAAGCTCAAATACAACCATAGACACAGTAATTTGTATAATGTAGCATCACTATTCGCAAGCGAAGTGATGACGTCACTGTCTGTCCATGGAGCCATGAAAAATATTTTCTATGTTAATTGTCCATTGGATTTTTTGTAAAAAAATATTAAAAAATAACGGAAATTATCTGCCGATTTTAATTCCGATATTTGGGTATAGTTCTATATAAGTTACTGTCTACATGTGTTTGATTATTTTTTCTGTAAAATTGATAAAATTTTAATTTAAAATCGCAAAACTCCAGAAAAAAAAAAAAAATGGCAAACTTCCAGTTTCGAATGTAAACATAAACATTTCATTTCAAAGGGTGTTATTTAAACAATAAATATTTAACTAATATACTAAATAAAAGGAAAATGGATTTGTTACTAACTGCCGCATGTATAAGTAGACGATACGGAAAAAATTCGAATTTCCGTTTTTTGCTGAATTTACATGTTTTGAGCTTTCTTTACGTTTCAATTGACTGAAATTGGCTACTTATTTTTTAAAAAAGTGTCTTTATTGCTAGCTTTTGTGGGTAGAAGAAGCAAGTAGAAGATACACAAAAACTTCTGATTTCCGGTTTTCGATGAATTTACACGTTTTGAGATTTCCTTGCATTTTAATTAAGTGAAATTGACTACTTATTTTTATTTTTTAAAAAGTGGATTTATTATTCTTTCCTCTGCATATATAAGTAGAAAATATAAGATTCAGAAAAGTTTTAGATTTTCGGTTTTCGATAAAGTTACACGTTTTGAAATCTCCCGAACTCAATTCGACCATTTTTGAAAAATATCTTTTTTTTTTTTCTTTTTTTGTTCAAACACTGTACTTTATGAACCAATCGAATTAATTTAACAGAATTTTATACTTGGTTGGACCTTGGTTTGACATGGTATCTATTAGCTTCTGGGCTGTATCACACAACAAGGGGCGTTTTCGCGTTGCGATTTTCTCTCATTTCAGGAAAGGCTAACATCTACAAAGAGAAATAGTTATATTAAGTAAAACTCTGCTGATTCAGTTAGAGTGAATATCGGCAAACAATTACCGCAGCTGTGTTGCAATTGCATTCCGTTTAGGACAAGGCAATAACTTTGCTTTGCCTCGCTTTGCAAAAAATATGGTCGAGTTTCGACCACTGGGCGATACTAGTTTATTTAAAATGAGGAAAATAAATCAGAAATATTAGAAAATAAATTAGAAATATCAGTCGCATCGTTACAAATAAGATACCAAATGAAAGGGAAAATTTTTGTAAATCCGATGCATTAAACAGCTTATCAATCGGATGATTAGTTTTTTCTTAATTAATTAAAATGTGAAAATAGTAACCTTCTAATTTCTGATAAATAAGACATTTAAATTTTAGCATTTTATCCATGATTTAATTGTTGCCAATTTTTTTTTTTTTCGACAAAATAATAATAATAATAATAATAATAATAATAATAATAAAAACCGTACATTTATTTAAAATGAGAAAAATAAATCAGAAATATCTTATACTATTAAGTGAGCAATATTTGTATATATATTTCACTGTTCTCGAAAACGGTAGCTCGGACAGTCACGAGATTTAACACAAAGGTGCCTCCCGAAGGATCATTGTGCACATCGAAGTCAGAATTTCGAATTTCTGTTTAGTTTTCTTTTAATTAATAAAAATATGAAAATAATAAGCTAATAATAGCAAAAGATTAGCCATGTAAATTTAATCCATAATTTAATTGTTGCCAAAAAATAATAATAATAATAAAATAAAAATACGAGTTTTTTTTTTTTTTTTTTTTTTTTTTTTTTTTCAACAGGAAAATAAATACATTTATCTAAACATGAACAATACTACACACTACTGATCGCAGAGCTTCCAAATTTGGCATATAGGTACCTGGGACCGTGCAGGTGTGAACCTCATCGAGATTTTTTCGAATTTAATTTTTTAAATTAATGTTTTTTCGATTTGAAACATTGGCTTTTATGTTTCATTTTTCATGAATTTAATCTTCGATTGTAATCGTCTGAGTATCTTAGCAATGGCTATATTATGCAATTTATTTTTTATTTAATACATTTATTTGAGGGCGAATCTTTTTTCTCTTTTTAATTTATTATATTTATTGAAAAAAAAATGGTAATGCAGTAGAAAAAATTAAATATATTAAATTTAAAAACGTATTTATAACAGTTATGTTTATGTATAATTTTTGTAGTATAACAACAATTATTTTTGATTTGTTAATTTAATTTCTTTAAAAGTTTTTTTTTTTTTTTTTTCTAATTTATAGTATTTGTCAGGAAATAATGGTAGTATATAGTAGAAAGGATTAAACTGATTGGAAATTATTTGTTTTTTATGTATTTAATTCCTTCTAAAAGAAAATCTACTTTTTATTTTATTTCATTACATTGGTCGGAATCAAATTGTAATACAGTGTAAATAGCATGAGCAATAAAATACTTGGTTCAAAAAGTAAAATATTTAATAGACGCTGAGATACAGTTGTCCTTAAAATCGTAGTTCTTAAATAATGGCAGACCCACCTATCGTCAATAAATACCCATATTGAAATACATAGGAAAGAGATTTCTGCAGGCAGTGGGAACCTGCTCCCGATACAGTGCGGGCAGAGAAAGAGCTGCCGTAGTCAGCGTGTACCCGATGCGAGGTCTAGAGCGATTCCAATATAATTATTTTAGTTTTTATTTATAATGTGATGTGAAAAATAAATAATGATCCAATTCTTTTGGAGATTCATTTAAATATAGTGGCCAGCGAAGCGGGCGTAGCCTGCTAGTGTGTAATGATTTGTACAACGTTTTCAAAGTTTTGCACTGAAATGCTTTCATAAACACATTAACGCCGGGTATATTCCTATTTTAAATTGTAAGCCCGCCTTTTTGTGCTCTGCTAAAACCTTGTATTATATAAGCAAATTATTTTACGTATTTGGGATTAAATGATTCAGATTTTATCATTAGCAATCGATAACATAAATGCCCCGGTAATATATACAATGGCGGCATGTTAAGTGTTAGACACAAATGCGTAAAATTGTTTTCTAAAATAGAGTATTTTTTTTTTTTAGAAGAATGCTTGAGACGGGTTAGTTTTGCTTAAAAAACATATTTTTACGTGACCCTCAAACAATGTGTTAAATTAGATTAGGTTATGCCCTTGTGTTTTTCATTTCTGCTGCTTCCACAATAATTAAAGGAAATCCATATTATATTTTGCAAAGAACGTTATTCTTTTGTAAAACTCTCCTTCATGATAATTCTGCAGTGATAGCAAGGTAACATTGGCACAGGAACAATAAATGATGCCTCATCTTACAAAATGCTGTAATAAAAATATTAAATAGAGACTTTAATGTCTACACCAGAAATATTTTAAAATTAATGTTTTATACTAAATTCTTATGGAGTGCGTTATCCACCTTTTACGTAATAGTACAATGCAAATATTAAAATTAGCAAACGTAATTTTTATTTAATTTTTTGATGAAAGGGAAATTTATTTCATTTGTTTCTATTGCTAGGTAATTTTAGATCTCGGTGAGCATATTCGTTTACTCTTTTGAACGTGTGTTAAATAATTTGTTTTATTTTGATATTTAATGTTTTGTTTTCTAAATCATGGGTTTTTGCTTGAGTGCGGGAGTAAATAATAGTTTCACCGGACAACTCTCATTCAAACTATGCTGTAGTAAAAATATTTATAATGCACTAGTATTTAAACCAAAATTGTTAAAAGTAGTTACGCAAAAGTATATACACCAAAAATTCTAAAAATAAATTGTATTGGAAAAAAATACAATTTACAGTAGTAGTAGCAGACATACTAACATTATTATATATTCCTCAGTATTTCTAGTACCTGCCCTTTTTTCATACTACATTTCTTGATAGGAGTTTTTCTTCTTGCTTAATTACAATTATATAACGGCTAAAATTCCACAACAAATAAAGCGGATGAAAAAATAAGGCTGCACTAACGCAGAAAAATATTTTAAAAAATTTTGTTATTTAAGTGAAACCCCCCCCCCCCTTGTTTACACCAGAAACGTATCTTATAATCCCTACTCTAGGGATTCATTATTATGCATATACATATGTAATGTAAATACGTATACAGAAAAATTTGTTCTGAAATAATGTAGTTTGAAAGAATAACGCCCAGAAGTGGAACATCCTATTAAAAAGACAAAAATATGCTGTCACGAAATTGTTAACTGTTAACTTGTGGTCTACGAACACTACAATACTCAAATACAAAAAAAAAAAAAAAAAAAAAAAAAGACAACAGGGTTAAAACAGAGTTTTTGCGGTGAAAATCTAGGGAAAGTTATTTAATACTTAAGAAAAAAGACTTAACCATACATACCAACCTAACCCGGAAGATTGCTAGTCCCTGGCCTTCCACCTATTTTTTTCACACCAATAATTTTTCAGAGTATTTTTCTTCTTATTTATTCATAAATATATTTGACGAGAATTATTCTAAAAATTAAGTGATGTAAAAAAGGGGCATGAACTAAACAATCTGTGGGTTAGGACAGCAAGTATGCTTAACGTATTAGGATCGGATGTGTTCCTATCTTGTAACGTGAGCCACGCCTTTACACATTTTTCTAAAACTTTATATTATAAAATAAAATGACTTTGCATATTCGCAATTAAATAATTTAAGTTAAGTCTTCAGCAATCGATGTAGTAAATGACATTGAGGCTCATGCATACCAGCGTAACATATACAAATATGCAAAATAGTTTTTTTTTTTTTTTTTTTTTTTTTTTTTTTTTTTAATCATTGTATCAAATATATAGAGCTTGTTTTTTTTTTTTTTTTTTTTTGAATTCACAAACAATATCTCACCTTTTCTGCGGTAATTTTACGAAAATAACCCAGTTTGCATAATAAAAATCAAAATGTTGCTTAGAAAACAATAAGAGTAACATGAAAGTAAAATAAAATAATTTTCCGCCAGATTATACACAGATAATAGAGACGATAAAAATTATAAGAAGTGATGGCCCCTTAACATCAATAAAAAATGAAATATTACTTAACTCGAAAAGCAATATTAGGAACGCGCTGCATATTTGGAAACCCGTGTTCTGGACAATGTCTGTTCTATTCCTGCAAAAATTTACATAAGTCATAATTCATAATTGTTTCAAATGTGCATTTATAGATAATTTTCATAATTCAAAAAATGCTTTTCAATAAAAAAAAAATGCATGAAATATGTTGACGTCACTTCATCTAACGTATAAAAAAAAAAATAATAATAATAATAATAATACAAAAATTTTTTTGTTAAGATATGAATTGATGTTTTTCTTATTCATTTAACATTAGCAACCCCATATTTTGACAGCTTATAACGAATGATAAATTGAATGAAATATATAAAGTTTATTATTTTTCGCGATGATTTCATCTGTATAAATCGAAAAACTATTTAAAATGGCGGTTACCATTCTATAAATTAAAGTTAATGGTGGACTGCATATGTGGACGGCCCCCTAAGTAAAATCTAACTGCACTGTTATAAACTAAATGTTATTGCAAATAGATTGGTAATCATAGATTGGTACAATATGCATGTTTCTAAGATAATTTACGGCAAAATTATGCGGGGATGTTTTTTTTTTCTGTTGATTTTACATGTGCAGTTGAAAAGTAATACATCTAATACAATGTATTAAAAACTAATTTAAA
The DNA here is from genome assembly GCA_963930645.1 of Salticus scenicus. NCBI lineage: Eukaryota > Metazoa > Arthropoda > Arachnida > Araneae > Salticidae > Salticus > Salticus scenicus. The sequence goes on along the minus strand of OZ005654.1, from coordinate 196,030,256 downwards.
ATGAAACAGATTAAACACATTGCGTTTTCAGAAAAGTACTTTAAAAATTCTGTTATTTAACAGGAAAATCCCTAAAAAACAGAATATATTTATATAAATCACCCCCTTCCCTTGATTGTGCCAGTAAAATATATTAAAATCTCTTCTCTAAGGAGGAGTTCCTGCACTTGACAACTTTCGGGTAGTATTTGTCTTCTTATTTAATCCTAATTATATTTGAAGAAAATTAGCGTTTAAAAAAAGTGGTGTACTAAAAGAGTGCCATATAAAAAAATAAATATACTACGGAATATTAATTAAAATGTTAGCAGATACCTACCAAATCAACTATTCTGGAACTGCAAATTTTAAACCTCATAAGGGGCGTGACCACACTGAATGGGAGGGGCAAGTATACGAAAACGGAAATATTAACACTTTCTCGACCGCATGTTTTTGACTTTTTGACAGTAAGGTCGCCTGTGGACGTTGTCCGGTTTCCACTACGGCTTTTTCGACGGCTTCAATTCAGAATCCTTTGATGTGGTCAGCCGGACTCAAAACCCTCGAACGGCGTTGGAAGAGCCTGGTTCTAACCCCCAGCTGAGATAATTGAGGGGCCAGAGACAGATACATTTGCAGGGATGGAACATGGGCGCAGAATTCATACCGGAATCCGTTGAAGAAATTTCTGTACCTATAATATCGCTGATTTAAGAAGTAGAAAATTTTCTTACATTGATAGTGGTATGAATTCTGCGCCCGTGTTCCATCCCTGCATTTGTCAATTTTGCATGCTTTCCTTTGAAGTAACTTCGAAATCTGATAAAAAAAAGGTTACAACTCATGACAAGACATTTGGCTCTTTGTGTGTGGAGCGTGATTAATGGTTTTTTGGACAAGGAAGATCCAACTATAGTAGAAAACGGCCTTTATTCTCTCCAGTTACAATATTTCATAATAATATATATATATATATATATATATATATATTCTTATTCAGGTTTATATTACAAATGGATAAACATTATAATTTTACTCTTTCTAATCAAAGTATTTGTATCCATAGCATATTGGTCGTGAAAATATGAATATTGTGTATATTCTTAAGAAATAAATGACATACAAAATGTAAAAGGCGGAGTTACAGATTTTCAAATGATGTGAATCTACGTCAGCTGTCGCGAAAGTGTTAACACTTTCACGACAGCATGTTTCTTTTTTTTTTCTTTTTGACAGTAAGGTCCGCCTATGGGCATTATTCTCCCAAGTTACAATTTTGCAGAACAAAATTTACAGAATTCACATTTATATTAGAAATGGTTATACATTATAATCATACTCTCTCTAATCAACGTATTTGAACCATAGTCATAGCTGCCAATATTTTAATTTATTCCGGAGTAATATTAGCCCGCCTCTATTTTACCCTGTACTAATTTTTTTTTTTTTACAGTAATTTTTTCTTATTTTATCGAATTATGTATTGAAGAAAATTTTTGTATAAATAAAGTGGTTCGAAATAAAGGCAGGGCTAAAAGTACTCCGGAATAAATTAAAATATTGTCAGCTATGGATATTATATTGATTGTACAAATATAAATATTGTGTATACTTTTAAGAAATAAATAACATACGAATTGCGAAAGAAACGCCCTTAGGTGGTGTTACAGATTTTCAAATGACGTGAATCTACGACAGCGGACACGGAAGTGTTAAAAAAAAAAAAAAAAAAAAAAAAAAAATGCTTATAGAAAATCAGTACAAAATTCATTTTGGAATAATAAACATATAAAATTCATTTACTCTAATCTAATACATCGACAAATAAGATTGTATCAGTGCTGCACGGATGTATTTAATGTGAGCAACGGACGTATACGAAAAGCGTGATAAACACTGTATTATATCCCTTTATTATATCCCTTTATTATCCTCCGGGATTTTAAATAATGAAGTTAGTGGTTCTGCAAGCCGTTTGGTGACCTTTAAAATAGTTTAATAATGTGTCAATTTGTACGTCAGAAATATATTACTTAAAATTTATTTTTTATTTATAATTTATTTATTGTGTGAGCAAAACAATTAAGCTTATTTTATGGATTTAGTCATGTATTTTAAGCACCAGTTCTGCTGAATTATTTCGATTTTTCAACCATTTTTATATTTCCAGTATCCCAATAAGTTATCTCCAGAGCTGCCAACTTAATCCGGCAAATTGTCACTACCGCCCCTTTTTCTACACCACTTAATTTTTAGAGTAATTCTCTTCAAATATATTTTCGATGAATTAATACGATGAACAAATTCTCTAAAAATATATTGGTGTAGAAAAAGGGGCTGTACAAACAATTTGCCCGTTTAGGTTGGCAGCTCTGTATTTCTTTTCCGCTATTTTAAATTTTGTAATTTGGGCAAAAATAATATAATTAATTTAATGCGCTATCAAAGAGTATATTGAGTATGTGTAATGATTTAATGATTTGCACAACAGTTTCAAGAATTTTGCACTGACATGCTTTCATTAACACAATGGCGTCGGGTATATTCCTATTTTGAATTGTAAGCTCCGCCTTTTTGCGTTCTTCTAAAACGTTGTATTATATAAGAAAATAATTTTACGTATTTGGGATTAAATGATTCAAATTTTATCATTAGCAATCAATGACATAAATGCCCCTGGAATATATAAAATGGCTGCACGTTAAGTGTTACACCCGAATACGTAAAATCGTTTTCGAAAATGGAGTATTTTTTTCGAGGAACGTCTGAGACGGTGCTCGTTTTGCTTAAAAAACGTATTTTTACGTGACCCTCAAACAATGCGTTAAATTAGATTAGGTTATGCTCTTGTGCTCTTTGCTTCCATAATATTTAAAGGAAATCCATATTATATTTTGCAAAGAACGTTATACTTTTGTAAAATTCTCCTTTATGATAATTATTCAATGCTAGCCAGGTAACATTGTCACAGGAACAATAAATGATGCATCATCTGACAAAATGCTATAATAAAAATATTAATCAACGACTTAAATATCCACACCAGGAATATTTTAAAATTAGTATTTAAGAATAAATTGTTATGGAGTATTATGTTTTACGTATTAGTTTATTGCAAATATTAAAGTTAGCGAATTCGGCATTAGCTCGAATTTGCTGTTTGAAAATAATAATAAGTGCAACTCCATGACTTGAGTTTAGTTTTCTTGTTTTTTTATGTAAACGTACTTTTTATTTAATTTTCTATTGAAAGGGAAATTTATTTCAGTTGTTAGGTAATTTAAAATCTCGGTGAGCATATTCGTTTACTTTTTTGACTGTGTGTTAAATTATTTGTTTTATTTTGGTATTTAATGATTTGCTTTCTAAATCATGGGATTTTGCTTGAGTGCGGGAGTAAATAATATTTTCACCGGACAACTCTCATTCAAACTATGCTGTAGTAAAAATATTTATAATATACTAGTATTTACACCAAAATTGCCTATCGGAAAAGTGTAATAGAAATTTTCCAGTAGCCAAAAAGTGAAAAAATTAGCAACTATGGTCTCAGATGTTATAATTTTTTATTTTGTTTACTACTACTTCGTGTAAAAAATGCGTGAAAAAAAAATAAGTATAAAAAAATAAAAGTAAAAATATTAAATTTAAGAAAAAATTATAAAGTAAAATACATTATTGTAACTAATCAAGGTTTACTTTTAAAATCACGTTTAATTTCATATCTGTTATTCATATTATTCTAAATATTGTTTTCTTCTGAGGTATTCTAGTTTGATGTGGATGTAAATTGTGGACAGATAAGAAAATAAGAAACTTTCAAAGAAAGCATGGATAAAATAAACTAAATATTTCTTTTTGTTTTAGAAAAAAATATCTGATTTGGATACCACTTAACTTCCTTATACAACCATTGATATTGGCATATTGCTACGAAAATATTCACATTTCCGTTTGCAGTAAGTAGTTAATAAATAGGCACATTTCAGTCTATGAATATTCCCGAAAGAAAGTAAAGGAAATTATATTTCGAAAAGAAAATTATTTAGTTTTTGAGAGTTATCGCTGTAACAGAAAAATTGTTCCAAGTATTTTGAATCCTTGCTCTCAATTCCTCATTTTTTTTTTTTTTTTTTTTTAATTCTGTAAAAGAATTCTTGAGAATAGACAACAAATTTTTATGTCGATTTTAAAAGGGTGAATTATCCGGTTATTTTGAACCCAGCCTCTAATAACGTCAATTCAACTTGCATTGACTAAATCCATAGTTTTCTTTGCAATGTCAAGTGCATGAAGACTCCTTTGTCTTTTCTTAGGTACAGGACTCTATTGCCCAGAGCACCTAAATTAACAGGCAAAATTACATCTGAACATTAAAGTTTTGTGCAGGAACTATATTAAGGAACAAACAAAAAGCCGCGCTTGGATATTTTCCATTTCTTCTTCTGAAATAGCCAATTTTATTGTTTTAAAAGTAAATTTTCGAACGGGTATTATTACGTTGTGTTCCATACGTACACTTTAGGATTGAGCCAAGTAATAAAAATAAAATGCAATTATTCGAAAAATTGTAATTTTAAAAAGTATTTCAAAAATGGCAAGAATAAAGCAGTTAACGGTATCTCAAAAATTGTTAATTTTAGAGTGAAAATCAATAAATATTTTAATACGCGGGATGTCATATTGGCTAAATTTTAACGAAATACTAATGAGTTGCTTTTTATCAATATAAAAATTTTGGTTGTTTAAACTGAAAATTTGTCTCTAGGCGACCGCGTTGTTCATCCAATCGAGATGACCGCAAGTTAAAAAGACAGTGCTTAAAACATCAGTTTGTATTATATTTAGAACATAGAATGGATTCATAAAAAGTGTTTAGTAACATAATTTATTTAAATACAGTACAACAACGGTTAAACAAACCAAGTTTAAGTGCCAGAGAATATGAAAAAAAATCCTTTCTTAACGAAAAGAATTAGGAAAACAAGACTTGAGAGGGTTAAAGAAACTAAAAAATGATCAGTTAATTATTGGGCTGAAGTGTTGCTTGGTTTTGAATCAAGTTCAACTTATTTCGAGCTGACGGAAACAAGCAAGTCTGATGACGAAAATTTGAACTACTTAATGAAAATCGCACTTTTAAAACGTTGACGTATTCTCTTTCTCCATACATTATGATACGAAAAGTGCATAATTTTTCAGTGAGTCGGACAAATTTTAATGTTCAAGGAATCAATTAACCCGAAATGAAACTCGGCCATTAAAAATTTTATGCCTGACCGACTATTTCGGAAGTATTTCAGACATTTCCACAATCAGCATTTCAAGATGATAATGAGCCTAGTTACATGGCGCCTGTGGTACATTTATTTGGTTCAAGTTAGTAAAATTACCTACCCATTCCCACGAGCATCTATAATTTTGTAAGTTAACATAACTCTTTTTACTTAAAGTTAAATCGCACAAAGACTATCATAGAATTTCTTCTTTTCTAGACATGAAAATAGTCCTAATCTCAATGCGTTCGAAAATGTTTAGCCTATAAAAGAGGGTGAGGATTCTAAATTTGTAGCCTACAACTTTCCAAGTACTAGAAAAAGTAATTTATGATATTTGGCACAGTGAAATGTCTGAGTTTTGTGTTGAAAAACTGCAAAATACTATGCTATTGCGCATGACAGCAGTAATTCCATATAAAGGTGGAATTATCCAATACAAAATGCATATTTTTATTAAGTAATTGTTTAAATGTAACAAATAAAAAGTCTTATTTCATACAATAAAATATAACGTGTCTATCTTATATAAAAAATTATAATAGAATTTTCAAATATATGTTTATTATATTACGTTTAAAAAGAAAATTTTAAGTAGGTTTTTATTAAATGCTTCATAGAGTGTAATAAAGCGAATTATTAAATCAAAAATGTACATAGGTATCATGTTATGACTTCCGTATTATGCAGGCATAACAGTTTTGTTTGTTTCAATCATTAGTTTTTAAGGTATTACAAACACAAAAGGTAAAAGTCGATTTTTTTTTTTTTTTGCAGTGCGGCTTTTTTCTAAAATCAGTTAGGAAATAGTATTTTCCGTGATTCATTTTCCATGAGTCAGTCCTCCAACTGATTTCATTGGATGTATTAAACTCATTTCTATGCACATGTCAGTTCATGTTCCACTCCAAAACTTCTACAATCGCCTTTCAGTAAACAAACTTTTTTCCTTTTTTTTTTTTGTAAATAAGTCAATTTTCTTTTGTGTTATCTTAGTATGTATATACGATCCTAAGTTTTTCTTCAGATTGGTTAGCTTCTCGATTTTTATACCAGTTCTCTAAGATTTTGTGCGCACTATCTGCAAAACGCATAAAATTTTCTCTACAGCTAACATTTGAAACAATCATTCTGTCTTAGAAATGATCTTGCAGGAGGTTTTTGAAGTACACTTCTGAAAATGTGTTTTCTTCCCTGAACAATTCTTTTAGCATATCTTTTAATTCTTTAATAGTATATTAGCACTCGTCATTTTCTTCAATAATTTTGCAGAGTTGACAAAACGCGTTTCATAAAGTTTCACATTTGCGTCTACCTTTCTTCACTTCTTCAGATTTCACTTTAATGAAATTTTTGTAACATGGAAAATGGTAGCGCCCTTCTGCTGCTACAAGATCTATTATGCTTAAGATTCAGGATTTTACGGTTTCTCCAAATTTATCATTTCTCTCTTCGCATTTTTCTTATAATTTATCTTTGAATTCTATTGTTATCACAAGATGAATCCCTTTTCTACGAGATTTTTCACTTTTTTTTTTCTTTAAATGCTATTTTTCCACACAAAAAAAAAATAAATTTTTCTTAAAGTCAAATGCATTTAAAGATCCACTAAGAGTAGGGGCTCAAGATAATATAGAATATGAATTTTCCATAATTGAGCTGATGGCAGCTTTGATGGAAGTTGGTCTAGTATAGTTTCGTCGGCATTCCTTGTGTACCTTCAGTGACGTTCTTCCGTATAATGTTTCATGAATTCCATCATTACGACTGACACTCGCGTTGTATATTGTTGGTAATCCTTTCTATATAATTACCATTTTACAGATAATTCCTTTTTAAAGATAATGCAGATTTCATCTAAGTTATCCATATTCTTCTCTTTTTTCTTTCGTTACACAAAATTTATAACAAGACTTCAAATTCTTTAAAAAATGAAAAAGCAACTAAAATATGCTTTCACTAGCTTATAAATATAAACGATACAAAATCACATAGCTGTAAAACGCACCCTAAACGTACTAAGAATGAGAACTAACAAGCATAGAAATTGTTTAATGAGGGTGACTTAAGAGATAAGAAATAGGATATCCAATTTCAGTCACGTGTGTTTTACACTACACATGACCACATGATGACCAGGACCCAAAAATTTAGAATGAAAGACGCTGTTTATAGAAAATAAAATTTTTTATATTTTCACCATTCATTGATAAACAAAGAAGAAAAATAATAATATTATTATACAATGTAATTTATTCGGGTCAAATAAAAAAGAATCAGTTAACAGAAATTTAATGAATTTGAACACATAAGGATTGCTGTTTAAAAAAGAAAAATTTATTGATGGACCTTTTGATAAAAATGAAATTGTGAAAATACTTTCTTATATTTTTAACATAAAAATGGAAAAAAGGGGCAAAATTTTTCTTTTCCCGCATGAAAACAGTTAAAAGGTTCATATTTCTATATTTTGAGAGTTAAAATTATAATGAGAAAACAATATGGAAGTAGGAAATCTTGTGCAATAAATGTCATAGAATCAGTTAAAATAAAAGTATTAAAGAAGGGACATTCCAAAATTTTTAGATTATTTTAAAATAACTAAAGTTACAGCTTTCTGAAGTTTAAGATACCATTACATTCTGAATTCAAAGGTTGATAATGAAGAAATTTGGAAGAATATATCACTCCACAATACACATCAACTGCAAAGATTGTAAACATTATATGTATTTGATTCACAAATAATCTTTTGCTTACTGGGTTAAAATGGCGGAAAGGGACTGTGTGATTTTTCCGCTTGCAGCAATATAAATACTTTTACAGCCTTCTCCCTTTCACATAACCCCATTAACTCACACATTATTTTAAAGTGCGTAAAATAAAAAATAAAAAAATTACGTAAAACACTATTTCATATTTTTCATATTTTTAACGGGAAGAAGGAACTACCAATAGCTATACAGTGAAAAAAATAAGATTTTTGAGAATTCTGCACTTTTACTGGTATAAATATTAATTTTAGAGCAAAGTTTCAAGTATGAAAGTTATAGAAAATATATTCAGCAATAATATGAAGAAAAAATGAAATTGCTAAGCCAATTATTTTTTGATTTGCAAGCAATTTTCTAATAGTCTTGATGATTTGACGATTAGGAGCTGGGGGGAGGGGGGAGTTCTGAGGGAAAAACATGGAATTTTGACAAAATCTGCCTTCACCATGATCCATCAATAAGGAAGAACTTAGCTTTATCCAAATTTGTTCGGACATTGGCAATTTGTTTTTCCTTTATTTACTGGACTATTATAGATTACAGACATTTTTAAGAAATATTTGAGGCAAACATTATATTAAAATATCTAAAAAGATACAAATTAAAAGCACTAAATTAAAAATATAGATATGACGTACCTTACTTACAACGTGGAAAATATATCCAAGAGCATAAAACACGTCTTACATGGTCAGGAACAACATGGCAAATAAATCTCGACGCTAAGGGAACGCTATATCAGATTGGTACAGTCACCCAAAAAAAAAACGCCACCCCCCCACCTAATTCTGCCGTAAATTATCGTAGAAACATGCGACTGGTACCAATCAGTTTGTAATAACGTCTAGTTTATAATGTTATAGTTAGATTTTACTTAGGGGGTCGTCTACATATTAAAACTGACATCAACTTCATTTTTTTCAATGATAACCCCTATTTTTTATAATTTATTTGAATTCTTTGGATCAAATCATCACGGAAAATGGTATAGTTTATATATTTCGCTCAATTTTTCATAGAGTTATGAGCTGTCAAAGTTTGGGGGTGCTAATGTTAAATGAATGTGACAAACATTAAATCATATCTTCCGAAATAATTATGATATTTAAATTCTGTTTTTTTTTATTCGTTAGAATGAAGTAACCCAAACATATTCCATGCAAATTTTTGCTAAAAAAACACTTTTTGAATTATGAAAATTATTAATAAATTCATATTTGAAAAAATTATGAATTATGACCTATGTTAATTTTTGCACGAATAGAACGGGCATCATCAAAAACATGGGTTTCCAAATTTACAGCTCGTTCCTAACATTATTTTTTGAGTTACAGTGATATTTCACTTTTTATTCCTGTTAGGGGGCCGTCACCTGTTTTAATCTGTATCCTCTATAAGTAAATGCTTGTATATAATTTGACTGAAAACTATTTTAATTTACCTTTATGTTATTTTTATTGTTTCCTAAGCAATATTTCGATGTTTATTATACAAATTGGCATATTTTTGTAAAGTTATCACAATGTAGGCGAGGGATTGTGAAAGAATTTCAAAAGAAAAGAAGCCCCGCCTCTGATTCGCTGAAACACTATTTAAAAAAAAAGACAAATTTGCATATTCCTATTTGACTCTATATGTGACGCTGGTATGCATAAACACAATGGTATTTACTACATCGATTATTGAAGACAAAACTTAAATGATTTAATTACAAATATGCAAAATTATTTTGCTTTATATTATAAAGTTTTAGAAAATTTGTGAAAAGGCGTGGCTATTTACATTAAGCCTTGATATGGAAGCTATGTTGCTGTTTTTCGATGCTGCGAAAGTTACAAAATATATTTGTGCTAATATACTATACAGATAGAAGAATAATTATATAATATGAACAAATCTTCTTTAATCAATATGTTTATATACATTACTGTATGGAAATGTTTATATATGAATATTGTATTTATTTTTAATGAGAGATATAAACACAAAATACTAAAAAAAAAGAAGAAAATGTGTTATAAATTTTTATAAATCAAGCAAAATATATATGCATACTTGCCAACCTAACCCGTAACATTGTTAGTTCCCGCCCCTGTGTGTACACAATTTAATTTTTAGAGTAATTAACTTCAAATACATTTACGATTAACTCATTGAGCGCCACGCGAATTCTTACGGAAATCCCATTCAGGCCACACGTGCTGCTTAGAAGCGTGTTATGTTTATCGAGTTTCAATAAACCCCATTAGGCCTTAACGATATAATCCTATAAAAATCCTATAAAAAAAAAAAAAAAAAAAAAAAAAAAAAAAACATGAAGTAAATTTTAAATAAATTCTCAGTAATTACTTAAAACTATGTAAGTTCTGTAGTTTTATATCATATTTTACACTGCCGGCTGACTTAGCCTAAATGAAAAGATCAGTGTCAGCCACCGATGGCTGACTCAGCTCTAAAAAGACTGATGTGAAAAAAATGTACGGATAGGGGCGGGACCAGTAATCTTCCTGGATAGGTTGACAAGAATGTATATACATAGAGCAATGCCAGAAAATGTTCTTTATTTTTCATGAACCAGATGAATGGTATTTTTTTTCTGAATAGTCTATGTATTAAATATAATGCTGCTTTAAATACCCTTTAAATGAAAAGTTTTATTACATAAAGTAATTTTCTGGCACTCTACAGCTCCCAAATGACACACAATACAAAACCCCGCCTTTTTCCAGTGTTTAAAGGGTATTAACGTTTAATATGCTTTATATTCGTTTTGATCTTTCCTTCTCCCCCTTATCTTCTTCTTTTTTCCTTAAAAAAAAAAAAGAGTTATGTAACATTTTGACCTTTTCAAGTGAAGATTTAGATTAAGCGTAGTCAGCCTTTCTACAACCACCGTCCACTTCGGTATCTGTGTTAAATTGTAGAATTTTAGAACATCCCATTAAGTAGTAGGATTTATTATTTTACATATTAATTTGTTACACATTATAAAATATAAAAGCAAAAGAATATCGTGGAGATTTATGTAAAAGTTTTTAATAATGTCATGAAAAAAAATAATAATAATAATAATTAATTAAAAAAATAAATAAATAAAAATAAAAAAATCTGTTTTAATATTTTAAAAAAGTCAATTAAAGAAAATGAAAGTACTGCAGTATCAGAACAAACTCCCATTGTCACTGTGAAACGGCCGTGGGAACCAGGTTGAGTGCCGCCGTTTCAGACAATTATACGGCAGCTTGAGTTAAAATAATTTTGAATTTTCAAACAAATTTAAAACCATTCATCTTTTTTTTTTTTTTTTCTATTGATAGATATTTTAATATCTATTCAAGCTATTTAATTTTCTTCGTATGAAGTGAACTATCTGATGTTTAATCACCAGAAACCAATAAAAATCTTTTAATTCATAAACTAACTCAGAAAGTTCTGTGAATTAGTCATTTTTTTTTATTTTATAGTTAACATTTCTGAAATTTTTTTCCGGTGTGAAACTTAATAAATAATGTATACTGGGTGGTAGATCGTGATTTATATTTTCTAAATGTATAGACGGACCCCTAATACAGTTTCACGTGTAACTCTATTTAAAATTGATTTAAGGTATATAAATAGGTATGTTTTTCGAACCGCCTTGATCTCAGAAATCTGAATATGAAGTCAAAAATAGGGGTTGCCATTGAAGAAAATGACGTTAATGCCAGTTTTAATATGTAGACGACCCCTTAGGCAAAATTTAACTATACCGTTATAAACTAGACGTTATTACAAATCGATCGGTACCAGTCAAATGTTTCTACGATAATTTGCGGCGAAATTAGGTGGGGGGGTGGCGTTTTTTTTTTTTGGGTGACTGTACAAACAAAATACGATATGGACACCACATGACTTCCTTGTACAACAATAGAAGTATACATACTCTTATGAAAACATTAGCAGTTTTTCATGAGGTAACTCATTCCTAAATAAACAAGCAGGAACACAATCCACGAACATTCCTTTAAAAATATAAAAAAATAAATAAATAAATAAAATAAACTGCTACTCGAACGAAAAAAGTCACGATAATACAGTTATGTATGTAGCTGTGACAAATATACTATTACAGGAATTGTTGCAGAATATATCACTAGTAAATGCGCAGTGTAGAGTACAATCACAATCATTTGAATTTTGTTCTCATTAGCAAAAATAAGTGGCGTTAAAAGATGAATTTCAGCAAAGTAATTTACGCAGTTAAAATTGAGAAAGTGTTTTTGGCTATCCTGAAGCAACATTTCCCGCAAAATTTTATCGCTAATCTCACTATACTGCAAATTAGTAGCCAGCGTAGATTTTTGGTTTTCACACCGAATCTGGCGATTCGGCGACGAATTTGGCGACTTGCCGAACGAATTTCTCGAAATTTTTGAGTTTATTGTTGCCAGTTTTGTTCTCATTGGCAAAAATTGTTGCGGGAAACGATAAATATTAACAAAATAATTAACTCAGTTAAAATTGAGAAAGGTTGTTTAGCTAGCCTGAAACAACATTTGCCACAAAATTTTATCGCTAATCCCACCATACCGCAAATTAGTAACAAGCAAAGATTTTTGGTCTTGGCATCGAATCTGGCGATTCAGCGTCGAATTTGGGGACTTGGCGAACGAATTTGTTGAAAATTTGTAGTTTAGTGTTGCCAAACTTTGAAAGCTTTAACTTTAATAATAACAGAGTTCTGGAATGCTTTGAAAATTTTATTTGTTTATTCCGCAGAACTAGATTATTCAAAAGTTCTATAAATGGCAGAGAATACTTAAAAAAAAAAAGAAGAAGAAGAAGACGATTGGTTGTTGATGATTGTAGACTAGAACTTGTCTACATCTTTACGTGTTACTTTCTACACGGTATTACAGTAAAAGTGGAAACAGATGAAATTTTTTTCATTTCCACGAAGGTAGGCTTTGACTTAGCGTCAAATTAGGCATTCAAATGTGACGAAAAATAGTAGTAAGGGATTTACAAAATTTGGAAAATTTACCTCAATTGGAATCTAGTTCTGGAAATTATGTAACGACACATTGGTTTCTCGTGCAGAACTACCTTGAAAATTCCATAAACCACTAACAATACTTTCGATGAATTTAAATTACATTCAGACTTCGAAATATTCACCTGTTCCTGATTTAGCGAAATTTATGCTGTACAGTGTATTTAAAAGTGTTTACTGTTCAATGTATTTTTCTAGTGAATTTTGTACCCTTACTACTTCCGGTGTGATTTTTTTTTTTTTTTTTTTTTTTTTTTTTTAACACACTTGACATTGTGAGTTCTTTCGTGTTAGGGCATCTAAAAGATCGACAACGTTTTTTATATCATTACAGGCTCTATCTATGGGCTGAATATTCATTAAATGAAATACATTCGTCGAATAGAACCTACTTCTGTTTTAAAGAATGAATTTTTACATGCTAAAATGTCGGCAACATTCACAACAATAAAATTATGGCTTCTATCTACGGGCTGAATATTCATTAAATAAAATGCATTCGTCGACAAGAACCTGCTTATGTCTTTAAGTATAACCTCCTACAAGCAAAAATGTCATCAACTTTCATAACAATATCATTACTAGCTCTATCATTAGCTTCCTTTGAAACCTCTATGATAGTAGATCATGTATAATGGACAAAATCTTTGTATTTTTGGCCATTATGAAGATAATTTTCCTAAATATCTCCAAAACGGAAAACAATATAAAGTCCAAAAAAGGAGGTTCTCAGCTAGATCTTATGAGAAACCTATATACCAATTTTCAACGTTCTACGTCCGACTGTTTTTGAATTTTGTGAGATACATTACAGGGTCTATCTACGACCTGAATAATCAGTAAATAAAATGTATTCGTCGACAAGAACCTACTTATGTCTTTAAGCATAAATTTCTATACGCAAAAATGTCTTCAACTTTCACAATAATATCATTACTGGCTCTATCATTAGCTTCTTTTGAAATGTCTATGATGGTAGGTCATATATAATGGCCAAAACCTTTGTATTTTTTTGTCATTGTGAATATCATTTTCTTAAATATATCCAAAACGGAAAATTATAGAAAGTCCAAAAAGGGAGGTGCACAACTAGATATTATATCAAATTTATATACACACACACATACTTACATACAGACGTCACGGTGATTCCCCTAACAGCACATTTCATCCACAAGACATCCTCAGGATATCCTATGGATGAAAGTATGTCCTCAGGATGCACTATGGATAAGTGTGCTGTTAGGGTCGTGTAATGTCGTTAAATTCTCTGAAATGGGAAATCGTATTAAAACCAAAGTTGCTGGTGTACAACTAGACATCATAAGAATCACACATATAAATTTGTAGCATTCTACGATCAAAAAATCTGTTTCGCAAATCGAGATTACTATGCTTCCTCAATCTCTGTATAAGGAAGTAACAAGGGTTTCTAGAAAAATAAACGCGTCAAAATTGGCGAGAAATCAAGATTCTCCATTTTCGGCCTCGAAATCAATGAAGAACTGCAATGAACTCAAAGTTTCCTCTATTCTTTTAAGCATTTACATTTAAAATAAAAATGAAATAAATACAGAAATCCTGTAATTAGTGGTTATTTATTCCTACAACAAAACTGTGTGCATCAGCCAGATTCCCATCAACCCTCTTTTTTTTTTCCTTTTTTCACATGTTATCATATGGATTTTTTTTTTTTTTTGTTTCCATAAAGAAATCTCATTCAGATATGAAATTTTTGTAATTATGTTCAGTGAATATGTCGTAATTTAGCTTAGCGAGCAATTTTTGGAATAAATAAATAAATAAATAAATACTGTATTTCATTAAGTAAACTTAGGACTCTATGTTTAGATATCTATTTAAATTTACTTTTTTTTTAAATCGCCCACTAAGCCAAAAGGCGACATACACAAAGAAAAATGTTTAAAAAAGAATTAAAAAATTTCGCTTTTGAATGACGTATTCTTACAAAACGATGCAATGAAAATTGCATGGATAGCATGGGAAAAATTCTGATGTGGGCACCACTTGACTTCCTTATACAACCATAGAATCATACATTCTCTTATGAAAACATTGACAGATTTGAAT
The DNA here is from genome assembly GCA_963930645.1 of Salticus scenicus. Classification (NCBI taxonomy): domain Eukaryota; kingdom Metazoa; phylum Arthropoda; class Arachnida; order Araneae; family Salticidae; genus Salticus; species Salticus scenicus. Next base: position 196,015,101 of record OZ005654.1, on the reverse strand, counting down.
GAGGTAACTCATTCGTTAATAAAAAGGCAGGAACAATCCACGAACATTCCTTAAATAAAAAAAAAAATAAAAAAAATCTGCTACTTGAACCAAAAAAGTCACGATAATACGGTTATGACAAGTATACTATTACAGGAAAATCTCATTGTTACAGAATATCTAACTGGTAACTGCACAGCTTAGAGTACGATGAAAATCATTCCAATTTTGTTCTCATTGTCAAAAATTAGTGGTTGGAAACGATAAATTTTCGCAAAATAATTAACTCAGTTAAAATTGAAAAAGGGTTTTCGGCAATCCTGAAACAATATTTGCCGTAAAATTTTATCGCTAATCCCACCATAAAGCAAATTAGTAGCTAGTGTAGATTTTTAGTCTTGGGATCGAATCTGGCGATTCGGCGTTGAATTTGGCGGCTTGGCGAAAGCATTTGTCGAAAGATTGTAGTTTACTGTTCCCAGTTTTGTTCTCATTAGCAAAAATTAGTGGCGGTAAACGATAAATTTAAAAAAATTAATTAACTCAGTTAAAATTGAGAAAGCGTATTTGGCTATCCTGAAACATTTGCCACAAAATTTTATCGCGAATCCCACCATACCGCAAATTAGTAGCCAGATTAGATTTTTAGTCTTGGCATCGAATCTGGCGATTCGGCGTTGAATTTGGCAGCTTGGCGAGCGCATTTCTCGAAAATTTGTAATTTACTGTTGCCAATTTTGTTCTCATCGGCAAGAATTAGTGGCGGGAAACGATAAAATTTAGCAAAATAATTTATTCAGTTAAAATTGAGAAAGGATTTTGGCTATCCTGAAACAGCATTTGCCACAAAATTTTATCGCTAATCCCACCATACCGCAAATTAGTAGCAAGTGTAGATTTTTGGACTTGGCATCCAGTCTGGCGAATTATCGTCGAATTCTACTTTGCAAAAAAATTTCTCGAAACTTTGTGGTATAGTGTTGCCAAAGTTTAGAAGCTTTAACTTCAATAATAACAGAGAATACTCTGGAAAATTCCATTTGTTTATTGCGCAGAACTAAATTCTGCGAAAGTTCTATAAATGACACACGACTATAAAAAAAGAAAAAGAAGAATGATTATTTACGATTGCAGACTAGATCTTGCCTATATCTTTGCGTGCTACTTTCTACACGGTATTACAGTAAAAAGTGGAAACAGATGAAAATTTTTTATTTCCACGAAGGTTTCGGGGACATGGACGGAATGGATGAAGGCTTTGGCTTAGCGTCAAATTAGGCATTGAAATGTGGCGGAAAATGGTAGTAAGGGATTTACAAAATTTGTGAACTTTATTTTACTTGGAGTCTAGTTCTGGAAATTTTATAATAACACATTGGTTTCTCGCGCAGAACTACCTTGAAAATTCCATAATCCACTGACAATACTTTCATTGAATTTAAATTCTATTCAGACTTCGAAATATTAGCCTGTTCCTGATTCAGCGAAATTTATGCTCTACAGTCTATTTAAAAATGATTATTTGATTTCTTTTGTAAAAATTACCGTTTCGTTGGATTGTTCCAAGAACTTTTTTTTTTTTGTGTGTGTGTGTGTGTGTAGCAAAAATTCAACTGTTTACTGAACATTAATTAAATAAAGTGCATTCGTCTACTGGAACTTGCTCATTTCTTGAAGAATTACTTTCTACACGCTAAAATATCGACAACGTTTTTCATCAATATCATTACAGGCTCTATCAATGGGCTGAATATGTATTAAATGAAATACATTCATCGACTAGAACCTTCTTCTGCCTTAAAGAATGAATTTCTACACGCTAAAATGTCGACAACTTTCAGAACAATAAAATTACAACATAAGTCTACGGGCTGAATATTCAGTAAATAAAATTCATTCGTCTACAAGTACTTACTTATGCCTTTAAGCAAAAATTTCTATACGCAAAAATGTCTTCAACTTTCATAATAATATCATTATTGGCTCTATTCTTAGCTTTTTTTTTAAATGTCCATGATGGTAGGTCATATATAATGTCCAAAACCTTTGTATTTTTGGTGATTATGAGTATCATTTTCTTATATATCTCCAAAACAGAAGATCATAGAAAGAACAAAAAGAGATGTGCATAACTAGATGTTACAACAAATCTTTATACCAATTTGCAAATTTCTACGTACTTGTGTTTTTGAGTTATGTGAGATACACACACACGTTCTTACATACAGACGTCACGAAAATTTGTGTAAAGTCGTTGAAATCTCTGGAATGAGAACACGTACTAAAACCAAATTTGCTGGTGTACAACTAGATATCATAACAGTCACACATATAAATTTGTACCATTCCACGACATTCATTTTTGGGCTATGCGAAAGGCAAAATCCTTTTCGCAAATTGGGATTACTATACTTCCTTATGCTTTGCATAAGTAAGTAAAAAGAAAAAGGGAATGTGATTGTTTTACAGCCTTATGAAACAGCAGAGCTGCAACCTAATCCGCAAATTGCTAGTACCACCCCTTTTTCTACACCAGTCATTTCTTAGAGTTTTTTTCTTCTTAATTCATAGTAAATATATTTGAAGAAAATTACTTTAAAAATTAAGTGGTGTAGAAAAAGGGCGGTACAAACAGTTTGCCGGATTAGGTTGGCAGCTCTGAAACAGGAAAGAGAGCAAGCTCATGCAAAAGATTGCAAAAGGTAAATGAAAAACAAATCATGTGTATTTAGGTTAGGAGATGACACTGGACACCACATGCAACGTTTACAACTCAGTGGGACATGCACGTGTTTTCCTTTCCCATTATTCTGTTAGAACAGCAGTACGGTCATAAAAAAAAGGCCACCCCCTCCTTCTCACCTATTTTTGTCGAAAATCGTCCTATAAATTAAATATACGGCTGATGCCAATCGATTAGTAATCCCGTCTAGCTTATAATGGTATAGTTAGATTTTGTTAAGGGGTCGTCTACGTATTAAAGCAGGCATCAAATTCTTTTTTTTTTTTTTTTTTTTATGTCAACCCCAATTTTTGACCTCATTTTAAAATTTCTGAGATCTAAGTAGTTCGGAAAAAGTCCTATTTATATACTTTATATCAATTCTTGATAGAATTACAAGCGAAAATGTATCAGGGTTTCGTCTATATATTTAGATAAAATAAATTATGATTTACCATAGAAACGGCATTATTCATTCAGATTCATGCCGGAAAAAAAGTATAAAAACATTAATTATGAAATAAAATTAAGTTTATTTGCACAAGGTATTGTCTTTACATTTCAACTTATCTGAATGACTACAGTTCACTCCCGCATAACGAGCTTGAAAGCACAACCAAAATATAGTGAATGGTATTTATACAGCGCGATAAACAGTTCTGTTTAGTGCGTGAGACAAATTTAACATTTTCACACATTTAATCAAATTTTTTATTCCTCTAAGACGTAAATGGCTTATATTTTTCTTCTATAATATATTATATATATATATATATATATATATATATATTTAATTTTTTTTACAAAAATGTAGATAGCAAGATAAAATAATAGTAGAAATAATAAAGATAATAATAATATCGGTAAAAATTAAAATAATAATAATATTTAACAAAAAAAAATTATCGATTTTTAGTGGGTGTATTTTTATTTTATACAGTAAGCCTCGCATGAAAGTGTTTCTATAATTTTCATAATTCAGAAAATGCTTTCCAATTAAAAAAAAAAAAAAAAAAAAATATGAAATATTTTTGCGTCACTTAATTCTAACGTATAAAAAAAAAAAAAAAAAAAAAAGGTGAATATAATAATTTTTTGGAAAGATATGAATTGATGTTTTTCATATTCATTTAACATTAGTAACTCTATATTTTGACAGCTTATAACTCATGAAAAATCGAGTGATATAAACTTCATTATTTCTCGAGATGATTCCATCTAAATAAATCGAAAAAATATTAAAAATGGCGGTTACCATTCAAAAAATAAAGTTGATGGTTGATTTCATATGTTGAAAGCCCCCTAAGTAAAATCTAACTTTACCGTTATAAACTAAATATTATTGCAAATAGATTGGTAATTATAGATTGGTACAATATGCATGTTTCTACGATAATTTACGGCAAAATTATACGGGGTGGGTTTTTTTTTTTTTTTTTTTTTCTGCTGATTTTACATGTGCAGTTGAAAAGTAATACATCAAATACAATGTATTAAAAACTAATTTAAAATGAAACAGAATAAACATATTGCGTTTTTCAGAAAAGTACTTTAAAAATTCTGTTATTTAACTGGAAAATCCCTAAAAAACAGAATATTTTTATGTAAATCACCCCCTCCCCTTGATTGTGCCACTAACATATATTAAAATCACTCCTCTAGGGAGGAGTACTTGCACCTGACAACTTTCGGGTAGTATTTGCATTCTTATTTAATCCTAATTATATTTCAAGAAAATTCCTGTTTAAAAAAAGTGGTGTACTAAAAGGGTGCCATATAAAAAAATACATATACTACAGAAAATTTCGAAATATACTACGGAATATTAATTTAAATATTAGCAGATACGTACCAAATCAGCTAGTCTAGAACTGCAAATTTCAAATCTCATAAGGGGCGTGACCACACTGAATGGGTGGTGCGTGTATATGAAAGCAGAAATACTAACACTTTCGCGACCGCATGTGTGACTTTGTGTTTGTTATTTGTGTTTGTGTGTAATGTATCTCTCTTTTTGAGAGTAAGGTCGTCTGTGGGCGTTATTCTCTCCAGTTACAATATTTCAGAAAAAAAATAAAAATGTATATTCTTATTCATGTTCATATTACAAATGGATAGTGAATCTACGTCAGCGGTCGCGAAAATGTTAACACTTTCACGACCGCATGTTTTTGTCTTTTTGACAGTAAGGTCCGTCTGTGGGCATTATTCTCCAAAGTTACAATTTTTCAGAACAAAATTAACTGATATTTATTGAAGTTTTATTTTTCCGACTGAGTAAAATAATGCCTGGACTGGGAGTCGAACCCCGGATCTTTGACTTACAAGGTCAAGGCTCTACCAATTGAGCTATCCAGGCCGACACCCCGGTCAGCATTACTCACTCAGAAGTTACCGGGGCTCGACTCCCGGTCCAGGCATTATTTTCCCTCAGTCGGAAAAATAAAATTTCAATAAATATGCTTTTCTTCCACAGTTGATTGTGTGATTTTAATAAAAATTAATTGAATTGACATTTATATTGCAAAAGGTTATAGATTATAATCATACTCTCTCTAATCAAAGTATTTGAACCATAGACACAGCTGCCAATATTTTAATTTATTCCGGAGTAATTTTAGCTCCGTCTGTATTTCGTACCACTTTTTTTTTTTTTTTTTTTTTTTTTTTTTGTAAATTTTTCTTATTTCATGGAAGTTATGTATTGAAGAAAATTTTTGTATAAATAAAGGGGTACGAAATAAAGGCAGGGCTAAAAGTACTCCGGAATAAATTAAAATAATAGCAGTTATGGATAGTATATTGTTTGTACAAATATGAATATTGTGTATACTTTTAAGAAACAAATAGCATACAAATTGCGAAAGAAAAGTCACTGTAGGAGTTACACATATTCAAATGACGTGAATCTACGCAGTGGTCGCGAAAGTGTTAAAAAAAAGTGCTTATAGAAAAGCAATATACAAAATTCATTTTGGCATAATAAATATACAAAATTCATTTACTCTGATCTAATACATTGACAAATAAGATTGTATCAGTGTTGCACGATGTATTTAATGTGAGCAACGGACGTATACGAAGAGCGTGATAAACACTGTATTATATCCTTTTATTAGCCTCCGGGATTTTTAAATAATGAAGTTAGTGGTTCAGGAAGTCGTTTGGTGACCTTTAAAATAGTTTAATAAAGTATCAATTTGTACGTCAGAAATATATTACTTAAAATTTATTTTTATTTAAAATTTATTTATTGTGTAAGCAAAACAATTTAGCTTATGTTATGGATTTAGTTATGGATTTTAAGCACCTGTTCTGCCGAATTATTTCGATTTTTCAACCATTTATATATTTCCAGTACCCCAATAAGTTATTTCCAGAGCTGTCAACCTAATCCAGCAAATTGTTGGTACCGCCCCTTTTATTACACCACTTCATTTTTAGAGTAATTCTCTTCAAATATATTTACGATTAATTAAGAAAACAAATACTCTAAAAATATATTGGTGTAGAAAAAGGGGCGGAACACACAATTTTCCGGATTAGGTTGGAAGCTCGGTATTTCTTTTCTGTTATTTCAAATTTTATAATTTAGGCAAAAATAATATAAATAATTTAATGCGTTATCAAAGAGTATATTGAGTATCTTATACTATTAAGTGAGCAATATGTGTATATTTCACTGATCTCGAAAACGGTAGCTCGGACAGTCACGAGATTTAACACAAAGGTGCCCCCCGAAGGGTCATTGTGCACATCGAAGTCAGATTTTCGAATTTTTGATTAGTTTTTTCTTAACTAATTAAAATGTAAAAATAATAACCTTCTAATTTCTGATAAAAAAGCCATTTAAATTTTAACATTTTATCCATAATTTAATTGTTGCCAATTTTCTTTTTCGACAAAATAATAATAATTTAAAAAAAAAAAAAAAAAAAAAAACGTACATTTATTTAAAATGAGGAAAATAAATCAGAAATATTAGAAAATAAATTAGAAATATCAGTCGCATCGTTACAAATAAGATACCAAATGAAAGTGAAAATTTTTGTAAATCCGATGCATTAAACAGCTTATCAATCGGATGATTAGTTTTTTCTTAATTAATTAAAATGTGAAAATAGTAACCTTCTAATTTCTGATAAGACATTTAAATTTTAGCATTTTATCCATGATTTAATTGTTGCCAATTTTTTTTCGACAAAATAATAATAATAATAATAATAATAATAATAATAATAATAATAATAAACGTACATCTATATATTAATAGGCAAGCATAAAATTTGTTGTCCCTTTTTAACATATTAATTATGGGAGTAGAGATTTGAGAAGGGTATCATTCGAAAGGTATGGTTAGCCGGAAGGTGCGAATACAAATATTATTTTCTTACGATGTCAAGAAGGTATTTAAAAATACATTTATTTTTTATGCATTTTCCCCCATTTTTCCCTTTTATACACGTATTCCTTTACATTAAAAAATACCTAAAAGAAGAAAGTTGTTGAATCTGGCAATTTCATAAAGCTCAAATAAAACCATAGACACAGTAATTTGTATAATGTAGCATCACTATTCGCAAGCGAAGTGATGACGTCACTGTCTGTCCATGGAGCCATGAAAAATATTTTCTATGTTAATTGTCCATTGGATGTTTTGCAAAAAAATATTAAAAAATAACGGAAATTATCTGCCGATTTTAATTCCGATATTTGGGTATAGTTCTATATAAGTTACTGTCTACATGTGTTTGATTATTTTTTCTGTAAAATTGATAAAATTTTAATTTAAAATCGCAAAACTCCAGAAAAAAAAAAAAAAATGGCAAACTTCCAGTTTCGAATGTAAACATAAACATTTCATTTCAAAGGGTGTTATTTAAACAATAAATATTTAACTAATATACTAAATAAAAGGAAAATGGATTTGTTACTAACTGCCGCATGTATAAGTAGACGATACGGAAAAAATTCGAATTTCCGTTTTTTGCTGAATTTACATGTTTTGAGCTTTCTTTACGTTTCAATTGACTGAAATTGGCTACTTATTTTTTAAAAAAGTGTCTTTATTGCTAGCTTTTGTGGGTAGAAGAAGCAAGTAGAAGATACACAAAAACTTCTGATTTCCGGTTTTCGATGAATTTACACGTTTTGAGATTTCCTTGCATTTTAATTAAGTGAAATTGACTACTTATTTTTATTTTTTAAAAAGTGGATTTATTATTCTTTCCTCTGCATATATAAGTAGAAAATATAAGATTCAGAAAAGTTTTAGATTTTCGGTTTTCGATAAAGTTACACGTTTTGAAATCTCCCGAACTCAATTCGACCATTTTTGAAAAATATCTTTTTTTTTTTTCTTTTTTTGTTCAAACACTGTACTTTATGAACCAATCGAATTAATTTAACAGAATTTTATACTTGGTTGGACCTTGGTTTGACATGGTATCTATTAGCTTCTGGGCTGTATCACACAACAAGGGGCGTTTTCGCGTTGCGATTTTTTCTCATTTCAGGAAAGGCTAACATCTACAAAGAGAAACAGTTATATTAAGTAAAACTCTGCTGATTCAGTTAGAGTGAATATCGGCAAACAATTACCGCAGCTGTGTTGCAATTGCATTCCGTTTAGGACAAGGCAATAACTTTGCTTTGCCTCGCTTTGCAAAAAATATGGTCGAGTTTCGACCATTGGGCGATACTAGTTTATTTAAAATGAGGAAAATAAATCAGAAATATTAGAAAATAAATTAGAAATATCAGTCGCATCGTTACAAATAAGATACCAAATGAAAGGGAAAATTTTTGTAAATCCGATGCATTAAACAGCTTATCAATCGGATGATTAGTTTTTTCTTAATTAATTAAAATGTGAAAATAGTAACCTTCTAATTTCTGATAAATAAGACATTTAAATTTTAGCATTTTATCCATGATTTAATTGTTGCCAATTTTTTTTTTCGACAAAATAATAATAATAATAATAATAATAATAATAATAATAATAATAATAATAATAAAAAAAAAAAAAACCGTACATTTATTTAAAATGAGAAAAATAAATCAGAAATATCTTATACTATTAAGTGAGCAATATTTGTATATATATTTCACTGTTCTCGAAAACGGTAGCTCGGACAGTCACGAGATTTAACACAAAGGTGCCTCCCGAAGGATCATTGTGCACATCGAAGTCAGAATTTCGAATTTCTGTTTAGTTTTCTTTTAATTAATAATAATATGAAAATAATAAGCTAATAATAGCAAAAGATTAGCCATGTAAATTTAATCCATAATTTAATTGTTGCCAAAAAATAATAATAATAATAAAATAAAAATACGAGTTTTTTTTTTTTTTTTTTTTTTTTTTCTCAACAGGAAAATAAATACATTTATCTAAACATGAACAATACTACACACTACTGATCGCAGAGCTTCCAAATTTGGCATATAGGTACCTGGGACCGTGCAGGTGTGAACCTCATCGAGATTTTTTCGAATTTAATTTTTTAAATTAATGTTTTTTCGATTTGAAACATTGGCTTTTATGTTTCATTTTTCATGAATTTAATCTTCGATTGTAATCGTCTGAGTATCTTAGCAATGGCTATATTATGCAATTTATTTTTTATTTAATACATTTATTTGAGGGCGAATCTTTTTTCTCTTTTTAATTTATTATATTTATTGAAAAAAAAAATGGTAATGCAGTAGAAAAAATTAAATATATTAAATTTAAAAACGTATTTATAACAGTTATGTTTATGTATAATTTTTGTAGTATAACAACAATTATTTTTGATTTGTTAATTTAATTTCTGTAAAAGTTTTTTTTTTTTTTTTTTTTTTTTTTCTAATTTATAGTATTTGTCAGGAAATAATGGTAGTATATAGTAGAAAGGATTAAACTGATTGGAAATTATTTGTTTTTTATGTATTTAATTCCTTCTAAAAGAAAATCTACTTTTTATTTTATTTCATTACATTGGTCGGAATCAAATTGTAATACAGTGTAAATAGCATGAGCAATAAAATACTTGGTTCAAAAAGTAAAATATTTAATAGACGCTGAGATACAGTTGTCCTTAAAATCGTAGTTCTTAAATAATGGCAGACCCACCTATCGTCAATAAATACCCATATTGAAATACATAGGAAAGAGATTTCTGCAGGCAGTGGGAACCTGCTCCCGATACAGTGCGGGCAGAGAAAGAGCTGCCGTAGTCAGCGTGTACCCGATGCGAGGTCTAGAGCGATTCCAATATAATTATTTTAGTTTTTATTTATAATGTGATGTGAAAAATAAATAATGATCCAATTCTTTTGGAGATTCATTTAAATATAGTGGCCAGCGAAGCGGGCGTAGCCTGCTAGTGTGTAATGATTTGTACAACGTTTTCAAAATTTTGCACTGAAATGCTTTCATAAACACATTAACGCCGGGTATATTCCTATTTTAAATTGTAAGCCCGCCTTTTTGTGCTCTGCTAAAACCTTGTATTATATAAGCAAATTATTTTACGTATTTGGGATTAAATGATTCAGATTTTATCATTAGCAATCGATAACATAAATGCCCCTGTAATATATACAATGGCGGCATGTTAAGTGTTAGACACAAATGCGTAAAATTGTTTTCTAAAATAGAGTATTTTTTTTTTTTTAGAAGAATGCTTGAGACGGGTTAGTTTTGCTTAAAAAACATATTTTTACGTGACCCTCAAACAATGTGTTAAATTAGATTAGGTTATGCCCTTGTGTTTTTCATTTCTGCTGCTTCCACAATAATTAAAGGAAATCCATATTATATTTTGCAAAGAACGTTATTCTTTTGTAAAACTCTCCTTCATGATAATTCTGCAGTGATAGCAAGGTAACATTGGCACAGGAACAATAAATGATGCCTCATCTTACAAAATGCTGTAATAAAAATATTAAATAGAGACTTTAATGTCTACACCAGAAATATTTTAAAATTAATGTTTTATACTAAATTCTTATGGAGTGCGTTATCCACCTTTTACGTAATAGTACAATGCAAATATTAAAATTAGCGAATTCGGCATAAGCTCGAATTTGCTGTTTTAAAATAATAAGTTCAACTCCATGATTTGAGTATCATTTACTTGTTTTTACTGCAAACGTAATTTTTATTTAATTTTTTGATGAAAGGGAAATTTATTTCATTTGTTTCTATTGCTAGGTAATTTTAGATCTCGGTGAGCATATTCGTTTACTCTTTTGAACGTGTGTTAAATAATTTGTTTTATTTTGATATTTAATGTTTTGTTTTCTAAATCATGGGTTTTTGCTTGAGTGCGGGAGTAAATAATAGTTTCACCGGACAACTCTCATTCAAACTATGCTGTAGTAAAAATATTTATAATGCACTAGTATTTAAACCAAAATTGTTAAAAGTAGTTACGCAAAAGTATATACACCAAAAATTCTAAAAATAAATTGTATTGGAAAAAAATACAATTTACAGTAGTAGTAGCAGACATACTAACATTATTATATATTCCTCAGTATTTCTAGTACCTGCCCTTTTTTCATACTACATTTCTTGATAGGAGTTTTTCTTCTTGCTTAATTACAATTATATAACGGCTAAAATTCCACAACAAATAAAGCGGATGAAAAAATAAGGCTGCACTAACGCAGAAAAATATTTTAAAAAATTTTGTTATTTAAGTGAACCCCCCCCCCCTTGTTTACACCAGAAACGTATCTTATAATCCCTACTCTAGGGATTCATTATTATGCATATACATATGTAATGTAAATACGTATACAGAAAAATTTGTTCTGAAATAATGTAGTTTGAAAGAATAACGCCCAGAAGTGGAACATCCTATTAAAAAGACAAAAATATGCTGTCACGAAATTGTTAACTGTTAACTTGTGGTCTACGAACACTACAATACTCAAATACAAAAAAAAAAAAAAAAAAAAAAAAAAAACACAACAGGGTTAAAACAGAGTTTTTGCGGTGAAAATCTAGGGAAAGTTATTTAATACTTAAGAAAAAAGACTTAACCATACATACCAACCTAACCCGGAAGATTGCTAGTCCCTGGCCTTCCACCTATTTTTTTCACACCAATAATTTTTCAGAGTATTTTTCTTCTTATTTATTCATAAATATATTTGACGAGAATTATTCTAAAAATTAAGTGATGTAAAAAAGGGGCATGAACTAAACAATCTGTGGGTTAGGACAGCAAGTATGCTTAACGTATTAGGATCGGATGTGTTCCTATCTTGTAACGTGAGCCACGCCTTTACACATTTTTCTAAAACTTTATATTATAAAATAAAATGACTTTGCATATTCGGAATTAAATAATTTAAGTTAAGTCTTCAGCAATCGATGTAGTAAATGACATTGAGGCTCATGCATACCAGCGTAACATATACAAATATGCAAAATAGTTTTTTTTTTTTTTTTTTTTTAATCATTGTATCAAATATATAGAGCTTGTTTTTTTTTTTTTTTTTTTTTTTTTTGAATTCACAAACAATATCTCACCTTTTCTGCGGTAATTTTACGAAAATAACCCAGTTTGCATAATAAAAATCAAAATGTTGCTTAGAAAACAATAAGAGTAACATGAAAGTAAAATAAAATAATTTTCCGCCAGATTATACACAGATAATAGAGACGATAAAAATTATAAGAAGTGATGGCCCCTTAACATCAATAAAAAATGAAATATTACTTAACTCGAAAAGCAATATTAGGAACGCGCTGCAAATTTGGAAACCCGTGTTCTGGACAATGTCTGTTCTATTCCTGCAAAAATTTACATAAGTCATAATTCATAATGGGGAAATTGCACATTTTTCATTTTGACTTGTAAATGATAGAGCATGAAAATACAAACATTTTGATACCATTTTTATGCATATTTGAAAACCGGATGCTTTAATAAATTAACTTTAAAAGGCGTAGTTCTCATGTTGGCGGGAAAACGCTGCGTCACGTGATAAAACCTATCGTGACGTCACTATCCAGGAAATGAACTGCCGGCTGAATTTCTCCCTCTTGTATTGTAAAGAAAAATCGTGCATTCAGCGAAATTTTGTATTCTTTCTTAAAAATAAAAAATATATTAAAACTATTTGAACTCATTAAAGATTACTTCATTCTATAAATGACACCAAGTTTCAATGATATTTTTTTTGTACTCGCCTGCTGTTATTAATCCAAATTAAACTATAATCGAAATAATAGTTGATCAATAGAATTTTCTTAAAGAATGTTTTTAGTATGCTCTGTCACAGATGTATCTTTTAAATACTTGTTTTGTTTCATTTTATTATGTTTTATAGATTTATTATTATTTTATTATTATTATAGACTGAGTACAGAAATAAAATATTGGGATTGAGTAATAATATTTAACTGAATAATATGCATATTTTCATTGCTTAAATAATCTAGAATAGTTTATGCTAAATTAACCTAAATTAGATTACTTTTATAATTATGAGATGCCAGTATATCTGTATATATATATATATATATATATATATATATATATATATATATAACTTTTTTAATACATTTCAATATTATAACTTAACAATATTTCTATTAAAATAGCTGCTGAAGATTGTGAATAATTAAAAATTAAAAACATTATAGTGATGCAGTTTGAGAAATTGAAAAGTATTTAAGGAAAATTGCATTAGCTTATCATTCTAAATAAATAAATAAAATTAAAAGAAGGTCTCCGTACAAAAATATTAATATTATTTATATATGTATATATATATAGAAACGCGTTTAGTTATTTTTATAATGTAATTACTTTTTTATTTGGAAAAATTTAAAAATAGAAAGAAAAGATTAATAGAAATAGAAAGTAATAATAATAACAACATTTAGCAATAGGAAAGATATAAAGTACTTTAAAATAAAATAAACACATGAAATATATGTTAAATGTAATAATACCTTATAAGTTATACATGATCTAGTTATAAATATGAATGGTATTAAATAATTAATTAAAAATTTGCAGTAAATTTCAGCAATCAAACGCAATATATACACTGGTGAACAATTGCTAAGGACGGATGACAATAACTAAGCTATTGTCATCCGTCCTTAGCAATTGTCCACCAGTGTATATATATATATTAAATTCATTTATCAATGAAGCCTTAATGTAAAATCCAAATATGTTTAGAATATATCAGGAATCGATCCAGGTAAAAACTGGGACCCATTTGCTTCCCCTTCACAAAATCCAAATATCTAAAATGGGCCCCTTTAGAAAATTCAAATCCATAAAATGGGGTCTCTTCACAAATTTCAGATTCATAACAACAGGCCTTTCTCAAGATTTATTTTTAAAAAGATGATGATTTTGTAATAGTTTTCCACGTTAACAATATTATTTTTAATGAGTGTGTATACTTGACTCAGTAATATGCTGTTAACTTGATAATGAACATTAGATAGAGTAACTTCTTAAGTGAAAGGTTTCGTGTGATAATTCTTTTTATCACAAAAAGAAATAAATTTTCACAAAATTATTTTGTTTTTCACAAAAAAAAAAAAAAAAAAAAAAAAAAAATGTTTTTTACAAAAATTAGCCCCAAAAGTAAACCTGGAACAACCCTTGCATATACTATAACTGACGGTCTTCGCCTGCTTCGCTGGTCGCTAAATTTAATAAATTAAAAAAAAAAAAACTTTTATTTCTTTTATATCATTCTATAAACAAAAAATAAATAAATAGATAATTAAAAAATAAATTCATTGAAATCGCTCTTAACATCGTTTTGGTTATTCGCAGCCTGCGGCAACTTCTTTCCCTCCAGTGTACCCTGCTTTTTTGGATCTGGGTTCTTATTGCACGCAGCAATGTCTTTCGTGGGCACTTCAATTTGTGTACATATCAGTAGGCGAAAGCTGCTATTATTCAAAAACTAAGATTTTAAGGATAGCTGTATCTCAGCATCTATTAAATATACTTTAATTTTGGCACCATGTACTTTATTGCAATCACTTTTTCTGCTATATTACCATTTCATTTCGATTAGTACAATAAATAAATAAATAAATAACAAAATATTTTCTTTTCAAAGGCATTAAATAAATAATAAATGAGTTTTTATTAAATTTAAATTTTAATAAGACTAATCCTTTATGCGATATTAACATTTTCCCGATAAAAACATTTAATTATATTTTCCTTTTGAAATGAATTAAATAAATAAATAGTTGTGTAACAGCCGTTGCTAATGTAAACAACGTAGAACAATATAATTCAAATAAATTTAAGAAAATTAAATGGAAAAATAAATGGATAAAATTGAAATATATATATATATATATATATAAATTACTTAAAAAATTATAAAAAGTAATTTTTTTTTAATAAAATAAAATAAAAATAATAAATAAATAATGCAATTTGAAAATAACATTTTTTTTTTTTTTCGTTGCAAAAACATGAAGTAAATATTAAATACATAATTTATGACTGCTCTATAAAATAATCATATATAATTTATAAAATAACATAATTAAAAAATTCTGGTTAAAAAAAAAAAATAATAATAAAATAAATAATCAGTAAAATATATTTTTATGTACAGTCGGTAACAAAAGTGTCCGAACACTAGCAAAAATTCCTATATAAAAAAAGTACGCTTAATACAGTTTTGCTAAATAAATCCTTGTCGAACCCTGATCTTAGACTGACTAAGAACACGATTCGACAAGGATTTATTTAGCAAAACAGTTTTAAGTGTACATTTTATATATAGGAATTTTTGCTGGTGTTCGGACACTTTTGTTACCGACTGTACTATGAAATTTTAATGAATATTTTAATTATAATTAAATCTTTAAGCATACATTATGAAAAAAGAAATATTCTCACATACAAGCATCTAAAAAATTAGAGAAATGTAAAAAAATACTACTAATATATTAAAGCAATGCTAAAATTCTATTATGAAGACGTTTATAATTTTCAAAATATGAATACAGAACAAATCTAGATCGTTTAGCTTTAGCTACTCTTATATTTATGCGCTAATAAAATCGAGGTTTCTTCTCAAAAATGAAAATATGGATAGAGCATCTATTTTCGGAACATTATCCGATTGCTCATTTACAAATCCAAAATCGACATTATACAAATAAAAATAGAAATATATATATATAAGATATAGTATAGTTATGGAAGGTTTAAGTTATTTCTTACAAAAGGTAAAAATTTTAAGAATAAACTATAAAATACAGATTAGAATAGAGCGAACAAAAGAAAAGCAAGCGGTAAAAGAGTGTAAACATTCACACTTCGTGTACTGTGACGTCAATCCCCTCACGGAGCGTTTTCGGATCACGTGGTTTTGTTTTGGTTTTTACCGATTTTAAAACGTTAATTAAAAGTTAATTTGAAATAATTTTACGATTTTAATTGGATTTTTCGGATTCCCAAGATTGATTTTATAGATTACAATTAAAAGAAATTGTTTTTCCTTCCGTGTGCAACTTCCCCATTGTTTCAAATGTGCATTTATAGATAATTTTCATAATTCAAAAAATGCTTTTCAATAAAAAAAAAATGCATGAAATATGTTGACGTCACTTCATCTAACGTATAAAAAAAAAAAAATAATAATAATAATAATACAAAAATTTTTTTGTTAAGATATGAATTGATGTTTTTTTTATTCATTTAACATTAGCAACCCCATATTTTGACAGCTTATAACGAATGATAAATTGAATGAAATATATAAAGTTTATTATTTTTCGCGATGATTTCATCTGTATAAATCGAAAAACTATTTAAAATGGCGGTTACCATTCTACAAATTAAAGTTAATGGTGGACTGCATATGTGGACGGCCCCCTAAGTAAAATCTAACTGCACTGTTATAAACTAAATGTTATTGCAAATAGATTGGTAATCATAGATTGGTACAATATGCATGTTTCTAAGATAATTTACGGCAAAATTATGCGGGGATGTTTTTTTTTTCTGTTGATTTTACATGTGCAGTTGAAAAGTAATACATCTAATACAATGTATTAAAAACTAATTTAAAATGAAACAGATTAAACACATTGCGTTTTCAGAAAAGTACTTTAAAAATTCTGTTATTTAACAGGAAAATCCCTAAAAAACAGAATATATTTATATAAATCACCCCCTTCCCTTGATTGTGCCAGTAAAATATATTAAAATCTCTTCTCTAAGGAGGAGTTCCTGCACTTGACAACTTTCGGGTAGTATTTGTCTTCTTATTTAATCCTAATTATATTTGAAGAAAATTAGCGTTTAAAAAAAGTGGTGTACTAAAAGAGTGCCATATAAAAAAATAAATATACTACGGAATATTAATTAAAATGTTAGCAGATACCTACCAAATCAACTATTCTGGAACTGCAAATTTTAAACCTCATAAGGGGCGTGACCACACTGAATGGGAGGGGCAAGTATACGAAAACGGAAATATTAACACTTTCTCGACCGCATGTTTTTGACTTTTTGACAGTAAGGTCGCCTGTGGACGTTGTCCGGTTTCCACTACGGCTTTTTCGACGGCTTCAATTCAGAATCCTTTGATGTGGTCAGCCGGACTCAAAACCCTCGAACGGCGTTGGAAGAGCCTGGTTCTAACCCCCAGCTGAGATAATTGAGGGGCCAGAGGCAGATACATTTGCAGGGATGGAACATGGGCGCAGAATTCATACCGGAATCCGTTGAAGAAATTTCTGTACCTATAATATCGCTGATTTAAGAAGTAGAAAATTTTCTTACATTGATAGTGGTATGAATTCTGCGCCCGTGTTCCATCCCTGCATTTGTCAATTTTGCATGCTTTCCTTTGAAGTAACTTCGCAATCTGATAAAAAAAAGGTTACAACTCATGACAAGACATTTGGCTCTTTGTGTGTGGAGCGTGATTAATGGTTTTTTGGACAAGGAAGATCCAACTATAGTAGAAAACGGCCTTTATTCTCTCCAGTTACAATATTTCATAATAATATATATATATATATATATATATATATATATATATATTCTTATTCAGGTTTATATTACAAATGGATAAACATTATAATTTTACTCTTTCTAATCAAAGTATTTGTATCCATAGCATATTGGTCGTGAAAATATGAATATTGTGTATATTCTTAAGAAATAAATGACATACAAAATGTAAAAGGCGGAGTTACAGATTTTCAAATGATGTGAATCTACGTCAGCTGTCGCGAAAGTGTTAACACTTTCACGACAGCATGTTTTTTTTTTTTTTCTTTTTGACAGTAAGGTCCGCCTATGGGCATTATTCTCCCAAGTTACAATTTTGCAGAACAAAATTTACAGAATTCACATTTATATTAGAAATGGTTATACATTATAATCATACTCTCTCTAATCAACGTATTTGAACCATAGTCATAGCTGCCAATATTTTAATTTATTCCGGAGTAATATTAGCCCGCCTCTATTTTACCCTGTACTAATTTTTTTTTTTTTTTTTACAGTAATTTTTTCTTATTTTATCGAATTATGTATTGAAGAAAATTTTTGTATAAATAAAGTGGTTCGAAATAAAGGCAGGGCTAAAAGTACTCCGGAATAAATTAAAATATTGTCAGCTATGGATATTATATTGATTGTACAAATATAAATATTGTGTATACTTTTAAGAAATAAATAACATACGAATTGCGAAAGAAACGCGCTTAGGTGGTGTTACAGATTTTCAAATGACGTGAATCTACGACAGCGGACACGGAAGTGTTAAAAAAAAAAAAAAAAAAAAAATGCTTATAGAAAATCAGTACAAAATTCATTTTGGAATAATAAACATATAAAATTCATTTACTCTAATCTAATACATCGACAAATAAGATTGTATCAGTGCTGCACGGATGTATTTAATGTGAGCAACGGACGTATACGAAAAGCGTGATAAACACTGTATTATATCCCTTTATTATATCCCTTTATTATCCTCCGGGATTTTAAATAATGAAGTTAGTGGTTCTGCAAGCCGTTTGGTGACCTTTAAAATAGTTTAATAATGTGTCAATTTGTACGTCAGAAATATATTACTTAAAATTTATTTTTTATTTATAATTTATTTATTGTGTGAGCAAAACAATTAAGCTTATTTTATGGATTTAGTCATGTATTTTAAGCACCAGTTCTGCTGAATTATTTCGATTTTTCAACCATTTTTATATTTCCAGTATCCCAATAAGTTATCTCCAGAGCTGCCAACTTAATCCGGCAAATTGTCACTACCGCCCCTTTTTCTACACCACTTAATTTTTAGAGTAATTCTCTTCAAATATATTTTCGATGAATTAATACGATGAACAAATTCTCTAAAAATATATTGGTGTAGAAAAAGGGGCTGTACAAACAATTTGCCCGTTTAGGTTGGCAGCTCTGTATTTCTTTTCCGCTATTTTAAATTTTGTAATTTGGGCAAAAATAATATAATTAATTTAATGCGCTATCAAAGAGTATATTGAGTATGTGTAATGATTTAATGATTTGTACAACAGTTTCAAGAATTTTGCACTGACATGCTTTCATTAACACAATGGCGTCGGGTATATTCCTATTTTGAATTGTAAGCTCCGCCTTTTTGCGTTCTTCTAAAACGTTGTATTATATAAGAAAATAATTTTACGTATTTGGGATTAAATGATTCAAATTTTATCATTAGCAATCAATGACATAAATGCCCCTGGAATATATAAAATGGCTGCACGTTAAGTGTTACACCCGAATACGTAAAATCGTTTTCGAAAATGGAGTATTTTTTTCGAGGAACGTCTGAGACGGTGCTCGTTTTGCTTAAAAAACGTATTTTTACGTGACCCTCAAACAATGCGTTAAATTAGATTAGGTTATGCTCTTGTGCTCTTTGCTTCCATAATATTTAAAGGAAATCCATATTATATTTTGCAAAGAACGTTATACTTTTGTAAAATTCTCCTTTATGATAATTATTCAATGCTAGCCAGGTAACATTGTCACAGGAACAATAAATGATGCATCATCTGACAAAATGCTATAATAAAAATATTAATCAACGACTTAAATATCCACACCAGGAATATTTTAAAATTAGTATTTAAGAATAAATTGTTATGGAGTATTATGTTTTACGTATTAGTTTATTGCAAATATTAAAGTTAGCGAATTCGGCATTAGCTCGAATTTGCTGTTTGAAAATAATAATAAGTGCAACTCCATGACTTGAGTTTAGTTTTCTTGTTTTTTTATGTAAACGTACTTTTTATTTAATTTTCTATTGAAAGGGAAATTTATTTCAGTTGTTTCTATTGCTAGGTAATTTAAAATCTCGGTGAGCATATTCGTTTACTTTTTTGACTGTGTGTTAAATTATTTGTTTTATTTTGGTATTTAATGATTTGCTTTCTAAATCATGGGATTTTGCTTGAGTGCGGGAGTAAATAATATTTTCACCGGACAACTCTCATTCAAACTATGCTGTAGTAAAAATATTTATAATATACTAGTATTTACACCAAAATTGCCTATCGGAAAAGTGTAATAGAAATTTTCCAGTAGCCAAAAAGTGAAAAAATTAGCAACTATGGTCTCAGATGTTATAATTTTTTATTTTGTTTACTACTACTTCGTGTAAAAAATGCGTGAAAAAAAAATAAGTATAAAAAAATAAAAGTAAAAATATTAAATTTAAGAAAAAATTATAAAGTAAAATACATTATTGTAACTAATCAAGGTTTACTTTTAAAATCACGTTTAATTTCATATCTGTTATTCATATTATTCTAAATATTGTTTTCTTCTGAGGTATTCTAGTTTGATGTGGATGTAAATTGTGGACAGATAAGAAAATAAGAAACTTTCAAAGAAAGCATGGATAAAATAAACTAAATATTTCTTTTTGTTTTAGAAAAAAATATCTGATTTGGATACCACTTAACTTCCTTATACAACCATTGATATTGGCATATTGCTACGAAAATATTCACATTTCCGTTTGCAGTAAGTAGTTAATAAATAGGCACATTTCAGTCTATGAATATTCCCGAAAGAAAGTAAAGGAAATTATATTTCGAAAAGAAAATTATTTAGTTTTTGAGAGTTATCGCTGTAACAGAAAAATTGTTCCAAGTATTTTGAATCCTTGCTCTCAATTCCTCATTTTTTTTTTTTTTTTTTTTTTATTCTGTAAAAGAATTCTTGAGAATAGACAACAAATTTTTATGTCGATTTTAAAAGGGTGAATTATCCGGTTATTTTGAACCCAGCCTCTAATAACGTCAATTCAACTTGCATTGACTAAATCCATAGTTTTCTTTGCAATGTCAAGTGCATGAAGACTCCTTTGTCTTTTCTTAGGTACAGGACTCTATTGCCCAGAGCACCTAAATTAACAGGCAAAATTACATCTGAACATTAAAGTTTTGTGCAGGAACTATATTAAGGAACAAACAAAAAGCCGCGCTTGGATATTTTCCATTTCTTCTTCTGAAATAGCCAATTTTATTGTTTTAAAAGTAAATTTTCGAACGGGTATTATTACGTTGTGTTCCATACGTACACTTTAGGATTGAGCCAAGTAATAAAAATAAAATGCAATTATTCGAAAAATTGTAATTTTAAAAAGTATTTCAAAAATGGCAAGAATAAAGCAGTTAACGGTATCTCAAAAATTGTTAATTTTAGAGTAAAATCAATAAATATTTTAATACGCGGGATGTCATATTGGCTAAATGTTAACGAAATACTAATGAGTTGCTTTTTATCAATATAAAAATTTTGGTTGTTTAAACTGAAAATTTGTCTCTAGGCGACCGCGTTGTTCATCCAATCGAGATGACCGCAAGTTAAAAAGACAGTGCTTAAAACATCAGTTTGTATTATATTTAGAACATAGAATGGATTCATAAAAAGTGTTTAGTAACATAATTTATTTAAATACAGTACAACAACGGTTAAACAAACCAAGTTTAAGTGCCAGAGAATATGAAAAAAAATCCTTTCTTAACGAAAAGAATTAGGAAAACAAGACTTGAGAGGGTTAAAGAAACTAAAAAATGATCAGTTAATTATTGGGCTGAAGTGTTGCTTGGTTTTGAATCAAGTTCAACTTATTTCGAGCTGACGGAAACAAGCAAGTCTGATGACGAAAATTTGAACTACTTAATGAAAATCGCACTTTTAAAACGTTGACGTATTCTCTTTCTCCATACATTATGATACGAAAAGTGCATAATTTTTCAGTGAGTCGGACAAATTTTAATGTTCAAGGAATCAATTAACCCGAAATGAAACTCGGCCATTAAAAATTTTATGCCTGACCGACTATTTCGGAAGTATTTCAGACATTTCCACAATCAGCATTTCAAGATGATAATGACCCTAGTTACATGGCGCCTGTGGTACATTTATTTGGTTCAAGTTAGTAAAATTACCTACCCATTCCCACGAGCATCTATAATTTTGTAAGTTAACATAACTCTTTTTACTTAAAGTTAAATCGCACAAAGACTATCATAGAATTTCTTCTTTTCTAGACATGAAAATAGTCCTAATCTCAATGCGTTCGAAAATGTTTAGCCTATAAAAGAGGGTGAGGATTCTAAATTTGTAGCCTACAACTTTCCAAGTACTAGAAAAAGTAATTTATGATATTTGGCACAGTGAAATGTCTGAGTTTTGTGTTGAAAAACTGCAAAATACTATGCTATTGCGCATGACAGCAGTAATTCCATATAAAGGTGGAATTATCCAATACAAAATGCATATTTTTATTAAGTAATTGTTTAAATGTAACAAATAAAAAGTCTTATTTCATACAATAAAATATAACGTGTCTATCTTATATAAAAAATTATAATAGAATTTTCAAATATATGTTTATTATATTACGTTTAAAAAGAAAATTTTAAGTAGGTTTTTATTAAATGCTTCATAGAGTGTAATAAAGCGAATTATTAAATCAAAAATGTACATAGGTATCATGTTATGACTTCCGTATTATGCAGGCATAACAGTTTTGTTTGTTTCAATCATTAGTTTTTAAGGTATTACAAACACAAAAGGTAAAAGTCGATTTTTTTTTTTTTTTGCAGTGCGGCTTTATTCTAAAATCAGTTAGGAAATAGTATTTTCCGTGATTCATTTTCCATGAGTCAGTCCTCCAACTGATTTCATTGGATGTATTAAACTCATTTCTATGCACATGTCAGTTCATGTTCCACTCCAAAACTTCTACAATCGCCTTTCAGTAAACAAACTTTTTTCCTTTTTTTTTTTTTGTAAATAAGTCAATTTTCTTTTGTGTTATCTTAGTATGTATATTAAGCATCTGTTGAACATAAAGATGGGCAGATTTAGCATATGGTATATGTCCGGCTGTATGAAAATAACGCAACATTTCTAAATTTTTACTTATATGCAAGTCCCAGATTTCCGATCTCTCTGCGTAGGTAAACTTAAGAATTACATCTTTGGCTTTTATAACATTTAACCGAAGTTTAGCTGTTCTACTTGTTGATTTTATTGTCTTTAAAATTTCATCTAGCTTAAGCAACGCTTCTTTAACAATAGGATCAGGGAGAATGATTTCTGGGCTTTTTTCTTCTGATATTAAGTCTCTATACACAGTTTCAACACTAATAATACATTGTGAAATTTCTGGAAAATGCTCTTTCAAGATATTTATTACAGTTAATACTGTCAAAGGGAAAGCCCTTATACAGCATTCCTAAGCATGTTCATTCATCATATTATGCACTGTTTTCTGTCCTTAAAACGTCTTCCATAGATTTTCTGATCCGCTACCTTCCATTATTTTCCCAACTGATCCCATGAATGAAATTAATAAATGAAATCCGCCAAGTCTTACTATTATTTTAGAAACATCAATATTTGGATCACCAGAAGCAATAATTTCGGATGCCTTTAAAAACAAAGGTTGGTCAACTATCACGATACATGCTTAATTTTGAATTCTGCTTTGTTGAGCAGTGAATATTAATGTCGAGTAACTTGTGAATAGATCATTCGGATCCATGTTTCTGAATGGCATAGGCATGATGTAGGAAGTTTCGAAATTTTAATTATCATTCATAAACGAAGCCATAAATTCATTTCATCCAGGATGATGCTCAATCCCAACAATCCACATAAATGTTAGAAGAAACATGATTTTTGAGATTTCAAGGCTTACTCTGGAATTTATTAAAATGTCGTCATCTTTAACATGTATAGAAGATAAACCAAATTTATTGCTATTTCTCTTTGGATAGGCACATTTTTTGAGAAAAAATATCTTAAATATGCCTCTAGATACCCGCTAAACTCTTATATTAGACTCAACACTTTTACTTGGTGATATACATTGTATTTCTCCCATAAAATGAAAAGTACCTAATCTAGCCAAAGTTCTAATGTTAACATCAGCATTGTCAAATACATGTTGAATAAATACTTCTTCATTTATTTTCGGCAATCATTCATGAATCAAAGAAGTCACGTAAACTGATACTTCGTGGTAAGATGCACAAACTCCCATTGATGATAGCATTTCAATTAAGTGTTTTAAACAATATAGTCTTTGGATAGTCAATCCTAAGGCTACTTGTGCGGGAGAAATGAAAGATCGTGGTCTAACGCAACTTATAATTGCAAGGCTTATTACTTCTCTTTTTGTTTGCGCTTTTTTAGATTCTGCAGGGCAGTACTTACTTGTTATTTTGTCAATTAATGTTTGCAGGGTTAGTGGAATCAAATTTTTTTCACCTGATTTGTTTCAAAATCAGGATAGAACGATCGGTCATAAGCCATTTTTTGAATAACTTCTCTTGTTATATCAGCAGTATCTGATACGATCCTAAGTTTTTCTTCAGATTGATTAGCTTCTCGATTTTTATACCAGTTCTCTAAGATTTTGTGCGCACTATCTGCAAAACGCATAAAATTTTCTCTACAGCTAACATTTGAAACAATCATTCTGTCTTAGAAATGATCTTGCAGGAGGTTTTTGAAGTACACTTCTGAAAATGTGTTTTCTTCCCTGAACAATTCTTTTAGCATATCTTTTAATTCTTTAATAGTATATTAGCACTCGTCATTTTCTTCAATAATTTTGCAGAGTTGACAAAACGCGTTTCATAAAGTTTCACATTTGCGTCTACCTTTCTTCACTTCTTCAGATTTCACTTTAATGAAATTTTTGTAACATGGAAAATGGTAGCGCCCTTCTGCTGCTACAAGATCTATTATGCTTAAGATTCAGGATTTTACGGTTTCTCCAAATTTATCATTTCTCTCTTCGCATTTTTCTTATAATTTATCTTTGAATTCTATTGTTATCACAAGATGAATCCCTTTTCTACGAGATTTTTCACTTTTTTTTTTCTTTAAATGCTATTTTTCCACACAAAAAAAAATAAATTTTTCTTAAAGTCAAATGCATTTAAAGATCCACTAAGAGTAGGGGCTCAAGATAATATAGAATATGAATTTTCCATAATTGAGCTGATGGCAGCTTTGATGGAAGTTGGTCTAGTATAGTTTCGTCGGCATTCCTTGTGTACCTTCAGTGACGTTCTTCCGTATAATGTTTCATGAATTCCATCATTACGACTGACACTCGCGTTGTATATTGTTGGTAATCCTTTCTATATAATTACCATTTTACAGATAATTCCTTTTTAAAGATAATGCAGATTTCATCTAAGTTATCCATATTCTTCTCTTTTTTTCTTTCGTTACACAAAATTTATAACAAGACTTCAAATTCTTTAAAAAATGAAAAAGCAACTAAAATATGCTTTCACTAGCTTATAAATATAAACGATACAAAATCACATAGCTGTAAAACGCACCCTAAACGTACTAAGAATGAGAACTAACAAGCATAGAAATTGTTTAATGAGGGTGACTTAAGAGATAAGAAATAGGATATCCAATTTCAGTCACGTGTGTTTTACACTACACATGACCACATGATGACCAGGACCCAAAAATTTAGAATGAAAGACGCTGTTTATAGAAAATAAAATTTTTTATATTTTCACCATTCATTGATAAACAAAGAAGAAAAATAATAATATTATTATACAATGTAATTTATTCGGGTCAAATAAAAAAGAATCAGTTAACAGAAATTTAATGAATTTGAACACATAAGGATTGCTGTTTAAAAAAGAAAAAGTTATTGATGGACCTTTTGATAAAAATGAAATTGTGAAAATACTTTCTTATATTTTTAACATAAAAATGGAAAAAAGGGGCAAAATTTTTCTTTTCCCGCATGAAAACAGTTAAAAGGTTCATATTTCTATATTTTGAGAGTTAAAATTATAATGAGAAAACAATATGGAAGTAGGAAATCTTGTGCAATAAATGTCATAGAATCAGTTAAAATAAAAGTATTAAAGAAGGGACATTCCAAAATTTTTAGATGATTTTAAAATAACTAAAGTTACAGCTTTCTGAAGTTTAAGATACCATTACATTCTGAATTCAAAGGTTGATAATGAAGAAATTTGGAAGAATATATCACTCCACAATACACATCAACTGCAAAGATTGTAAACATTATATGTATTTGATTCACAAATAATCTTTTGCTTACTGGGTTAAAATGGCGGAAAGGGACTGTGTGATTTTTCCGCTTGCAGCAATATAAATACTTTTACAGCCTTCTCCCTTTCACATAACCCCATTAACTCACACATTATTTTAAAGTTCGTAAAATAAAAAATAAAAAAAATTCGTAAAACACTATTTCATATTTTTCATATTTTTAACGGGAAGAAGGAACTACCAATAGCTATACAGTGAAAAAAATAAGATTTTTGAGAATTCTGCACTTTTACTGGTATAAATATTAATTTTAGAGCAAAGTTTCAAGTATGAAAGTTATAGAAAATATATTCAGCAATAATATGAAGAAAAAATGAAATTGCTAAGCCAATTATTTTTTGATTTGCAAGCAATTTTCTAATAGTCTTGATGATTTGACGATTAGGAGCTGGGGGGAGGGGGGAGTTCTGAGGGAAAAACATGGAATTTTGACAAAATCTGCTTCACCATGATCCATCAATAAGGAAGAACTTAGCTTTATCCAAATTTGTTCGGACATTGGCAATTTGTTTTTCCTTTATTTACTGGACTATTATAGATTACAGACATTTTTAAGAAATATTTGAGGCAAACATTATATTAAAATATCTAAAAAGATACAAATTAAAAGCACTAAATTAAAAAAATAGATATGACGTACCTTACTTACAACGTGGAAAATATATCCAAGAGCATAAAACACGTCTTACATGGTCAGGAACAACATGGCAAATAAATCTCGACGCTAAGGGAACGCTATATCAGATTGGTACAGTCACCCAAAAAAAAAACGCCACCCCCCCACCTAATTCTGCCGTAAATTATCGTAGAAACATGCGACTGGTACCAATCAGTTTGTAATAACGTCTAGTTTATAATGTTATAGTTAGATTTTACTTAGGGGGTCGTCTACATATTAAAACTGACATCAACTTCATTTTTTTCAATGGTAACCCCTATTTTTTATAATTTATTTGAATTCTTTGGATCAAATCATCACGGAAAATGGTATAGTTTATATATTTCGCTCAATTTTTCATAGAGTTATGAGCTGTCAAAGTTTGGGGGTGCTAATGTTAAATGAATGTGACAAACATTAAATCATATCTTCCGAAATAATTATGATATTTAAATTCTGTTTTTTTTTTATTCGTTAGAATGAAGTAACCCAAACATATTCCATGCAAATTTTTGCTAAAAAAACACTTTTTGAATTATGAAAATTATTAATAAATTCATATTTGAAAAAATTATGAATTATGACCTATGTTAATTTTTGCACGAATAGAACGGGCATCATCAAAAACATGGGTTTCCAAATTTACAGCTCGTTCCTAACATTATTTTTTGAGTTACAGTGATATTTCACTTTTTATTCCTGTTAGGGGGCCGTCACCTGTTTTAATCTGTATCCTCTATAAGTAAATGCTTGTATATAATTTGACTGAAAACTATTTTAATTTACCTTTATGTTATTTTTATTGTTTCCTAAGCAATATTTCGATGTTTATTATACAAATTGGCATATTTTTGTAAAGTTATCACAATGTAGGCGAGGGATTGTGAAAGAATTTCAAAAGAAAAGAAGCCCCGCCTCTGATTCGCTGAAACACTATTTAAAAAAAAAGACAAATTTGCATATTCCTATTTGACTCTATATGTGACGCTGGTATGCATAAACACAATGGTATTTACTACATCGATTATTGAAGACAAAACTTAAATGATTTAATTACAAATATGCAAAATTATTTTGCTTTATATTATAAAGTTTTAGAAAATTTGTGAAAAGGCGTGGCTATTTACATTAAGCCTTGATATGGAAGCTATGTTGCTGTTTTTCGATGCTGCGAAAGTTACAAAATATATTTGTGCTAATATACTATACAGATAGAAGAATAATTATATAATATGAACAAATCTTCTTTAATCAATATGTTTATATACATTACTGTATGGAAATGTTTATATATGAATATTGTATTTATTTTTAATGAGAGATATAAACACAAAATACTAAAAAAAAAAGAAGAAAATGTGTTATAAATTTTTATAAATCAAGCAAAATATATATGCATACTTGCCAACCTAACCCGTAACATTGTTAGTTCCCGCCCCTGTGTGTACACAATTTAATTTTTAGAGTAATTAACTTCAAATACATTTACGATTAACTCATTGAGCGCCACGCGAATTCTTACGGAAATCCCATTCTGGCCACACGTGCTGCTTAGAAGCGTGTTATGTTTATCGAGTTTCAATAAACCCCATTAGGCCTTAACGATATAATCCTATAAAAATCCTATTAAAAAAAAAAAAAAAAAAAAAAAAACATGAAGTAAATTTTAAATAAATTCTCAGTAATTACTTAAAACTATGTAAGTTCTGTAGTTTTATATCATATTTTACACTGCCGGCTGACTTAGCCTAAATGAAAAGATCAGTGTCAGCCACCGATGGCTGACTCAGCTCTAAAAAGACTGATGTGAAAAAAATATACGGATAGGGGCGGGACCAGTAATCTTCCTGGATAGGTTGACAAGAATGTATATACATAGAGCAATGCCAGAAAATGTTCTTTATTTTTCATGAACCAGATGAATGGTATTTTTTTTCTGAATAGTCTATGTATTAAATATAATGCTGCTTTAAATAACCTTTAAATGAAAAGTTTTATTACATAAAGTAATTTTCTGGCACTCTACAGCTCCCAAATGACACACAATACAAAACCCCGCCTTTTTCCAGTGTTTAAAGGGTATTAACGTTTAATATGCTTTATATTCGTTTTGATCTTTCCTTCTCCCCCTTATCTTCTTCTTTTTTCCTTAAAAAAAAAAAAAGAGTTATGTAACATTTTGACCTTTTCAAGTGAAGATTTAGATTAAGCGTAGTCAGCCTTTCTACAACCACCGTCCACTTCGGTATCTGTGTTAAATTGTAGAATTTTAGAACATCCCATTAAGTAGTAGGATTTATTATTTTACATATTAATTTGTTACACATTATAAAATATAAAAGCAAAAGAATATCGTGGAGATTTATGTAAAAGTTTTTAATAATGTCATGAAAAAAAAAAATAATAATAATAATAATTAATTAAAAAAATAAATAAATAAAAATAAAAAAATCTGTTTTAATATTTTAAAAAAGTCAATTAAAGAAAATGAAAGTACTGCAGTATCAGAACAAACTCCCATTGTCACTGTGAAACGGCCGTGGGAACCAGGTTGAGTGCCGCCGTTTCAGACAATTATACGGCAGCTTGAGTTAAAATAATTTTGAATTTTCAAACAAATTTAAAACCATTCATCTTTTTTTTTTTTTTTTTTTCTTTTGATAGATATTTTAATATCTATTCAAGCTATTTAATTTTCTTCGTATGAAGTGAACTATCTGATGTTTAATCACCAGAAACCAATAAAAATCTTTTAATTCATAAACTAACTCAGAAAGTTCTGTGAATTAGTCATTTTTTTTTATTTTATAGTTAACATTTCTGAAATTTTTTTCCGGTGTGAAACTTAATAAATAATGTATACTGGGTGGTAGATCGTGATTTATATTTTCTAAATGTATAGACGGACCCCTAATACATTTTCACGTGTAACTCTATTTAAAATTGATTTAAGGTATATAAATAGGTATGTTTTTCGAACCGCCTTGATCTCAGAAATCTGAATATGAAGTCAAAAATAGGGG
The DNA here is from genome assembly GCA_963930645.1 of Salticus scenicus. NCBI lineage: Eukaryota > Metazoa > Arthropoda > Arachnida > Araneae > Salticidae > Salticus > Salticus scenicus. The sequence goes on along the minus strand of OZ005654.1, from coordinate 195,985,068 downwards.
TTGCCATTGAAGAAAATGACGTTAATGCCAGTTTTAATATGTAGACGACCCCTTAGGCAAAATTTAACTATACCGTTATAAACTAGACGTTATTACAAATCGATCGGTACCAGTCAAATGTTTCTACGATAATTTGCGGCGAAATTAGGTGGGGGGGTGGCGTTTTTTTTTTTGGGTGACTGTACAAACAAAATACGATATGGACACCACATGACTTCCTTGTAAAACAATAGAAGTATACATACTCTTATGAAAACATTAGCAGTTTTTCATGAGGTAACTCATTCCTAAATAAACAAGCAGGAACACAATCCACGAACATTCCTTTAAAAATATAAAAAAATAAATAAATAAATAAAATAAACTGCTACTCGAACGAAAAAAGTCACGATAATACAGTTATGTATGTAGCTGTGACAAATATACTATTACAGGAATTGTTGCAGAATATATCACTAGTAAATGCGCAGTGTAGAGTACAATCACAATCATTTGAATTTTGTTCTCATTAGCAAAAATTAGTGGCGTTAAAAGATGAATTTCAGCAAAGTAATTTACGCAGTTAAAATTGAGAAAGTGTTTTTGGCTATCCTGAAGCAACATTTCCCGCAAAATTTTATCGCTAATCTCACTATACTGCAAATTAGTAGCCAGCGTAGATTTTTGGTTTTCACACCGAATCTGGCGATTCGGTGACGAATTTGGCGACTTGCCGAACGAATTTCTCGAAATTTTTGAGTTTATTGTTGCCAGTTTTGTTCTCATTGGCAAAAATTAGTTGCGGGAAACGATAAATATTAACAAAATAATTAACTCAGTTAAAATTGAGAAAGGTTGTTTAGCTAGCCTGAAACAACATTTGCCACAAAATTTTATCGCTAATCCCACCATACCGCAAATTAGTAACAAGCATAGATTTTTGGTCTTGGCATCGAATCTGGCGATTCAGCGTCGAATTTGGGGACTTGGCGAACGAATTTGTTGAAAATTTGTAGTTTAGTGTTGCCAAACTTTGAAAGCTTTAACTTTAATAATAACAGAGTTCTGGAATGCTTTGAAAACTTTATTTGTTTATTCCGCAGAACTAGATTATTCAAAAGTTCTATAAATGGCAGAGAATACTTAAAAAAAAAAGAAGAAGAAGAAGACGATTGGTTGTTGATGATTGTAGACTAGAACTTGTCTACATCTTTACGTGTTACTTTCTACACGGTATTACAGTAAAAGTGGAAACAGATGAAATTTTTTTCATTTCCACGAAGGTAGGCTTTGACTTAGCGTCAAATTAGGCATTCAAATGTGACGAAAAATAGTAGTAAGGGATTTACAAAATTTGGAAAATTTACCTCAATTGGAATCTAGTTCTGGAAATTATGTAACGACACATTGGTTTCTCGTGCAGAACTACCTTGAAAATTCCATAAACCACTAACAATACTTTCGATGAATTTAAATTACATTCAGACTTCGAAATATTCACCTGTTCCTGATTTAGCGAAATTTATGCTGTACAGTGTATTTAAAAATGTTTACTGTTCAATGTATTTTTCTAGTGAATTTTGTCCCCTTACTACTTCCGGTGTGATTTTTTTTTTTTTTTTTTTTTTTTTAACACACTTGACATTGTGAGTTCTTTCGTGTTAGGGCATCTAAAAGATCGACAACGTTTTTTATATCATTACAGGCTCTATCTATGGGCTGAATATTCATTAATGAAATACATTCGTCGAATAGAACCTACTTCTGTTTTAAAGAATGAATTTTTACATGCTAAAATGTCGGCAACATTCACAACAATAAAATTATGGCTTCTATCTACGGGCTGAATATTCATTAAATAAAATGCATTCGTCGACAAGAACCTGCTTATGTCTTTAAGTATAACCTCCTACAAGCAAAAATGTCATCAACTTTCATAACAATATCATTACTAGCTCTATCATTAGCTTCCTTTGAAACCTCTATGATAGTAGATCATGTATAATGGACAAAATCTTTGTATTTTTGGCCATTATGAAGATAATTTTCCTAAATATCTCCAAAACGGAAAACAATATAAAGTCCAAAAAAGGAGGTTCTCAGCTAGATCTTATGAGAAACCTATATACCAATTTTCAACGTTCTACGTCCGACTGTTTTTGAATTTTGTGAGATACATTACAGGGTCTATCTACGACCTGAATAATCAGTAAATAAAATGTATTCGTCGACAAGAACCTACTTATGTCTTTAAGCATAAATTTCTATACGCAAAAATGTCTTCAACTTTCACAATAATATCATTACTGGCTCTATCATTAGCTTCTTTTGAAATGTCTATGATGGTAGGTCATATATAATGGCCAAAACCTTTGTATTTTTTTGTCATTGTGAATATCATTTTCTTAAATATATCCAAAACGGAAAATTATAGAAAGTCCAAAAAGGGAGGTGCACAACTAGATATTATATCAAATTTATATACACACACACATACTTACATACAGACGTCACGGTGATTCCCCTAACAGCACATTTCATCCACAAGACATCCTCAGGATATCCTATGGATGAAAGTATGTCCTCAGGATGCACTATGGATAAGTGTGCTGTTAGGGTCGTGTAATGTCGTTAAATTCTCTGAAATGGGAAATCGTATTAAAACCAAAGTTGCTGGTGTACAACTAGACATCATAAGAATCACACATATAAATTTGTAGCATTCTACGATCAAAAAATCTGTTTCGCAAATCGAGATTACTATGCTTCCTCAATCTCTGTATAAGGAAGTAACAAGGGTTTCTAGAAAAATAAACGCGTCACAATTGGCGAGAAATCAAGATTCTCCATTTTCGGCCTCGAAATCAATGAAGAACTGCAATGAACTCAAAGTTTCCTATATTCTTTTAAGCATTTACATTTAAAATAAAAATGAAATAAATACAGAAATCCTGTAATTAGTGGTTATTTATTCCTACAACAAAACTATGTGCATCAGCCAGATTCCCATCAACCCTCTTTTTTTTTCCTTTTTTCACATGTTATCATATGGATTTTTTTTTTTTTTTTCCATAAAGAAATCTCATTCAGATATGAAATTTTTGTAATTATGTTCAGTGAATATGTCGTAATTTAGCTTAGCGAGCAATTTTTGAAATAAATAAATAAATAAATAAATACTGTATTTCATTAAGTAAACTTAGGACTCTATGTTTAGATATCTATTTAAATTTACTTTTTTTTTAAATCGCCCACTAAGCCAAAAGGCGACATACACAAAGAAAAATGTTTAAAAAAGAATTTAAAAATTTCGCTTTTGAATGACGTATTCTTACAAAACGATGCAATGAAAATTGCATGGATAGCATGGGAAAAATTCTGATGTGGGCACCACTTGACTTCCTTATACAACCATAGAATCATACATTCTCTTATGAAAACATTGACAGATTTGAATGAGGTAACTCATTCGTTAATAAAAAGGCAGGAACAATCCACGAACATTCCTTAAATAAAAAAAAAATAAAAAAAATCTGCTACTTGAACCAAAAAAGTCACGATAATACGGTTATGACAAGTATACTATTACAGGAAAATCTCATTGTTACAGAATATCTAACTGGTAACTGCACAGCTTAGAGTACGATGAAAATCATTCCAATTTTGTTCTCATTGTCAAAAATTAGTGGTTGGAAACGATAAATTTTCGCAAAATAATTAACTCAGTTAAAATTGAAAAAGGGTTTTCGGCAATCCTGAAACAATATTTGCCGTAAAATTTTATCGCTGATCCCACCATAAAGCAAATTAGTAGCTAGTGTAGATTTTTAGTCTTGGGATCGAATCTGGCGATTCGGCGTTGAATTTGGCGGCTTGGCGAAAGCATTTGTCGAAAGATTGTAGTTTACTGTTCCCAGTTTTGTTCTCATTAGCAAAAATTAGTGGCGGTAAACGATAAATTTAAAAAAATTAATTAACTCAGTTAAAATTGAGAAAGCGTATTTGGCTATCCTGAAACATTTGCCACAAAATTTTATCGCGAATCCCACCATACCGCAAATTAGTAGCCAGATTAGATTTTTAGTCTTGGCATCGAATCTGGCGATTCGGCGTTGAATTTGGCAGCTTGGCGAGCGCATTTCTCGAAAATTTGTAATTTACTGTTGCCAATTTTGTTCTCATCGGCAAGAATTAGTGGCGGGAAACGATAAAATTTAGCAAAATAATTTATTCAGTTAAAATTGAGAAAGGATTTTGGCTATCCTGAAACAGCATTTGCCACAAAATTTTATCGCTAATCCCACCATACCGCAAATTAGTAGCAAGTGTAGATTTTTGGACTTGGCATCCAGTCTGGCGAATTATCGTCGAATTCTACTTTGCAAAAAAATTTCTCGAAACTTTGTGGTATAGTGTTGCCAAAGTTTAGAAGCTTTAACTTCAATAATAACAGAGAATACTCTGGAAAATTCCATTTGTTTATTGCGCAGAACTAAATTCTGCGAAAGTTCTATAAATGACACACGACTATAAAAAAAGAAAAAGAAGAATGATTATTTACGATTGCAGACTAGATCTTGCCTATATCTTTGCGTGCTACTTTCTACACGGTATTACAGTAAAAAGTGGAAACAGATGAAAATTTTTTATTTCCACGAAGGTTTCGGGGACATGACCGGATTGGATGAAGGCTTTGGCTTAGCGTCAAATTAGGCATTGAAATGTGGCGGAAAATGGTAGTAAGGGATTTACAAAATTTGTGAACTTTATTTTACTTGGAGTCTAGTTCTGGAAATTTTATAATAACACATTGGTTTCTCGCGCAGAACTACCTTGAAAATTCCATAATCCACTGACAATACTTTCATTGAATTTAAATTCTATTCAGACTTCGAAATATTAGCCTGTTCCTGATTCAGCGAAATTTATGCTCTACAGTCTATTTAAAAATGATTATTTGATTTCTTTTGTAAAAATTACCGTTTCGTTGGATTGTTCCAAGAACTTTTTTTTTTTTTTTTTTTGTGTGTGTGTGTGTAGCAAAAATTCAACTGTTTACTGAACATTAATTAAATAAAGTGCATTCGTCTACTGGAACTTGCTCATTTCTTGAAGAATTACTTTCTACACGCTAAAATATCGACAACGTTTTTCATCAATATCATTACAGGCTCTATCAATGGGCTGAATATGTATTAAATGAAATACATTCATCGACTAGAACCTTCTTCTGCCTTAAAGAATGAATTTCTACACGCTAAAATGTCGACAACTTTCAGAACAATAAAATTACAACATAAGTCTACGGGCTGAATATTCAGTAAATAAAATTCATTCGTCTACAAGTACTTACTTATGCCTTTAAGCAAAAATTTCTATACGCAAAAATGTCTTCAACTTTCATAATAATATCATTATTGGCTCTATTCTTAGCTTTTTTTTTAAATGTCCATGATGGTAGGTCATATATAATGTCCAAAACCTTTGTATTTTTGGTGATTATGAGTATCATTTTCTTATATATCTCCAAAACAGAAGATCATAGAAAGAACAAAAAGAGATGTGCATAACTAGATGTTACAACAAATCTTTATACCAATTTGAAAAATTTCTACGTCCTTGTGTTTTTGAGTTATGTGAGATACACACACGCGTTCTTACATACAGACGTCACGAAAATTTGTGTAAAGTCGTTGAAATCTCTGGAATGAGAACACGTACTAAAACCAAATTTGCTGGTGTACAACTAGATATCATAACAGTCACACATATAAATTTGTACCATTCCACGACATTCATTTTTGGGCTATGCGAAAGGCAAAATCCTTTTCGCAAATTGGGATTACTATACTTCCTTATGCTTTGCATAAGTAAGTAAAAAGAAAAAGGGAATGTGATTGTTTTACAGCCTTATGAAACAGCAGAGCTGCAACCTAATCCGCAAATTGCTAGTACCACCCCTTTTTCTACACCAGTCATTTCTTAGAGTTTTTTTCTTCTTAATTCATAGTAAATATATTTGAAGAAAATTACTTTAAAAATTAAGTGGTGTAGAAAAAGGGCGGTACAAACAGTTTGCCGGATTAGGTTGGCAGCTCTGAAACAGGAAAGAGAGCAAGCTCATGCAAAAGATTGCAAAAGGTAAATGAAAAACAAATCATGTGTATTTAGGTTAGGAGATGACACTGGACACCACATGCAACGTTTACAACTCAGTGGGACATGCACGTGTTTTCCTTTCCCATTATTCTGTTAGAACAGCAGTACGGTCATAAAAAAAAGGCCACCCCCTCCTTCTCACCTATTTTTGTCGAAAATCGTCCTATAAATTAAATATACGGCTGATGCCAATCGATTAGTAATCCCGTCTAGCTTATAATGGTATAGTTAGATTTTGTTAAGGGGTCGTCTACGTATTAAAGCAGGCATCAAATTCTTTTTTTTTTTTTTTTTTTTTATGTCAACCCCAATTTTTGACCTCATTTTAAAATTTCTGAGATCTAAGTAGTTCGGAAAAAGTCCTATTTATATACTTTATATCAATTCTTGATAGAATTACAAGCGAAAATGTATCAGGGTTTCGTCTATATATTTAGATAAAATAAATTATGATTTACCATAGAAACGGCATTATTCATTCAGATTCATGCCGGAAAAAAAGTATAAAAACATTAATTATGAAATAAAACTAAGTTTATTTGCACAAGGTATTGTCTTTACATTTCAACTTATCTGAATGACTACAGTTCACTCCCGCATAACGAGCTTGAAAGCACAACCAAAATATAGTGAATGGTATTTATACAGCGCGATAAACAGTTCTGTTTAGTGCGTGAGACAAATTTAACATTTTCACACATTTAATCAAATTTTTTATTCCTCTAAGACGTAAATGGCTTATATTTTTCTTCTATAATATATTATATATATATATATATATATATATATATATATTTAATTTTTTTTACAAAAATGTAGATAGCAAGATAAAATAATAGTAGAAATAATAAAGATAATAATAATATCGGTAAAAATTAAAATAATAATAATATTTAACAAAAAAAAATTATCGATTTTTAGTGGGTGTATTTTTATTTTATACAGTAAACCTCGCATGAAAGTGTTTCTATAAAGTGCTACATTTAATTTGAGGCGTACAAACCTGCAATATATAATATTAAAAATGATAGATTAACTTTATGTTATAAAACAAAATGACTTTACACATTCGCAATTAAATCATTTAAAGTTAATTCTTCAGCAATCGATGTAGTAAATGACATTGAGGTTTATGCATACCAGCATGACATATAGAGTTAAATGCGAATACGCAAAATAGTTTTTTTTTTTTTTTTTCTTTCTTTTAATCATTGTATCAGATATATAGAGGGCGGGGCTTGTTTTCTTTTCGAATTCACCAACAATCTCTCGCCTTTTCTGCGGTAATTTTACGAAAATAATCCAATTTGCATAATAAAAATCAAAATGCTGCTTAGAAATTAATAAGAATAACATAAAATTAAAATAAAATTATTTTCCGCCAAATTATACACAGATAATAGAGACGATACAAATTATAAGAAGTGATAACCCCTTAACAGCAATAAAAAATTAAATATTACTTAACTCGAAAAGCAATGTTATGAACGCGCTGTAAATTTGGAAACCCGTTTTCTGGACAATGCCTGTTCTATTCCTGCAAAAATTTACATAAGTCATAATTCATAATTTTTTCGAATATGCATTTATTAATAATTTTCATAATTCAGAAAATGCTTTCCAATTAAAAAAAAAAAAAAAAAAAAAAAAAAAAAAAAATATGAAATATTTTTGCGTCACTTAATTCTAACGTATAAAAAAAAAAAAAAAAAAAAAAGGTGAATATAATAATTTTTTGGAAAGATATGAATTGATGTTTTTCATATTCATTTAACATTAGTAACTCTATATTTTGACAGCTTATAACTCATGAAAAATCGAGTGATATAAACTTCATTGTTTCTCGAGATGATTCCATCTAAATAAATCGAGAAAATATTAAAAATGGCGGTTACCATTCAAAAAATAAAGTTGATGGTTGATTTCATATGTTGAAAGCCCCCTAAGTAAAATCTAACTTTACCGTTATAAACTAAATGTTATTGCAAATAGATTGGTAATCATAGATTGGTACAATATGCATGTTTCTACGATAATTTACGGCAAAATTATACGGGGTGGGTTTTTTTTTTTTTTTTTCTGCTGATTTTACATGTGCAGTTGAAAAGTAATACATCAAATACAATGTATTAAAAACTAATTTAAAATGAAACAGAATAAACATATTGCGTTTTTCAGAAAAGTACTTTAAAAATTCTGTTATTTAACTGGAAAATCCCTAAAAAACAGAATATTTTTATGTAAATCTACCCCTCCCCTTGATTGTGCCACTAACATATATTAAAATCACTCCTCTAGGGAGGAGTACTTGCACCTGACAACTTTCGGGTAGTATTTGCATTCTTATTTAATCCTAATTATATTTCAAGAAAATTCCTGTTTAAAAAAAGTGGTGTACTAAAAGGGTGCCATATAAAAAAATACATATACTACAGAAAATTTCGAAATATACTACGGAATATTAATTTAAATATTAGCAGATACGTACCAAATCAGCTAGTCTAGAACTGCAAATTTCAAATCTCATAAGGGGCGTGACCACACTGAATGGGTGGTGCGTGTATATGAAAGCAGAAATACTAACACTTTCGCGACCGCATGTGTGACTTTGTGTTTGTTATTTGTGTTTGTGTGTAATGTTTCTCTCTTTTTGAGAGTAAGGTCGTCTGTGGGCGTTATTCTCTCCAGTTACAATATTTCAGAAAAAAAATAAAAATGTATATTCTTATTCATGTTCATATTACAAATGGATAGTGAATCTACGTCAGCGGTCGCGAAAATGTTAACACTTTCACGACCGCATGTTTTTGTCTTTTTGACAGTAAGGTCCGTCTGTGGGCATTATTCTCCAAAGTTACAATTTTTTAGAACAAAATTAACTGATATTTATTGAAGTTTTATTTTTCCGACTGAGTGAAAATAATGCCTGGACATAGTCGAACCCCGGATCTTTGACTTACAAGGTCAAGGCTCTACCAATTGAGCTATCCAGGCCGACACCCCGGTCAGCATTACTCACTCAGAAGTTACCGGGGCTCGACTCCCGGTCCAGGCATTATTTTCACTCAGTCGGAAAAATAAAATTTCAATAAATATGCTTTTCTTCCACAGTTGATTGTGTGATTTTAATAAAAAATAATTGAATTGACATTTATATTGCAAAAGGTTATAGATTATAATCATACTCTCTCTAATCAAAGTATTTGAACCATAGACACAGCTGCCAATATTTTAATTTATTCCGGAGTAATTTTAGCTCCGTCTGTATTTCGTACCACTTTTTTTTTTTTTTTTTTTTTTTTTTTTGTAAATTTTTCTTATTTCATGGAAGTTATGTATTGAAGAAAATTTTTGTATAAATAAAGGGGTACGAAATAAAGGCAGGGCTAAAAGTACTCCGGAATAAATTAAAATAATAGCAGTTATGGATAGTATATTGTTTGTACAAATATGAATATTGTGTATACTTTTAAGAAACAAATAGCATACAAATTGCGAAAGAAATGTCACTGTAGGAGTTACACATATTCAAATGACGTGAATCTACGCAGTGGTCGCGAAAGTGTTAAAAAAAAGTGCTTATAGAAAAGCAATATACAAAATTCATTTTGGCATAATAAATATACAAAATTCATTTACTCTGATCTAATACATTGACAAATAAGATTGTATCAGTGTTGCACGATGTATTTAATGTGAGCAACGGACGTATACGAAGAGCGTGATAAACACTGTATTATATCCTTTTATTAGCCTCCGGGATTTTTAAATAATGAAGTTAGTGGTTCAGGAAGTCGTTTGGTGACCTTTAAAATAGTTTAATAAAGTATCAATTTGTACGTCAGAAATATATTACTTAAAATTTATTTTTATTTAAAATTTATTTATTGTGTAAGCAAAACAATTTAGCTTATGTTATGGATTTAGTTATGGATTTTAAGCACCTGTTCTGCCGAATTATTTCGATTTTTCAACCATTTATATATTTCCAGTACCCCAATAAGTTATTTCCAGAGCTGTCAACCTAATCCAGCAAATTGTTGGTACCGCCCCTTTTATTACACCACTTCATTTTTAGAGTAATTCTCTTCAAATATATTTACGATTAATTAAGAAAACAAATACTCTAAAAATATATTGTTGTAGAAAAATGGGCGGAACACACAATTTTCCGGATTAGGTTGGAAGCTCGGTATTTCTTTTCTGTTATTTCAAATTTTATAATTTAGGCAAAAATAATACAAATAATTTAATGCGTTAACTAAGAGTATATTGAGTATCTTATACTATTAAGTGAGCAATATGTGTATATTTCACTGATCTCGAAAACGGTAGCTCGGACAGTCACGAGATTTAACACAAAGGTGCCCCCCGAAGGGTCATTGTGCACATCGAAGTCAGATTTTCGAATTTTTGATTAGTTTTTTTCTTAATTAATTAAAATGTAAAAATAATAACCTTCTAATTTCTGATAAAAAAGCCATTTAAATTTTAACATTTTATCCATAATTTAATTGTTGCCAATTTTTTTTTTCGACAAAATAATAATAATTTAAAAAAAAAAAAAAAAAAACGTACATTTATTTAAAATGAGGAAAATAAATCAGAAATATTAGAAAATAAATTAGAAATATCAGTCGCATCGTTACAAATAAGATACCAAATGAAAGTGAAAATTTTTGTAAATCCGATGCATTAAACAGCTTATCAATCGGATGAGTAGTTTTTTCTTAATTAATTAAAATGTGAAAATAGTAACCTTCTAATTTCTGATAAGACATTTAAATTTTAGCATTTTATCCATGATTTAATTGTTGCCAATTTTTTTTCGACAAAATAATAATAATAATAATAATAATAATAATAATAATAAACGTACATCTATATATTAATAGGCAAGCATAAAATTTGTTGTCCCTTTTTAACATATTAATTATGGGAGTAGAGATTTGAGAAGGGTATCATTCGAAAGGTATGGTTAGCCGGAAGGTGCGAATACAAATATTATTTTCTTACGATGTCAAGAAGGTATTTAAAAATACATTTATTTTTTATGCATTTTCCCCCATTTTTCCCTTTTATACACGTATTCCTTTACATTAAAAAATACCTAAAAGAAGAAAGTTGTTGAATCTGGCAATTTCATAAAGCTCAAATAAAACCATAGACACAGTAATTTGTATAATGTAGCATCACTATTCGCAAGCGAAGTGATGACGTCACTGTCTGTCCATGGAGCCATGAAAAATATTTTCTATGTTAATTGTCCATTGGATTTTTTGTAAAAAAATATTAAAAAATAACGGAAATTATCTGCCGATTTTAATTCCGATATTTGGGTATAGTTCTATATAAGTTACTGTCTACATGTGTTTGATTATTTTTTCTGTAAAATTGATAAAATTTTAATTTAAAATCGCAAAACTCCAGAAAAAAAAAAAAAAATGGCAAACTTCCAGTTTCGAATGTAAACATAAACATTTCATTTCAAAGGGTGTTATTTAAACAATAAATATTTAACTAATATACTAAATAAAAGGAAAATGGATTTGTTACTAACTGCCGCATGTATAAGTAGACGATACGGAAAAAATTCCGATTTCCGTTTTTTGCTGAATTTACATGTTTTGAGCTTTCTTTACGTTTCAATTGACTGAAATTGGCTACTTATTTTTTAAAAAAGTGTCTTTATTGCTAGCTTTTGTGGGTAGAAGAAGCAAGTAGAAGATACACAAAAACTTCTGATTTCCGGTTTTCGATGAATTTACACGTTTTGAGATTTCCTTGCATTTTAATTAAGTGAAATTGACTACTTATTTTTATTTTTTAAAAAGTGGATTTATTATTCTTTCCTCTGCATATATAAGTAGAAAATATAAGATTCAGAAAAGTTTTAGATTTTCGGTTTTCGGTTTTCGATAAAGTTACACGTTTTGAAATCTCCCGAACTCAATTCGACCATTTTTGAAAAATATCTTTTTTTTTTTTCTTTTTTTGTTCAAACACTGTACTTTATGAACCAATCGAATTAATTTAACAGAATTTTATACTTGGTTGGACCTTGGTTTGACATGGTATCTATTAGCTTCTGGGCTGTATCACACAACAAGGGGCGTTTTCGCGTTGCGATTTTCTCTCATTTCAGGAAAGGCTAACATCTACAAAGAGAAATAGTTATATTAAGTAAAACTCTGCTGATTCAGTTAGAGTGAATATCGGCAAACAATTACCGCAGCTGTGTTGCAATTGCATTCCGTTTAGGACAAGGCAATAACTTTGCTTTGCCTCGCTTTGCAAAAATATGGTCGAGTTTCGACCACTGGGCGATACTAGTTTATTTAAAATGAGGAAAATAAATCAGAAATATTAGAAAATAAATTAGAAATATCAGTCGCATCGTTACAAATAAGATACCAAATGAAAGGGAAAATTTTTGTAAATCCGATGCATTAAACAGCTTATCAATCGGATGATTAGTTTTTTCTTAATTAATTAAAATGTGAAAATAGTAACCTTCTAATTTCTGATAAATAAGACATTTAAATTTTAGCATTTTATCCATGATTTAATTGTTGCCAATTTTTTTTTTTCGACAAAATAATAATAATAATAATAATAATAATAATAATAATAAAAAAAAAAAAAAAAAAAAAATGTACATTTATTTAAAATGAGAAAAATAAATCAGAAATATCTTATACTATTAAGTGAGCAATATTTGTATATATATTTCACTGTTCTCGAAAACGGTAGCTCGGACAGTCACGAGATTTAACACAAAGGTGCCTCCCGAAGGATCATTGTGCACATCGAAGTCAGAATTTCGAATTTCTGTTTAGTTTTCTTTTAATTAATAAAAATATGAAAATAATAAGCTAATAATAGCAAAAGATTAGCCATGTAAATTTAATCCATAATTTAATTGTTGCCAAAAAATAATAATAATAATAAAATAAAAATACGAGGTTTTTTTTTTTTTTTTTTTTTTTTTTTTTCAACAGGAAAATAATTACATTTATCTAAACATGAACAATACTACACACTACTGATCGCAGAGCTTCCAAATTTGGCATATCGGTACCTGGGACCGTGCAGGTGTGAACCTCATCGAGATTTTTTCGAATTTAATTTTTTAAATTAATGTTTTTTCGATTTGAAACATTGGCTTTTATGTTTCATTTTTCATGAATTTAATCTTCGATTGTAATCGTCTGAGTATCTTAGCAATGGCTATATTATGCAATTTATTTTTTATTTAATACATTTATTTGAGGGCGAATCTTTTTTCTCTTTTTAATTTATTATATTTATTGAAAAAAAAATGGTAATGCAGTAGAAAAAATTAAATATATTAAATTTAAAAACGTATTTATAACAGTTATGTTTATGTATAATTTTTGTAGTATAACAACAATTATTTTTGATTTGTTAATTTAATTTCTTTAAAAGTTTTTTTTTTTTTTTTTCTAATTTATAGTATTTGTCAGGAAATAATGGTAGTATATAGTAGAAAGGATTAAACTGATTGGAAATTATTTGTTTTTTATGTATTTAATTCCTTCTAAAAGAAAATCTACTTTTTATTTTATTTCATTACATTGGTCGGAATCAAATTGTAATACAGTGTAAATAGCATGAGCAATAAAATACTTGGTTCAAAAAGTAAAATATTTAATAGACGCTGAGATACAGTTGTCCTTAAAATCGTAGTTCTTAAATAATGGCAGACCCACCTATCGTCAATAAATACCCATATTGAAATACATAGGAAAGAGATTTCTGCAGGCAGTGGGAACCTGCTCCCGATACAGTGCGGGCAGAGAAAGAGCTGCCGTAGTCAGCGTGTACCCGATGCGAGGTCTAGAGCGATTCCAATATAATTATTTTAGTTTTTATTTATAATGTGATGTGAAAAATAAATAATGATCCAATTCTTTTGGAGATTCATTTAAATATAGTGGCCAGCGAAGCGGGCGTAGCCTGCTAGTGTGTAATGATTTGTACAACGTTTTCAAAATTTTGCACTGAAATGCTTTCATAAACACATTAACGCCGGGTATATTCCTATTTTAAATTGTAAGCCCGCCTTTTTGTGCTCTGCTAAAACCTTGTATTATATAAGCAAATTATTTTACGTATTTGGGATTAAATGATTCAGATTTTATCATTAGCAATCGATAACATAAATGCCCCTGTAATATATACAATGGCGGCATGTTAAGTGTTAGACACAAATGCGTAAAATTGTTTTCTAAAATAGAGTATTTTTTTTTTTTTAGAAGAATGCTTGAGACGGGTTAGTTTTGCTTAAAAAACATATTTTTACGTGACAAAAAAAAAAAAAAAGACAACAGGGTTAAAACAGAGTTTTTGCGGTGAAAATCTAGGGAAAGTTATTTAATACTTAAGAAAAAAGACTTAACCATACATACCAACCTAACCCGGAAGATTGCTAGTCCCTGGCCTTCCACCTATTTTTTTCACACCAATAATTTTTCAGAGTATTTTTCTTCTTATTTATTCATAAATATATTTGACGAGAATTATTCTAAAAATTAAGTGATGTAAAAAAGGGGCATGAACTAAACAATCTGTGGGTTAGGACAGCAAGTATGCTTAACGTATTAGGATCGGATGTGTTCCTATCTTGTAACGTGAGCCACGCCTTTACACATTTTTCTAAAACTTTATATTATAAAATAAAATGACTTTGCATATTCGGAATTAAATAATTTAAGTTAAGTCTTCAGCAATCGATGTAGTAAATGACATTGAGGCTCATGCATACCAGCGTAACATATACAAATATGCAAAATAGTTTTTTTTTTTTTTTTTTTTTTTTTTTTTTTTTAATCATTGTATCAAATATATAGAGCTTGTTTTTTTTGTTTTTGTTTTTTTTTTTGAATTCACAAACAATATCTCACCTTTTCTGCGGTAATTTTACGAAAATAACCCAGTTTGCATAATAAAAATCAAAATGTTGCTTAGAAAACAATAAGAGTAACATGAAAGTAAAATAAAATAATTTTCCGCCAGATTATACACAGATAATAGAGACGATAAAAATTATAAGAAGTGATGGCCCCTTAACATCAATAAAAAATGAAATATTACTTAACTCGAAAAGCAATATTAGGAACGCGCTGCAAATTTGGAAACCCGTGTTCTGGACAATGTCTGTTCTATTCCTGCAAAAATTTACATAAGTCATAATTCATAATTGTTTCAAATGTGCATTTATAGATAATTTTCATAATTCAAAAAATGCTTTTCAATAAAGAAAAAATGCATGAAATATGTTGGCGTCACTTCATCTAACGTATATAAAAAAATAATAATAATAATAATAATAATACAAAAATTTTTTTGTTAAGATATGAATTGATGTTTTTCTTATTCATTTAACATTACAACCCCATATTTTGACAGCTTATAACGAATGATAAATTGAATGAAATATATAAAGTTTATTATTTTTCGCGATGATTTCATCTGTATAAATCGAAAAACTATTTAAAATGGCGGTTTCCATTCTACAAATTAAAGTTAATGGTGGACTGCATATGTGGACGGCCCTCTAAGTAAAATCTAACTGCACTGTTATAAACTAAATGTTATTGCAAATAGATTGGTAATCATAGATTGGTACAATATGCATGTTTCTAAGATAATTTACGGCAAAATTATGCGGGGATGTTTTTTTTTTCTGTTGATTTTACATGTGCAGTTGAAAAGTAATACATCTAATACAATGTATTAAAAACTAATTTAAAATGAAACAGATTAAACACATTGCGTTTTCAGAAAAGTACTTTAAAAATTCTGTTATTTAACAGGAAAATCCCTAAAAAACAGAATATATTTATATAAATCACCCCCTTCCCTTGATTGTGCCAGTAAAATATATTAAAATCTCTTCTCTAAGGAGGAGTTCCTGCACTTGACAACTTTCGGGTAGTATTTGTCTTCTATTTAATCCTAATTATATTTGAAGAAAATTAGCGTTTAAAAAAAGTGGTGTACTAAAAGAGTGCCATATAAAAAAAGTAAATATACTACGGAATATTAATTAAAATGTTAGCAGATACCTACCAAATCAACTATTCTGGAACTGCAAATTTTAAACCTCATAAGGGGCGTGACCACACTGAATGGGAGGGGCAAGTATACGAAAACGGAAATATTAACACTTTCTCGACCGCATGTTTTTGACTTTTTGACAGTAAGGTCGCCTGTGGACGTTGTCCGGTTTCCACTACGGCTTTTTCGACGGCTTCAATTCAGAATCCTTTGATGTGGTCAGCCGGACAAAGAAATTTCTGTACCTATAATATCGCTGATTTAAGAAGTAGAAAATTTTCTTACATTGATAGTGGTATGAATTCTGCGCCCGTGTTCCATCCCTGCATTTGTCAATTTTGCATGCTTTCCTTTGAAGTAACTTCGCAATCTGATAAAAAAAAAGGTTACAACTCATGACAAGACATTTGGCTCTTTGTGTGTGGAGCGTGATTAATGGTTTTTTGGACAAGGAAGATCCAACTATAGTACAAAACGGCCTTTATTCTCTCCAGTTACAATATTTCATAATAATATATATATATATATATATATATATATTCTTATTCAGGTTTATATTACAAATGGATAAACATTATAATTTTACTCTTTCTAATCAAAGTATTTGTATCCATAGCATATTGGTCGTGAAAATATGAATATTGTGTATATTCTTAAGAAATAAATGACATACAAAATGTAAAAGGCGGAGTTACAGATTTTCAAATGATGTGAATCTACGTCAGCTGTCGCGAAAGTGTTAACACTTTCACGACAGCATGTTTTTTTTTTTTTTTCTTTTTGACAGTAAGGTCCGCCTATGGGCATTATTCTCCCAAGTTACAATTTTTCAGAACAAAATTTACAGAATTCACATTTATATTAGAAATGGTTATACATTATAATCATACTCTCTCTAATCAACGTATTTGAACCATAGTCATAGCTGCCAATATTTTAATTTATTCCGGAGTAATATTAGCCCGCCTCTATTTTATCCTGTACTAATTTTTTTTTTTTTTTTTTACAGTAATTTTTTCTTATTTTATCGAATCATGTATTGAAGAAAATTTTTGTATAAATAAAGTGGTTCGAAATAAAGGCAGGGCTAAAAGTACTCCGGAATAAATTAAAATATTGTCAGCTATGGATATTATATTGATTGTACAAATATAAATATTGTGTATACTTTTAAGAAATAAATAACATACGAATTGCGAAAGAAACGCCCTTAGGTGGTGTTACAGATTTTCAAATGACGTGAATCTACGACAGCGGACGCGGAAGTGTTAAAAAAAAAAAAAAAAAAAAAAAAATGCTTATAGAAAATCAGTACAAAATTCATTTTGGAATAATAAACATATAAAATTCATTTACTCTAATCTAATACATCGACAAATAAGATTGTATCAGTGCTGCACGGATGTGTTTAATGTGAGCAACGGACGTATACGAAAAGCGTGATAAACACTGTATTATATCCCTTTATTATATCCCTTTATTATCCTCCGGGATTTTAAATAATGAAGTTAGTGGTTCTGCAAGCCGTTTGGTGACCTTTAAAATAGTTTAATAATGTGTCAATTTGTACGTCAGAAATATATTACTTAAAATTTATTTTTTATTTATAATTTATTTATTGTGTGAGCAAAACAATTAAGCTTATTTTATGGATTTAGTCATGTATTTTAAGCACCAGTTCTGCTGAATTATTTCGATTTTTCAACCATTTTTATATTTCCAGTATCCCAATAAGTTATCTCCAGAGCTGCCAACTTAATCCGGCAAATTGTTACTACCGCCCCTTTTTCTATACCACTTAATTTTTAGAGTAATTCTCTTCAAATATATTTTCGATGAATTAATACGATGAACAAATTCTCTAAAAATATATTGGTGTAGAAAAAGGGGCTGTACAAACAATTTGCCCGTTTAGGTTGGCAGCTCTGTATTTCTTTTCCGCTATTTTAAATTTTGTAATTTGGGCAAAAATAATATAATTAATTTAATGCGCTATCAAAGAGTATATTGAGTATGTGTAATGATTTGTACAACAGTTTCAAGAATTTTGCACTGACATGCTTTCATTAACACATTGGCGTCGGGTATATTCCTATTTTGAATTGTAAGCTCCGCCTTTTTGCGTTCTTCTAAAACGTTGTATTATATAAGAAAATAATTTTACGTATTTGGGATTAAATGATTCAAATTTTATCATTAGCAATCAATGACATAAATGCCCCTGGAATATATAAAATGGCTGCACGTTAAGTGTTACACCCGAATACGTAAAATCGTTTTCAAAAATGGAGTATTTTTTTCGAGGAACGTCTGAGACGGTGCTCGTTTTGCTTAAAAAACGTATTTTTACGTGACCCTCAAACAATGCGTTAAATTAGATTAGGTTATGCTCTTGTGCTCTTTGCTTCCATAATATTTAAAGGAAATCCATATTATATTTTGCAAAGAACGTTATACTTTTGTAAAATTCTCCTTTATGATAATTATTCAATGCTAGCCAGGTAACATTGTCACAGGAACAATAAATGATGCATCATCTGACAAAATGCTATAATAAAAATATTAATCAACGACTTAAATATCCACACCAGGAATATTTTAAAATTAGTATTTAAGAATAAATTGTTATGGAGTATTATGTTTTACGTATTAGTTTATTGCAAATATTAAAGTTAGCGAATTCGGCATTAGCTCGAATTTGCTGTTTGAAAATAATAATAAGTGCAACTCCATGACTTGAGTTTAGTTTTCTTGTTTTTTAGGTAAACGTACTTTTTATTTAATTTTCTATTGAAAGGGAAATTTATTTCAGTTGTTTCTATTGCTAGGTAATTTAAAATCTCGGTGAGCATATTCGTTTACTTTTTTGACTGTGTGTTAAATTATTTGTTTTATTTTGGTATTTAATGATTTGCTTTCTAAATCATGGGTTTTTGCTTGAGTGCGGGAGTAAATAATATTTTCACCGGACAACTCTCATTCAAACTATGCTGTAGTAAAAATATTTATAATATACTAGTATTTACACCAAAATTGTTAAAAGTAGTTACGCCAAAGTATATACACCAAAAATATTAAAAATAAATTGTATTGGGAAAAAATACAATTTACAGTAGTAGTAGTAGTAGTAGGCATACTAACATTATTATATGTATATTCCGCAGTATTTCTAGTACCTGCCGTTTTTCATACTACATTTCTTGATATGTGTTTTTCTTTTTGATTAAGTATAATTATATAATGGCGAAAATTCCACAACAAATAAAGTGGTTGAGAAAATAAGGGTGAATTAACGCAGAAAAATATTTTAAAAATTTTGTTAATTAACTGATATCCCCCCCCCCCCCTTCTTTACACCAAAAACATATCTTAACCCTTAAATGCCTGATTATTTTTTAAATCAATTTAAAAATGTTTCATTCTTACCTTTATTAAATAAATGACGGGAAAAATACTTTAAAAAATCATACATTATTTTAACTACGGTTTACAGCTAAAAAGCAAGTTATTGTCAGTTGGCAAACATGAGCATTAGAGCTTCAATATTATTCTAATAATACTTTAAAAGACAAAATTAAGTATGTTGCCGAAAGGCAACACACGGCATTTAAGGGTTAAAATCCCTACTCTAGGGAGGAGTACCTACATCTGGCAACTTTCGAATAGTATTTGACTTCTTATTTGCTACTATATTTCTGTATTAAAAAAAGTGCTGTACTAAAAGAATGCCCATAGAAAAAATGAATAAATAAAAATAAATATACAACGGAGAATTACTAAATATACTGCTGAATATTTACTAAAATGCTGGCAGGTACGTATTAGATAAGCTATTCTAGAACTGTAAGTTTTAAAACCCGTAAGGGGTGTGACCACACTCAATGGGTTGTGCAAGTATACGAAAAGGGAAAGATTAAAAAATGTGCTTATAGGAAAGAGGAACGAATTCATTTTGACATAATAATATATCAAATTTATTTATTTTGATATAATACATTGATAAATAAAATTGTATCAGTGCTGCACGATGTATTTAATGTTACCAACGGGCGTTTATTAAGAGCTTGAGAAACACTGTATTATACACTTTAAAAGCCTTCTGGATTTTAAATAAGGAATTTAGTGTTTCAGAAAGTTCGTTGGCGACCTTTAAAATAGTTTAATAAAGAATCAAATTGTATATCAGAAATATTGCATGACTTAAAAAATATTTATTGTTGAATATTTATTCTATAAGCAAAATAATTTAGCATGCTTACTAAGAATTGTTTGGGACCTAATTCACATAATAATTACTTAGAACTATCGGAGAAAGGAGCGGGAATATTCGAAAAACAAAAGAAATGATAATGCTTTTGCTCGGTATTTCGTTTTGTTTTTCGCTCTATGATATTTTATGTATATCAAATTGAACAGTTTTTCCAGAATTTTCGACTTAAAAACATATGTGTACCTTTTGTTACATCTATTTAATAGTTTTTATTTTCTTTGAAGGAAGCAGAAAGGGGTGACTTTTTATTCAGTTTTTCAACTCAACCACTTATCCAATTTCAGATTTCAATGAAAGTTTCCGGAGTTATTCTCCTGGATAATATAAATGAAAATGTATTTTTAAGAATTTTTTTATTTCATTGAACTTTTATTTTATTCATTTTTAAAATTAGAAAAATTTTATATATATATATATATATATATATATATATATATTTACATGAACAACACTTCTAATCTCAAATTCATCAAGTACTATAAAGGATAGAGAAGTTTCTGACCCCTCATTTTACAGAAATTTTATAATGTTTCATTTGATATGCAACTTATATTAGGTAAAATAATATTATATATATATATATATATATATATATATATATATATATATATATAAGAATTAATTTAATGTATTAAATAATTTCTCATTCAATATGGTTTTGCTGCTTCGATCGGGGCTGAAACAATAAAAATTGCTATAGTTAGCTATATCGTTTTCGAAATCGATGCAGCTTTCACTGCTTTATGAAGTACAATCCCCCTGAAGTGTTTATACTTAAAATTTTAAGCATTTTTATCCAATTATTATTTCTGTGGGCCTTTATTTACTTTCTCCGTCATTTAGTTTAAGGGTCTTTTTTTTTTTTTTTCCTTTTTCATTATTATTCCTGTCGGCATAAGTAATTCAAATTGTTTTTGTCTCTTATTGGTTCTTAATCTGTATCGCAACATTTTTGTGTAAGTCTTACCTATATGTTACAATCAGTTCTATTTTTGTTGTGTTGGTAATGTTTTGTATCTATTAATTGCTAAATATTAAGGATAAATTTTATTACGATAACTTTCATTTAGATATGTTTATATATATATATATATATATATATATATATATATATATAATTTAAAATCTAAATTAAAAGAAAAAAAATAAAGATATTGTGTTTTTCTCAAATATTTTATTTTATTTTACTTTATTTTATTTTATTGTAATACTAAAAACTATATAACTTGAACTTTTTAGAGTATAATCAGGAGTTATAACAAAAATTTAAAGTTACCGTACATTTAAAAATGGATAATAATCGTTATGTATCATGCTTACACAATAAAAAGTCCAATTTTTAAAGTTCACATATTCAGCATTGAACACTAATGTTTAGTATCAGAAATAAAACAAAATTAATATGCAACAGAATTATGCCTGTTAATAAATAAATAATTTAAATAAATCAAAATAAATTAAAAATTTCTGAGCAAAGTTTGAAGCAGAGTGACCACGAGCCATAGGCCTGAAAGAACATAAATCAGACAAATTGAATAAATTACTATGTTGTAGACATCACAGGATTTTCTTCTGAATTTTCCTATCCTATACAATTATTCTCGCAGTGCAAATTATTTAATAAGATCATTAATTATTTTTCATGATGATTGCAGATATTTTTTATTTCCTAAAAACATAATACTAAATGTCAAACAATGTCAGTTTTGTATCTTACAAGCAATATATAAGTTTTTTTTTTTTTTTTTTTTTTGTCAAACGCACACGTAGACATTTTCTAAAAATTGTCAAACCATGTTCAGGACATCTCAAAACACGTAAATCCAGCGAAAACTAGAGGTCGAAAAATTTCGCGAACCTACTACTTTTTGCTTATGTATGTAGAAGAAAGTAATAAAGACAAATATAAAACAGAAATAAATTTTCTGACAGAACGTCTTTGCTTAGGAGGTGCATTAATTATTTACTTATTATGATTCATTTTAATTACAATTATTTTGCCTGTAAATATAGCAATTTATTACCTGAAATGGTCTTTAATATAAAATTCTAAACATTCTGTCTTATCATTTTAGCTTTACAAATGTTAAAAGTTGCCATAAATGCCTTAAGGTAAAGTATACTGTAAGGTAATACAGGTAATTTACTTGATTTAATTTTTATTATTATTATTATTATTATTATTACCAGAATTCCAGTTTTCCTGGTATTAAAATCCTAAAATAGAACAAATATCAAACTCCTGATCTCACTAAGACACCACTTTAAACATTTCAGCATATGAAACATATAAAATCACAAAATATATGTATAGATAATTTTTAAATAATTAAATTTTTAATATAATTTTTTATAAATAAATTTATTTAGTTTTTAGCAAGCAAAATTATGTAACACATCAAACATATTTTATTCGATTATGTTTTAGTATTCATTGCTAACAATTTAAACTTTAAAAATTAAGGTTTTTAACATGTTCGTTCAGTATGAGATAAATACAATACATTTTTACTTGAACAGTAACATAAAATTTTTGTTATAACTACTAACCCCATTAAGGTAGTGTTGGTGTTGTGTTAAGGCCAATTGTCTGTACTAGGGACCTGAGTCTATGTGGATGCCCTCCGAAGGAGTCTTTCTAAGGAGTCCTAATCCGTATTCATACGAGACTCGGAGAAAACCATGGAAAGGGAAAACTCCGAACGGCTAGGTCGATAATCACTGGAACTTGATCCTATTGAAATTCTACTCTAAAACATTTTGTTATATAGCTTTTAATATTACAAACATACACATATATTTTTTCAAAAAACTAAAATATAAACTACCTTAAAAAAAAAATAATAATAAAAATTAAATTGTAATTAAATTTATCTAAAATAATCGAGTTGATCAGAGAAAACCAAGGTATCAAAAGAAAACCAAGGTTATGAAAATGGAGTAGAAAAAAAAAGCGTTGTTTAACCCCTTCAAGGACAATGAATTCAAGTTCATTTAAAATCAATGCCACCAGAGTCTGAAGTCAAGATTAGAAGAAAAGTAATAAATGAATGTTTTCAGACAAGGTAAAAAAGTAACATTTTATATAAAATTTCTGGGATGAATTTTTGTAGTTGAGAACTGATATTAGGTGGTATAAAATATATACTGCCGCCTCTGAAAGGGTTAATTAAATATAACTATATTGCAAATTATTTAAATTGTAGCAACAGATTAATCGAATCTAAAAACCCAATCATGTAGATCCCCCAATACTACGTTTAAAAATTATGCACGCAAAAACAAATTATTTTAACATCAATTAGCAAACGAAAAATCGACAACATAAAATATTTTGGGACAAAACTATTAATATGTAACAAAACTATTAATATATTTATAAAAATGTATGTTAATTATTGATGAAATGTTTTAAATTTTAATGTTTTACCTGAAACATAGTCTTTCCTCTTTAAAAAATGGGGGGGGGGGGGGCACTGTTATTTAGAAAAAATTAGCAATGCTTCTTTTAAAAAGTATTTGGGGATTTAATAAACAAATTTTATGTGTTTGTTATCAATATGGAAAAAATGTGCAAATATTTTTCTAATTAATTTGTTGAGTAAATGTATTTTGCATTTTTTTGTTTTGTTTTTGTATTCTTATAATTAAAATTCACCAAATAACAAATTGTTTTAAAATTATAAATTGAATAATTTGATAAAATTATGTGAACTTATCTCATTTTTGGACTTTGCTATCCTATTTATTCAACCTTCTCATGACATTACATTAAAAAAAGAGAGAGAAGGTATAATACAATATCAAATTTTCCTATGCTTTATCTTTAATATATTCGCCTTGTTATATAAATTTGATGAAGATAATTATTTTTGATCAAAAGCTTATATTATTAATAAACGTACCTTCATTTATATAAAAATAATTAAATTATTTCGCAAGATCTTTTATAGTTTCCCAAAAGGCATATAAAAAAACTTTCCACGTATCTTGATTTTATATCATGCACACAGTCTGTGAATTTCCACCACCAACTCCTTACTTTTTTCTATGGCGATGCGATCCGATAAATATAACAACCGCAATTTGTTATGCGGAGGAGCTATTTTTGAACGTGTGCTAGCGCAATGTGATCTCTGAATGAAATGAGAAGAAAAATTTAAATTCTCGAGAAAGGATATCGGGGCAGTGTAAAACCAGTGTATTACCCGACACGATATCGCTCTGATCGTTGCATTACTTATCGGCCGATTTAGTCGGTCAGTGTGAAGGCGCTCTTAAGAAGAAAGAATTAACCATACTTGCCAACCTAACCCGAAAGATTGTTAGTCCCTCGATTTTCCACCTATTTTTTTCACACCAATAATTTTTCAGAGTACTTTTCTTCTTATTTATTCATAAATATATTTGACGAGAATTACTCTAAAAACTAAGTGGTGTAAAAAAACGGGCAGGAACTAAAGAACCTGTGGGTTAGGATGACAAGTATGCTTAATGTATTAGGATCGGATATGTTCCTACTTTGTAACGTGAGCCACGCCTTTACACATTTTTATAAAACTTTTTATTTAAAAAAAAAAAAAAATGACTTTATATATTCGCAGTTAAATCATTTAAGTTAAATCTTCAGCAATCGATGCAGTAAATGGCATTGAGGTTTATGCATACCAGCATGACATATAGAGTTAAATGCGAATATGCAAAATAGTCTATATATATTATATATATATATATATATATATATATATATGTAACATTGTATCAGATATATAGAGGGAGGAGCTTGTTTTCTTTTGGAATTCTTCAACAATCTCTCGCCTTTTCTGCGGTAATTTTACGAAAATAAGCCAATTTGCATAATAAATATAAAAATGTTGCTTAGAAAACAATAAGAATAACATAAAAGTTTAAAAAAAAAAAAAAAAAAATCCGCCAGATTATACACAGATAATAGAGACGATACAAATTATAGGAAGTGATGGCCCCTTAACAGGAATAAAAAATGAAATATTACTTAACCCGAAGAGCAATGTTAGGAACGCGCTGTAAGTTGGGAAACCTGTGTTCTGGATAATGCTTGTTCTATTCCTGCAAAAACATAAGTCATAATTTATATTTTTTTCGAATATGAATTTATTGATAATTTTCATAACTCAAAAAATGCTTTTCAATCAATAAAAAGCATGAAATAGGTTTGCGTCACTTCATTCTAACGAATAAAAAAAAAAAAAAAAAAAGTGTTGAATATAATAATTTTTTGGGAAGATATGAATTGATGTTTTTCATATTCATTTAACATTAGCAACCCCATATTTTGACAGCTTATAACTCATGAAAAATTGAATGAAATATATAAAGTTTATTATTTTTCGCGATGATTTCATCTATATAAATGGAAAAAATATTAAAAATGGCGGTAAGTTGATGGTGGATTTCATATGTGGACGGCCTCCTAAGTAAAATCTAACTATACTGTTATAAACTAAATGTTATTGCAAATAGATTGATAATCATAGATTGGTGCAATATGCATGTTTCTAAGATAATTTACGGCGAAATTATGCGTGGGGATGTGTTTTTTTTTTTTTTTTTTTTTTTTTTTTTTTTTTTCTGTTGATTTTACATGTGCAGTTGAAAAGTTATACATCAAATACAATGTATTAAAAACTAATATAAAATGAAACAGATTAAACACATTGCGTTTTCAGACAAGTACTTTAAAAATTCTGTTATTTAACTGGAAAATCCAAAAAAAAAACAAAAAAAAAAAACAGAATATATTTATTTAAATCATACTCCTCCCCTTGATTGTGTCAGTAACATATATTAAAATCACTACTCTAAGGAGGAGCTACTGAACCTGACATCTTTCGGGTAGTATTTGTCTTCTTATTTAATCCTAATTATATTTGAAGAAAATTCCTGTTTAAAAGAAGTGGTGTACTAAAAGGGTGCCATATAAAAAAAAATACATATACTACGGAAAATTTCGAAATATACTACGGAATATTAATTAAAATGCTAGCAGATACGTTACAAAACAGCTATTCTAGAATTGCATATTTTAAATCTCATAAGGGGCGTGACCACACTGAATGGGTGGTGCAAGTATACGAAAACGGAAATATTAATACTTTCGCGACCACAATGTTTTTGGCTTTTTGACAGTAAGGTCGCCTATGGGCGTTATTCTCTCCAGTTACAATATTTCAGAATAAATTTTAAAAAATACATATATATATATATTCTTATTCAGGTTTATATTACAAATGGATATACATTATAATTTTACTCTTTCTAATAAAAGTATTTCTATCCATAGCATATTGGTCGTAAAAATATGAATATTGTGTACATTCTTAAGAAATAAATGACATACAAATTGTAAAAGAAATGGCGACTGGCGGAGTTACAGATTTGCAAATGATGTAAATCTACGTATGCAGTCGCGAAAGTGTTAACACTTTTACGACCGCATAATTTTGTCTTTTTGACAGTAAAGTCCGCCTATGGGCATTATTCTCCCAAGTTACAATTTTTCAGAAAAAAAATTAATGAATTCACATTTATATTACAAATGGTAAAACATTATAATCATACTCTCTCTAATCAAAGTATTTGAATCATAGTCACAGCTGCCAATACTTTAATTTATTCCTGAGTAATTTTAGCCCGCCTCTATTTTAACCCCGTACCACTTATTATTTTTAAGTAGTTTTTTTCTTATTTTATCGAATTTATGTATTGAAGAAAATTTTTGTATAAATAAAGTGGTTCGAAATAAAGGCAGGGCTAAAAGTTATCCGCAATAAATTAAAATATTGGCAGCTGTGGATATTATATTGATTGTACAATTATGAATATTGTGTATACTTTAAAGAAATAAATAACATACAAATTGCGAAAGAAACGCCCACTGGTGGAGTTACAGATTTTCAAATGACGTGAATAACGTCAGTGGTCGCGAAAGTGTTAAGAAAAAAAAAAGTGTTTATAGAAAAGCAGTACAAAATTCATTTTGGCAGAATAAAGTTATAAAATTCATTTACTCTGATCTAATACAATACATTGACAAATAAGATTGTATCAGTGCTGCACTATGTATTTAATGTGAGCAACGGACGTATACGAAGAGCGTAATAAACTGTGTTATATCCCTTTATTAGCCTCCGGGATTTTAAATAATGAAGTTAGTGGTTCAGGAAGTTGTTTGGTGACCTTTAAAATAGTTTAATAAAGTAAGTATCAATTTGTACGTCAGAAATATAAAATTTATTTGTTTTTTAAAATTTATTTATTGTGTAAGCAAAACAATTTAGCTTGTGTTATGGATTTAGTTATGGATTTTAAGCACCTGTTCTTCCAAATTATTTTGATTTTTCAACCATTTTTATATTTCCAGTACCCCAATAAGTTATTTATTTTCTTTTATTTCAAATGTAGTAATTTAGGCAAAATTAATATAATTAATTTAATGCGTTATCAAAGAATATATTGAGTATGTGTAAGGATTTGTTCAACATTTAAAAAAATTTTGCACTGAAATGCTTTCATTAACACATTAGCGTCGGGTATATTCCTATTTTAAATTATAAGCCCCACTTTCTGTGTTCTTCTAAAACCTTATATTATACAGAGTGTCCTAAAAGTTCCAGTACTGACGCTGATGTATTTTTTATTTACAAAACAACAAACCTTAAAACGATAATTTTTATGCTAATGATAAAAGGCACATTTAAACAAACGGAGGAAAAAATACAGAACTTGCATTTATAATAAATGTTCAAAATGTTCACCTTTTTCTAGGAGGCAACGCTGAACTCGTTTGCGCATGTGTTTAAAAACGCATTTTAACATACTGGGAGTGACTTCTTGTACAGAAACTTGTACTTACCTGCAGAAAACCTGTATTATGAAATTGTCGAACGTGCTGATATAGCATATTTTTACTCGGTATTGCATCATCTGGATATTTATATCGCCAAACATCTTTTCATCTTTCATAGGATTTACATTCAAAATAAAGCTTCAAATAGCGTAATTCTCTGTATGCGTGATAAACACATTTCACTATGAAGAACAAAATAACATAAAACTTTATTCTCACACAACTTGAGCGAGAAAAGAAGCAAACTATAAAAATTAAAGAACTGATGCAATAATAAGCAGACGATAAAATTTAATATTAAAAAAAATCATGGACACAATGAGTTCTTTAAGTTGGAGTACTGGAACTTTCAAGACACACTGTATAAGAAAATTATTTTACGTATATGGGATAAAATTATTCAAATTTTATCATTAGCAATCGATGAATTAAATGCCCCTGGAATATGTACAATGGCGGCACGTTAAGTGTTAGACACGAATGCGTAAAATATTTTTCTAAAATGGAGTATTTTTTTTAGATGAACGCCTCGTTTTGTTTAAGAAACGTGTTGTTACGAAAAACACAGAAATTTACACCAGAAATCTTTCGTAATAAGTGTATTACAATAAATTGTTATGGAACGAAACGTTTACTTTTTACGTAATAGTACACTGTAAATATTAAAAGTAGTGAATTCGGCATTAGCTCGAATTTGCTGTTTTGAAAATAAGAGAAATTGCGTGATTTGAGTTTTGTTTGTTGCGAGAATATATCAAAGAATTTTTACTAAGATAAGAAGGCCAGCTGCAGCTAAAACATTGCTAATACCCCTTGGCGGAGTTTATAGTGTGCCTGTACACGAAGCTAACTTACAGGCTGACAAGGGAAGTATGAATCAGTAAAATTGCTATTGAAACCAAACCAAGATTCAATTAAAGAGCGTGGTCGAAAACATTGGGTACCGTACAGATTTGCTGCAACAACTCCCGTGGGGGTGAGCTATGCCCTCTATTTGTTTTAGTTATTTCTATAAAAGCCAACAAAACACACATCGTTGTGTGAACGGATGGTGCAGTGCTAGCGTGCTTGACTTCGTATACGGAGGTCCTGGGATCGAGTCCCGCAAGAGCGTTTTGTAATTTTTTCAAATTTTTTTTCTATACGTTTTTAATTAAATTAAATTATTAATTTAAGAGAAAATATTTATTACATTAAGAGGATTTTTTTTTTTTTTTTTTTTTTTTTTTTTTTTTGAGTATTCCAATTAATAAAATATTGAGAATGAATTTAAAACGTGCATTTTTTATTTATTTTTTCATTTATAAAAAAGAAAACCATGTTTAAAGCTACGAATATAGTTTATAATTTATAACAATTATGATTAAAAGTAGAAAAATCATGAAACCACAAATATTTTTCACAATTACAACAAAAAATATAAAAAGACTGATCACAATTATTTGAATTTCAATTTTGTTCGCCGTCAATTATTATTCATCACGAACATTTTGTCAAATATTTGGCTTTTCGTCTAGGTTACTTGAGTTGTAAAATTCATATTTTACCCAGATTTTGAATTTTTTTAGATGTAAATTAATTATAATATAGTAAAATCATTTTGAGAAAATTTGTCATTGTCTTCAACATTATTGTCAGTTCTTCCGACACCACGAAATTTGACAGTTGTTTAATGAAATATTTGAAATAAAAGTTAAATACGACGTCGAATAGTTAAGCAACAGCTGTTCACTATCCAGGATTTTTCATGCAAAAAATTGCCTGAATAAATAATACAACTGAGAGCATACGATTAACTCTTGCTATTAGTGTCGTCGTTAAAAAATAGTAATTCATAATTTATATAAAATAATCATTAACAAAATTTTATCTGAATGTAATCAATAACAAAGTCTCACCTAAATATAATATAAAAGTACTTCCCGTTAAATTATTAATTTCTTTAAATTTAATAAATTAATGAATAAATTGGTTAAAAATAAAAAATAAAATATTAAATTGCCCTCTCTGAAAAAAAAAAAAAAAAAAAAAAAAAAAAAAAAAAACTTGTTTTAATATGATTAATATTTTCTCTAAAAATAATGATTTAATTTAATTAAAGATGTCAAAAATAAATATTTCAGTTGAAATAAAAAAAAATAAAATACCAAACGCCCTTGCGGGGACTCGATCCCACGACCTCCGTATCCGAAGTCAAGCACGCTAGCACTGCACCATCCGTTCACACTACACTGCGTGTTTTGTTGGCTTTTATAGATAAAACTGAAATCAATAGAGGGCATATCTCACCCCCATGGGAGTTGTTGCAGCAAATTTGTACGGTACCCAATGTTTTCGACCATGCTCTTTAATTTAAGGTTGATTCTGTTTCAATAGCAATTTTACGAATTCATACTTCCCTAGTGAGCTAGCGAAAGTTCGTTGTTCGTCGACAGATTCTGTCCTCTTCAGCGGTCGTGCAGGATTTTGAATTTTTTACGCTTTAATCATTAATTACATTTCATCATCAACTTTTCATCCTCATTCGGTATTTATCATTAATCATTTTTAACCATTATTAATCATCTTAATACTTTAATTATGATTTTTTTTTTTTTTTTTTTTAAGATCATTATCTGTTCCGTTGCGTAGAATTTAAGGCAGCAACTATTCATTTATGTATTAATATTTAATTCCCGAAAACTTTAAAAATATTTTCTAATTAATTGTGAAAAAAATTAAAATATACATTTAAATATTGAAGCAGTTTTTTTTAAATAATAATTTATAATAAAATTAATAATTGTTTTATTAAATGTTATCAAATGGGAATAATTGTAAGAATGGTATTCATTTACCTGACAATTTTTTACTTTCCGAACACTATAGTGAGGAAAGTATTGTAATCATGTCAAAAATCCGAATTCGAGATTTTGATGTTTCTATACGTTTTGAGGTCCCCTGAGTCCGTTTTCACTATTTTTACGATGATGTATGTATGTGTGTGTGTATATGTGTATGTATGTGTGTATGTGTGTATGTCTGTGGGTGAACACGCTAGCGTCTAAACGCTTCGTTCGATTAACCTGAAAGTTGGTACGCATATTGTAAGTCACCATAGTACGAACCCTATAGATTTTGGTGAATCTAGCACTTATAGTTTTTTTACAGGGACACAAAGAAAAATTCTTTATCATTATGGCCTATGGGAGCAAAATCTTAAAAGTGCGATAGCATCTAAACGCCTTATTCAATTGAGCAAAAATTTTATACACATATTATAGATCACAAATACTCAATCTGTATAGATTTTGGAGAATATAGCACTTATAGTTTTTTTACAGGGACACAAAGAAAAATTCTTTATCATTATGCCTATGGGGCCAAATTTTTAAAAATGTGATAGTGTCTAAACGCCTTATTAATACGAGCAAAAAAATTGTACACATGTTATAGATCACAGTTGAACTAACTGTATAGATTTTGGTGAATCTAGCACTTACAGTTTTTTTACAGGGACACAAAGAAAAATTCTTTATCATTATGGCCTATGGGACTAAATTTTTAAAATTACGATAGCATCTAAACGCCTTATTGAATTGAGCTGAAAATTTATATGAGTATTATAAATCACTGTTGCACTAACTATAAGCATTTTGGTGAATGTAGCATTTATAAGTTTTTACAGGGACACAACGAAAATTTCTTTGTCATTATGATCTATGGGCTCAAAGTTC
The DNA here is from genome assembly GCA_963930645.1 of Salticus scenicus. NCBI lineage: Eukaryota > Metazoa > Arthropoda > Arachnida > Araneae > Salticidae > Salticus > Salticus scenicus. Next base: position 195,952,973 of record OZ005654.1, on the reverse strand, counting down.
AGTAGCGTTAAATAAAACAACGTGTAATAGATGGAGAAAAATACTCAAACACTCTATTATGGTTTTCTCTCTTTTGTTTGTTTAACAACTACTCTTTCTTTACTTTATCTACAAAACTGTTAATTACTCAATGTTCGGAAAGTCGAGTGGAGTCACTCCAGATTTTTTTTTAAATATCTGTAACTTACATATTTTATTTATAAAACGATATTTAAAAAAATCTTTAAAATATGAAATAAGAATAATTTTATCAGTACATATTGATATATATATATATGTGTGTAAATGTCTGAAACAAATAATGATTTATAATACATTTCCTAAATATTCTACTTATTTAAAATATTTTTTAATGGAAATACAAATATATATGTATATATATATATAGTCAACAAAAAAAAAAAAAAAAAAAAAAAAAAAAAAAGGAAAGAAAAAGAAAGAAAGAAAAGAAGAAGAAAATTAAAAAGGCTTTTAATTGTACAATCAATAAGGGTAAGAGCTATAATCATTCGGAAAGTAATGCAAAGAACTTATACTATAGGATAATATAAGTTCTTTCTTCAATGCAAGGAAGATAGTGAAAATAAAACACAGCGACCGTACGCCATTCGACAGTGCCATTTCCCTGTAAAGTTGCTTTTGGTGTATGGTTATTCTATCAAGTCACGTCATTAGATTAGATGAATTTACATTATCGCTACGGAAGCAAACCTTTTTTCCGATAGTATAAGTTCTTTGGAATAAATAATATTTTCACTCTCATTCAAGTTATACTCCAGTAAAAATATTTATAATATGTTAGTATTTACAGCAAAATTGTTAAAAGTAGTTACGTCAAAGTATATACGCCAAAAGTATTAAAAATAAATTGTTTTGGGAAAAAATACAATTTACAGTAGTAGTAATAGGCATACTAACATTATTATATATTCCGCAGTATTTCTAGTACCTGCCCTTTTTTCATACTATATTTCTTGATACGTGTTTTTCTTCTTGCTTAATTATAATTATGTAATGGCGAAAATTCCACAACAAATAAAGTGGTTAAAAAAATAAGGGTGTACTAACGCAGAAAAATATTTTAAACATTTTGTTATTTAACTGAAATCCCTCCCCGCCCCTTGTTTAGACCAAAAACATGCTTACTCTAGGGAGAAGTACCTACATCTGGCAACTTTCGGATAGTATTTGACTTATTTGTTACTAAATTTCTGTAAAAAAAAAAAAAAAAAAAAAAAAAAAAAAAAAAAAAGTGGTGCATTAACAGAATGCCCATACCAAAAATAAATATACAACGGAAAATTACTAAATATACTGCTGAATAATAACTAAAATGTTGGCAGGTACGTATTAGATAAGCTATTCTAGAACTGTAAGTCTTAAAACCCGTAAGGGGTGTGACCATACTCAATGGGTTCTGCGAGGTTACGAAAAAGGAAAGATTAAAGAAAAAGTGCTTATAGAAAAGAGGAACAAAATTCATTTTGACATAATAAATATAAAAAGTTTATTTATTTTGATATAATACATTGATAAATAAAATTATATCAGTGCTGCACAATGTATTTAATGTTAGCAACGTGAGTATATTAAGAGCTTTTGGAACACTATACTATATCACTTTAAATGCCTTTGGGGTTCTAAATAATGAATGTAGTTGTTCAGGAAGTTCGTTGGCGACCTTTAAAATAGTTTAATAAAAGATCAAATTGTTTATCAGAAATATTGCATGACTTAAAAATTATTTATTACTGAAAATTTATTTATCCTATAAGCAAAATTATTCAGCATGCTTACTAAGGATTGTTTTGGACCTGCTTTTTCATAATAATTACTTGGAACTAGTTCTGTTTTGTAATACTTTTATATTATTCAACAAGTAAAATATGAGTGCTCGTAAATACTGTTTTCTAAAAATATGGATTCTAAGCACTTGTTCTCAGCCAAATTATTTCGATTTTAAACCATTTTTAAGTTTCTCAGGGTGTGGACAGTCAAAATTTTTTTCCTGATCCTTCTATCAGTAGCTTTTTTTTCTGAAATTTTAGTAAAAAGTTTGAAGGATTAATTGGGTAAAAAATTGCTAGATAAATATACTAGCGACACCTGAACTGGCGATTTTTTACTCAATAGTCGTCAGTAATTTTTAAATGCAACGTTTGCCAAATCATTTCGAAGGTCAATAGTCTCTTATGTATAACAAATTCTCAATATCATTCGCGATTATTGAATAAAAAAATCCACAAAATCTGACAAAACTGCTGGTGACAGAATCAGGGAAGAAATTTCGACTGTCCACACCCTATTGTAGTACACCTACAAGTCATTTTCCTTATATTTCAAATTCGGTAATTTAAGCAGAGATATTCTAATTAAGTTACTGCGTTATCAAAGAGTATATTGTGTGTGTGGAATGATTTGTACAACGCTTTCAAAAATTTTACACTGAAATGCTTTCATTAAAATATTGTCGTCGGGTATATTCCCATATTAAATGGTAAGCCCCGCCTTTTTGTTTTCTTCCAAAACATTATAATTATTAATACTTTCGCGACCTCATGTTTTTGTCTTTTTGACAGTAAGGTTTGCCTGTGGGCGTTATTCTCCCAAGTTACAATATTTCAGATCAAAATTCTTTATAATCAGATCCCTATTACAAATGGATATACATTATAATTATACTCTTTCTAATCAAAGTATTTACATCCATAGTATATTGGTTGTACAAATATGTACTACATTGTGTATATTTTTAAGAAATAACTGACATACAAATTGCAAAAGAAACGTCCACTGGCGGAGTTACAGATTTTCAAATGACGTGAATCTACGTCAGGGATCACGAAAGTGTTAAGAAAATAATTATTCAAATTTTATCATTTGTAATCGATAACATGAGTACCACTGGAATATATCATAGTTGCCAAAAATTATTTATTTATTTATTTATTTATTTATTATTATTATTTTTTTTTTTGGAGCATTTTCAGCCACATCTTTATTTTTGTATCATTTTATTTATAGAATATACTCCTCCCCCCTCCCTCATTATGTAACTACAATAAAAATAAGAAAAAAATTACTCTTAAAAGAAAAGCGGTGTGTAATAAAGGCGGGCTAGAAGTGATTTGGAATAAATTAAAATTTTGGCAACTTTTATTTATATACACTGGCGGCACATTAAGTGTTAAACAGGAACTCGTAAAATCCTTTTTCAACACATTCGAGGCAGCATATTTTTGTCTATTTGACAATTAGATCCGCCTGTGGACGCACTTCTCTCCCAAGTTACAATTTCTTAGAACAAAATTTTCTGCATTCACATTTATATTACCAAATCGATATACATTATTCATACTCTCTCTAATCAAAGTATTTGTATCCATTGTATATTGATTATACAAATATGAATATTGTATATATTTTTAAGGAACATATAACATACAAATTTCAAAAGAAACGCCCACTGGTGGTATTACAGATTTATGACGTGAATATACGTCAGCGGTCGCGAAAGTGTTAAAATAGATTTTTTTTTTTTTAGAGAAACTCATTAAGCAAATCATTTTTTAAAAATACAATTACTCATTTTCAGTTAACTAAAATGTAAGGAAATCTCCAAATGTATAAATTCATCGAAAAAAGAGGGAATCAAAAGTTTTTCCAAATCTTAAACTTTTTTCTTATATATGCAGAGAATAGAATAAAAAATAACACCACTTTTTCAAAAATAAGTATAGTCGATTTTAATTAATTGAAATGTAAGGAAATCTCAAAAAGTGTAAATTCATTGAAAACCGGAAATCGAATCTTTTTTCTGTATCTTCTACTTGCTTATTATCCGTGCTGAAATTAGTAATAAAACCACTATTCTAAAATAAGTAGTCAATTTTAGTTAACTGAAATGCAAGGAAATCTCAAAAAATGCAAATTCATCGGAACCCAGAAATCGACATGTTTCCTGTCTTCTACTTTCTTCTTACACACGCAGAAGCTAGTATTATGTACACTTTTTTTAAAATAAGTAATCACTTTCAGTTAATTGGAATGTAAGAAAATCTCAAAACGTATAAATTAATCGAAAATCGGAAATGAAAAGTTTTTCCATATTCTATACTTTCTTCTTATACATGCAGAAGACATAGTAATATGTCCTTTTTAATTTCACTGTATAAAGTATAAGGAAGAATAGTAATCCCGATTTGCTAAATAGATTTTGTATTTCGCATAGCTCGAAAATAAATTATCGTAGAATGAAACAAATTTATATATCTGACTGTTATGATGTCTGGTTGTACACCAGCAACTTTCGTTTTAATACGTATTCCCATTTTAGAGATTTCAACGACTTTACACAAATTTCCGTGACGTATTGAGTGATGTATTAAAAAATAAATGTATCTGAAAATATCAAGAGTTATCAAGACGTTCCTCCAAGTATAATTTAATGCAAAGATAAAAAGACTTCTAATATAACTGATGGAAATGAAAAGCATACTACTCCACCAGCAAGACGTCGTTGCACTCTCCAAAGAAAAAAAGTGTCTTGTTTGAGCTACGAGGGAAGGGATGTGATATTCCAATAAGATACGAGAGGACGCTACGAGTCCGTAGTAAGCAGAACTGTTGTTTAGGTAATGATGTCACATGACCAGCAAGAGAGATGATCCTTGCGCGCTTCTAAGATTGTATCCGTGTATGTAATGTTTTTGAGCTGGCGGTTCATCCGCTATGTAAATATACGTAATCATTATTGTGTGCATCAGAGCAGCTCAATTTCTTGAAATTAGGATTCTAAAGATACATTCACCACTACAATAAGTACTAAGTTACCATAATATTAAATCTAGATTTCACTAATTGTACGTGTGACTTTTTCTTAAATAAAAATTAGCATTGCAACCTAGGCGAGCTTCATCTAACAAGTACTTTATATCTAGTACTCTATATCTAGTCGTTCCAACAATAAATTTATCTATATGTAGTCTAAAAGAAAATCTATTGGGTGATTTTACACATTTGTGAAAATTTAATTGTAAATGAAACAGGTAATATTTTTTAAATTTTTAAACCGATTTAACCCCTTACTTGCCGAGGAAAATTTATGAGATATTAATATTTCTCATAAAAATATTTTTCAAAATCAAACATGATTATGGACAATGTTTGGGTATCTATACACATATGTATCAATTTTTTTTATAATTAGTACGACAGGACTATTTTTTCAGACAGCGATTTTGCGGTGTCACCATTTTGAAGTGTTCCACTTACAATATGCCAGAATGCCTGTCAATATACAATTTTACCATTTAATTTCCTAAACTGTTCTAAAATATTTAGAAATTTTATTGATAATCGCATAAAATGCATTTCACGTAGTCCCTGTGGCAGAAATTTATTATGCTTTCTGCGACAAGCTTCATCAACACCAAAATCTTTCTGCAGGAATAGTTTGTGAAGTTAACATTTACGAAATCAAAATAAATTATTTTTAAATAGTAAATAATATTCAGTATAACCAATGTATTTAAATTTTAACTAGGCACAAATGCATATATCTGCACTATTCCAAGAAAATACTCTTTTTTTTTTTTTTTTTAAAGAAAGGTGGAAATAAATCTATTGATCTTAATTCCTTCAGATTTTTTGTTCACATTGATATACAATATTGTTTATAAAATATTCAATAAATTCAAACCATAAAGTGCAATTAACACATCAAAAATAATCTGCAAATTTTTTTTATGGCATTTAAATCCTGAAATGTCTAAATTAAACAAATGTTACAAATACTTTTAAAATTTCATTACTTTTTTTTATATTAAATATATATATTTAAATACACAAATGCACTTATTTCATAAGGTGCAAACCAAACAACATAAAATATAATACAGAACTCAAAATTAAAATACAACAAATTAAAAGTAAAAATTAATATAGAATACTGAATATCATAATGAAATATAAATAATTTACAGCCTTTATAGTTTTTGAGATTATTAGAAAGATGCACGATAACATTCTAATACGCAAGATCCATTTTTTGTATTATATACAAATAGCATAAAGATGTGCATTTGAAATCTAAAAAATGTGATTTGACATTAAAGAATTCAGAATGTATAATTATACCATCATTCAAATACATAAAGTAAAACAGAATACAAGATCTAAGTAACACAATTATAGACAAAGCATAGTCGAAATATTTTCATAAAGATTGAGGCAAGTGAAATATTTAATTTTTAAGGAAATGTTGAAATCTGAAATGTAACAGATTTAATCGATAAAATCTATAATAGAAAATAATGATTACAGATGAATGAAATAAATAGAAATCAATTAAAAGTAATATTTGATATTGATATCTATACGAATAAGTAAATAAAAATAAATAAATAAAATCATTTGCTGTTTAATTAGTATTTATTCAAAACAACTACTATTAGATAAAATTCCTTTTGCTTACAAAAAAAAAAAAAAAAAATCAACAAAACCTTTGGTTTAATTTTTATTCAAAATAACTATTTAATTTGCAATATTTCAATAAAAAAAAATAAACATTTTTTAAAAATTCAAATGTTTAAAAAATGAAATGAACAAGCTGTAGAAACTAATGATAAGAGTATTTTTGTAAAATAAGTTAATTATTTTTTTGCGACTTCATATACTTAAACAACAAAACTTAAAGCTAAGAATTTTAATCACAATTAAAATAATTAATGATTAGTAAAGAAAAAAATTAGAGAAGTTACCAATTTTATAACTTAAGATACCCATTAATATTTATTGGTGAGATCTTTTACTACATATAAAATGCTAAATATCAATAAAGTATTTTTAAGATTAATTTTTTAATTTTCTATTTTTAGAACCAAGGTTTGAATCTTCATTTTTTATTTTGCGTATAACTACATCCGTTACAAATTTCCTCATAGTCTTGTTTTCTGTATATATTTGTGAAATTTATTGCATAGTCTGAACCAAACATAAAAATAATGCAGCTTTAAAAAATTGACATGTATTTACTACCACGCACGCTTCGCATACATTAAAGGAAAAAAAAAATCACTAGATGCAACTAATTTGTCGCGCGTAAATCAGAAAATGTATGAAAATCGGTATAGCAGCAATCATGCACTTACAAAAAAAAAAAAAAAAAATCACTGGATACAGCTATTTTGTTATGCATGAATCTGAAAATGCATGAAATATGAAATTCGGAAAATGGTCGCAAAGCCACATTCTCTAGAAAAAACATCTTTTTGCAATACAATAAATACACACGACACGAGCGGCAGGCGCGGCGCGAAAACAAAGATTGAAGACACGAAAATGAAGTTCCGATGTGAAGAGGTTACCAGTGAAAAGTGTCGATACACCGAATCATATCACCGCATCACGAATCGCTAATGCATGCCGTATGAAAGCTAACCCAAGTGAGTTACATCCGCTTTATCTCCTCTCCTTATCCAGGATTGAGGCGATCGTACCTGCAGAAACGAAAATTTGTTCTGCAGATCAGTTTATAAACCATTCTTTGAGTTTCTTTCGCTCTCTCTTTTTTTTTTTTTTTTTTTTTTTTTTTTTCTTTTTTAACACAATGGCAAAATTTATTTGACTTAAGTAAAATCTTTCTGCAAGAACATTTCTGTTTCTGCGACATTGTCGCCGTGTCGCCGTGTTTCTGCCACGGGGCACGTAGTTTTGAGTAAATAATTGATTTTTTTAATACCATGCCAGAAGAATATCAGAGCCAGGATTGAACATGAGCCCTCCGCTTAACATGCTGGCACTTTTCCACTGAGATACCCTGGCTGATAACGAGCTCGACATTTCTCACTTATTAACCGTTACATCTACGTTTGCAGATACCTTGACCTTACCAACGGTTATTACGTGAGAAATGTGGAGCAGCTTACCAGCCAGGATGGCTCAGTGGAAGATCCACCGCAAGTTTTGCGAAAGGCCCTTGTTCAATTTTCTGCTAGGCATTTTTCCACATAGTTGGTATCAAAAATTTACCTTATACTCCAAACTACTAAAAATATTTTGTCAAATCCATAAAAACTTATTCTTAAGCTAGAGATTCCTCTTTGATCGCATGTAGAAACGAATTGCTGATCTTGGTATCCGCGACCATCAATATTCATAAATTGGATGGCTTCTGAATATTTGTTGGTTTCTGTATATACATTACTAATGACTTTTCCATATTTTTTGGCACTATCTTCCGGATATATATATTGATGGTAGCTTCAGAATATTTGCTGGTGCTATCTTCAAAGTACAAATTCATAATGACTTCATACTATGTGTTGGCTATATCTTTCTGAATATGTCTCGATTATAGCTTTTAAATAATTGTTGGCGATAACTTGAGGATATGTATAGATTATATTTTCTGAATATTTGTTATTGAGGCCTCAAAGATATACATAGTTTATGGCTTCTAAATACTTGTTGGCTATTTCTTCTGGATATGCTTTGATAATCACAGGTCGACACGTAAAATTTTGGCTGATCTTCATGGTTTTTGGTGTGTTGAAATCGAAAATGAAGTTAATTTTTCTCTATCACGTATAGATTTTTGTCAATACAGGGTACCTACCTATACAATTTCTTCCATTACTCTTCCACTAATGTAATTTAATGATAAGTTTAATAGTATATTTCTATGATTAATTATTCATGGATACCTATCGTTGTAATTTCGCAGCCCTAGTGCGTCATAAAACCATACCAAGCAACCAGCCCAACTACTGTTATGATGGTATAGGTAAGAAATTGTGTTGGTAAACACCTTGTCTTTACAAAAATCTATACATGATAGAGAAAAATGGACTGCATTTTTGGTTTCAGCACATCAAAAAACATAAAGATAAATTGAAATTCTCAAATCAAATTTTGTGAACTTCATTTTTGTCGGCTTGTAATGGCTTTTGTATAGATTAATACACCTTCTTAATGATGATGCCTTCTGAATAGTTGGTGAAGGTTTCTATATATCCACTAAATACATATATTGTTGTTGTTAGTTATAAGATTATAATATATAAACTACTCAAGTCATACTAAATTAAATTCTGTCAAAGACAGAATTTTTTCCTTTTTTATTTATTTATTATATTTTAAAGATATTAATAAATGTCTGCGGTATGAATTTAATATTAGCATCTCCAAAATTGAAATTATCATAATTCTATAAAGAATAAGTAAAATATACAACTAACGTACCTTCTCGTATTGCCTCGACCTCAGGAATTCAAATATATAAGAAAAACAAGAAAGTACCACTGAAAAAAATCGAAGTTGTTGTGCGTTTCAAAATGTAGACGACCTCCAAATCAAAATTTCTTTTCATTTTCTAATTTTACTCACGATTCCCCGTCGAATGTTTTCTATTACATTTTTCGGAATCGATTAGTAACGAAGTTACCTGGAGTTTTGCATATATTTAGTTATTTATTTTTTACTTAAGTGTACGTACAAGCTACAATTACATCCTTTTTTAGAAATTTATGTTTACTCTCTCTATCTCAGAGTGATCACAAAATATATTTCTCCCCTTATTCTTTCGCCAATATTTTTAATTTGGTATTTTTAATAGTGTTTGTTTCATTAATTAAATAAAAATTATCATATAAATATTGTGGTGGAAGAATCAGGAAAACATGGCGGGTCTTTAACCTTCCTGTATCTGAGATTAAAAAATAAATAAATAAATAAATAAATAAATAAATAAAATAACATAATATTGTCCTCATATTAAAAAACGTTTTTACGAGTTTTCACTAAATGGTTCCCAGTGCAAAATAAAGGAGGCAAAAAGGACGTTCAATTCTAACGCTTCGTCGTGTACATTATTAGAAATGTAAGAATAGTTTCAGATACAAAAGAAAGAGGTTGCCGAAACGGGATAACAAGCCCCTCCACAGAGGATAAAATCTACGATGAAATATTTCCAAACTATCCTTACATGATTCAATGAACGTCGTCAGGAGCCCAGTATACACTTCTACTAAAACACACTAAATAAACTCAGCAAAACTAAGGTTCCTCTATATACGAGCTGGCGCAGCCCACATTTTTTTCTCCACTTAGGTTGTGACATGTAACCAACGAATCCCTAGATTATCAAGCAAAGCAGTATACACTCCTTGGGTAATCATGCATTATTTTTGAGTTATAATTTTTTTAAATAAATTTTGTAATTTTAGCTTAAAAAAACGTTATACAAGAGAATGTTCAGCAGTAAATTGTTAAAATCACCGCAGAAAAGAATGTAAAATGTTTTTATTTCCCTCAGATCTTAAAAGATTACAACCATAGCTGCGAAAAATACACCAAGCACGAAAACGAGGCAAAAAGATGGTGGCTGATGCGTCAACTGATTATTTGGGGCCACAAGCAACCACGAGAAACTAGTTGACTTTGGCAGGGTAGTTCGCAACTCTTGCATTTGTGATACTCCAATTTTTTAAATTTTCTCTTGTTCTACAATGACGTTATTCTTTTTTTACTGGTTAATTCACGAATAAAGGGGCCAAAGTTATATGTTGTAATTGATCTTCCCCTATACAGTCGTAGTTGCGGAGTTTAGATCAGATCGCATCAACTTTACCTTATGCAGATTGTTATATATCTAATTTTCTAAACATTCTAGCACAAACTTTGTAAATGGTTCGTATGTTCGCGCCTTTTTTCAAAGATTCTTTAGGCAGTATTTTCATACGAGTCATTTATTTTTAAGTTTTAAGGCCTTTTTTACGTAAAAAATTGCTATATAATGCTATTGATGCAGAAAGTAGAAGAAAATTCAAGGACTGTACGAAGTACATATGTTTGTACTATGTTTGAAGAAAAGAAAATTAAAATAAAAGTCTTGCAAAAAATGGATTGATGAATTAATTTTATTTTAAAAAAATATTTGCAATAAAAAGAGTTGTTGAACATTTTTACTGAATAATTCAGAATACTCTGGAAATTATTTTCCAAGTTTTGTGTTTGAAACAGTGTTGAAGTTAGATTTTCAAAGTGATATAAATGAAACACAATGGCACCTCTAAAATTGTACCGCCCCTTTTCCTCTTCTCAAGGTACACCATTGCGTTAGTCATGTTTGCAAACCTCCTAATTAATATTCAAAGAGATCGATCATACTCTGTCCTTTTTACTGGACACACTCAAACATCAGAAATTACCGGCTTTTTTCCACCACTAACTTCATGCAGAAATACTTATATATGAAATAGTTATTGCATATTCCAGGGGTCGTACTATCCGCCTTTTTTCCAGGACACTCAAAATGATAAGAAATTTTCATCTTCTTTGGCCTCCACTAATTTCAAGCAGAACTATTTTTGGATGTATTTACAGACACGTGCTATAATTACACAGGGTAGAAATTATTGCATTAAAAAAACGGTAGTAAAAATTTTAAAAATTGTTTATTCCTGAGAGTGTCCAGAAGAAAGGGCTTAGAATACGACCTCTGGTATATTTCTAATATTAAATTTATAAGAATGTGCAGAGGTTGTACAGGGTGATTTTTGCATAAAAATAGTAGTTGCAATAAATTCGAAAAGTTCTCATCTTGAATGCGTCTTGAAAAAAAAAGGGCGGAGAATATCAGCCTGTATCATGTAGCCTTGCTATTACCCGCCCCCCCCCTTTTTTTTACAAACAAGTTTATTTGGAGAGAATTGGTCTTTTTTTCTTCAATCCTAATTCTATTTGTAGAAAATTACTGTAAGAAAAGAATGCAATGTAAAAAGGTGTGTGCTAAATATATCACCAAGTATTAATTAGAATATTGGCAGGTATGTGTTAAATGAGAAATTCTGGAACTATACGTTTAAAATCCCATAGTGGTACGACCACACTGAATGGAAGGTGGGAGAATAGCGAAAAGGAAATGTTAAAAGACAAAAAAAAAAAAAAAAAATAAAAAAAAATAAAAAAAAATAAAAGTCCTTGAAGGAAAGTGAAATAAACCACATTTTGGCATAATAAATATACAAAAATACATTTAACTTGACATAATACATTGATAAATAAAATTGTGCTCTGCGTTGCATTCAATACCAGCAATGGGCTGGAAAGAGCAGTATTAAGCAGTACATAGAGCTGGAAAAGAGCAGTATTATATCACATAAATGGTCTGGGCATTTTAAAAATATGAATTTGCTGGACATCAATTTTCAGAATAATTATTTGGAACTAGTCCTGTTCTAAGGTACTTTTCTATGCTTAAATAAGACAAATATGAGTTCTCTAAAATTCCGTTTTTTAAAAATATTGATTATAAATACTTGTTGTCAAACAAAAAACTTCGATATTCAACCCTTTCGAAAATTCTAATCTTTCTCTTTTTTTTTTTTTTTTCTTTTTTTTAAATTTCTTCAATTTAAACAAAATTTTTCTAATTAATTTAGTGCACTATCAGAAAGTATATTGCGTGTGTGGAAAGATATGTGCAACATTAAAAATTTTTTTTCACTGAAATACTCTATTTATATTACATCAATTCATGATCTTGTATTCTTTAATTCTGCTCTTGTATAGTATTGTCTGTCACAAAAAAAATTAATGCCCATTTTGACAAAATGCTATATAAAAAACATGTATAGCAGAATTTAATGTATACACCAGAAATCAACTGCAAGAAATTTTATATGATATTGTAGAAGGCTTCATTTTTATAGATAATACCCGTAGACAGAAGTATATATTTGTCTAAGCAGATTCGGCATTCGCATGAATCTGCGGTAAATGTTGTTAGTTCTTACACTCTGGGAAAGCAAAACTTGAGAGCACTGCGTAGTCTACAGAGACCTTTTTACGCATTTGGTGTTAATTGGGATGCGATATCGGGCGATTTATCCGTGATTTCGGAAAGTTATTATTATTTTTTTTTTTTTCCGATTAAAGTAAAAATATTTTTTCAGAGTATATTTTTTAGTTTCTTTAGAAATGAATTTACACTAAATTCATTACTTACAATTTATTGTAATTCCATATTATTGTAAATTGAGTAATATACTAAATTTTACCTTGAGAGAGAGAAAAAAAAAAAAGATTAATACTTAAATATTTTGAAAAAGGAAAAATAAATAAATAAATAAATTGAACATTATCTGTATGTATATTTTTGTCCTTGTTTTCTTTAAAGAGAAACTGATTTTTTTTTTTTTTTTTTTTTTTTTTTTTTAATAATTTAAAAATATACTTTTAAAATATTTCGAATATATTTTGGCAGAAAAATTATTTTATCATAAGATTTAAACTGTGATTTAAACTGGCAGTATCTTCTGAGGAGAAAATGAACAAAAAGTTCTAAATGAACAAAACGTAACAGATTTTCAATTTGCATTATTATTTACCCGTTAATCAGTTAATTTTAAAAGCAGTAAAAAAATGAGAAAGTGGAAATAGTTTAATGCTTTTATGAAAAAATTAAAAAAATATTAATTTAAGATGAATAAATAAATATAGTGAATTTCCATATGCAGAGACAATCTCTCTTTACAATTTGTTTATACATTCATTTTGTCTGTATCCCGATTTTTTATGCTAAATGTGAATAGGAGAATTTTTATATTCATTTCTGAATAAAGTTAAGAAACTCACAATTTATGTGAAAGGGAAGCGAATTTAAATTTACTTGTAAATGTGATTTTTCCTGATGTCTTTATTTAATACTGATAAACACACACCTTTATGATTGCTATTTTTAAAAAATTAGTTGAAACACTCATTTTCATAGCATTTTTAGGAGGTTGGATTGGGATTTTTATAGATGAGAAAGAGGGAAATGTTACGTCATTCGATTCTTTGGAATATGAATGAAAGCATGACATTTCACACTTTTTTCAATTTATTTTGATATATTGAATGGATAAGAATGCTTTGATATTAATGTGATATTAAATTTAAAAGCAATCTTAAAATTTTCAGAAACAATGTTTCCAAACTCTTTTTTTTGAGGACTATTTCTTTCCGACAGCATAGACTAAATAAAAACGATTTATCTTTTTATTTTGTGATTTTGTTTTCCCTTTGGTACCGTTTAAAAAATATTAAAGGTAAAATTGAGAGATAATGTTCGACAGAAATTTTCAGAAATTTATATAGTAACCGTTTCAAAGTGCTACAATTTATAAACAAAGTTAAGAACCCCCTCCCAGTTTTTAAGGATATTTGTACATTTAAATCGAAAAGTATCTATTGTAGTAAATTATGTAGAGCGATTGTAGAAAATGAGTCAGAATTCTGTCATATTTGATACTGAAAAACTTAGCAATTGAATGAATATCAATTTTGTAGCCATTTGGAATTATTTTAGATATCTGAAAATAAAAGCTTTTGACTTTTGTGTATGTTTTGAAAGAACTTCGAGGCATTTTTATGAATATAGAAGGCTTTTGGCTCTAAATTCAAATCTCTAAAAGATAGATTTATAAGGACGAGAGAACTATTTCTTTCAAAGAGCCAATAATAATAATAATAATAATAATTGTGTCGTTAAAATTTTGCGGTAGACTACCTTGATTAAAGCAGGCAGTGTCAGAAGTACAGTTTCATGCATACACAATAAATAAATAGGCCTCTTTCACAAAATTATACTATGTGTAGGACATAATTAAAATTTCATTTCAATTCACTTGACCACTATCAGCCTTTATTTATTTATTTTTAATTTAATTTAAACATAATGGTTGTTAAATAATATAGTTTTTATTCACTTGATGAAATTATTTTACCAACTAAATCCACAGAATTATAAGTAATAATTCTATTCAATGTAAGCTTTTTCTAATCAAAAATTTTTATAATGATATCTTTAAAAGTAAGTATTTTAAACTGAAGTATAGAAAATCCTACATAATTGCTCTATATATCTTTAAAATTTTGTAATTCCTCTCCAAGGTATCGACCAATTTGTTATAAAGTCTCAAACAGGATTTATTTCCCAATTAAATTTCTTTAAGTAAATATCCATTAAAATAAAATTTGTTTTACAATGTAATGCTTGCTAATTATGTAATTTCGGCTTTAAATAATTGATCTGTTTCCCATTTATATATAAATTTTACATATATAAGTCTGATATATTAGGTCTATACATAAATAATTTCCCTTGCAGTTTAGTTAAAATTTACACCAGAAACATTATACAATAAAAATAAGGCTTCAAAGATAGGCTCCTCCCCCTGCATTCATCATGTAGTGTGTTTGGGCGTTACTTGCATTGGACCAATGTTCAAAGCATGCATAATGCAAATATTAATACAGTTCTTCGAAGGCGTGGAATTTTACATATTATGTTCGTTTCTAACCAATCAGAATAACGATCACTATTTATTTTAATGGGATTATGCAAATATTTGGAAACATTAGCTTTCAGCCGTTACTGACATTACTGTACTCATTGGTCTGATTTCATTGGGCATGTGCCATCTGTCTTAGTATATAATCTGTGGTTCAATTATTCTTCTAACAATCGTTTTGCGTGGTGTATGTTTGATTAAACTGTTACTCCAAACTCCTAAAATGGAGAATGAAAATGTGCATATTCGTCAATTGCTTGCTTTGGGAATTCAGACAAGACAATTGTGCTAAAGCGACAGCTGAAAAAATATGCAGTGTATACGGTGAAGGACTAATTACTGATCGGACAGTTAGATATTGGTTTACAAAATTCCGTTCTGGAAATACGACTTTAAAGGACGAACTGAGGACAGGACGCCCTTCCGACTTTGATGACAACCTTTTAAAGGCTATATTGTAACAAAATCCACGCCAATTAACTAGAGACATAGCAGAAAAGTTGAACGCACCACAATCAACTATTTTCCGCCACCTGAAGAAATTAGGGAAAGTCAGCAAATTAGGAGTATGATTACCACAAATTAGGTACCAAAGCAAATTATGTACCACACAATCTCAGTGAACAGAATAAGGAAGATCGCCTGCCTATCTCTACAAGTCTGCTCTCACGAGAAAAAAACGAGCCTTTTTAAAATCGGATAATAACTTATGAGATTACTTATGAGAATATCATCTATAAAAGACAATACCTTGATAAGGAACAAAAACCCTTGCCAGATTCGAAAGCTGACTTCCATGGAAAAAAGATTTTATCGTGTATGGTGGTATTGTCGAGGACTAATCAATCACGAGTTATTAAAGTCAAATTTAACAATTACTGCACACATATATGTTCAGCAACTGCAAAGAGTAAAAGAGAAACTTCATGAAAGATGTCCTACACTCGCCAATAGCAAAAACGTTATTATTTTACATGATAGTGCAAAAACACATGCAGCAGGGGTGACCCAAGAAAAAATTCCTGAGCTCGGATTTTACCGAAACCACCTTACTCACCGGACCTTGTCCCGACAGCTTTTCACATTTCCTGTTCCTTACAGAACTTTTTGAAAAGAAAAACATTCAAATCTGAAGAACAAGTCAAACAGGATGTCGAAAATTTCTTCCAATCGAAACAAACCACATTTTACAAGGAAGGAATATATAAGCTGCCAAGAAGATGGGAAAGCGTCATACGTAATAATGGTGAATACATAATAAATTGATATAATTTTGTAACTAAATGAAAGCAAAATAAATGCGGTCTAAAAACAAAGGAAGTTATTTAAGACTTCACCCACAAAGATATAACATAAAAAATGTGGGTGGGGCTTATTTTGCTATTCTTCGGCAGGAAATAATACCTAATATACATTATTATATTTTTTGTATAATGTTATTGGTGTGTTTTCTATTTTAACTGCATCGGAAATTATTTATGAATCAACCTTATATACATGATAATAATTATTATTATTAAAGATAATTATGTTTTTCTTTTATTGTTTTGTTCCAGAATAAAAAAAAAAAAAGTAAAATCTTTAGTATGTAGTGCATAGTATAAATTAACTTAAACACCATTAGTTGTTTGTATTTGAAATAAAAATATTTTATATAACAATGCGCAAACGAATTGAAGTTATATTACCAATGTAATAATAATAACAAAAAAGAAAAAGTATTTGTCGAAAAATATTTTTCCTTATTCCTGTTAGTTTGAATATCTCATTGACATATTTGGTATGAATCTGGTGTAAAAAATTCCCAAAAGTTCAAATCCGTCAAAATTTTTACTCTATTTTTAATAGTTGTGAAATAAAGTTTATTACACTTAAATATAGTAAAGAACTATTTTCTTTCGCGGATGTGCAATTTCTACAGGCTTATACACACTATCAAGTTATCCTTTCCCCGAGTATAGTACTTGTCAGTTATGTTATGAAAGTAAAGCATGGCTCCATGTTGTTCAATAGTGGTTATACAGAACAGATGTGAACTTGAGGAATAGAAACACCGTGTGAGGCACATTTACTCTCTCTTCTTCCTGGTGCGCTACTTAAGCGTCCCATATTTTTAGGATATGTACTTACTTATGCAACCGAAAATTTTTGACAATTTAATGAATCACTTTTATTTAAACTATCTTTTAATGCACTAAAACTGTTTGTTATACAAGCAGAAGTGTTTTAAGAAGATTATTTGTAGATAAATAATTATTTATTCCTTAAAGTTCGGCTATTTAAAATTTTTCTAATAAAAATGTTTTAGAAGATTTAACATAAATAAATAAAAATAGATCGTGTATTTCTTTGTTATATATATAATAATAATAATAATAATAATAATTAAAAAAAAAATCATTAATTATAGACATGAAAAATCTGGTTCAAATATGCCAAATAATAATAATGGGCTCTTACCACCTGACGTCAGAGGTCACATGATAGAGGAAAAACAAATAGCAGACGAAGTCTTGTTTATCTATAGCGATTGCTGAAATAACATATTTTCTATTTTATTTTTGATCAATCGTATTTAACCTGTGTTATTTTTTTATACATCATCATTTTTAATCCATTTTATATCATTATTCCTCAACTTTTGTTTGCTGTATACATTCATTTAGTTTATATTTGTTATTGATGTTCAAGAAGAACATGTTACATACTTTGACTTTTGGTACTTAAATCAGTGACAGTGCGATATCGTACTGCGTAAATCCATTTAGACCAGTAACTAAGTTAATTAACTTGTTGTAACACCTTTATGCAATTAAATTAAATGAAAACATTTTAAAATTTCAAATTATAAACCACAAACATTCCACAAGAACAAGCTAGATCAGTTAATGTAACAGTTACACTAGAAAATACAAAAATCGACTCCTACAGTTGAAAATAAATAAACACATGAAGTGTTTTTAAAAAATTATTAAATTTACAAATACAACTATTCTGCTGTTCACAAATGCACAATATTACTTTTATTTTATTTTTTATTAAATATTAACATTTTTGTTCTTAAGAACAATATTTAATTGAATTCGATTCACAGAATTCGATTATTCGTTTTCCTCTATCACATGATTGAGCAGATGAAACTGGGAAGAGTCCATTATAATATTAAAGCCAAAAGATAATTGCATATAAGGAATATCTAATAATTGTATTTGAAAAAATACATCCACATTCAAAATAATTTTAAGAATTTGTCATAGTAATATGTATCTGATTTTTATGATATCTACGTTTTGTACACACTAAAAATTTTTCCTTATGTTAAATAATCCTTTTTTTTTTTTTTTTTTTTTTTTTTTTTTTTTATATAAATTGTCTTAGAATTATATATAGATATGATATTTTCATTATATACACTAAACAACAACAACAACAGAAAAAAAAAAAGCTGCACTTTGATATTTTCTTTTTTACCTTCTACAAACGCCAATTTTATATGTTTAAAAAGCAAATTTTCGAACAGATTTTATTACGTTATTCTCCACATGCACTTTAGTTTTGAGTCCAGTGTTAAAAATAAAATGCAATTGTCATAACAATAGTAATTTTAGAAATTCTTTCAAAAATGATAAGAATAAGGGCAGTTGTTGATTTTCTTTTCATTTTTCAAAAAATAAATCAGGCTGGAGTTTTGAAATAGAACATTCAGAACGATAAAATAATTTCAATATTTTTAATCAAACTGCACACTCTTCACAAATTACGATCAACAGATATTACTGAACATAAACATTTGTATTTACAAGCTATAGGAACAAATTATATACAGAGGGCTCAAAACTTAAAGTAAATTCGAATAATACTCGCACAGTAGCGACATAACGATCAGAATGTCTTTCTCCCTTCGCCGGTGGCGGTAAACAGAGTGCCATTTCGGTTTCACACGCTTCAACTGTAGCGGAGTTTAGTTGTTCTGCTGCTATTGCTGGCCTTGTGGAAGGAACTATTCCAACTGCTCTAGCTTTGTATCAGCAGTTAACGATGCCACAAAAAGCAAAGACTCCAACATACTAATTAATATTCCGTAGTATTGTTAGCCCCGCCTTTTTTTTCACACCAGTATAATTTTAGAGTATTTTTCTTCTTATTTAATCGTAATTGAATTTGGAGACTATTACTGTAAAAATTTACCGGTGTGTAAAAAAGGGCGTGACGAACAACACTACGGAATATTAATTAGGATGTTGGAGTTTCTGCAAAAAGTATTAATTTTTAAATGAAAATGAGATGACAAACTATTACATGTTAACGAAATATTGGTAAAATGGTTTTTAGCAAGATATAAAATTCTTTGGCCGTACAAACTGGAAATTTGGCTTTAGGCGGCCATGTTGCTCATTTAAGCGAGATGACCATAAGTGAAAAAGGTCATTTCTTAAAAAGTTGGTTTGTAATACATTTAGAATAGAAAAAGTGTTTAGGAGCATAATTTCTTGAACTACAGTGCAGCAACTATTAAACAAAGCTGGTTTAAATGACAGAAAATTTGAATAAAAATTTTTGGAATCGATTAGTAAAGAAGTTACCTGGAGTGTTGCATTTATTCAGTTACTTATTTTTTCCGTAACTGTACGTTCAAGCTACAAGTATATAATTTTCAGAAATTTATGTTTACTCTATCTATCTCAGAGTGATCACAAAATACATTTTCCCCCTCATTCTTCCGCCAATATTTTTAATTTGGTATTTTTAATATTGTTTGTTTCATTAATTAAATAAAAATTAGCATATAAATACTGTGGTGGTAGAATCAGGAAAAAATGGTGTTTTTTTAACCATTCTGTATCTGTGATAAAAAAATAAATAAATAAATAAATAAATAAATGAAAAAATAAATAAATAAATAAAATAGCATAATATTGTCCTCATTTTAAAAAACGTTTTAGCGAGTTTTCACAAAATGGTTCCTAGTGCAAAATAAAGGAGGCGAAATAAACGTTCAATTCTAACGCTTCGTCATGTACATTATTAAAAATGCAGGAAAAGTTTGAGAAACAAATGAAAGAGGTTGCCGAAACGAGATAACAAACCCCTCCACAGAGGGTAAAATCTACGATGAAATATTTCTAAACTATCCTTAGATGATTCAATGAACGTCATCAGGTTGGTTGGTTGGTTGGAGGATTAAGGCCGATTGACTCCTTATGTGTCCTAGGCCAATAGGTGGAATGCGCTCCGTGGGGGTCTTTCTAAGGGGTCCTAGCCCGTATTTACGCGAGTTTCGGAGGAAACCACGGAAAACTCCGAACGACTAGGTCGATGAGCGCGACCTGGGATCGAACCCGGCACCTCCCATCTACCAGCTTTGAGCGCAGAACCGCTCGGCCGCTGGTGGGCCGAACGTCATCAGGAGAACACTATACAGTTTTAGTACGACACTAAATAAACTCTGTAAAACCAAGGTTCCTTTATCTACGAGCTCGCGCAGCCCACACCCCTTCTCCACTTCAGGTTGTGACATGTAACCAACGAGTCCCTAGATTAGCAAGGAAAGCAGTATACACTCCTTGAGTAATCATGCATTATTTTTGAGTTATAATTTTTTTAAATAAAATTTGTAATTTTAGCTTAACAAAATGTTATACCGGAGATTGTTCACCAATAAATTGTTGAAATCACCGCAGAAATAGATGTAAAATGTTTTTATTTGCCTCAGATCTTAAAAGATTACAAACATAGCTGCGATAAATACACCAAGCAGGAAAACGAGGTAGAAAGATGATGGCTGATGCGTCATCTGATCTTTTGGGGCCACAAGCAACCACGAGATTTTATTTGACTTTGGCAGGGTAGTTGGTTACGCTTGCATTTGTGATACCCCAGTTTTTTAAACTTTTTCTTGTTCTACAATGACGCTATTCTTTTTTACTGGTTAATTCACGAATTAAGGAGCCAAATCTTCAAATTGCTCTTCCCCACCTCTAAAGTCGTAGTTGCGGAGTTTAGATCAGATCGCATTGACTTTAGCTGATGCAGATTGTTAAATATGTAATTTTGTAAACATTCTAGCACGATCTTTGTACATGGTTCGTATGGCCATGCTTTTTTCAAAGATTCTTTAGGCAGTATTTTCATACAAGTCATTTATTTTCAAGTTTTAAGGCCTTTTTTACGTAAAAAATTGCTATATAATATTATTGATGCAAAAAATAGAAGAAAATTCAAGAACTTTACGAAGTACATATGATGTACTATGTTTGAAGAAATGAAAATTAAAATCAAAGTCTTGCAAAAAATGGATTGAACTAATTTTATTTTAAAAAAATATTTGCAACAAAAAGAGTTGTTGAACAATTTTATTAAATAATTCAGAATACTCTGGAAATTATTTTCCAAGTTTTGTGTTTGAAACAGTGTTGAAGTTAGATTTTCAAAGTGATATAAATGAAACACAATGTCAACTATACAATTGTACCGCCCCTTTTCCTCTTCTCAAGGTACGCCATTGCGTTAGTCATGGTTGAAAACCTTCTAATTAATATCCTATGAGATCGTACTCTCTGTCCTTTTTACTGGACACACTCAGACATATGAAATTACCGGCTTTTTGCCACGACTAATTTCAAGCAGAAATACTTATATATAAAATAGTTATTGTATATTCGAGGGGTCGTATACTCTCCGCCTTTTTTCCAGGACACTCAAAAAGATAAGAAATTTTCATCTTCTTTGCCTCCACTAATTTCAAGCAGAACTATTTCTGGATGTATTTACAGATGTGTGCTATAATTACACAGGGTAGAAATTACTGCATTAAAAAAACGGTAGTAAAAATTTTAAAATTGTTTATTCCCGAGAGTGTCCAGAAAAAAGGGCGGAGAGTACGACCTCTGGTATATTTATATTATTAAATTTATAATAATGTGCAGAGATTGTACAGGGTAGATTTTTGCATAAAAATAGTTGAAAAAAAGGGCGGATAATATCAGCCTGTATCATGCAACATTGTTATAACCCGCCTCCCCCCCCCCTTTTTTTTAAAGAAGTTTATTTGGAGAGAATGCGTTTTTTCTTCTTCAATCCTAATTCTATTTGTAGAAAATTACTGTAAGAAAAGAATGGAATGGTAAAAAGGTGGGTACTAAATATACCACCAAGTATTAATTAGAATATTGGCAGATATGTGTTAAATGAGAAATTCTCGAACTATAGGTTTAAAATCCCATAGTGGTACGACCACACTGAATGGAAGGTGGGAGAATATCGAAAAGGAAATATTAACCCGTTAGTAGTCGCTATAGACAGCGCCACCTATTACAGATTGCGCACTTTTTATTTAACTCTCACCAGTAATTTTAAGAAGTGATGTGATCGACGTTCTTTTGATTTTATTTGCGTTTTATGTATATGAAATGCTACTTCTAAAAATTTTTGGTGGCTATTGAATAAAAAAATCTGGCAAAACTGAAGGATGGGCGGCAAATCGACCAACTAGCGACTACTAACGGGTTAAAAGACAAAAAAAAAAAAAAAAAGCCCTTGAAGGAAAGTCAAACAAAATACATTTTGGCATAATAAATATTCAAAATACATTTAACTTGACATAATACATTGATAAATAAAATTGTGCTCTGCGTTGCATTCAATACCAGCAATGGGCTGGAAAGAGCAGTATTAAGCAGTACATAAAGCTGGAAAAGAGCAGTATTATATCACATAAATGGTCTGGGTATTTTAAAAATATGAATTTGTTGGACATCATTTTTTAGAATAATTATTTGGAACTAGTCCTGTTCTAACGTACTGTGCAACCGCGAAAAGATGGCATACGACCTTGGAATAGTTCATTTTGAAGAAGGGGCGGCCGAATGAAATGCAAATGATGCTTGGCGGCAGTTCTTTTCGCCAAACAATTCTTTGATTTACCAGCTTCTTTGGCACCTATACGAGCAGTCAAAGTGTCTATTGTTGCTAATTAAATAGAAAATTGCTAAATTTTTGTCAATTTAAATATTGTTTTAATTATTTCTTATAATTTTTTTATCAGATATGCAGAAAATCGATAAAACAAAATAGCTTTAAACATTGCTTATAATTTGTGTTCACATGTATGTTTATTTCTAGTATTTAAATTAATTGAATCCCTAAAATTTACTCGTTTAGCTTATAACTTCTTGAAGTATACGTAAAACAGTTTTTTTTTTTTTTTTTTGTAAATATTGACTATCATGATTAGTTCAATTATTTAAATCTAAAAATATATCATAATTGAATGATTTGTAAATATTAACTATCGTGATTAATTAAACTTCTTCCTTTCTACTTTTATTACAACCATTATATGATTATGTCATGTTATTTAATGACAATTACAATAATTTAATGTTTATTTTATCAAAACTGTAATGTATTAATCGTGATTTCTTTTATTTCATACACTGTAGAAATAAATTTCTTAAAGGTTTAATTAAGTTACTTCTTTCATCCCTTTCTGCTGATAATGTTTGTACTTAAAAATTACTTCTCGGAAGCCATTAAGATTACTTTATTTTAAAAAATCAGAATTTCTTTTTGCATTTTATTTGATCGCCGAAACTTTAAAATTTGTAAACAATAGTAGTACCTCCAAACACTTCTTTTAAATAGTAATTAAAAATACCTCCAAACATTAAGTTTATCAACAACTTCAAATTATAATTTCACACTAAGAAACGGGCTAACAACGCCAAATCTGGAAGCCACTCTACTCTGTGTTACTATGGAAACACAACCTCTCCCCTTATTTCGTTAATGGAATCATCTGAAAGCACGTGATTCGCGTGCCAAGTTATCGCGGTTGTACAATACTTTTCTATGCTTAATTAAAACAAATACAAATTCTCTAAAATTCTGTTTTGTAAAAATATTGATTATAAGCACGTGCTTTCAAACAAAATATTCGATATTCCACCCTTTCTAAAATTCTAATGTCTCTATAATTTTTTACTTTCTTCTATATGTAATATAGAGAAAGTATTGGATACGCGAAAGTTTTCGACCTCCGTTTTTTGACGGATCTACACGTTTTGGGAGGTCCTGAACACGAATTGATGGTTTTTAAAAAATGTCTGTCTGTGTGTGTGTGTGTGTCTGTTGTTTCTTGTTTTCACCGTATCTCACGAACCAATGAATGAACTTCAACCAAACTTGGTATATAGTTGGACCCTGGCGGGGTATTGTGCTGATTAGATTTGGGGATCAATCGCCTAGAAGGTGGCGCTGTGATTGCATTTTATGTAAACTTTTAACATGGCAGTATACAGGGATGGAACACGGGCGCAGAATTCATACCGGAATCTGTTTAAGAAATTTCTCTACCAATAATATCGTTGATTTAAGAGGTAGAAAATTTTCTTACATTGATAGTGGTATTAATTCTGCGCCCGTGTTCCATCCCTGTTGGGACAAAATTTCGTATTTTTCACCGTATCTCACGAACTAATGAATGAAATTTATCCAAACTCGGTAAATTGCTGGAACCTGATAGGGCATGGTGCTGATTAGATTTGGGGATCAATCGTCCTGCAGGTGGCACTGTGATCGCAAAATTTCGTATTTTTCACCGTATTTCACGAAACAATGAATGAAATTGAACCAAACTTGGTATATAGTTGGACCCTGACATGGGATGGTGTTGATTAGATTTTGGGATCAATCGCCCAGTAGATGGTGCTGTGATCGCATTTTATGTAAACTTTTAATATGGCAGTAAGGACAAAATTTCGTATAAATGTACATAATAAGACTTATTTTAAACTTGTGATTGTAAAATAAATATGAATTATTGATAATAGTAGTAGTTAACTAGGAAAAAATAAATTGTGCATGTGGGGGCACCGGTCCCCCCCCCCCGCCTTTTCCGGGGAAGTAAATTTTCAAGATGGGTATTTTTCGAAAGGTCTCGTTGATAATAGTAGTAGTTAACTAGGAAAAAAATTTTGTGCATTTGGGGGCATCGGTTCTTCCCCACTGGGGGCAAAGTTTCAAGATGGGGATCTTTCGATAGGTCTCGTCAATACCTTTAAAACGAATGGTTGAACCATAAATCTGTGATAATTTAAAACAAAGTTATCGATTTTTTTTGCTTTTAACGAAAAAAAAACCCTTAGAAAAAAAATCGTATTTTTATCTTTTTTTTTTTACGAAATTTAACCAAACTTGGTATTTAGTTGGTCCCCGACATAAACTGGTGCCGATTACATTTGGGGATCAATAGCTCACCAGGTGGCGCTGTGATCGCATTTTTTCTAAATTTTTAACATGGCAGTATAGGACAAAATTTCGTATAAATGTACATAATGAGAGTTATTTTTAACTTTTGATTGTAAAATTAATATGAGTTATTGATAATAGTAATAGTTAACTAGGAAAAAATTTCTGTGCATGTGGGGGCATGTCTTCCCCCCTGGTATCTTTCAAAAGATCTAATGGTTGAACGATAAATCTGTGATAATTTAAAACAAAGTTATCGATTTTTTTATTTTTAACAAAAAAAAAAAAAAAAAAAAAAAAGACAAGGAAAAAAATCGTAATTTTTTTTTTTTTTTTTTTAATATTGTTATTGATTGAATATGTATATAGGAAAATGTAGAAGAAAGTCTTGTGGTGGCCACAACATACTAGTTTTTTTTCTTATCTTTATTTTTTTCATTTCTTTAATTTAGACAAAATTTTTCTAATTAAGGGCGGGGTAAGGGTTTCAGCGTAAAAAAAAAAAACCACTTTTTTGCGATTTTTTTTCTCAAATATGGATTGAGCAATTTCATTCGAACCTTCTGTACATTATTGAGCATACTTTTGACAATGTTGGGTAATTTTTTCATGCAGAATTATTGAATCATAAGCCGGTAACAGAGCTTCCCCCAGAAAGTCTTGGGAAAAAAAAAATTGCGGTGTTCACCATAACTCGGCCGGAAATTATCTGAAAATAAAAAACCATGAAAATTAGTTAAATTATAATCAAATCGTTCTCTGATAATTTTTTTTTTTTCATTTAAAAATTTTTGGCGGCCATCAAAAGTGTGAACTATTATTTTCTACGAAAAATTCCGCAATTTTGTGGATGGGAAACACCCTTAATGTAAAAAAAAAAATTAAATTTAAGTAAACGTTGGGGGGCGGTATTTTATATGTCAAAAATGTGTACAAAGTTTGAAATGAATCGGTCAGGTAGTTTTTAAATGGCAGTGAACACGGACTTTGAAAAAGTAGTTTGGAGAAAAACGCGTCTAAAGTTTATGAACTAAAAAAGTGAAGAATTTTTTTTTTTTTTCCAACTTACACAGAATCATCGATTCCAGCTCCATACAACAGACTTCCTGCGGCATTGTCGATGTCTTCAGCCTCTTTTCTCTCAAGTCTTTGTTTTATTCTGGCTTCTTTGCTCTGCTGCTCAGCTTGAATCTCAGCCCTGGCAATGCGATTGCTGTCCGCGAATGTCGCATAATCATGAGCGCTTGGGCCGACGCTGACGTTCATGTCAGACAGAAAAGTTAGGAAAGCACCAGCACCTTCATTGAAAGTGCATGCAGCTACATAAGATGCAAATTCAACAATTTGTCTGCTGCCAGATAATTTTTTCGGTGCAATTCTCCAAATCAGCTGGTTCAAACTTTCGTTGGCATTTTGAGTAAAGCCTCCAAGACACCTTTCTAGAAGTTCGTCTTTACTCAAATCTTCATAAATCGGTTTGATCGCTTGTATGACATCATCTGGAAGTGGAGTGTAGTCATGTTTGAAATTTTCCACTCCTGTTGTGGCCAAAGCTTTTTGATATGGACACCACGAGTTCTCACCGCTCATGCACTTATGGTGTTGAGGGTTATCGTCTGTTGACTACTGGTGGTAGAACGTTGTCCAGATTGCATTTTTCATTCCTTCCAGCGAATCACAACTATTCGCTGAACGTGTTAAAATATTGTAGTGTATAGTATACATACAACTATAAAATATATCTTTATGGCTTTTATTACCTGCCCTTACTGAATAAAATATTTCTGAATTTGGATAATGGGTCAGGACAATAGCAATGAATAAACTGTATACCTGTTCGACAGATGCACTGCTATCCCGACCGCCCGCAGCTGTTACAGTTATAGCGTTAAAGGCCAGGAGATTAATAAGACAATAACTTTAAGAATATTGCTTATATCAGCTTAAAATTTTAAGGACATATTCTTGAAATGTTAAACAATAAGATAAGACAAAAAAAAAAAAAAAAAAAAAAAAAAAAAAAAAAAAAAATCGATTTTTCGAAAGTGGAAACCCTTACCCCGCCCTTAATTTAGTGCATTATCAGAGAGTATATTGCGTGTGTGGAAAGATATGTACAACATCAAAAAATTTGTTTCACTGAAATGCTTTATTTATATTACATTAATTAATGCTCTTGTGTTGTTTAATTCTGCTCTTCTATAGTATTGTCTCTTACATGAATGCCAGATTATATTTCACAAATAACTGTTTCTCAATAATTCTGCAATAACATTCAGGCAAATAATGTAGAGGGACAAAAAAATTAATGCCCATTTGGACGAAATGCCATATAAAAAACATGTACAGCAGAATTTAATGTAGAAACCAGAAATCATTTGCAATAATTGTTTTATGATGTTGTAGAAGGCTTCATTGTAGTTGGATATTGGTACAGTCACCAAAAAAAAAAAAAAAAGCCACCTGCCACCCCCCCCCCCTCCCACCTAATTTCGCCGTAAATTATCTTACGAGGGAACTCTTCCAAGCGGTAATCACCGATTTTCTTAAAAAAATTACAGAAAATAGTTTGCAGTATACTTAATTCTCTTGTGAAAAAATTAGCTGCTGAATCGCAACAGGAAAGCTGTAAAAAATTGTTAAACTTTACGTTTTGAACGCCAAATACGAAAAAAGTCATCGCCAAATCACATTAACCTTCCTTCAGTGATGCCAAGGGACTTCAGTATAGGAGGGTTGTGTTTTCTATCGCTCTAGGGTGACTGAAGCAAGGAATCCATCCCCTCCGCGGAGGATCAAAATTATGATTGCATGTCTCCAGTATATACCTATGAGTGAATACAAGACCATCTCCAATTTCCCACTGCGTAGCTATAGTGCGACGTTAAAACCCACTCAACACTTAATATATTTTCTGAAATCTAGAAGTTTCTATTTAGAAAAAGTGACATTGGGTTACAGTCGGTAACAAAAGTGTCCGAACATTAGCAAAAATTCCTATGTAAAAAAAGTATGCTTAATACAGTTTTGCTAAATAAATCCTTGTCGAATCCTGTTCTTAGACTGACTAAGAACAGGATTCGATAAGGATTTATTTAACAAAACAGTATTAAGTGTACTTTTTATATATAGGAATTTTTGCTAGTGTTCGGACACCTTTGTTACCGACTGTACATACAAACGGAACGCTTGCAATTTCGATGACGTAAATTTTGCAAGTTTTTTGCAAATACAGTCGGCAGCACTAGCGAAAATTCCTATGTAAAAAAAGTAAACTTAATGCAGATTTGTTAAATAAATCCTTGTCGAATCCTGTTCGTAGTCAGTCTAAGAACACAATTTGACAAGGATTTATTTAACAAAACAGTGTTAAGTGTGCTTTTTTCACATAGGAATTTTTGCTAGTGCTCGGATACTTTTGCTGCCGACTGCAGTCATACATTTGGAACGCCTGCAAACGGCTTTGCAACTGGAAGTGTTTCATTTGTATGTACCCCATCATGTTTTGTGTTAGATGTAATATTTTCCATTATTTTATGTAATGTTTCAATATTATTTAAAATAATGCAATTTCAGAGTTATAATACTTTTACATTACTCCAGCTTATATATAATCTGGAGTAATTTAATGTCTGTAGCACTCGGCATGTGCATTTATGTAAATTTGCAGACGATTTAAAAACTAATCTGATTTATAGATTGGTTGGCTAGGTTTTACGTCGCACTAGTACTGCGAAATGGGCAATTGGCGACCAATATGAATTATAATATTTGATTGAACATTTGATTTTTAGAATAGTTGATTGAAATTAATACTCAAATAAATAAATCAAAATTAAAATATTTAAGATATTTGAGGTTGAGTAGGTTTTAAGTTTTAATTCGCACTACAGATATGCAATGGCGACAGTGTAGGGTACATTCCTAGAGATGATCCGTAGATGTGTTTTCAACTTTGATCCTTTACGGAGGGGATTATTTAAAATTGGAAAAACACGTGCATAACCTTTATGGCTTCTTACATTTCTGGTAATTTATTTTGTAAAAATACGCATTAGAATTTCATAAGGTTGGTTGGGTTTTACGTTGCACTAGTGCTGCGCAGTGATTTTTTTTCATAGATAATTTTCTTAGAATTATTAACTGCGAAATATTGTTGTTTTAAAAATAATTGTTATGCTGAATGCAGACCCTCCGTGGCCGAGTGAGTATGCCACCCTCGCTAATCGCCTTCACGTGTAAAAGAATGGGTTCGATTCCCCAGCCGACCCAGAGTGTTTTTTTAATTTTTTGTATTTTAATCCGGTTATGAGAGGCATACTATTGTAACAATCTCAGCTATCGTAGATCACAAGTCGGATCGTACAGTTGGCAGCAAAAGTATCCGAACACTAGCAATAATCCCCAACAGAAAAAAACACTTTTAATAATGCTTTGTTAAGTAAATCCTTGTTGAATCACGTTCTTAGACTGACTAAGAACATGATTCGACAAGGATTTATTTAACAAAGCAGTATTAAGTGTACTTTTTTTTTTTAGACAGGAATTATTGCTAGTGCTCGGTTACTTTTGCTGCCGAGTGTTCGATCCGACTCGTGATCTAAGATAGCTTCGATTGTTACAATAGTATACCTCCCTATGTTATATCTGTCTTCATTTCGACGAAATTTACAGGAGGGGGATGTCGAGTCAAACATACAAATCGTATGTATATATTAAAAATAAATAACATACGCAGAATGCAACCATTTATCACCTGCAGATGTATGGACCCTCCTCAGGAGTGCATCGCAAACCGTCGCCAATTGCCCATAGTGCAGTACTAGTGCGACGTTAAACCCAACCAACAAACAGGACGAAAATTAGGGTAGAATCATAGATCGTCTCCAATTGCTCATTGCGTAGCTCTAATGAGATATTGGATCCACACAACTCATATTCTGTGGAGTTGCTTGTTCGTCGAAGGTTCGTACTGCCCAATAAAATGATCAGACTAAGGGGTCCCTTTCGTGGAGGATCAAAATTGTGATGGCATGTCTCCGGACCATCTCTAGGGGTGTGTCCCAGACCGTCGCCAATTGCCCATCTGCGTAGCACTAGTGCGACGTAAAACCCAACCATTCAACCATTCCATTCATTCAGACTAAGGGGTACATACAAATGAAACACTTCCGGTGGCAAAGCCGATTGCAAGTGTTCCAAATGTATGACTACAGTCGGCAGCAAAAGTATCCGACCACTAGCAAAAATTCCTATATAAAAAAAGCACACTTAACACTGTTTTGTTAAATAAATCCTTGTCGAATCATGTTCTTAGACTGACTAAGAACAGGATTCGACAAGGATTTATTTAACAAAACTGCATTAAGTGTACTTTTTTTACATAGGAATTCCTGCTAATGCTCGGATACTTTCACTGCCGACTGAATTTGCAAAAAATTTGCAAAATTTACGTCATCGAAGTTGCAAGCGTTCCGTTTGCATGTAACCCTTATAAGAAAAATGTGTTCGGATACGAAATGCTTTCATTTTAGTTTAAAAAAAAAAAAAAAATCAGCTTTGTGTTTTAATATAAAATGTTTTGTTTTATTTAAATTTATAAAAAAGTTTTAATCATATATTTTTTTAATGTCGTTATTAAAAACTTGATGTAAATATTCTTGCAATTGTTATTGACACAGCTTATTTAACTGAAATATTAAATGTTATTTAGAATTTCAACTAAATAAGTCTCAATCTGGCAAATTATCTGGTTTTTGTTAATCTATTCTGAATTCTCATGTGCTCGACAGCGTAGGGAGTTCGTTTGACTATCAAAAAGAAAGAAGAACATCTACATCTATTAAATCTTCATTGGAATGAAATTTCGAAGAATGCAGTCGCCAAACAGGCGCTTTTTGGGAAATATTGCAAACATGCTTCTATTTTTAATAATTTTTTATAGCTTATCTATTGCGACTCAGCAGCTAATATTTTAGGAAGATGCTATTCATGATTAAATCTTATGCCAGAATTTTTTTCAAGAAAATCGGTGATTACCGCTTCAAAGAGTTTCTTTGTTAGAAACATTTGACTGGTACCGATCGATTTGTAATAACGTCTAGTTTGTAACGGTATAGTTACATTTTGCATAAGGGGTCGTCTACATATTAAAACTGGCATTAACTTCATTTTTTTCAATGGCAACCCCTATTTCTGACTTCATATTCAGATTTCTGAGATCAAGGCGGTTCGAAAAACACACCTATTTATATACCTTAAATCAATTTTAAATAGAGTTACACGTGAAAATGTATTAGGGGTCCGTCTATACATTTAGAAAATATAAATCATGATCTATCACCCATTATACATTATTTATTAAGTTTCACACCGGAAAAATTTTTTTATAGATGTCAATTATAAAATTAAAAAAAAATGAATAATTCACAGAACTTTCTGAGTTATTTTATGAATTAAAAGATTTTTATTGGATTCTATTGATTAAACATCAGATAGTTTACTTCATACGAAGAAAATTAAATAGCTTGAATAGATATTAAAATATCTATCAAAAGAAAAAAAAAAAAGGTGAATGGTTTTAAATTTGTTTGAAAATTCAAAATTATTTTAACTCAAGCTGCCGTATGATTGTCTGAAACGGCGGCACTCAACCTGGTTCCCACGGCCGTTTCACAGTGACAATGGGAGTTTGTTCTGATACTGCAGTACTTTCATTTTCTTTAATTTAATTGACTTTTTAAAAATATTAAAACAGATTTTTATTTATTTATTTATTTATTTTTTTTATTTATTTATTTTTTTTTTTATGACATTATTAAAAACTTTTACATAAATCTCCACGATATACTTTTGCTTTTATATTTTATAATGTGTAACAAATTAATATGCAAAATAATAAATCCTACTACTTAATGGGATGTTCTAAAATTCTACTCTTTAACACAGATACCGAAGTGGACGGTGGGTGTAGAAAGGCTAACTACCCTTAATTTTAAATCTTCACTTGAAAACGTCAAAATGTTACATAACTCATTTTTTTTAAGGAAAAAAGATAGATAAGGAGGAGGAGGAAAGATCAAAACGAATAAAAAGCATATTAAACATTAATACCCTTTAAACACTGGAAAAGGGCGGGGTTTCGTATTGTGTGTCATTTGGGAGCTGTAGAGTGCCAGAAAATTACTTTATGTAATAAAACTTTTCATTTAAAGGGTATTTAAAGCAGCATAATATTTAATACATAGACTATTCAGAAAAAAAGTACCATTCATCTGGTTCATGAAAAATAAAGAACATTTTCTGGCATTGCTCTATGTATATACATTCTTGTCAACCTATCCCGGATGATTACTGGTCCCTCCCCTTTCCGTACATTTTTTTCACATCAGTCTTTTTAGCGCCATGTCAGCCATCGGTGGCTGACACTGATCTTTCCATTTAGGCTAAGTCAGCCGTCAGTGTAAAATATGATATAAAACTACAGAACTTACATAGTTTTAAGTAATTACTGACAATTTATTTAAAATTTACTTCATGTTTTTTTTTTTTTTAATAGGATTTTTATAGGATTATATCGTTAAGGCCTAATGGGGTTTATTGAAACTCGATAAACATAACACGTTCTAAGCAGCATGTGTGGCCTGAATGGGATTTCCATAAGAATTCGTGTGGCGCTCAATGAGTTAATCGTAAATGTATTTGAAGTTAATTACTCTAAAAATTAAATTGCGTACACACAGGGGCGGGAACTAACAATGTTACGGGTTAGGTTGGCAAGTATGCATATATATTTTGCTTGATTTATAAAAATTTATAACACATTTTCTTCTTTTTTTTAGTATTTTGTGTTTATATCTCTCATTAAAAATAAATACAATATTCATATATAAATATTTCCATACAGTAATGTATATAAACATATTGATTAAAGAAGTTTTGTTGATATTATATAATTATTCTTGTATCTGTGTAGTATATTAACACAAATATATTTTGTAAATTTCGCAGCATCAAAAAACAGCAACGTTGCTTCCATATCAATGCTTAATGTAAATAGGACGTAAGCGTACTGTAGCTAGTGTTGAAATTTGAAGAAAAAAAAAAGAATAACATTGGGCTAAAAATACCCCAGAATAAATTAAAATGTTGTTTATTCTGGTTTTAGTCAGGTGATATCACTCGTGCTAAATAGCTGGATCCGCCCTCTCTTAAGCTCAGGTTCAGCTCATCATTACAATATTGTTTTTAATATCTGCCGCACCAAAATGTTCAAAACACAAATGCCAATTTTCATATATTTTGAAATCTTCCCGTTTCAACTTTAAAAGCATTTAGATTAATTTATTTTATTTTGAATTTTTCAATTTAGACGTTTAAAGTCTTTTAAATGAAATTTCAGGATTCTGTAAGATCAATAATAATCTATATATTTGAAAGTAATAAGACAATTCCTTTGTTTTAAATTTTTATTCCATAATAACTGTGACTTTGATTTCGTGATTAGGAAATTGAAAATAAATACTATTGAGCTATGTTCCAATAATAGATCTTATAAACTTAAAAAAAAAATAATAATAAAGCAATTTTTCACTATTTGATTCTGTATTAAAAGACTTTTAATAGAAATTTGATATTTTATTATGTTACATTACGGGATAAATTTTAAATAACACAAAGCTTACAAACGGTACAGTAACCAAATGCAAATATGTGACAACAAAATTTAAACAGAAAATTTATGGTAAAAAATCTTTTTAAAATTATTAAATATTCATAATAATAATATAAAAACGATTGTCGAATGCATAATTGCTGTTCCATGCAATCAGTTTCGCTGTACCGTGTTTTCTAAAACATGATATTTAACTAGAGGTGTACGTACTCTTGAATATTGAAATGCGAAAAAAAGTGTAACAGGGTTAAAATAGAATTTTAGCAGCGAAAAACTAGAAAAAGATATTTAATACTTATGAAGAAAGACTTAACATATTAGGATTGGATATATTCCTCTCTTGTACCGTAAGCCACGCCTTTCCACAAATTTTCTAAAACTTTATAATATAAAACAAAATACTTTTGCATATTTTTAATTAAATCATTTAAGTTTTGTCTTCAATAATCGATGTAGTAAATACCATTGTAATTTATGCATACCAGCGTCACATATAGAGTCAAATAGCAATATGCAAATTAGTCTTTTTTTTAAAATGGTGTTTCAGCGAATCAGAAACTTTTCTTTTGAAATTCTTTCACAATCCCTCGCCTACATTGTGATAACTTTACAAAAATATGCCAATTTGTATAATAAACATCGAAATATTGGTTAGGAAACAATAAAAACAACATAAAAGTAAATTAAAATAGTTTTCCGTCAAATTATATACAAACATTTACTTATAGAGGATACAGATTATAACAAGTGACGGCTCCCTAACAAGAATAAAAAGTGAAATATCACTGTAACTCAAAAAATAATGTTAAGAACGAGCTGCAAATTTGGAAACAAATGTTTTTGATGATGCCCGTTTTATTTGTGCAAAAATTAACATAGGTCATAATTCATAATTTTTTTAAATATGAATTTATTAATAATTTTCATAATTCAAAAAATCTTTTTTTAGCAAAAATTTGCATGGAATATGCTTGGGTCACTTCATTCTAACGAATAAAAAAAACAGAATTTAAATATCATAATTATTTCTGAAGATATGATTTAATGTTTGTCACATTCATTTAACATTAGCATCCCCAAACTTTGACAGCTTATAACTCTATGAAAAAATGAGCGAAATATATAAACTATACCATTTTCAATGATGATTTGAACCAAAGAATTCAAATAAATTATAAAAAAAGGGGGGTTACCATTGAAAAAAATGAAGTTGATGTCAGTTTAATATGTAGACGACCCCCTAAGTAAAATCTAACTATAACATTATAAACTAGACGTTATTACAAACTGATCGGTACCAGTCGCATGTTTCTACGATAATTTACGACGAAATTAGGTGTGTGTGGGGGGGGGGTGCGTTTTTTTTTTGGGTGACTGTACAAAGCGGGAATTTATATGAGCAGATTCGGCATATGCATGAATCAAGGTTCTTCTGCCATAAGGTTGGGCCGTTTGAAGAGTAGCCAATCAGAAGCAAGGAGAAGTGAAACGTCGCAGGGCGGAAGACAAAAACAAAGTACGATGCAAATAATACAGCTGTTAACCCAGAGTTAGCTATTACTTACTAAAAAATATATCTTTACCCAAAAACGAAAATCATGTACGGTTGTACGGTTTTTTATGAAATAAACGTACTTTCGTTAAAATATTTATTTTAAATACATATAAATCCATAAAAAATTATAAAGCTTTCGCGTTTTCGGCAACATTGCTATGCATTTGTTTACATTTATAATACTTCAATAAAACGATGAATTTCAATTATATTAAAATGAAATGAAATAAAAATGCAGTTATTTAATTGTTTTACTCAAAAGAAAGCACATATATTTTTTTAAAAGAATGTAAAATAAAATATATACATTTTACTGTACGATCGCGATATCTTTGTTTACATTTCAGATATTTCAGTAAAATTATGAATTTTAATTTTATGAGTAAAAATAAAATATAAGTACATTTTTAAAAATATTTGCTCAAAATAAAATACTTATATTTTTCAATTTAAAAATAAATACACAATATATGAAGTTATCTGTTTTATTGATATGTTTGTTTACCTTTTAAATACTTCAATATTGTCATGAATTACTTCAATAAGACGATGAATTTCAATTATATTAAAATGAAATAAAAATGCAGTTATTTAAATGTTTTGCTGAAAAGAAAGCGCAAGTATTTGTTTCAAAAAATCCAAAATATATAATTTTTGCTGTACTAGCGTGATTTGTTTGTTTACATTTCAGATATTTCAGTAAAATTATGAATTTTAATCTTATGAGTAAAAATGAAATAAAAATACATTCTTTAAAATAGTTTGTTCAAAATAAAACACTTATAATTTTCAATTTAAAAAGAAATACATAATATATTCAGTTGTCTGTAATATTATGATATGTTTGTTTACCTTTTAAATACTTCAATATTATGAATTTTAATATTAAAAGTAAACTAAATATTGGAAATAGGAGAATTTAATATTTATGTCAGACTTTAAACTCATATTAAATTTACTATTTCCCCATTTAAAAAAAGTTTCAGTATAACAATATATTTTAAAATAATTATTAGTATCAGTTTACAAATAAAAAAAGTTCCTTAATAACAGAAATTAGAAGGGTACTAAAATCACTTACCAAATTTTTGGTTGTTGAATTCCAAGTGTATTTTAATTATATATAATTACAATTATTATTTCGTCCCATGTAACATGCTGAATGATTGGTGATTGATCAGCACAAATTAATAATTGATTTATCTCCTAATACAGCTAAATTTTCGCAATCCACTAATCAACAAATCAGTTGTGACAGTGTTTCTTTGCATTGCAATTGTATGTGGACTTCAGAGAATTGTGGATTTTTGAGAGATGATTATACTTCACTTTGCATGAAAGAAGAAATGTATGAAATTTTGTACTGCAGCAATCAATAATATGCATATATGTATCATATGTATTTATGTAATCAGTAATATGCTTCATGTACATGAAAAAAAAAAAGATCTTCGGATACAGTTAACTTGTCTTGCATGAAAATCTGTACTGTAGCGTAAAGTAATATGAATATACAAAAAAGTCTGATATGAGAATGGACTGAAAAAAATGATACGTGGTGGTGGGTCTAACATTATGATAGCACATTTTAAAATCAATGCAAAATGATTTTGCGCTTTCACGTTTAAGTTATAAATGAAAATTTATAGTACTACTAAAAATTATTTCAACTGAATTATTCACTTGAGTATTCACTTGCTGTATAAATGCAAATTTTTCGGGTATTTTTGAGTAAAATTTGATAGCATATCCAACATGAAAAAACGCCTCTCTCTCTTTGAAATCTGAGCCGGACACTTGGGTGATGTTCCTTGTAAGTAGAAGAAATCAACGGTATCCAAAGAATTAATTAACATTCGAAAAAGCTAAAATAGTGCATGCCTATTTTCGCTAAAATGCTAAAGTAATTTTTTTGCCAGGTTAAACCCTGTCAGTAAATATACTCCAAATTAATTTTTTCCTTTTCTTAGTGAATATGTACTGAATCTCATTAATAATTAATATATTGACACTTCTTGAAATTATTTCAAAATAAATAAACATTAAAAAAAAAAAAATGGGAATCTTTTTTTAATGCTCCCTGCTAATTAATTCTTAATATTTTCCTCTACCTCTTCGCTCCACTTCTGACCGAATGGTTCTTCTCTCCATTTTTGGTAGAGGAGTAATGACGGGTTCAAAGCCAGGTTACTATCGCAATCAGCCATTCTGATTTATTCGCGATCTTTTCCAATACTTGTATGAATACGGGATAGAAAAAAATTATATTTACATAATGCCTAGTATCTAAAACAGTTTGTTTTTTAATAATATATATGCTTTGCATTCACACTAAAAAATTCCTTTAAAGAAATTATAACAATTTTATTTATTTATTTATTTATTTATTTATTTATTTATTATTATATTTTTAAATTCCATTTTTTATTTACTGTCTTACATATACATATAAATATATATGATCATTCTAAATATGCAGTGAGATATAGTAATAATAAAAATTCTATTAAAATTTCTTGACATTAAAAAAAAAATATATATATGTTACCGTTAAAACGCGAAATCCGTTAATCTGCAGATTACCTAGCTAATCTGCAGATTAACTAAAATGACCCGTTAAAGTGCGGAATAAAGAGTTTTCCGCATTTTAACTAGGTAATCTGCAGATTAACGGTTTCAGTATCGTTAAAGTTCAAATGTTTGTTTCGAGCCTTAGTTTTTTTTTACATTCACTATGACGTCAAACAGCCATGTGATACAGATACGCGAATGACCTTCAAACATAACTAAAACTTTTACCCCTTCCCTTCCGCACTTCCGTCCGCTACGCTATGATGATAAACCGACAAACGGCAAACGCAAAATGGCAAAATGTGGAGAATGGAAGCCATGATTATGTTTATTATTATGACTAACACAAAATTTAAAGTAACAAGTAAGTTATAATTGTTTTAATTTTGATTTTATTTCTATCTTTTATAATTCTGTCAATATAAGTTTGATAAGGGTCTGCATTGTATTAATGAAATGTAATCTTAATTAAAAGCTGTCTCGCGTGAAACTCCATTTTGAATTATGAATAATTAGATTTACATTATAGTAATTATTTCCTTCCGAACTAAAACTATTAAACCATAACTTTTTAAAACTAATTTATTTTAAAATTGATTTAAATTACTATTACTTACTGAAAAAAAAAAAAAAAAAAAAGATATATTAATTATTAACTTTGAAAAATATTATGGCATTTAATAAATACTTAATATGAAATTTTTGTAAATTTTTTAGCATTTCATTACATTTTTTTTTTTTTTTTTTTTTTTTTTTTTCCTTTCAGTTTCAAGTTTCCTGTACATATTTTATATATCACGATTATATTTTTATTTATTTATTTTTATTTATTTATTTTTATTTTTATTTTTTTATTTATTTATTTTTATTTATTTATTTTTATTTTTATTTTTTTATTTTTTTATTTTTTTATTTTTTTTTTTCGCTTTTTCAGATAATTTCGTTGTAGTTTATCACATAAAAAGTGTTAATAAAGGGTTTTTTTTTTTTTTTTTTTTTTTTTTTGTAAAATTAATATATTTGCTAAACTTGTACAGATATATGTATGCTGCAAAATATAGTTTAATAAAGCATTGAAAACAGTCATTTTCATTTTCATGCATTTTAAAAAATGTTAAAGCAGTTTTAATTATTTGAAGTACTTCTTAAATAATGCTTCTGAATTGTCTAATTTAATATTTCTAGTAATATTTTATATAATTTAATACTTCTAGTATTTAAGTAGTAATAGCAATATAACTTGTTAATAAAACATTTTTTTTTTTTTTTTTAAATTGTTAAATATTTTTATTTTGAAAAGAAATCGTTACTGTATTATGATTCTAACATTCATTTATAAAATAGAATTTATTGAAAGCTATTAAAGCTATTATATTTCATATTAAAAATGCATAACATCTTCAAACTTATATTGACAGAATAAAAAAGATGAAATAAATAAAAAATAAAACAAATATAATTTTAAAAGATATAAAAATTAAAACACATACAGATTAAAATAAGTAAAGAAAGAAATAAAAAAGAAAAGAAAACTATTTTTTTTCCGAATGAAAAAACAAATACAAAACAGCGTGCTGTAAAATTACAACACCAGATATCTTATTTTCACTTTAACTAGTGCCTAGTAGGTAATGTGCAAATTATCTAGGTAATTCGCAGATTACCTAGGTAATTTGAGAAATAAAACAATTTTTCTCACTTTAGCGGATCACCCTAGTTAATGTGCAGATTACCTAGCTAATCTGCAGATTAACTGATTTCTGCACTTTAGCGGTAACATATATATAGAAAATAATATTCAGTAATTTAAATCATTTGGAATATATATATATATTTATATATTAACTTTTGATAACTAATTTTTTATTCCCTCCCCCTCTCTTTTTTGGCTTTAGCAGTAAAAGGATTCTTACTCTTTAAGCTGATAGTGGGGAGGCATCGGGTTCAAACCCAGGTCGCACTTTCGGTCTGACCACAAAGATATCATCGCGCCTTCTACATATTTTGCATAAATACGAGATAGAGCAAATAATATTCAATATTTAACACCCTAGCATCTGAAATAATTTGTTTTCAATTAATATCAATATTTTGCACTCACTCTACGTAATTTTTATTTATAGGAATTAAAACTTTTTAAACATATATATATATTTTTTAAATACTGTCTTACTACTATGTATATATATATATATATATATATATATATATACAATATATTTTATTAAAAATAATTCTATTAAGGTTTCTTGAAATTAAAAAAAAAAAAAAAAAAAAAAAAAACAATTAAAATTGAGTATTTGAATAAAAAATAAAAAGAAAGAAAGAAAAGAAAACTATTAAAAATTCTGTCAAAGACAGGATTTAGTTTTGTACGGAGGACTATTAATTTTAATCTGAAATATTTTTATTTATTTATTTATTTATTATCTCATTTTTTGACCATAAAACTTGTCTACGTATTTTTTAAAATGTCTGAAATGAATTAAAAGGAAGTGTTGCCACCCCAATTTCATACTTTAGTTAATTTAACTCCCCCTTTTTGACAACATAATCATGGCTATCAACATCCTAATAAATAATAATTCCGGAATACTGATAAAGCGCGGAAGCAAGATCCATAGCGTGATCTGCGCATGGGTGAAAATGGCTGGACCTTTTATAAAATAGGAAAGTCTGTAGCAGAAAAGAAAGCAGGAGTATGAATGATTCTACACATAATAGGTCGTTCCATAATTATTGACCGAAAATGAAACACGAAAGAAAACATGAGTCATAAAGAAAAAAATGGGTTTTATTCAACAAAGTAGCCGCCATCGGGAAGGAAATACACTTCGCCCAACGAGTTTTGAGCAAAAAAATGCCACGTTGGCAGAAGTCGGTCACATTGGTTAAAGAAATCAGGGACCCCCTGATTCAAAGCACCCTGGTTTGGGAATTGTTTGTTCCTTACAAACCAGCCCAAATAGCGAAACATGTCACAATCAGTCGAAACCAGGTCTGGATCATAAGGTGGGTGCGGCAGAGGCTCAAACTGCGAATTCTGAATCTTTTGCCGGCTACCAACTGACATGGGATCGAGCTCCATCGCATGAGTATGGGACTTGACCTATTGACCAGTGCTGGTTGTTTTATGCGAAGTTTCCTGCGGCATTCATCCAATTGACGACGGTACTCTACCGTATTAATGGACTAGTCTCTGGGGAGGAATTCATAATGAACCACGGTCTTGGCTGTCCACCAAACGGATATGTGAATTTGCTGTGGATAGATATTTGGTTTGGGCTTCTGTTTCGCAGTTTCGCTTCTATGCAGCCACTGTGCTTTGCGTTTGCGATAGTAGTACAACTCCGATTTTTCCTCCAAAGAGTATTTTTATTTCATCATAAATACATTTGGAGAGAATTCTAAAAATTACGTTTTGTGGAAAAAGGGATTATTAATTATGAAATTTAAAAAGCAAAGTAATAGCAAGTTAAAATGGATAAAAATAACTGCTACATTTTTATATGCTTACATAATAATGATTATATTACGTATATCAATTTCAAGCAATAAAATTTGTGCGTAATAGGGATCAAGTTGACTACCACTGAATTAATTTATTTTTGAAAGATTCATCTATTTTATTTTGTTTCTTAAAATTATATTTGTCGAAATCATCATCAATATTAACACTAGATTGCCTAAAGCAGTCATTTTGACTGCTTTTCAATTTCAGTTAGAAAAACAATTGTGTATATAATGACATAGCTTCTTAGAATTTTGTGACTTTTTGTACAACATATAAATGCGTTTATTAATCATTGTAGTTGCCCCCCCCTCTTTCATTTCTGATATATGTATGTGCTATACCTGTATTGCCTAAAAGCAGTCATTTTGACTACTTGGAAAATTTTAACAGGAAAAGGTGTAGGGTGCTAAGTAGTTCTGACTCCGATAAAGAAACTGAAAACATCTTTCAGGAGACCGAAACAGCTGCCGA
The DNA here is from genome assembly GCA_963930645.1 of Salticus scenicus. NCBI lineage: Eukaryota > Metazoa > Arthropoda > Arachnida > Araneae > Salticidae > Salticus > Salticus scenicus. The sequence goes on along the minus strand of OZ005654.1, from coordinate 195,910,602 downwards.
TGGTATTATTTGGATGAAATTTGCTGCACGTGGTATTCCTGGAAAGGCACCATCTGCTTGTGTTTTGAAAGGTGTGAAAGAGCTAACAGGCTACTCAAAAAGGAACATTATGGCAGATAATCTTGTCAGTGCATTCTCGTTGATAATAAATGACTATATTATAAAACCAGGGTTCGCACTAAGGAAAAAAAATGAGTGGGATTCTCCCACTCTAACAAAAAATTTAAGTGGGATTTTGAAAATTTAAGTGAGATTTTTGAAATTTAAGGCAGTAATTACATTTTACAGAAAAAAAAAGTATTTTCAAGAAATATGCAAATTACAGACAAGTGATTGCTGAAATTAGAAATTAGCTGAAAATTTTTCGCTAATATGATTGATTGGATGATTAGTTGAATATTGATAACATCACTTTCAATAAACTGATGACATAAACATTTATATATATAGTTTTTATCTACATTAAGCATTTTCAGGATTTTTTCATTAGCGTAAAAAAAAATTCTTCAATATACCTGCAATAAATTTTATATCCACATGAAATCTTATTGAAATTTCACACCAAGAGTAAAACAAATTTTTCACACAAATATAGAATATGATTTTTATGTATGTACATTAATCATTCATATAAAAGTAGCAGTAGCTAATTATTAGTTCCAAACGTGAATAAAACCAACTGAGTATTAATTTTCTTAAATTGATTCTGAAAAAAATTTCTTACCTGAAAAATCTATTCTTCATTTCCCCCATGTTTACAAATTTGGTATAGATATGACACCCCATAAAGATTTAATTTAATTGATAAAAAATAAATAGATTCATTAAGTTCAGCACTAAAGGTCTAAAAATAATTACGTATGTTAGAAATATTGAGCACTTCTAATGCTTTATTGTTTCTAGAATTGATCATTGACCACAATCCGTATTCCGAAGATGGGAAAGGGGGTGGGGGAGGGGGGGAATAAAAAAAAATAACTACAGAGTAAGAAATATTAAACTCTTTCAATTCTACTTCTAGAATCTAATAAAGCAAGTTTAAAATGAATATTATAACTATAATTTATGTTGCAGATGGGTAAAGATTGGGAAACAAGACTTCTGCAGAACATTTCATTGCTGATCGCTAGATGGAGATAAATAAAGTGGGAGGTGGGCAAAAAATAATTACATGAGCAAGAAATATTTAACAATTGTATTTCTTTACAGGTTCTAGAATCTCATAAAGCAAGTTTGAAATGGATATTGACATTTATGTTGTGGATGGAGAAAGATTAGGAATCAGAAGCTTTTGTAGAAAATTTGATCGCCCATTGTTCCATTTTTATTTATTTATTTATTTTTTAACGAACGATATCCGCGATTTTTTTAAAAACGGAAAAATTAAATTCGCGGAGTTCAGTGAATTAGATTAAAAAAAAAAAAAAAAGATCGCGGAAAATCGCGGGAAAATAAGTGCGGGAAAATCGCGCATATGAAATTTTTTTAAGTGGGATTTATTTTAATATTGCGCGATTCCCGCGATCCCGCGCTCTAGCGCGAACCCTGAAAACATATAAAAAAGTGCACAGAAGAAGAAGGCCGCTGAGTTTTGGGGTACGATTGGGCAACAACATTACCGGAAATATGTGCATTTATTGGAATTTTATATGTTCGTGGGGCCTACGAGGCAAAAAATTTAAAACTGAGCTATTTATGGTCAGCATAGTGGGATCACGAATTTTTTTAGAAGAACTATGCCCAGACATAAGTTCAAGCAAATCCTACGATTTATTCGTTTTGACAAACGAACCGAAAGAAGTAGACGCCTCCAAACAATAAATTTGCCTTGGTTTCGGAAATATGGGACAAATTTACTGAAAATAGTCAAGCTTGCTATCAACCAGGGCAAAATATAACAGTTGACGAGCAATTATTTCCAACAAAAGCCAGGTGCAAGTTTGTACAGTATATGCCGAATAAATCCAACAAATTTGGCATCAAATTCTGGCTTGCATCAGATGTTAGTAGCAAGTAAATTTTGAATGGTTTTCCTTACTTGGGGAAAGACTAACAACGACCATCGTCAATGCTCCTCAGTGAACACGTTGTTCTGAAACTGGTCGAGCCATACACAAACTGTGGAAGGAATATCACGACCTATAACTTCTTCACTAGCATGTCACTCGCGACGAAATTATTGGCCAAAAAAACGACACTAGTTGGAACTATTAGAGGAAATAAAAGAGAACTACCAAAAGTAGCCAAACAAACAAAGGATAACATGCCTCGTTTTTCCACTCTCCTATATAAATCGAAAAATTCTGTCCTTACAATATATAAAAGCAAACCGAATAAAAGAGTAGCTGTTCTAAGTTCCAGGCATATATTTGTGAAAATTGATAGAAGTAATAAAAAAAAAAAAATACCGGACACTATTCAATTTTATAACAAAACAAAATTTGGAGTTGATATGACAGATCAAATGGCAAGAAAATATACCGTAAAATCGAGTTCTCGTATATGGCCTCTCCAAATATTTTTCAATATTTTAGATTAGGCTGCTATAAATGCTTGGATCCTTTACAAAGAGGCGACAGGAATACAAATACAACGAAAACAGTTCTTGTTCCGATTAGTAGAACAGCTTTCCACCGATTTCAGTGCTGCAAGGCAGAAAAAGTCATCAGAAAATGAGGACCCACAAACATGAAATACAACATATTCTAACAAACGAAAATTTTTTCAAGTACGACTTTGCAACAAAAACAAAACAAATAATATATGTGAAAAATGTCAAAAGTATGTTTGCGGAAGATGTACACATAAAAAGATTTCAACTTACATTTGCTTAAAATGTACAAATAATGAATAAATTATTTTTTGTTCCAAATGAAGTACATTTTTTTTATTGTTAATATTTACTAATAACTTGCTATATGACTCTAAATAGTATAAGAAATATTAAAAATTAATTTTAAACAAATTTCTTTACTCATTAGTTATTTTTTCACAATGCAGTCATTTTTACGGCTTTGGGGCAATATAGGTATACACTAAGGGCCTTATTCACCAACTTCTTAACACTCGGATTAAACCATGGATCAGCAAATCCAAGAATTAAAGTAGCCGGTGAACAGCGGATTTGGTTAATCCGTAGAACAGAGGTTCACTTTCTGCTTGGCGAACTTCCGTAGCGAGAAACTGCCTATCCTTGTAAACATAACTTAACAATTCTATTATGACGCAGTATGGAGTGATTTGATTGGTTTACTTGTTTTTTATTGATTTGAGTGTATTTTAAATTGCACTAGAGCTACATTATGGGTAATTAGTCGATATTTGATTGGTTCATTTGTTTTCAGCGTATTTTACGTTGCACTAGAGTTACATTATGGGAAATTAGGCGATATTTGATTGGTTCATTTGTTTTCAGCGCATTTTACGTTGCACTAGAGCTACATTATGGGAAATTAGGCAATATTTGTTTGGTTCATTTGTTTCGAGCGCATTTTACGTTGCAATAGAGCTACATTATGGGAAAGTTTGGTCTTAACATGCGCGACAGTGATTGCCGCGGAGCCGAGTTACGTGCGTTTTCAGATTCATGCACAGCAGGTAGGGGTGTCCAGTGATGTTTTTTTAGTTTTAACATGCGCGACAGTGATTGCCGCGGAGCAGAGTTACGTGCGTTTTGAGATTCATGCACAGCAGGTAGGGGTGTCCAGTGATGTTTTTTTGGTTTTAACATGCGCGACAGTGATTGCCGCGGAGCCGAGTTACGTGCGTTTTCAGATTCATAGCTTTATAAGGAAAGGGCACATGACGTCACTCGCCGTCAAGTTATGGGTAAAGTGGCATAACATTGGCATTTCCACCAATACAGGTTGATCTTTTGCCATTCTTGTGTGGCAAAGATTGATTGACGGAGCATTTGTTTGTAAACATGCCCTTTCCTTATACAGCCATGTTTCTTTGTTGGTTCATATACCTTAGGGGTATGTCCCAATTCATCCTCCGTCGTTACAGTGGCCGGATCCGTGAAATTTTAAAACAGAGAAGCTTTAAATTGCTACAATTAACTAATTATGCATGTATTTTTTTTTTTTTTCATTTTTAATTAATAAGCACTAAAAATAAAGTTTGAATATTAAATAGTTTACTTTCTATAATTTTTTAAAAAATTATAATAATGCGAAAAAAGTAAACGTTGTCTGTAGAAAATGGGGATATTTGGTTGTCGTACTCATTGCCCACAATGTAGCACTAGTTCGACGTAAAACTCACTCACTCAATCATTTGTTGGTCAAGTTTATGAAAACTAGGGAATTTTCCCATCCGCTGAAATGTAAATGTTAATGAAAAATTCTAAACGATATGTGTCTGGAGAAATGAAAGCGTATCATTTGATAACTTGAAAATATGTTTTTAATTTTATTTGTATATTCCCATACTTTTTATATCGATGTGTTTCGATTCATTTGATTGCGGTTTTAGAATCCTCGAATGTTACGAATTAACTGAGCGCGAAATGAAATATTTGATATGTGATTTACGTATTATGTTGCCGGCCAGGTGGTTCGGTCGGTAAGGCGCTGCCTTCCGAATCTTCTGGTCGCAGGTTCGAATCCTGGTGCGGGCATGGATGTTTGTGATGTCTTATGTCTTCAAAATATTGTGTACTTGTTTCTGTGAATTTCTGTAATATGGAACAATCGAGACGAAAGTCATTGTAACTATAGGTCTCTATTTATGTCAAATGTACGTATTATGGAGTCAACAGAAATTTCAAAATGGAAATAAATAAAGAAATAAATAACATTCATGTTGCATATATTGCAAGTTTTCATGTTTTTTTAATTACTTTTAAAGTTATATATTCATTCTGAATTTTCATTTCTTTAATTACATTTATTGTGTTGTTCAAAGTAATTTGCTCTTAAAACTTCGATGACAAAACGTGCACTTTGTTAAGTATTTGCTTATTTATTAAAATATTGTAGTTAAAAAGTTAATTAACCATCGCCATTTTATGAAATTCTTCGATAATTTTATTTAATTACGTTAAATAGTCGTCTGCATTAATATTTCTTTAACTTCGAACGTAAACAAAACTTTCGTAAGGTTGCCATAAGATAAATTCATTTCCTTGGTTCGTTGGCGCACGGATAATATCGCCAAAATATAAACAAACACCAATGAACCTCTGTTCTACCGATCTGCCGCGGATTTTTGTTGGAGAATACCGATTTTTGTATGATCGAGCGATTACCACTTATCCGAGGTTTAATCCGAGTGTTAAGAAGTTGGTGAATAAGGCCCTAAGTCTCCGTCTTTCTAGTGTAAACAAAGGTAAATCAAACTATATAATACATAAAATTATCAAATAATTTTATTTTTAACTAATTGTATTTGCGTAAAGGCATTTTCATGCGTAATAACAATTTAAAGGAAGATTTTTTTATTTTGTTTTATTTATTTTATTTTTATTTTATTATTTTTATATTTTCTAGCCTTGCAGCAATATTAACAGAGTCAAAAATCACTAAAAGGGTTACGAAAATAAATAAATAAATAAAATTAAAAAAATAAACTGTCATCACAGTAATAAAGTATAAATTTTAAAATAAGTTAAAAATATTTTGTTGTAATTAAGGAAAATGTAATTTTTTTATTGAAGATAAATCACTTTTGAACATGTTTTTCATGATTAATTTAATACAATAAATTTTATTTTCATAAAATTAGCATTAATATATATATATATATGCCATAGCCTCCTTAACTACTGTCGTGTAACTCGGAAACTAGACAACAGTTGAAGTAGGGGCCCTCGATAGAGAAAGACTAGACATTGGCGCACCGGCTTTTTGACGAAATTTTCCATTTTAGTGCCAGTTGCTCCATTCCTTATCATTTCGCTGAGAAGAAATTTCGATTATTTTACGTCATAATAAAAAAGGACTTATTTATTACATTTTTACTTTGTTGGGAGGTACATTGCTTTAATTTTGGAATACTTTTAAAAGATAAAAATGTATAATTATTTATTTTATATCATGCTTTAAATACTTTGAACTCTCTTATCGCATGCTGTTTTACGTATTTATTTCCTAGCATATGAGATAATTACATTATTTATTTACTAGCTATCAGTGTTTAAGTTCTGCTTAGTAATATTTTTAATATGATAGATCTAAATGTATTTTTCTTATATATTTTAAAAAACATATTTAAAATAACTATATAAAAAGATATTTTTTGATTATATGCTAGTACGCAAAAGGTATCAGATTTCTTAAAATAAATTGATAAAAATAAAGAAAATAAGGCGTATATTATTTGCTAGCATATGAAATATAAATTTCTTTTAAATAATAATTGCCATAATAAATTTTATAAATAATACTTAAATAAGTTATTATTTTTATTTACATTAAATTTAAAAATAAATAAATAAATAAAAAATCAATGAAAATAAACAAATGTAAATAAAATAGATAAAAACATTTTTTTAATTTCTAAAGATATTAGTTAATATTTTTACAAATTATTATTAATTAAATTTTTATTTTTAACATTTAATTAAATCTTTATTATTAATAATGCGTAATTGAAATAAATAAAATATGCATTTTTAGTTTGTAAAAATATTACGTAAATATTTTTATAAAATCGGGATCATCAAGGTTAAATTTCTTTTCATCAGAAAATATAATTTGTTTCCTCTCATCATTCCATGACATGACATTTTTAGCCCACTTTTATCTTTCTTCTCGATGGCGTTACAATAACTTTGGTTTTTTCTTTAATTTCATAAATTTCGTGTCAATATTTAATTTAAGACATTTTTAGACTGTTACATGTAAAGCTTTCTTGCTGAAACGCTCGAAATTTCACTAGTTGAAAGACCTTTTTTAGTTGATAGTCGACAAATTTGACTATTATCATGTGCTGTCAAAATACTTTTTCTACCAGATCGTTTTATTTTGTTTGAATAATCTTTTCTAATTATCGCATTGTCAATGGCAGTTTTAGAAGGGTTTATTAACCTCGTAATATCTCTTTCAGATATTGCGCGGTCTTCAGATCCTTTATAAAATAAAAATTTTCTCACTTCGCACTCCGATAATTCCTTACCTCGAGGTATCGTCAAATTAGTTGTATATAACCTATTCAAAATCTAAGCGTTTGCTTCTTAGGTAATGCTTTTACGAAACACTGACGCATGCGCTGTATATAGAGTTTGGCATTATGTGTAATATGCTAATTTTCTCAGATGGTCTTATAATTTCATAACAGTCACAGTCTTTAATTTTTAGAAAAATGAATAAGTTTCAATGAAATTTAATTTAATTTTAAAAGTTGGAATTAGTATAGGATGTGTTTCACGATTAATTTTAAATACGCAACTAAATATTTGCATATTATGCTACTTTTTTCAGATATGCAACAATATGCTTGCGGTCTTACAATTTCTTAACGCACTGTAATGTCTTCCAGATTTAAAGTGAGTTATTCTAACAAGGGAAACAAAAATGAAAGATAAAAGGGAGTTATTTTTCTAGAAATATATAGCGAAACACCAGACGTTCTGGAAAGCATTATGAGAACAGAAAAAGAGCCCATATCCCAGCCATAGTTGTTTTTAGTACTTTTTGCCTATCGGAAAAGTGTAATAGAAATTTTCCAGTAGTCAAAAAGTGAAAAAATTAGCAACTATGGTCTCAAGTATTATCATTTTTGATTTTGTTTACTACTTCTTCGTGTAGAAAATGCATGAAAATAATAAGTATAACGAAATAAAAGTAAAAATATTAAATTTAAGAAAAGAATTATAAAGTAAAATACATTATTGTAATTAATCAAGGTTTACTTTTAAAATCACGTTTAATTTCATATCTGTTATTCATATTATTCTAAATATTGTTTTCCTTTGAGGTATTCTAGTTTGATGTGGGTGCAAATTGCGGACAGATGAAAAAAAAAAAAGAAAGTTTCAAAGAAAGCATGGATAAAATAAAATAAATATTTCTTTTTGTTTTAGAAATAAATATCTGATTCGGACACCACTTAACTTCCTTATAAAACCATTGATATTGGCATATTGCTACGAAAATATTCACATTTTCGTTTGCAGTAAGTAGTTAATAAATAGGCACATTTCAGTCTATGAATATTCCCGAAAGAAAGTAAAGGAAATTATTTTTCTAAAAGAAAATTATTTAGTTTTTGAGAGCTATCGCCGTGACAGAAAAATTGTTCCAAGTATTTTGAATACTTGCTCACAATTCCTCTATTGTTTTATTATTATTATTATTATTTTTATTATTGGTAAAAGAATTTTTGAGGATAGACAACAAATTTTTAAATAGATTTTAAAAGGGTGAATTATCCGGTTATTTTGAACCCACCCTCTAATAACGTCAATTCCACTTGCATTGACTAACTCCATAGTTCTCTTTGCAATGTGAAGTGCATGAAGACTATTTTGTCTTTTCATGGGTAAAGGACTCTATTGTCCAGAGTACCTAAATTAACAAGCAAAATTACATCTGAACATTAAAGTTTTGTCCAGGAACTATATTAAGGGACAAACAAACAGCCGCGCTTGGATATTTTCCATTTCCATTTCTGCAATAGCCTATTTTATTGTTTTAAAAGTAAATTTTCGAACGGGTGTTTAATCGTTGTGTTCCACGTACACTTTAGGATTGAGCCAAGTATTAAAAATAAGATGCAATTGTTCGAAAAATTGTAATTTTAGAAAGTATTTCAAAAATGGCAAGAATAAACCAGTTAACGATATCACAAAAATTGTTAATTTTAGAGTGAAAATCAATAAACATTTTAATACGCGGGATGTAAAATTGGCTAAATGTTAACGAAATATTGGCGAGTTGGTTTTTATGAAGATAAAAAAGTTTGGCTGTTTAAACTGAAAATTTGTCTCTGAAATTTTATCTTCTTGCTCTTCCAATCGAGATGACCGTTAAAAAGACAGTGCTTAAAACATCAGTTTGTATTATATTTAGAACATAGGTTCGATTCATAAAAAGTGTTTAGTAATATAATTTCCTTAAATACAGTACAACAACGGTTATACAAACCAAGTTTCAGTGCCAGAAAATCTGAAAAAAAATCCTTTCTTAAAGAAAAGAATTAGGAAAACAAGACTTCAGACGGTTTAAAAAAACTAAAAAATGATCAGTTAATTATTGGACTAAAGTGGTGCTCACTGATGAATCAAGTTTAACGTATTTCGAGCTGACGGAAACAAGCAGGTCCGATGACCAAAATTTGAACGACATAATGAAAATCGCACTCTTAAATCAATGACGTATTCTCCTTCTTCATACATTGGGATACGAAAAGAACATAATTTTTCAATGAGTTGGGCAAATTTTAATGTTCAAAGGATCAATTAACTCGAAATAAAACTCGGTCATTAAAAATTTTATGCCTGACCGACTATTTCGGAAGTAGTTCAGACATTTCCACAATCAGCATTTCAAGATGATAATGCACCTAGTTGCATGGCGCTTGAGGTACATTTATTTGATTCAAGTTAGCAAAATTATCTACCCATTCCCATGAGCATCTATAATTTTGTAAGTTAGCAAAACTCTTTTTACTTAAAGTTAAATCCCACAAAGACTATCATATAATTTCTTCTTTCCTAGACATGAAAATAGTCCTAATCTCAATTCGTTCGAAAATGTTTAGCCTATAAAAGAGGGTGGGGATTCGAAATTTGTAGCCTACAATTTCGCAAGAACTAGAAAAAGTAATTTATGATATTTGGCACAGTGAAATGTCTGATTTTCTTGTTGAAAAACTGTAAAATACTATGCCATTGCGCATTACAGCAGTAATTCCATATAAAGGTCGAATTATCCAATACAGAATGCATTTTTTTATTAAGTAATTGTTTATATCTAACAAATAAATAGTCTTATTTCATACAATAAAATATAACGTGTCTATTTTATATAATAAATTATATACAAATTATATGTTTATTATATTAAGTTTAAAAAGAAAATTTTATGTAGGTTTTATTAAATGCTTCATAGAGTGTAATAAATCAATTATTAAATAAAAAATGTGCATAGGTATCATGTTATGACTTCAGTATTGACTTCCTTCAAGCATTTATACAAGCATAGCAGTTTTATTTGTTTCAATCATCTTATACTATTAAGTGAGCAATATGTGTATATTTCACTGATCTCGAAACGGTAGCTCGGACAGTCACGAGATTTAACACAAAGGTGCCCCCCGAAGGGTCATTGTGCACATCGAAGTCAGATTTTCGAATTTTTGATTAGTTTTTTCTTAATTAATTAAAATGTAAAAATAATAACCTTCTAATTTCTGATAAAAAAGCCATTTAAATTTTAACATTTTATCCATAATTTAATTGTTGCCAATTTTTTTTTCGACAAAATAATAATAATAATAATAATAATAATAAAAACCGTACATTTATTTAAAATGAGGAAAATAAATCAGAAATATTAGAAAATAAATTAGAAATATCAGTCGCATCGTTACAAATAAGATACCAAATGAAAGTGAAAATTTTTGTAAATCCGATGCATTAAACAGCTTATCAATCGGATGATTAGTCTTTTCTTAATTAATTAAAATGTGAAAATAGTAACCAACGAGATATATAAATTAGAGTGCTGATTCAATGGATGAAGGATTAGCTTTCCGTGGTTCAAGATGAATCACGTGACATGCTCGAATAGGTTGCTGTGTTTGGCCCTTTATCGCTATTTTGGCATTTAAAATATCAGTTCGACAAATTATCATTATTATTAGGTAACATGACAGTCCTATGACCGGAATAAATTGCTTTTAAAATAATTTTACACATATTTCACATTTTAATAAATAATAAAATACCTTTTTTTTCATCGTTTCTCAACAAAGTTTAAAAGTATTTGTAAAAGAAAATTTAAACTTTTAAAGAGCTAAATTTAACAACAAATAATAATTTTTCAACTATTTTTAAGCATTTTGTCGGTTAAAGTTCAATTACACGAAATAAAAAGGAAGTAAAATCAAAATCAAAATGGTTTAGAACAAAAGAATATTAAACTACGTAAAGTAAACAAAAACATTGAAACCGTTGCCATAGAAATTTACTGAAAATGAGCTGTTACCAGGGAAACCACCGAATACGCATGTGCAAGGAGAGCATGTCACATGGCTCATCTTGGACCTTTTCAAGGGTTACCATTTATCACTCTACTTTATATATCTCGTTGATAGTAACCTTCTAATTTCTGATAAGACATTTAAATTTTATCATTTTATCCATGATTTAATTGTTGCCATTTTTTTTCGACAAAATAATAATAATAATAATATTTAAAAAAAAAAAAAAACGTACATTTATTTAAAATGAGGAAAATAAATCAGAAATATTAGAAAATAAATTAGAAATATCAGTCGCATCGTTACAAATAAGATACCAAGTGAAAGGGAAAATTTTTGTAAATCCGATGCATTAAACAGCTTATCAATCGGATGATTAATTTTTTTCTTAATTAATTAAAATGTGAAAATAGTAACCTTCTAATTTCTGATAAATAAGACATTTAAATTTTAGCATTTTATCCATGATTTAATTGTTGCCAATTTTTTTTTTCGACAAAATAATAATAATAATAATAATAATAAAAAGTACATCTTATACTATTAAGTGAGCAATATTTGTATGTATATTTCACTGATCTCGAAAACGGTAGAGTGTAATAAATCAATTATTAAATCAAAACACTAGACATCAAAACACTAGACATCAAAACATAGAGTGTAATAAATCAATTATTAAATCAAAAATGTGCATAGGTATCATGTTATGACTTCAGTATTGACTTCCTTCAAGCATTTATACAAGCATAGCAGTTTTATTTGTTTCAATCATCTTATACTATTAAGTGAGCAATATGTGTATATTTCACTGATCTCGAAACGGTAGCTCGGACAGTCACGAGATTTAACACAAAGGTGCATCCCGAAGGGTCATTGTGCACATCGAAGTCAGATTTTCGAATTTTTGATTAGTTTTTTCTTAATTAATTAAAATGTGAAAATCATAACCTTCTAATTTCTGATAAAAAAAGCCACTTTAATTTTAACATTTTATCCATAATTTAATTGTTGCCATTTTTTTTTCGACAAAATAATAATAATAATTTAAAAAAAAACGTACATTTATTTAAAATGAGGAAAATAAATCAGAAAGATTAGAAAATAAATTAGAAATATCACTCGCATCGTTACAAATAAGACACCAAATGAAAGGGAAAATTTTTTGTAAATCCGATGCATTAAACATCTTATCAATCGGATGATTAGTTTTTTCTTAATTAATTAAAATGTGAAAATAAAAACCTTCTAATTTCTGATAAATAAGACTTTAAAATTTTATCCATGATTTAATTGTTGCCATTTTTTTTCGACGAAATAATAATAATTAAAAAAAAAAAAAAAAAAAAAAAAAGTACACTTATTTAAAATGAGGAAAATAAATCAGAAAGATTAGAAAATAAATTAGAAATATCAGTCGCATCGTTACAAATAAGATAGCAAATCAAAGGGAAAAATTTTTTTTAATCCGATGCATTAAACAGCTTATCAATCGGACAATTAGATTTTTTAAAATTAACTAAAGTATGAATTTTAGGTGGCAAGAGCAGAAGATTGTATGGAAACCGTTAGGAGAAAAAAAATGAAAAATCTGCTTCACATTAAGTCACATGATTTTTAAAAGGGATTTAAAATTGCAGTTTTCAAATTCTTTTAAATTTTCTCTCACGAACACAAAAATATAATATACAGCCTGTACCCCACAAGACCAACTTGCATTTCAAATTTCATCAATTATTTTGGTTAATAAACAAAAGTTTTTTTTTTTTTTTTTCAAATTAAGTTTTATTCTATTTTCGAAAAGATTTATGTGATCATAGATATAATAATATATATAGATCTATCATCCCCATATCATCGTGCAAAGATTTTTGATGCAGAAAAAAAAAGCTTTGGAATCAGCCATTAAGTGGTACTGAAGGAAAAAAAAAAGAATGAATTTGAAACTATATCTGGGGCTTTTCATTCACCTTTAGTAAATAAATTATTCATGAATTTTATTTGCTAAAACATTCGTGCATATTCCCGTATGTATTCACTCGGGGAAAGACTGCCATATTTTGGTAAAATCGCCGTCTTTTCCCGAGTGAAAAGGAATCACATTTTTGTCCCCAATGATCAATCTATATATTATTACTATATCTATGTATGTGATACGATAGATTAATAATTTGGGTTCTAAAAAATTTTTTAAATAGATTATTTAAACTCTATGATGATATGTCCGAGTGGTTGAAAGCATAAATTATACTATCACACAGTATAATATCCAAACACTTATTTAATGAAATACTTGACACATAACTACAACGAACGGAATACTACACACGTTACATTCAATTACAGATAGATGGTTCTTGTTTAGATTCTAGAAAGTTCCACGTACAGTCCGGTTAACAGTTAATGGCCATTGAGTCAGCTTAGTTCAAATCATAGAGTTAAGACTCCACACCTCCTCCCCCTTTATAGATCGAGTCTCTTGGGAGGCCTTCGGATTCTAGATGATCGTCTATGAACCACACTTGAATTCACCGGTTTTGGTGAAGCGGATTTCTTGGGCGAAATGTTCGGCTGCACTGATGGTGATGAAGGAACCGGGGTCTGTTGATCAGTCGAAGTAAACTGTTCCGCGGACGAATTGCTAGGTTCATCATTCTCTTCAGCAGAATCTTCAGGGATAGAACTCACAGGAACCGGTCGGTTTTCCGGTGTATCTCCTTTAGGGATGTGGAATCTCCGATTCACATTTGGCATGTAATCACATTCTAATTTATTACCTATTGGACGGATCTGGTCAATGTGTCGTCTAACTAAGACACCCTGCACATTGATGGTGTAATGAAGAGCTCCATCTTTATTTACTACTTGACCAAATTTCCATTTGGAGTTTGCTGATCTATAATCTCTCACTGCAACATGATCACCAATTTCAAATTTCCTGTCTTGGAATTTTAATACTCCCTTCCGTGTTCGATCTTCAACCCTAGATTTTAAGTCTGGCAGGAGCAGATTAATTCTTGTTCTAATGTCCCGTTTCAGAAATAGCATTGCAGGACTGTGGGTTGTAGTAGCATTAGGCGCTTTCCTATACTGTAGTAAGAAGGTACTTAATTTCTGATGGATACTGCCTTCATAATTCTGCATAGCTCTCAAGGATTGCTTTAAGGTATATACATAGCGCTCAGCTTGGCCGTTACTAGATGGTTTGAATGGCGCGCTCTTGTGTTTTATACCATTTCTTCTCATAAATATTTCGAATTCATCAGACGTGAATTGTGGACCGTTGTCACTGACAAGGGTTACAGGTAATCCATACCTTGCAAAACTGTCTCATAGACATTCTATGGTCTTCTTTGCAGTTGTAACCTTCATTGGGTAGACTTCTAACCACTTCGAATGCGCATCTACTATTAACAAGAACATATATTCAAAAATCGGTCCGGCGAAGTCAACATGCACACGTTCCCAGGGCTTGCTCGGGTATTCCCAGTAATGAACTTTCACTTTTGCTGGATCAGCTTTATGTCTAGCACAGTCGCCACAATTTCTGGCTGTCTCTTCAATGTCTTGGTCAATATTTTCCCAATAAATGAAAGACCTGGCTATAGCCTTCATTTTATCCATGCCCAAGTGACCTTCGTGCAATTCTTCTAGAATTTTCTTTTGATACTTCTTGGGAATGCATACTCGGTGCCCATACATAATGCACCCATCTTCAATACTGTAGTGTGCTTCGCGACCTTCTAGATGTTCTCCAGTACGCAATTCCTCGTCTCTCCACGTTTCTTGACGTAACTCTTTAGCAGTAATTGGCAGTGTTTCTACCTGTGTCATTTGAAATATTGAGGCATCATCCCTCATATCCAGTTCCTCAGAAGATTTTGGAAGACGTGATAAAAAATCAGCATTACCATGCTCCTTAGTATTCCTGCAAATTATGTCAAATTGGAAGGACTGCAATATTAGTGCGTAGTGTAAAAGCCGGGTAGCTGCTAGAACTGGTAATCCTTTCTTCGAACCAAAAATTGCAACTAATGGTTTATGGTCCGTAACTAATGTGAATCTACGACCTTTTAGATATAAGTAGAATTTCCTTACTGCTCACACTATTGCCAAAGCTTCTTTGTCGATCTGTGAATATTTTTGCTCAGTCTTAGTCAGAGTTTTCGATGCAAAAGCTATTGGGCGTTCCGACCCATCAGGATAAACATGTGATAGAACACAGCCGATGCCCACTGGTGACACATCACAGGCTAAAGTCAGTGGGAGTTCCGGATCATAGTGTACCAGTACGTTCGGTGAACAAATTTCTTTTTTTATTTGCTCAAAGGCTATCTGACACTCCTTAGACCATTGAAATTTAACATCTTTTTTTGTTAAATTATTTAGGGGATTAGCTATGGTAGCTAAATTCTTACAGAACTTTCCATAAAAGTTTACCAATCCCATAAAACTTTTAACTTCTTGTACATCTTTAGGTATGCGAGCGTTGAGAATCGCGGAAAGTTTTTCTTCAGTTTTATGTATCCCGTTTGCATCAATTCTATGCCCTAAAAAATTTATTTCCTTTTGGAAAAATGTACTTTTGTTCAAATTGAGTTTTAGTCCATGCTCTTTACATTTTTTGAAAAAGTCCTCCAGTGCCTTAAGATGTGACATTTCATCCCTACCTGTTATCCGCGCATCATCCATAAAGATTTTAACCCCTTCCATGCCTTGGAATAATCCATCTACATAACGTTGCCAAATTGCAGGTGCCCCGTTTAACCCGTACATGAGTCTTTTACAAACATATAATCGCTTATGGGTGTTTATTGTCAGCAATTTCTGACTCTCTGGATGGACTTTCATCTGCAAATATGCATGCTTAAAGTCTAATTTTGAAAATTGTTTTCCCCCGTTTAAACTTGAAAATATCTCCTCTAATTTTGGTAAGGGATGCTGCGGCACAATTACATTTGGATTTAAGGTTACTGAGTAATCCGCACATAATCGTATGCTGCCATCAGATTTCACGACAGGTACAACTGGAGTTGCCCATTCAGAACTTTCAACTTTTTCAATGATACCCTCCTTTTCTAATCTGTCAATTTCGTTTTCTACTCTATCCTTTAACGCAAATGGAACTGATCTAACCCTACAAAATATTGGTTTCGTTTCGGGTTTTAGTTCAAGTTTAACTTCATAATTATTTATTTCTCCTAAAGTGTCATCGAAAATAACCTTATACTTTTCCAAAAGTTCATTTAAATTCACTTTCGTAGTAGCTGTAACCACTTTGATAGCAGGCCAATCCAAATTGATTTCATAGAGCCATTCACGGCCAAAAATGGTGTCCAAATTCTCTTTTACAATATACAAATTTAAATTCAAATTCTGGTTTTTATACTCAACCTTTACTGTGACGTATCCCAAAGGTATTAATGAATCACCATTATATGTTTTAAAAACAATATCCGTTGGCTGAATGCTCTTATTAGAAATTTTTCTGAAATTCCTTACACTCATAACACTAACCGCTCCCCCCGTGTCCAATTCCATGGAACACATTCTGTTCTCAATTTTCAGAGAAATCATTATTGGTGGACGTTTCCGCATCTCTTCGCGTAATGTACCACCATTTGAATTCAATTCGTACAACGGAACATCTATTTTGTTCTCATGTGTATTGTTGAAATTCAATTGCTTTTGCTTAAGGGGTTTTCCACCAGCTTTTTTAGCTGCAAAACAAGCCCTTTGGATGTGGCCAATCCGAGAGCAAAAGTTACACCTACTCGAAATAAATCGGCACTTATCTTTAGTGTGATCAGTACCCGTACACCGTGTACATTGTAAAGGTTTCTTCGGTTTTTCGCCGAAATATGATTTTTTGTTCGTTTTTTTCTGTACAACATTAACTGCATTTATTCCCTTTCCCATAATGTCATTCGCCCCCTTAAATGCCTTTTCCATAGCTAACGCTATTTGTACGGTTTTATCCAGATCGATATTATCTTCTTCAAACAATCTGTCCAAAATTGTTTTATCCCGTTGGCCACTTACAAAAACGTCGCGTAACATAATATTCAACATGTTAGTATTGTTGCAAATTGAATTGTCTTTGCATCCTCTCAGGTGGCGCGACTAGTCGTCATTTTTCGACGCGCCGATGTACGATTACTGACTAGTTAAAAATGTGATCTGAAGGGAGTCGGTCATGCTTGACCGTTTAAAATATATAGCGCTTAAGAAATGTTATTTTATGTTTTTATTGTGAATCCGTTATATGTTGTTTTGTGAAGTGAATAAATAAAATGCAAAGAACAAAATTTCATCATTTATGGTTTATGGAAATTATTATTACGGAACATTGAAAGATTTATGAACACAAATTTTTGGTGACCCTAGGATGTGACTGTTTGCATTTATTTGGACGACATGCATTTTTTGGATAATTATGGAGTAAAATGAATCCGCTGAGCATGCATCGGATATGGGAGGTAGGCTTTTTCCCTTATTATTTCATTATTTTGGTTTGAGTTTGGGGGTTAAAAGTTATGGTTTCGTTTTAACAAAAAAGTGTAGTTTTTGTTATAAAATGGTTGCAGTCTGTGAGGACATCGAATTCATTTGGTTTATATATAATATTATTTATAATTTATAAATTTTGCTGTTATATGAAATAAATGCTTTCAAATTTGAATAATTAAAAAATAGTTTGGGTTTTAAATATAAATGGTTTCATTCAACATTTAAATAATTGAAAATTACTTTCGTTTCATAAAATGTTGTTTAAATGGTGTTTCTTTTTGTTTCTTTGAAAAAGAAATTGTTTTTTTTAATGGAATATTATTTAATTTTTTGTTTCTTGCAATGCTATTAAAATAGAGTTACTTCTGATTTAATACAAAATTATTTATTTAGTTTTGGTTTCATTAAAGGCTATTTTAAATTGATTTACTTCTGTTTTAACGATATTTATTTTTTTGTTCTTAAATGATATTTAAAGATGATGTTTACATTTTTTTGATATATAGATAATACATGTTTATTTTTATTTAATAAATATATGGATAGGAGTTATTATTAAGCAATTAGAAGGTTTCATAATTTTTATTTTTGTTCTCTTGTTACGATATTGGGTTTAAAATGGATCTAGAAAGATTAAAGGAAAAAAGAAGAGGTTTAAGAACCTCATTTACGAAATATTTGGGGAAAATAGAAACAATCCTGAACTCCGAAATTACGGAGGAGTACACGAAATTAATGAAAA
Source organism: Salticus scenicus (assembly GCA_963930645.1). Classification (NCBI taxonomy): domain Eukaryota; kingdom Metazoa; phylum Arthropoda; class Arachnida; order Araneae; family Salticidae; genus Salticus; species Salticus scenicus. The sequence goes on along the minus strand of OZ005654.1, from coordinate 195,892,205 downwards.
TTGAGGAGCTTCTTAGATTAAAGGCTCAACTCGTGGACAAACAGGCAGAACTCGTAAACATCGATTATGAAATACAAACAAAAATTAAAGTTAAGGATATAGCTGAAGATGTGGCAGGCTGTGAGGAATACAGGGAAAAAGGGATCGATGTAAAAACAAAATTAGAAAGGCTAGTGGATAATTTAAATGACAGGCCGTTGCCTGGTGTTATTCAGATCGCTAGATCAAGTGATCAAACAGGGATTGGTTCAGAGAACCTAACAGTTAGAACTGAAACCAGAAGTACAGTTAAACTTCCGAAATTACAAGTTGTAAATTTTCTTGGTGACTGTAGTTCATGGTTGGACTTCTGGAACTCTTTCGAGGTAGCGATACATAATAATAATTCTTTAAGCAAAATTGAGAAATTTTCGTATTTGAAATCTTTCTTAGGAGGTGTCGCCTTGAGCGCTGTATCTGGGTTTTCATTGACAGAATCTAATTACGATGCATCAATACAATTACTTAAGGAACGTTTTGGACGAAGTGACGTAATTATATCGTCCCACATGCATAAGTTACTATTAATAGAGCCGGTGAAATCATGCGCGAATGTTACTGAATTAAGGAGAATGTACGACGCGATTGAGGTACAAATTCGTTCGTTACAATCATTAAATGTAGCAACAGGCACTTACAGTAATCTGTTATGCCCTGTAATATTACAAAAACTACCGGAAGAATTAAATTTAAGTTATAATAGACAGCGTAATTCAGATGAATTGTTTGATATTTCTAAATTAGTTGATTTTATACGTAAAGAATTAGAAATACGAGAAGCATCGATAATTTTAGCGAATCCCAGAAATAATAGCGCAAATGAAAATAATTTTCGGAATAAAATGACAGGCCACAATAAACCTTACTTAAATTCTAAAAGGAGCGAATATCATCCCCCTAAATCATCAGCTTCCGTTTTAGCGACTCAGGCGGAAAGAAATTTATCTGGTTATCATAATAGGTATTCTTATGATAATAATAGGCCTAAATTTAATAACAAAAGAAATACGAGTTCGTTTTCTCAAAATACTGGAGTTCAGGGCTGTTTGTTTTGTTCCTCGGCACATATGAATCATGATTGTTCCTTAAATGTTTATGATAAGAAAAAGGCTTTAATGGCCAAGGGATTATGTTTTATATGTTTTTCAAACCATTTGAGTAAATTTTGTTCTCGTAAGGATCATAAGTGCAAGTATTGCGCGTCTCCCTGGCATAACTCATTAATATGTAATACAGAAAGAAATGAATCCCGCTCAGTTGAGGATAAAAAACAAATACAGTCAGAAAGTTCTTTAAATTTGGTTTGTAATAAGAATAAAGAGCTTGAGGACACGCCGAATGATTCGGTGTTGTTGCAGACTGTAACGGCAAGTGTATTTAATGTTCAGGCCAAATGCCATTTATTGAGGTGTCTTATTGACAATGGAAGTTCTAGGACATTTGTATTGCGCGAAGTGTGCAATTTATTGGGATTAAAAACAATCGGAAGGGAAACCCTTTTAATTTATACTTTTGGCAATGAAAATACTGAAAGGAAAACTTATGATATTGTAGAAATAGTATTACATAATGTAAGAGAAACTAATAAGAAAATTAAATTAAGGGCTGTGGTTGTTGATTCAATTACATTTGGGGAAATTAAAATTCCTTCACAATGGGTGCGTAATGTCGCACTAGAAAAAGGCATTGAATTGGCAGATAAGGGTAATTTAAGTAAAATTCATGTACTTATTGGATCGGATTACATTGGGGAAATTCTTGGAGAAAGGAACGTGAGAATTTCTAAACGATTAATGGCAACAGATACCTTATTTGGATTTGTGATACAAGGAAAGGAAAGGGACCCTAAAGCACTTAAGAATTGTCAGAAAGTGCGCGTTAATCATTTACATGTTGTTAAGGAGGAATTGGACCATCAAAGGGTTAAAAATTTATGGGAATTAGAGGCAATTGGAATTAATCCGGACAAAGAACATTCTAAATCAGGTGATGAAATTTTAGAGTTATTTAGGCAAACCACTACTTATAAGAATAAAAGATATGAAACGCGATTGTTGTGGAAAAATAATGTTAAGGAATTGGACAGTAATTATGAGATAGCAAGACGACGCTTGTCTCATTTGAACACTGTTTTTGGTAGGAATCCGGACTTATATTTTAAATATAAGGAAATTATTGAGGAACATTTAAAGTTGGGCATCATAGAGGAAGTAGCGTCGGATTTAAATGACAATACGGGTACAGGCTATTACATGCCGCATCATGCAGTAGTACGCGAACAAAAGAAAAGTTCTAAGGTTAGAATAGTTTTTGACGGTTCATGTAAGGGCAGGGATGAATTATCTCTTAACGATTGTTTAGAGAGCGGTCCTAATTTAAATCCAGATTTACTCAGGATAATTTTGAGGTTTAGGTTACACCCTGTAGCGTTTTGCGCAGACATTCAACGAGCTTTTCTAGAAGTAGGAATCGCGGATGAGGATAGGAAATTTTTGAAATTTTTATGGAATGATGGGGAAGGGCCCGATCTCCATTCCGATGCTGCTAAACAAATTAGGACATTACAATTCTGCAGAGTTCCCTTTGGGGTGAAATGTTCCCCATTTCTATTATCGGCAACAATCAGGCTTCATTTGAAAAAATTTGAGAATGACTACCCGGAAGCAACAGAAATATTAAGATCTCTATACGTCGATGATCTCATCTCTGGCACTGATGATGTGAACAAGGCATTACAATTGTCTAAAGAAATGATGTACATTTCAAGTGAAGCTAGCATGAATCTCAGGGCTTGGATTTCCAACTCTTCTAAACTTAATCAGTTGTGGAAGACAGACAATTTCGAATGTCGAGAAGATCCGGAGGAATCCAATGTTGAACTAAAAATATTAGGAATTATTTGGGACAATACGAATGACGAATTACTGATTGACACTTCACAATTTAACAAATTACCGGAGGACAGATTTATAACAAAGCGATATATTTTGGCTGTTTGCGGAATGTTATTTGATCCATTGGGGATCATGAATCCATTTTTGATTCGCATAAAAATTATATTACAATCAGTATGGGAAAATGGTAAACAGTGGGACGAACCTGTTCCACATGAAATTGAAATGTTGTTTTTAGAATGGCTAAATGAAGCTAAAAATTTGAAGTTCACTGGAATTCCTAGGCTGTATTTTAATGAATTCTGCTGGAACTCAGTAGAGGTACACATATTTTCCGATGCTAGCCCAAAATGCTATGGTTCAGTAGCTTATTTTCGATTTACGAATTCTGAAGAATGCAAAACAAGTTTTATAATTTCTAAGTCTCGACTAGCCCCTTTGAAGAAGATTACATTACCGAGACTTGAATTACTTGGCACTTTAGTCTCAGCAAGATTAGGATCATATCTTAAATCTGTTTTTCCTATGCTCGACCCCAGCAATATTTTTTATTGGACTGACTCTCAGATTTGCCTTCATTGGATAAAAGGTTCAGTTAACGATTATAAGCAATTTGTGAAAAACCGAGTGATTGAAATCAAGGAAAAAACTGATCCTGAAAAATGGCACTTTTGCAAAGGCAAGGTCAATCCGGCGGATAAATTAACGAGAGGTGTGAAAGCAAATTCCTTAATGAATGATAAGGTATGGAGTCAAGGACCAGCTTGGTTGTCAGAATTAAGTATACCATATGACTCTCTAATGGAATTTTCCTGTGACATGGACAGCGTAGTTGAAGAAAGACATGGAGTTACAACACTTCAGGTTAACGTAGAAGTTCCAATGCCATTATTAAATCTGGAAAATTACAGTAGTTTGAATAGAGTTTTGAGAACAACCGCCTATGTTTTTAGATTTCTAAATAACATCAAATCTAGGTCTGAAAAACGTTCAGGAGCGCTGACAGCAAATGAAATATCTGCAGCAGAAAATTATTGGCTTCTATTTGTGCAGCAAAGTGAATTTAACAAAGAATATACTACATTAAAGGCAAAAAATTCAGTTTCTCCTGATTCTAAGTTATATAATTTGAATCCCATTTTGGCAACAGAAGGTCTAATAGTATTAAAGGGAAGAATTCAAGGCTCTAATTTTTCTGATGAATCTAAGCATCCAATTATTTTGCCGAACAAGGCTCGATTTACTAATCTTTTGATCATGAAGGAACACGAAAATTTAGGTCATTCTGGTATATCTGACACACTCACTCAAATAAGAGAACGCTTTTGGATCATTAAGGGCAGGCAAGCTGTGAAATCCTGCTTGAACAAATGTTTTCTATGCAGAAGGTTTAAGGCCAAACAAGGACAGCAAATAACAGCTCCGCTACCCATAGCAAGAACTAGTGAGGCTCAACCCTTTGAAGTCGTCGGAATCGATTTTGCTGGACCCTTATTCACAAAAGACAACAACAAATCTTACATTGCATTATTCACTTGTGCAGTCACTCGAGCAGTGCACTTGGAAATAGTCTCTAGTCTCAGTTCTGAACATTTTTTACTTGCATTCAGACGTTTCATCTCCAGAAGAGGTATGTGCAAGGTTGTGAATTCCGATAACGCTTTGACTTTTAAAGGTAGTGAAAAGGAACTAAAGAAACTTTATATGAACATTAAGAACTTTGAAATTCAGAACTATTTTGGTAATAAGGGTATCAAATGGAATTATATAGTAGAAAGAGCCTCATGGTGGGGGGGTTATTGGGAGCGAATGGTTCGTATGACAAAGGTCATTTTGAGGAAAATTCTTGGTAGGGCATTAGTTACATTTGAAGAACTGCAAACTATACTTGCAGAAATTGAATCTATTATTAACTCTCGTCCTTTAACTTATGTATACAATGACCCTGTAGAGCCATTCCCTCTCACCCCAGCCCACTTCTTAATAGGAAAAAGGTCAACTGCATTGCCACCACAAAGTGGCCGTTTAGTGATAGCAAGCCAATCTAACTCTCAAAAATTTTTAATTAAACGATACTTGTATCGTGAGAGACTTCTTAACGAATTCTGGAAGCGCTGGAAATTTGAATATATTTTGCAGTTGAGAAATGCTAATGTTGTAAAACCTGTTAATCCAATTTCTAATTTTAATATAGGTGATATAGTCCTAATAGGTGATGACAAGGCCCCAAGACAAATTTGGAAATTAGGAAAAGTAATTGAGACACATGTAGGACGTGACAATAAGGTAAGATCTGTAACCTTAAAAACTTCATCAGGAATGTTAAAAAGACCCATTCAACTTCTTTGTAACTTGGAAGTCCAAGGGGACTTACCTTAATTAAACCAACTGTTCACCTGTAAGGTAATATTAATATTGTTTTCTTTTCAATTGTATCCAGGTAACATTGATTTTTGTATTTGATATAATTTCTATTTTCAGTATTTTGTGGTTGTGAAATTTATTATTTATGTATTGTGATTTTTTATTGGTTGTAATTTTTTGAATTGTATTTGATTTGGATTTGTTCAAATTTTTGTATTGAACTTAACTTACCTTTCGGGGCGGGAGGATGTTGCAAATTGAATTGTCTTTGCATCCTCTCAGGTGGCGCGACTAGTCGTCATTTTTCGACGCGCCGATGTACGATTACTGACTAGTTAAAAATGTGATCTGAAGGGAGTCGGTCATGCTTGACCGTTTAAAATATATAGCGCTTAAGAAATGTTATTTTATGTTTTTATTGTGAATCCGTTATATGTTGTTTTGTGAAGTGAATAAATAAAATGCAAAGAACAAAATTTCATCATTTATGGTTTATGGAAATTATTATTACGGAACATTGAAAGATTTATGAACAAGTATCATAATCACAATTTACTGCAAGTGACCTAAGCTCAGCTATATAATTACTAATAGATTCCCCCTCGTTCTGTTTTCGATTTAAAAACTTATGTCGGGAAGGAATAATTAGCGGTTTGGGGGTTAAATGTTGTTTAAGAACACTTTTTAATTTAGTTAATGTTTGGTTCGCAGGAATGTCAGGAGCCAGCAAATTTTTAAGTAACTGATACAATTTGGGACTGAGCGATGAAATAAAAACTTTCGCCCTAATCTCTCCAGGAACTTTTTGAACATCTAAATATGTTTGAAATCGTTCAAAGAAACTGTCAAAGTTCTCGAAATCTTCATTAAATTTTTCAAATTGAACCATAATTTTTTGACTAGTTTCCTTTACTTGGAGAGCTCGAAGCAATTCCTGATTTTGCTTTAACAATTCTTCAATATGCTGCTCCATCGCTCCTATGACAATATGGAAAGAAAACGTTTACCTTTTGCAGTCTTCGGCCTTTACAATATACTACTTGAATTCATGCAATTTTGCTTGAATTTATCGTCGCCAGCTCGTCGCCATCTGATATGTCCGAGTGGTTGAAAGCATAAATTATACTATCACACAGTATAATATCCAAACACTTATTTAATGAAATACTTGACACATAACTACAACGAACGGAATACTACACACATTACATTCAATTACAGATAGATGGTTCTTGTTTAGATTCTAGAAAGTTCCACGTACAGTCCGGTTAACAGTTAATGGCCATTGAGTCAACTTAGTTCAAATCATAGAGTTAAGACTCCACATATGAACCATATTTTTATTTTATCAGCTTCATTAACAGATCCTGCTGGGCGATTTTTTAAATTTTGGTGTTGAAGTACACCGAATGTTTTTCGACAAGAAGTTTAATATAGCAACAGCCATTTTAATCTAAGTAGCGCATCAAATATATAAAAACATAAATGATTTATTTTTACACAAAATTTACAGAACAAATGCAGTTTTAAAGATAGGAAATTTATTTCAACAAGCACTATTTTAAACCTAAAAAGCATTAAAAATATAAGCAGAATATAAAGGATTCTTATGTATAAACAAAAAAGAGTCTGATAAAATTATTAGCAAAATAGTCTTCCCCTTTTCATACAAAAAAAAAAAAAAAAAAAAAAAAATCCATCGCTAATATGGCGACAAAAATTCAAAAGCCGCCAATGGAGCGACATAATAAATTGTGTAACACGATAATGTTTACCTATTTATTTATTTTTTTATATAATAATCACTATGCTAATTTATCATACAAACAAATGAGCCTATGTGTGTTACTGCACTTGCACGCTGTCGAACAGAAATATTTGAAAAATTCAAATTAATATTTATAATATTAATATTTATAAGCAAATATTATGTTGTCTAAACCCAGTTACATTTCAGTCCAGTCCGAGTTACATGTGAACAACACTATACGTGTTGTTCACATGTAACTGGGATTCAAATATAAAAGGGAAACTCCAATTTTTTCGATACTATCTATTTCGAAACTGTTATATAATAAGCACCTAAATGGAAGCTCATTGGTAAACTATTGTCGCAGGTAATAGGGACAAGCGCCCGAGTTGCAGTGGATGACGAAATCGCTGCTGAATGCAGCAGGGACCTGGAGCGAGCTTTTGAACAATTTCAGTAATTTATTTTATTTTTATAAAACTATATAGAAACGAGTTTCCTTTAAATTTAGTGGCCAGCGAAGCGGGCAAAGCCTGCTAGTTAGTTTTTAAGCTAACACAAACACAAAAGGTAAAAGTCGATTTTTTTTTTTTTTTTTTTTTTTTTTTTACAGTGCGGCTTCTTCTTCTTCTTCTTCTTTTTTTTTTTTTTTTTTTTTTTTTTTTAACTCTTAGAGTATTTACAATCTTGTTACATTTCTTACACAAACACCGCCAACTATCATAATTTTTGCAGAGATTTTCGGAGCTTACGTTAGGGATATTTCACTCCTGTTTTCAGTTCTGAGTTAATATATTTTTAGTTCCCTATCATACTATAGGTATGGGGAACTTAGGTAATCATGAAAATTTTCGACCTCGGTTTTTTGACTTTTTTACACGTTTTCAGGTGTGAGGAATCCGAAAATGACAAAATTTGTATGGTGTCTGTTAGTGTGTCAGTTCGTTAGTGTGTCAGTGTGTTAGTCCGTTAGTTTGTTACACGATATCTCAAGAACAAATTGTCGCAGAGAGATCAGATGAGTTTTAAAATATTACTTTCGACACTGGCAAGAAACCTATTCATTTGCAACATTCGAATTTAAAAACTTCGTAAGTTATTAGAAATTTACGATTTTCTTAACATGGGAGAATAGGACAAAAATTCACTTAAACGTGCATTAAATGGAAACGTTTTACTTTAAAAATGTCAGAGCAGTTTTAAAATATCAGTTTTGATGCCAGAATGAACATCAGTAACTATAAATATGATACTTTGAAAATTTCGTAAGTTATTGGAAATTTACGAATTTCTTAACATGGCAGTATAGGGTAAAATTTCACATAAACGTCAATTTTGAGAGATATTTTCATCGTAAAGGTATCAGACTACTTTTGAAATATTATTTAGGACACTGGCATGAATATTAATGACTATGAATTTTCCAATATAAAAATTTCGTAAGTTATTGGAAATTTACGAATTTCTTAGCATGGCAAAATAGAGCAAAATTTCCCATAAACATCAATCTTGAGGGTTCTTTTCATCGTAAAGATGTCAAACCACTTTCGAAATATTATTTAGGATACTGGCATGAATATTATAGACTGTGATTATTCCAATTTAAAAAATTCGTAAGTTATTTTGAATTTACGCTTTACTTAGCATGTCAGAATAAGGCAAAATTGAGTATAAACTTCCATTTTGAGGATCATAATTACATTAGACAACATCAAAATTACATTTATGATATTGGTTTGAACATGATTGAATACAAATATTCTGATAGGAAAATTTCGTAAATAATTCGTAGTTTACGATTTTATCAACATAGCGAATTTGTAAATTTTTCATTTAAATATAAATTTTGTGGATTATTGCATTGGAAATAGTAGCATGAAAACTAAACAACGGAATTGACCCTGATAAAATAAATTAATAGATTAGACTAAGATAAATATATCGAAGTGAACGGTGGATAGCCTATTAGGCGGGGATCTCATTCTGTCACTGTATCAAGCTTTGGTCAAATTCATTTCTTTTAACATGATTATAATATGTCTCGCACTAGAAATTTATGAGAACATAAATATGATGGGAAACTGAGCAGAGTCCACCTATGCCAACTAGTTTCTTTGACGTTTTGTATTTATTTTCAGCCGATATCCATCAAGAAACAAGATTTGGGATCTCCTCTCATCTCCTTTTGGTCTAGAAGTCAAATATCCTTAATTTTCTATTATTTCACCAAATTTGACATTTTTTTCCCCTTATATTAATGGCAATTCGGACTTTTAAAGACATTTTTGAACCAGTTACTTAAATATATCTGTTAACTACAAAATGATTGATTTTCGTGCCTAATATAAGTGTCTGGTACAAGACAATTACAAGTGTCTGAGAAAGTTTCGCTACACGGCTTATTAAATTTAAGTAATTTTTTGTTTATTTACCAAAAGTGTAATTGACATTAATTAATAATTTTATTAATAATATTATTATTTGCATGACTAAAAGTAGGTTATTAAAAATGGAATTTTGTAGAAGTTTTCTTATTTTATGAAGTAAGAGCAAAAGGTTAAATATTTTCATACTGTGACATTTAACATATTTTATATAAAAACTTTAATTTGAAGTGAGAAAATATATTTTTTTAATAAATTAGATAAATTAATTTTAATTTACTGAAACAGAAAAATCATAAATCATACAATGTCTAAAATATTCAAAGGAAATATCTAAAATATTATAATTAATATACATATATGAAATTGTGTATACTATTTTATAATTGAACAGAAAATATGTTATTAATAGTAAATGCAAAACAATACTTCTCCATTTTCTTTTATGTATATGCATCATCTATGTACCCAACAAACCAACTTAAAACACCACCCGATATCCATAATCAAATATATCCCCCAACATCCTCAATCTCTTTTATTGTGTTTTATTTATTTATTTATTTATTTATTTTTTTTTTTTAGAATAAATTATATATATATATATATATATATATTTTTTTTTTTTTTTTTTTTTTTTTTTTACAATTTTATCAGGTTTATATCCTGGTTTTTCTACGCATTATCAGATAAAATATTATTATTAATATTATATATATACATTAATATTTTTCTAAAACGTAGTAAAAATCGAGAAACAGAACTTTTTAGACACCTGAAATCACACAGACCAATAAGAATAAAATTTCATTAAATTAAATTTATGTGTGTAGACATTTTGTTAATTACTAATCAATTAATTTTACTTATTAATTATATTGAAACAATTGATTTTACTTTTTTTTTTTTTTTTTTTTTTTTAACATCAAACTTACTTTATTATCTATATGTATAAAAGAGTAAACTCACTGATTCACTGACTGATTCACTGATTCACTGACTCAACACGGTTTTGGCGATCCTATGGGAGATAGAGTCACAATTTTTGGTGAGCAGGTTGATTTTAGGACCCTAACGCTCACTAAGACGGGATTTTGCGAAATATCCCCCGTTCCTTCCCGGGGGGGGGGGGTCAAAGGCAAAAACCACCTTCATAAGCATAACTCGGCTCCAAATTGCTCCACGGTGAAGAAATTGCAGATGGGGAGACTAGACTTGAATACAAAAAAATCATTTTCTGCGATTTTGGAATTTTGGATTTTTAAGGGGGGTAAGGGGTAAAAATGAGATTTTTGGGGGCGCATAAGGCAAAATCACATTTATAAGTATAACTCGGCACCAAATTACTTCACAGTGAAGAAATTGCAGATGGTGAGACTAGAATTGAATACGAAAATATCATTTTCTGCGATTTTGGAATTTTTGAGTTTTAAGGGGGGAAGGGGGTGAAGATGATTTTCGGAAGTGCAGAAGGCAAAAACAACTTTATAAGCATAACTCGGCTCCAAATTGCTTCACGAGGAAGAAATTGCAGATGGAGAGACTAGACTTGAATACAAAAAAATCATTTTCTGCGATTTTGGAATTTTGGATTTCTAAGGGGTAAAAGGGGTGAAAATAATTTTCGGAGGCGCAGGAGGCAAACACACCTTTATAAGCATAACTCGGCTACAAATATCTTCACGATGAAATAATTTCAGATGGGGAGACTAGACTTAAGTACAAAAAAATTCTTTTCTGCGATTTTGGAATTTTGGATTTTTAAGGGGGGAGAGGGGGTAAAAGATTTTCGGGGGGAAATTTAGCAATATATGGATTTTCGAGTAAAATTCTAGCAGTAATAGCTCAAAGATATTCAAAAAAAAAAAAAAAAGTCTTCTTGAAGGTATTTGCAAAAATTGATTTTTTCCAATTTTTGATTTTTGGGGGGGGGAGTTACGAAGGGGCAAATTCACCCCCCATATTTTAGCACTAAATTCGTCCGTGGAAATCTATAGGAGCTGAGGTCACAAATTTTAGTATGTAGCTTATTTACGTGTATAAAACACCCATTGTAATGGAATTTTGTAAACCCCCCCCCCCTTTACCCCTTTGGGGGCGTGGTGGGGAATAAAAGAGTAAAATCACTGATTCACAGATTCAACACAGCCGTGGCAATTCTATGGGAGATAGACTCGCAAATTTTGGTGAGCACGTTGGTTTTAGGACCCTGACGCCCATTAAGGCGAGATTTTGCAAATATCCCCCGCTCTCCTGGGGGAGGGCAGAAGGCAAAACCTCCCTTATAAGCATAATTCGGCTCTAAATAGCTTCACGGTGAAGAAATTGCAAAGAGAGAGACTAGAATTGAGTGAAAAAAAAAAAAAAAAAGCTTTTTCTGCGATTTGAGTTTTGGATTTTTAAGAGGGGGGGAGGGGTAAAAACTATCTTCGGAGGCAAATTTAGCAAAATACGGGTTTTCGAGTAAAACTGTTTCAATAACAGCACAAAGATATACAAAATCGCCAAGAGTCTTCTTGAGGATATTTCCAAAACATCATATTTGGTTTTTTGTGATATTCGATTTTTTTTTCTTTGGGTGGAGGGGGGGAGTTACGAGGGGGCAAATTCGAGCCCCTCTTTTAGCGCTAAATTCATCCGGGGAAATCTATAGGATCTGAGGTTACAAATTTTAGTGAGTGGCTTACTTACGTGTGTCTGACACCCACTGTAATGGGGCTTTGCGAAAGTCCCCCCTTTTCCCCTTGGGGGGGCAATATAAACCCGTTTTCAAGTATAACTTTGCTTCAAATTATCTCAGTAAGATTAATTTGTATATGTGGGTTGTTTATGTTTTTCCAACACGCACAGTAAAGGGATTTTACAAATTTTCACCCTTCGCCCCTTCAAAGGCGGGGAGAGAGGCAAAAAACGCTTTCTCTGCTCAAAATTATCTCATAATAACGAGTTTTTGATATGTCGATTGGTTATGCGTACTCAAGACACACATTACTAAGGGATTTTGTAAAATTCCACCTTATCCCCCTTGGGGGTGGGGTGGGGCAAAATCCTGTTTTCATGCGTAACTCTGCTCCAAACTATCTTGATGATTTTTTATGTGAGGGCTGGTTATGCGTTCCCAACACGCACTATAAGGGGATTTTTGTGAACTTTTCCTTTTCCTACCTTTAAAATCGGGGTGGGGGATGGGGGGGCAAAAACACGTTTTAAAGAGTAACTCTGCTCCAAATTATCTCAGGAAAGCGATTTTTTGATAGGTTGATTGGTTATGCGCACTCAACACAAACTACAAAGAGATTATTTGGAATTCCGTGATATCACCCCCTTGAGGGTTGGGGGTTATTTAAAACATGTTTTCATGCGTAACTCTGTTCCAAACTGTCTTAGAATGGCAATTTTTGATGCGTGGACTGCTTATGCGTATTCAACACACACTACAAATTGATTTTGTGAAACTCCACCCTACCTTCCCTTAGCGGGGGGGGGGACATGTATTCCGTTAAGAGTGGGCCGGGGAGGAGGGGCTAAAAAACACGTTTCAAAACATAACTTTGCTTCAAATAATCTTAGAATCCCGATTTTTTAATATGTGGGCTAGGTATGTGTAAAGGGATTTTGTGAAGTGTGGCAAAACTGCTATCGAAGGTATCGAGAACTTTAACTTAGATTTTGACTGATTTCAATGATTTTATTATTATTATTATTATTAATGATATGGTATTTTGAGACTTCATTTCAATATAATGACCAGCGAAGCGGGCAAAGCCTGCTAGTGTATATATATATATTTCAACTTGTTTATGCTCTCCAGGTGATGTCATTTCATTTTTAACAATGTATGAAAAAGTATTAATATATGATATGATAAAGTGATAATAGTTACAGACAGATTCGTGTCATCCCAATGGGGGGGGGGGGAGCAATACTTCAGTTTTAGCCGACATGTATTTATATATGTAAGAAAAGAACTTAATTTTGAATAACAATATATAATGTTTCGAGTATATTGACGCTTTATTGCTAGTTAAACTTAATGCTACTTAAGAAAAGATAAATTTTAGCTTTTATCCAGACTCTTTAAAATTAAAACTTTCTTCCAGTAATACCATTAATGTTGACTATTTAGATATTAATCTAAAAATCTAAGATAATAAAATAATCCTAGAATTTATGATAAAAGAATCACTTTAATTTTGATGCAATAAAGATTTTAAATTTTTCTTCAAATTTACATTTATCAGTTTTCAAATATATACACTGTAAAAAATTTTGGTCTAACGTTGAACCAAAATATGGTTCAATGCTGGGTGCATCCATATGATGGTAAAACTTGTCTCCATAACATGGTACTTGCTTTCAGCCATACTTTGGAGCTACGTTGAACCATGTTTTGGGAAAATGTTGAACCATATTTTCAGAAAAGCAAGAACCATGTTTTGAGAAAATGTTGAACCATATTTTCAGAAAAGGAAGAACCAAGTTTTGGGAAAAAGTGTAACCATAATTTGGAACTACGTTGAATCATGTTTAGGGAAAAGGTAAAACCATAATTAGGAATTATGTTGAACCATGTTTTGGGAAAAGGTAAAACTGTAGTTTGGAATTACATTGAACCATGTTTTGAAAAAAGGTGTAGCCACAGTTTGGAACTATGTTGAACCTCTATTTGGAATTAGGATGAACCCTACAGTGCATAGCCAAATTATTATACCAAAGCAAAAAACAGATAAATGTATGGAAATTTATTAGAATGATCAATTAACTACAATGAGTACAGAAACGAAACATTGGTTATGTAATATATATGTATCAGTTCATATTTTCAGTGAGTGTTCAGACAGAAATGCATACAAGTAGCCGATAAAAATTAGACAGTAACAAAATGTTTTTAAAACCCTATCATTAATTAAAGAAACGATTTGAAACTTTTTGGTCTTGCTTATTGTGCACCTCAATTTTCGTAGAACTGGCACAAATATTTAGAAAGATTTTTTTTTTTTTTTAACAAAAACAAAACTTAGTCTTTATTGCCCTGTTTCCAAGTTTAAAATGAAAGTTTTTTTTTTCCAAAATATTTGCCAATTTGCGAAACATCTCTTATTATGCAAGGAAATTTTTAAAGTCAAGGAAATGCAGGTGGATAAAAAAAAATCACAGATTGACAAACGTTGATTAAAAAAATATATCAATTTGAACATGGAAAAATGAAAAGAAGAAAAAAAAAAAAAAAAAAAAAAGAACAGTTATATTTTTTAAAATATGTGCTAGTTCTATGAAAATTGAGGTAAAAATTGGCACAAAATAAGCAAGACTGACTGTAGAAGTTCCAAATCATTTCATTGATTTAATGACACAGCGTATTCAAAATATTTTATTTTTCTCTATCGGTTCCCTATATATATTTTTGTTCGAACTTTCACAGAAAAATATGAACTGATATGTACTTATTACATAGCCGAATTTCAGTATCTGTGCTCATCATAGTTAGTTGATCATTCTAATATATAATGTATTTCTATCTGTGTTTTTGCTTTGGTCTAATAATTTGGCCAGGAACTGTATGATTCATCCGAATTCCAAATAGTGGTTAAACATATACTCAAAACATAATTCCAACTAGTAGGTAAAAAATATATACAAAACGTAGTTCAATTACTAACTGGTTTTTGTCAACCAAATCAGGTTTTTGCCTATAATTTAGAAAAAATAATTTTTTTCTTTTTTTAAAATAAAATAAACATTAACCCACTTATTTTATTCACAGTAGAGTCAATTTCTTTTTTTTTTCTTTATATTCGGCCATTTTATGCCCCCAATTTATTATATTATACTGTTTTTGCGAATTCCATGGCTTTTCTTTTTTTACTTCACTTTTTATGCAAATTATAATGACCTAAGGCAAGTATTGCACTAGAATAAATTTTGCATACATTAATATCTTGGGAGCACAAAAGCTATGTAAGCTCACGTTTGTGCAATTAGTCTTAAGTCACTAAAATTAACAGGAAGCGTGATAAGAATCACATGTGTGTATTACATTGCTATTTATATAGCATAAAATTGACATAATGTCAAAAAATTGATTAAAATGCTCTGAAAGAGCAATGGTGATACAATTTAGAAGCTTTACCCTACGGTGGTGGCAATATGTGACTTTAATATATTTCTTTCCAAGTCCATATTCTTTTAATTTATTCCCTCGCTATTTCTGTTTCTGAAACCAAACTTTAACCACAAGTATATTTCAGTTATAATAATTAAATAGGAAAATTTCCACAGTTAAAAATGTTAACAACAAAACAAGATTAATGCATAATTTAAGTGGCATAAAATTAGTTTTAAAAACCAGAATAGAACAAATCTTAATTTAAACTTGCGATTAGCAGCAACTCGGTTAAGTTAAACTGTTTTGTGATAAATATAATTACAGTCAAACCTCATTAATACATCACTTTTGGGACTTCTGAAAAACTGTGTTAAGCGGTTTGACTTGTTATGCGGAGTTAAAGGAATTTTGGGACTAAGAAAAATTGGTGTCTTATGTGCAGAGTGATGTATTAACGAGGTTTGACTGTGCAACTATAAATAGAGTTAACTCTTACAAATTAGCATGTATTAAAATTTAAACTAGATTCCACCGTGTTAATTTAAATAGAACCATAATTATTTTTTTAAAGATCAATAACCAAATAAAAGTTCAATATCATAAACAGGGATTTTTTTGATATTCCCTGATTTTTGAAGGTCATTTTGGTGCTGAAATTTTTATTAAATATGGGTGTATATCGACCGATAGGTGGCACTGCTATAAATGTCTATAATTTTCCGCATTGCTGTATCTAAACACCTATTACTTAAAATTACACTAAACAGTAGGTATATTTAAAACATTTGTTGTGAGAAGCTATGTAAATTAAATTTTTTGTGCATTTAATTAATAGGTGGTACGTGGTATTGTACTGTTTTTTAAACTGATATAGGGAAAAAAAATTGTAATGGATACAGCGTACTAGAATGATAAATTTTACATGAAATTTCATAAGTCTTAAATAAAGAGAACATATTTTAAGGATTAAAATAATTTTAAGCACTGCTTAAAAAAAATAAAAAATAAAAAAAATAAGTAAATAAATAAATAAAATAAAATAAAATAAAATATTGCACATTCCCCTTTTACAATTCAGAACACATATATTTACAATATTTTCAGGATTATAGTATAAATGCATATTAATCTAAATTACCTAAATTGTTTTAACAGACATTGTACATTGACTAATCTGTTTATCCAAAAATTTTGCTTCATCTCTTAAATGTGCTTGATTATCATTATTATTATTTCCAATAAAATTGTTAAAGCAGTTACTGATAGAAAATTTAATCAATGTAAAGAGAAAGTAAAATTTGCAATTAAAAGAAAATCAAATGGCTATAATTTTAACAACAACAACAATAATAAATAAAATCTAAACTAAAATTGGGAGTGTTAGGTTGCTTGCTCTCTTCACAAAATTTAAATTCGTAAACAAGCATTTCAAAAACATTTTGTTTAAGTAAATGATTAATTCAAATTTTTCTATGCCTAAAACCTGTTTTCAATATTGTATGAAATTACTGCATATGCACACACTTAGTTCAATAAAACATTGGTAGCTTAATATTATATATTTTTATATTAAACAGGAAATCGGTTGACTGCAAATGAAAGTTTAAAGCTTTACTCGATATATTTATTTATTTATTTTTTTTTTTTTTACAAAAACAGTAGAAATTTACAAGAGTATTTATTAATTTAAAAAAGTGTACCAAAATTTAAACCTAGATCAACACCTAAATATTAAAGACTCAAATACAAAATTAAAGAAGAAAATAATAATAATAATAATAATAAAACACTCACTTCATTGCTTCTTCAACTTGGAAATACTAGCAGGTACAAAACCCAAAGCCAAAGAATATTAAAACTTTGAGCTTTTAAGGATTGTACCTGCTTGCAAGTGGTAAATAAAATATCATTTACCTTTCAGGACTACCATGAAACTAAAAGTAGTTTCAGGCTGTGTTTAATCCATTATGATTTCACAGAAAATTGACATATCACTTTTAACAGGATAAAGGATAACGACAACGGTCAACGACAACTTTATTCAATTTCAAAATGGTGCGCGCCGTGACGCTTTTGAGGTTTGCCGCAGTATAGTTGGCGATTTCGCAGATGGAGCGGGGGAAAACGTACCAATTTCCAGCAAAGCTATATGCACTCTTTCGTTAGTTACGAATTCCGTAGCCTTCCCTTCTTATCTATTAGAAATTCTTTGCCTGAAATATCTTTCTGAAACTACCTGAAACTTTCACAAAAGCTGACCGTAAGCACTAACAAGAACAAGTCGTCTCGTCATAAGTCACGTGAGCAGCGGAGCAGGCTTCTGAGCGAGCATGCGCAAGGCGGTGTTCTGGACTAAAGGTATTCCCATGGGTTAGTTAAACTTTGAACCATGTTGAAAGTTGAACCATGATCACATTTTTCGAGAAAGCAAGTGTTCCATTGTTTGGAATTTTCTCTTAGCTAGACCCATTCACTGGTTCAACGTTGAACGGAAATTTTTAAGAGTGTATATATATTAATGGAATAAGACGTGTACGTAAACTAAGTTCTGAAAAACTTCCGATAAAATTAATGATATGTTACGTGTTTACAAGCAAGC
Organism: Salticus scenicus; assembly: GCA_963930645.1. Taxonomy (NCBI): domain Eukaryota; kingdom Metazoa; phylum Arthropoda; class Arachnida; order Araneae; family Salticidae; genus Salticus; species Salticus scenicus. The sequence continues at coordinate 195,874,069 of OZ005654.1, read as the reverse complement.
TATGGATCAAACGTATCCGGTTAAGTTTATTAAATTTTTGCTCAAAGATTTTACAAAAAATAAAAAGTACCGAAGTGGAGTGATATCAGTTATCGAAGTTGGTGGTGTTTGAGTTTCAGAATGGCAATTAGTGTTTAAGGTATACTTTCACAGTAGTTTTTTTTTTTTCTGGTTTTGGCAGGTAGGGGAGAGTGTAGCCGTCATAAAACTAGTTTATCCTCACAGGCAAGTCACAAATCTTGCCGCCTGCCTCTTTCTTTTCTTAAGTTTCTTAAATTAATTTTTCATGAATTTTGTTTCAGTTTATGTTTTTCTGTAAAAATTTTTGTTGGGTTAGTTTATCGTTGCCGGCATATAGAGTGTTTCCGGCATAAAACTAGTTTAACCTGACTGGCAAGTCACAAGCCTTGCCGCCTGCCGCTTTCTTTTCTTAAATTTCTTAAATTACTTTTTCATAAATTTTGTTTCCGTTTATGTTTTTCTGTTAAGATTTTTATTGAGTTTGTTTATCGTTTTGTTCGTGTTGCAATTTGTTAACTCCTAAACTTTGGTTCCTTTAAATACGTGTATTTTATTATATATATAACATAATATAAGAAATGAATACATATATCCAATATAAGAAGTGAAAACTATGTGAAACAAGGGCAATATCTAAACAAATGAATCTAAAATAATAATGAAAATAAGCAGAGGTCACTACGTGTAAAACGGTTGAAGGAGGATAAAGAATAATACATTATTTAGCTAGCGAAACTGCAGCTGAAATCATAGCGTGCAATATATTGAAACGTTGAAGAGTTTTTAATAGCTCCATTCCATAGAGACCAAGAATAAATTTCTTCCCGTTAGCAAAGAGATTTTTCTCGATCAGCATCCTTCTGTACAAAAGGAATTGCTTGTTCTCGAGCTTTTTGAGAACATACAATTTGTTCCAAAGCTTTGATTTTTCCCATACCAAAAAAAACTTGACGTTGAAATCCTGTGACTGCATACCCAAATAGCAACTATTTGTTAATATTCTTAAACTCTTCACTAAGATTTTGTATATTATAAGCTACTGTAGAAGAAAATTTGCCTATATACTTTTTGTAGATTATATTTCTGTTTTCAGGGGACAAGCCTACCAATAGAATTAATAAATCAGTATCCAAACCAATTACTCTAATACTTGCGTTAGCTTCAGATTTCTGAAATGCAACATTAACGATAGCAATGTCAGCTTCTGATAGAATATTTTTAATTTCGTGTTTATGAAAATTGGAAATAATAGATAATATAAAATTTCTCTTATTTTCTTTGTTCCCCAGAAAGTCCTCTTTAGCGGTCATACACCTAGTATTTCCTTCAAAAATGATTTTGCATGATGATTTTTTCGCTGTCCTGTCGTTTTGTTCACCTTGTTTCGTTGTGCATTCTATTGGATAGCTGTCAACTACTACAGTTACAATTTTTTCATAATTTTTCAAAATATAATTAGAGTAACTGTGCATATATCCATAAGAGCAATTGTTTGGCCAAGGAATGAAATGAAGAAGAAATCCACCATCCACAACTTCCTTTCTGGAATCTTTATACAACAAATGACTTCTTGCCTTTCCTAAGAAAAATGTCATGAAAAACTGACAGTACACGAGGTGTATTCGTATTCTATATATAGCTTTTGAGTTTTTTGAGAGCTGTCGCAAACACGAAATATTCTGTTAAGTTGTTGCTGTGTGTTGACGATTACTTCCATAGATTTTGTTTTAACAATTTCATGTTGAACTTGATTTTTTATCATGTATTTCCTTTTCCTTTTTAATTCTCCAAACGTTTTTCCATTCATGTTTTTCATAGCTTTAATCCTAAGTTCATAAGCTTCGTCACAGTTTACTGACTCATCAGAAATGAAAAAATACGAGTTCACCCAGACATTTTTGAAAAAGGATTGAATTGCCTTAACCAGGATGTAAATGTTTCAATAGCTTTCGAATCTTTAATTTTTCTTCATTGTCGAAGTTCAGAGTGTTGTTCAATGAATTTTATAGAAGTACCCAAGTAATCTTCTACTGCATAGCAAATTTTAAAGAAAAATGGAGTTTCTAAAATCCATTTTGAAATAGTATTCTCAGTGATTCCTTTTCCATGAGTCAGTCTTCCAACTAATTTCATTGGACGCATTATATTTATTTCTATGCACATGTCAGTCCAGATTCCACTCCAAAACTTCTGCAATCGCCTTACAGTAAACAAACATTTTTTTGTAAAAAAGTCAATTTCTTTTAGGGTCATCTTAGTTTGTATATTAAGTATCTGTGGAACATAAAGATGGACAGATTTAGCATATGGTAAATGTCCGGCTGCATGAAAATAAGGCAACATTTCTAAAGTTGTGCTTATATGAAAGTTCCCGTTTTCCGATCTCTCTGCGTAGATAAAATTAAAAATTAAATGTATGGCTTTTATAACATTTAACCGAAGTTTAGCTGTTCTACTTGTCGATTTTATTGTCTTTAAAATTTCATCTAGCTTAAGCAACGCTTCTTTAACAATAGGATCAGGGAGAATTGTTTCTGGGCTTTTTTCTTGTGATATTAGGTCTCCATATGCACTTTCAACACGAGCAATACATTGTGAAATTTCTGGAAACAGCTCTTTCAAGACATTTATTAGAGCTGATACTGTCATAGTGAAAGCTCTTATACAGCTTTCATAAGCATGTCCATTCGTCATATGATGCACTGTTGTCTGGTTGTAAACCGCCTTCCATAGATTTTCCAATCCGTTACCTTCCATTATTTTCCCAATTGATCCCATGAAGGAAATTAATAAATGAAATCCACCAAGCCTTACTATTATTTTAGCAACATCACTATTTGGGTCAGAAGAAGCAATAATTTCAGATGCCTTTAAAAAACAAAGGTTGGTCAAATATCACGATGGATACGTGTTTAATTTTGAATTTTGCTTTGTTGAGCAGCGAATATTAATGCCGAGTAACTTTTAGATAGATCATTCGGATCCATGTTTATGAAGGGCACAGGCAAGATGTAGGAAGTTTCGCATTTTTGAGTGCCATTCATAATCGAAGCCATAAATTCATTTCATCCAGGATGATGCTGAATCCCAGCAATCCACATAAATGTTAGAGGAAACATGTTTTTTGAGATTTCAAGGCTTACTGAAAAATTTATTAAAATGTCGTAATATTAAGCATGTATAGAAGAAAAACCACTTTTATTGTTATTTCTCTTCGTATATGCATATTTGTTGAGAAAAAAATTCTTAAATATGCCTCTAGATACCCGCTCAACTTTCATTTTAGTCTCAACACTTTAACTTGGTGACATACACTGTATTCCTCCCATAGCATGAAAAGTACCTAATCTATCCAAAGTTCTAATGTTAACATCAGCATTTTCAAATACATCTTATATATATTATAAATGTGAATGTCCGTTTATTTGACTGAGTTTCACGCTAAAACTGCTCGATGGATTTCGATAAAATTTGTTATGGAGATAGCTTATACCCTAACTTAAAAAGTTGGCTACCTTTTATTCCGAAAAAAAACTTTTTTTTGTTATTTTTATGCATAAAATAGCAATTTTGTAAGCTAATAATAGCAAAAAATTAACCATTTAAATTTTAACCATAATATAATTGTTGCCAAAATTAAATTTAACTATCCATAATTTAATTGTTGTCGAGTTTATTTTTTTTTTTTTTCCAACAGGAAAATAAATACATTTATCTAAACGTAAAAATAAAAATAAAATAAAAATAAATTATGCATCTCAAAAAATTGACGTCATTCTTGATTTAAAATTTCTTTTACAAAGTGCTAATATAGTTTACGATGCTAATGTGTGTTGTACTAAAATCAGTTTTATTTATAATAGATCCTCCTGGGTGATTTTTTAAATTGTTGCGTTGAAGTACACCGAACATTTTTCGCCAAGAGGCTTAATTTAGCATTTTTTAATCTAGGTAGTTCAAGAAAAATATAAAAGAGGTTTAATTTAGCAACAGCAATTTTAATCTTGGTAGTTCAAGAAAAATGTAAAATTTATAAAATACTACAAAACGAAAAAAAAATAAACTGAAATAATAGTCACATAAATGATCTATTTTTATCTGAGTAGATAATTTTATAGAAAAAAAAGTGCAGTTTTAAAAATAGAAAATTTATTTCATTAAGCACTATTTTAAACCTAAAAACCATTAATAAAATAAACAGAATATGAAGGGTTCTTATATGTTAACGAAAAGGTGTCTGATAAAACGCTTTCTATTTTTATGCAAGAAATTATACAAAAAAAAAAAAAAATCGCTAATATGGCGACAAAAATTCAAAAGCCGCCAAGGGAGAGATTCAATAAAGTTGTGTAGCACGATAATGTTTAGTTATTTATTTATTTTTTTATATACCAATCACTACGCTAATTGAACATACAAATAAATGAGCTGCTGTGTGTGACTGCACTTGCACGCTGTCGGGCAGAAATATTTGATTAATTCAAATTAATATTTAAATAACTAAACAAAGATATGTTTAATAGAAAGCATAGTCTTGGAGACAAACTTGGCGAGTGGATTATTTGTTTTATTCCTGTGGAACAAGTGACTATTTTTTAGACTGTCCCAGAACATTCATCGAATAATGACTTATACTGTACGAGTAACAGCTTCAACTGTTTCCAGAATATTCGAAGAATTAACACCAGCTATTGGACTATTTTCGAAAATATTTGTTTTAATAATAGTTTTGTTGTACAGATTCGAGAAGTTCAAAAAATGTTTGATATTGCCAAGGAGGTCCCATACTAAAGCTGTGACGAAAATAGTCGCCAATCGAAATATATTCAGTTACAAAGAAATCATTTAAATATAGTGTCCAGCGAAGCGGGCAAAGCCTGCTAGTGTTGAATAAATGCTTCTTTATTTATTTTCGGCAATCCTTCGTGAATGAAAGAAGTCATGTAAACTGATACTTCGTGGTAAGATACACAAACTCCCATTGATGATAACATTTCAATTAAGTGTCTTGAACCATATTGTCTACGGATTGTCAATCCTAAGGCTACTTGTACTGGAGAAATGAAAGATCGTGGTCAAACACAACATATAATTGCCAGGCTTTTAAATCTATTTTTGTTTCCGTTTTTTTAGATTCTGCAGGGCATTTCTTTCCTGTTATTTTGTCAATTAATGTTTAAAGGGTTAAGGGAATCAGATTTTTTTAACCTGGTTTAATTGTTTCAAAATCAGGATAGAACGATTGGTCATAAGCCATTTTTTGAATAACTTATCTTGTTATATCAGCAGCATCTGATAAGGTCCTACGTTTTTCTGCAGATTGGCCAGCTTCTCGTTTTTTATACCAGTCCTCAAAGTTTCTGTGCGCACTGTCTTCTAAACACGTAACTTTTTTTCGACCACTAACATTTGAAACTATCATTCTGTCTTGGAAATGATCTTGCAGGAGATTTTTGAAGTACATTTCTGAATATGTGTTTTCTTCCCTGAACAATTCTTTTAGCATATCTTTTAATTCTTTAATAGTATATTAGCACTCGTCATTTTCTTCAACAATTTTGCACAGTTGACAAAACGCGTCTCATAAAGTTTCACATTCGCGTCTACCTTTCTTCGTTTCTTCAGATTTCACTTTAATGAAATTTTTGTAACATGGAAAATGGCAGCGCCCTTCTGCTGCTACAAGATCTATTATGCTTAAGATTCAGGATTTTACAGTCTTTCCAAATTTATCATTTCTCTCTTCGCATTTTTCTTATAATTTATCTCTGAATTCTATTGTTGTTACAAGACGAATCCCTTTTCTACGAGATTTTTCACTTTTTTTTTCCTTAAATGCTATTTTTTCACAAAAAAAAAAAAAAAAAAAAAAAAAAAAAAAAAATCAATTTTTCGTAAAGTCAAATGTATTTAAAGATCCACTGAGAGTAGGGGCTCAAGATAATATAGAATATGAATTTTCCATAATTGAGCTGATGGCAGCTTTGATGGAAGTTGGTCTAGTATAGTTTCGTCAGCATTCCTTGTGTACCTTTAGTGACGTTCTTCCGTATACTGTTTCATGAATTCCATCATTACGACTTACACTCGCGTTGTATATTGTTGGTAATCCTTTCTATATAATTACCATTTTACAGATAATTCCTTTTTAAAGATAATGCAGATTTCATCTATGTTATCCATATTCTTCTATTTTTTTCTTTCACTATACAAAATTTATAACAAGGATTCAAACTCTTTAAAATGTGAAAAAACAACTAAAATATGCTTTCACTAGCTTGTAAAAATAAGCGATACAAAATCACATAGCTGTAAAACGCACCCGAAACGTACTAAGAATGAGAACTAACAGGCATAGAAATTGTTTAATGAGGGAGACTTAAGAGATAAGAAATAGGATATCCAATTTCAGCTACGTGTCTTTTACACTACACATGACCGCATGATGACCAGGACCCCAAAATTTAGAATGACAGACGCTGTTTAGAGAAAATAGATTTTTTTTTTTTTTTTTTCACCAATTCATTGATAAACAAATAAGAAAAATAATAATAATATTACACAAAGTAATTTATTCAGGTCAAATAAAAAAGAATCAATTAACAGAAATTTAATGAATTTGACTACATAAGGATTACAGTTTAAAAAAGAAAAAGTTATTGAAGGACCTTTTGATAAAAATGAAATTGTAAATATTCTTTCTTATATTTTTAACATAAAAAATGGAAATAAGGGGGCAAGATTTTTTTTCCCGCATGAAAACAGTTAGAAGGTTCCTATTTCTATATTTTGAGAGTTAAAATTATAATGAGAAAAGAATATGGAAGTAGGAAATCTTGTGCAATAAATGTCATAGAATCAGTTAAAATAAAAGTATGAAAGAAATTATTTCAAAAATTTTAGATGATTTTAAAATAATTAAAGTTACAGCTTTCCGAAGTTTAAAATATCATTACAATATGAATTCAAAGGTTGATAATGAAGAAATTTGGAGGAATATATCACTCCACAATACACATAAACTGCAAAGATTGTAAACTTTATATGTATTTGATTCACAAATAATCTTTTGCTTACTGGGCTAAAATGGCGGAAAGGAACTGCGTGATTTTTCCGCTTGCCGCAATATAAATACTTTTACAGCCTTTTCCCTTTCACATAACCCCATTATGTTACACATCATTTTAAAGTGCGTAAAATAAGAAAATTTTTAATGTAAAACCCTATATCATATTTTTCATATTTTTAACGGGAAGAAGGAAATATCAGCTATACAGCGAAAAAAATAAGATTTTTGAGAATTCTGCACTTTTACTGGTATAAATATTAATTTTAGAGCAAAGTTCCTAATATGAAAGATATAAAAAATAAATTCAGCAATAATAAATAAATAAATAAATAAATAAATTGCAAAGACAATTACTTTTTGATTTACAAGCAATTAGTCTTGATATTTTGACGATTAGAGGCTGGGAGGGGGGGGGGGAACACGGAGGAAAAAATGGGGACTTTTGAGAAAATGTGCCTTCACCATGATCTATCAATAAGGAAAAACGTAGCTTTATCAAAATTTGTTCGGACATTGGCAATTTTTTTTCCTTTATTTACTGGACTATTATAGTTACCAGACATTTTCAAGAAATATTTGAGGCAAACATTATATTAAAATATCTAAAAAGACAAAAATGAAAAGCACTGAATTACAAATATAGATATGACGTACCTTACTTTCAACGTGGAAAATATACCGAAGAGCATAAAACACGTCTTGCATGGTCAGAAACAACATGGCAAATGAATCTCAACGCTAAGAGAACGATACACCAGATTGAATTAAACAAAATCTGATGTGGACACCACATGACTTCCTTGTACAACAATAGAAATATACATACTCTTATGAAAACATTAGCAGTTTTGCGTGAGATAACTCATTCATAAATAAACAGGCAGGAACACAATCCACGAACATTTCTTTAAAAAAACAAAAACAAACTGCTACTCGAACCAAAAAAGTCACGATAATACAGTTATGTATGTAGCTGTGACAAATATCCTATTACAGGAATTGTTACAGAATATATCACTAGTAAATTCAGAGTTTAGAGTACAAAGACATTCACTTGAGTTTTGTTCTCATTGGCAAAAAATAGTGACGGGAAACGATAAATTTTAGCAAAATAATTTACGCAGTTAAAATTGAGTAAGGGTTTTTTGGCTATCCTGAAGCAACATTTGACGCAAAATTTTATCGATAATCCCACCATACAGCAAATTAGCAGCCAGCGTAGATGTTTGATCTTCACACCAAATCTGGCGATTCGACGTCGAATTTAGCGACTTGGCGAACGAATTTCTCGAAAATTTGTAGTTTACTGTTGCCAGTTTTGTTCTCATTGGCAAAAATTAGTGACGAAAAACGATAAATATTAACAAAATAATTAACTCAGTTAAAATCGACAAAGGGTGTTTGGCTATCCTGAAACAACATTTGCCACAAAATTTTATCGCTAATCCCACCATATCGCAAATTAGTAACCAGCGTAGATTTTTGGCCTTGGCATCGAATCTCGCGATTCAGTGTCGAATTTGGCGACTTGGCGAACGAATTTGTTGAAAGTTTGTAGTTTAGTGTCGCCAAAATTTGGAAGGTTTAACTTCAATAATAACAGAGTTCTGGAATACTTTGAAAATTTTATTTATTTATTGCGCAGAACTAAATTCTTTGAAAGTTCTATAAATGACACAGAATACTCAAAAAAAAAAAAAAAAAAAAAAAAGAAAAAAAGAAAAAAGAATGATTGTTGATAATTGTAGACTAGAACTTTTCTACATCTTTATGTGTTACTTTCTACACGGTATTACAGTAAAAGTGGAAATTTATGAAAATTTTTTCATTTTCATGAAGGTGGGCTTTGACTTAGCGTCAAATTTGGCATTCAAATGTGACGAAAAATGGTAGTAAGGAGTTTACAAAATTTGGAAGTTTTACCTGAAATGGAATCTAGTTCTGGAAATTTTCTAATGTGTCAGGTTTAGAAACCTGACATGATTATCTTAAAGCTTCAAAGTTAAGCAGAGTGGAAATAATAGAGCCCAGTGGAAACTGTATTGAGCAGGTAAAAAGAAATATGACAAGTTTTTCTTTTAGATAAAATCATTTATTTAAAAACTAGATTGATTTATCTAGTGAAATAAAAATATGGCAAACGAAAATAAAAATTATAATACATTTAGACGATTCGTTTAATATTCTTCAGGGCAGATATAATAGTACAGAGTAGTTACTGAAGCCTATACTATTACTGAAAGAAGCTTAAAAGTTTGCAGTTTTAAAATAACTATCATCCTCGAATTAATCTAAAAATATTTACTTAAACCTCATCTGAAAAACAACAGCTTTCTACACAAGCTAATATTGTCGAGGTTATCAAGGAAAAATTTAAACTGAAATATACAAACTACGTTTCATGCCAGCTTCTTTATTACCGGGATTCACATCGGCATCAACACGGAAAAAGCCACCCGATTGCATTTCTGCTACGCTACTTATTCAATTCAGGCAGATGACGTAGGCTTATGTCATTTGCATAAGGATAGCTTCGGCTAACGTATTAATATTTTATGCTAAAATAAACTTTAAATAAACTATGAGTTTTTAAATATTTATTAACTTAAAATTATAAAAATAAATAGAAGATAAATTACTTAGATTTTTAATAACCATCGGTTTTAATAAAAAAAAGGAAAAATAGTTAAACTAAAGAGGGAGTGAAACTGAATAAAACATTGAGTGTCAAGAACACGCCAATATTTTAGATTCCTAAACCTAACAATAAGCCCCCCCTCTTGACACTCAACCGAGACCATGAATATATATATATATACATATATCTGCCCTGAATTTACAAGTTCACATCATATTATTTGAGTAACAAAAAAAACTTGTATGTAAAAAAAAACATAAATTGACAGATTCAACAACGACTTGCTACTAATCGTCTTTCTTTAGTGTATTTCAAGAGCAAAGCAGTCCAATTTTTGCAATGCTTCATTTTGAAGTTATACAGAAAATTCTTCTTGCTATGAAGATATAATATAAATAATTAAGCATTGACATGTACATAAATTAACTAATATATGATATAAAACAAGTATATACATTTTGCAATATAATAAACACTTTGAGAAATACATTTGCATTTTCATATTAAAGAGAAAAACATTCTGTTCTCTTTAGAAATAAATAACTTTTAAAAAATTGAAACTTATTTCCTTAATTCTTCTCTTCAAAATTTACTCCTTAAAATATACATGTTACTCAGTAGATGAAAATAGGCTACTTATGAAAAGAGATAACCCGTATTTTGTTAACGGTTTCGTGAAAATATCTGACCAATTATTTACACTTTTAACATGTTTAATATTAAATATGTTTTTATAAATCAAATCCCTTATAAAAAATAATTTTACGTCGATGTGTTTTGTACGATAGTTTTCAATGGGAGACTTCACGAAATCTATAGCAGCCATGTTATCGACTAAAAGTAAAGATTTTTCTTTAGTACCCTGTATTAGTTTTTTATTAAAGCATTCTTCTAAAATTCTATCGAACCATAATAGTTCTTTTGTAGCTTCGGTCATGGCTACGAATTCAGATTCCATAGTACTTAAACTGATACATTTTTCCTTAAACGTTCTCCAAGCTACGGGTGAATTATCGAGTAAAATCAGCTGTCCCCCCATTGAAGTCCTATCGTCTCTGTTGGCCGCAAAATCAGCGTCTGAATAAACAGTAATATGTGGTTTCCTGCACTCAAGTTTTAACTTTAAATTTTTGGTATAACAAACATAACCTAAGAGTTTTAACAGGCCATTCCAATGCATTATGCCAGGATTACTTTGGAATTGGGCAAAAATATTAACCGCGTACGATATGTCAGGTCTAGTTCTATTAGAGAGAAACGATAAGCAACCTAAAATGCTTCTATAAGGATATTTTGACATTTCTATTGTTTCAGCGTTAGTTTGAGGACACTGAGATTTTGAGTAAATTATCCCTTTACTAATGGGGAGAGATGATATAGGAAAATTGAAATTTTTAAATCTGTTACATATTTCACTAATATATGAATGTTGATGAATAGTTAAATTTCCATTATTTTCCTCGAATTCTACACCCAATAATTTACGGGTTTTTCCTAAGATTTTTAAATCAAAATTTTTACTCAATAAGTCCACTACTTCATCTATATGATTTTTAAATTTTGCAAACAATACAATGTCATCGACATACAATAATAAAATTACTTTCTTGTTAAAAATATAAACACAGTTACACCATGAAAATTTGTTAAAACCTATATTGATCAAAATTCTATTCATTTCGAAAAACCAGGCTCTACTACTTTGGTGAAGGCCGTATAAAGCGCGATTTAATTTACAAACGAATTTTTCTTTTCCAATCTCGATGAAACCCGGTGGTTGAGACATATAAATATGTTCATCGAGTGGTGCGTAAAGATATGCACCTTTAATATCCAGTTGTAAATGAGTCCATCCTTTACATGAAACTAGCAATGAAAAGAAGAAGCGTATTACTCCAAAGTTAACGACAGGGCTAAAAGTATCGTCATAACTTTCTCCTTTTATCTGTTTATATCCCTGCGCTACCAGTCTAGCTTTAAAACGAGCTATTTCCCCCCTTTCATTACGTTTAAGAGTGAAGACCCATCTACATCCTAAAATATTAGTATTTGGAGGTGATTTAGTAAGGTGCCATACATTACGTTCCCGAATAACATCCATTTCTTCTTTCATAGCCTGCAACCACTGATTTTTATAAGGAGATTTTAAGACCTGTTTAAAACTCGTTGAGATTTGATCTACGTCTAGTCAATCGTTTTTCTTAGTTAAATCAGGTTCAGTAAAATTAAGTTCATTATCTGAATCAAGTTCACTATCGGAATTAATTTCATCAGAATTTAAAGTTTGTTCTGCACTAGAACAAGATTTTTCATTAATTTTACCTACATATTTTTCTCTAGGACTGAAATTAAAAAGGTTTGGTTCATAAATTATACAATTTTTCTTACAATATTTTTTAACATCTTTATGACATTTTAAACGTTCAGTTTTTCCAAATTCACAATAATAAACGTCGATTCTGTCACTAGTTTTACGGGGTACTAGAGTTCTAAACCATACAGCCTCTCTGAGGGGGACTCGTTTAATTATATCTCGACTTGATTTAATTTCCTCGTCAGAGGAAGATTCAGAATGATCAGGGTAAGTCTGATATATATTAATAGCATCTGAATGAGCATTATTCACGCCTTCTGAATCTGACCCCTCATCTGAACATAACCAACTTTCATTTTCACGGCCCATCACTGCTCCACTGTGCTCCCCAATATTTATCGGTTCTTCAATTTTAACATTAATTGTTTCTATTATTTTATTTTCAACTGGGAGCCATATCCTGTAACCTTTTGTACTAAGGGCGTAACCTATCATAATTCCTTTTTCCGCTTTACGGTCGAGTTTGTTTCTAAGTTGTTTGGGTACCCCTACGTATGCTGTTGAGCCAAAAGATTTTAAGTGCTTTACTGAAGGTTTATAACCACCATACAACTCAAACGGTGTTTTCTCTAAATCAGTATGACAAATTCTGTTCCAGGTATACGCAAAGTATAAAGCTGCGTCTGGCCAAAAACTTTTATTTAATCCACTTTCGTCTAAAACTGTCCTCATACCGTCAACAATAGTTTGGTTAAATCTTTCTGCAACAGAATTTTGTTCCGGTGAATAAATGTTAGTAAATTCATGTTTTATGCCTTTCAGCTCACAAAAAGATTTAAAATTATTATTTTGAAACTCTTTCCCGTTATCTGATCTAATAGCTTTTACCTGACAGTTTAAAAATCTCTCCGCTCTTGTTACATAATTTCTAAAGTTTTTAAATACCTCAGTTTTTGCTTTCATAGGAAATATTGTTACTTTACGAGAAAAATCATCGATAATTGATAAGAAATACCTTTGACCGTTTCGGCCAGTTATTTTGCATGGTCCCCATACATCCATATGTAATAACTCAAGAGGATGTCTAGACCTTATTTGACCATGGGGTTTAAAAGAAATTCGTCTTTGTTTATTAAGTTTACAAATTTCACAAGAGGTTTCATTGACTTTTAGTTTAGGAAGCCCCCTCACACTATCATATTTACAAGTTCTGTCAATTAGTTTAGGACTAGCATGAGCAAAACGTCTGTGCCACATATTAAAACTGTCCTTTTGAGTATGTAAAACTTTAGTTTTTGTATCATGAGAGTTTCTTTTACTTGAAGTTTTAGAAACTTCAAATTTAACATTTTTCATTTCTTTGGATGGAATTTTTGGAAATAAATAATAAATACCATCATGCAATTTAGCAGTAAATAAAAATTGATCATATTTGTTAGTTACTTTAATTTTACCATTCCCCCCCTTAAATTTAGCTCCTGAAATATCCATCTTTGGAGCAGATATTAAATTTTTTCTCAATTTAGAGCAATACATTACATTGGTAAATGTTATATTTTGTTGACCAAATCGTAATTTAACATCACCAGTTCCTTCAATAGGAAAATCTATATTATCTATTGCAACAGCTAATCTTTCATTATACAATGGTTTAAAATTAGAAAACAAATTTTTATCACCACAAAAGTGATTACTCGCAGCCGAATCAAAAAGCCAATTGCTTTTGTCACACACATTTTTACTTAAATTAGCAAAAGTAAAAAAAACCTGGTTAGAGTCCTTTCTGGTTCGTCTCGGGAGTCTGGAACGGCCTCTTCTCTGGGAATGGTCAGGTTCTTTCTGGTTAGATCTCTCAGGACTGGAATCACTGGTAGTGGATACAGTTGCCTCTGGAGGTTTAGCTCGCCATGGTCTGTGAGGGGATTGAGCACTTTGCCTCTGGAAAAACGGAGACTTTCGGCGTTGATACACTTTCGATGTTGATCTTGGCTCGAAGTTTTTCCTTGAATTTTGACAAAAACGACTGATGTGTCCCGGAACTCCACAGCGGAAACAAGTCACATTAGATCTTGAGTACTGTGTGCTGTAACTCTCAATGAAAAGTTCATCACACTTATCTTGATCACGCAATTCAATCCTTGATTCTTCACTAACTAATTCAACTAAAATGTCTTTATATACAAATTTATCATCAGGCCACCTAAGTATGCTCTGAACTATACTATCGAATTTCTCTGGGAGATAACGAAGCAACTGGAATGATAGATAAACTTCCTTCATTGGCTGATCAATTGCTTCTAAAAGTTCAGCTATTCTCATGAGTCTAGCAGCATACATATCAATTTTCTCGCCACTTTTTATTTTACATGAAAACAGTTCGCTGCACAACTGCATATGGCGTGCTCTGTTATCAGGATAAAAATGTTGTTTTAATTTTTTCCATATCTCAGCTGGATCCGTTAATTTCTCTATAATCCGACGAAAGTCCTTCTCAGTATTGAGGTATAAAATAGATAAAGCAAGTTTTGACCTCGTATTATAATCTTTTAATTCTTTCGGATCAGCTGATGGTTTCGGCTTTTCCTCAGTTCCGATTACGATATCCCAGGCGTTCTTTTCAAGCAATAAAAACTTCACATCAACTGCCCAGTTACAATAATTCGTAGCATTGAGTTTTTCTATACTATGCTGTATCATTGCCATTTTCGTTAACTGTATTGGCCCCCCCTTCTTAAAGATTCTTATAAAACTTTGGGACCAATACGCCGGAAGAAAACTTTACTTCATTAAACTTTGTCAGTTTAAAACTTTCACTTAAACTGCTCAATACTGGGCAATAGCCCATAACCCAATATGTCAGGTTTAGAAACCTGACATGATTATCTTAAAGCTTCAAAGTTAAGCAGAGTGGAAATAATAGAGCCCAGTGGAAACTGTATTGAGCAGGTAAAAAGAAATATGACAAGTTTTTCTTTTAGATAAAATCATTTATTTAAAAACTAGATTGATTTATCTAGTGAAATAAAAATATGGCAAACGAAAATAAAAATTATAATACATTTAGACGATTCGTTTAATATTCTTCAGGGCAGATATAATAGTACAGAGTAGTTACTGAAGCCTATACTATTACTGAAAGAAGCTTAAAAGTTTGCAGTTTTAAAATAACTATCATCCTCGAATTAATCTAAAAATATTTACTTAAACCTCATCTGAAAAACAACAGCTTTCTACACAAGCTAATATTGTCGAGGTTATCAAGGAAAAATTTAAACTGAAATATACAAACTACGTTTCATGCCAGCTTCTTTATTACCGGGATTCACATCGGCATCAACACGGAAAAAGCCACCCGATTGCATTTCTGCTACGCTACTTATTCAATTCAGGCAGATGACGTAGGCTTATGTCATTTGCATAAGGATAGCTTCGGCTAACGTATTAATATTTTATGCTAAAATAAACTTTAAATAAACTATGAGTTTTTAAATATTTATTAACTTAAAATTATAAAAATAAATAGAAGATAAATTACTTAGATTTTTAATAACCATCGGTTTTAATAAAAAAAAAAGGAAAAATAGTTAAACTAAAGAGGGAGTGAAACTGAATAAAACATTGAGTGTCAAGAACACGCCAATATTTTAGATTCCTAAACCTAACATAATGACACATTGGTTTCTCGCGCAGAACTAATTTGAAAATTCCATAAACCACTGACAGTATTTTCGATTAATTTAAATTACATTCAGATTTTGAAATATTCACTTGTTCTTGACTTAGCGAAATTTATCCTCTACAGTGTATTTAAAAATGTTTATTTAATTTTTGTAGTAAAAATGGCCATTTCACTGGATTGTTTCAAGATTTTTTTTTTTTAGAAAAAAAGATTTATTCGACTATTAACTGAATATTAATTAAATAAAATGCATTCATCGACTAGAACTTGCTTATTTTTTGAAGAATTACATTCTACACGCTAAAATATCGACAACGTTTTTTATGATATCATTACAGGCTCTATTTATGGTCTGAATATTCATTAAATGAAATACATTCGTTGACTAAAACCTACTTCTGTCTTAAAGAATGAATTTCTACGCGCTAAAATGCCGAAAACTTTCACAACAATAAAATTATGACATCAATCTGCGGACTAAATATTCATTAAATAAAATGCATTCGCCGGCAAGAACCTGCATATGTCTTAAAAAATAAATTTCTACATGCTAAAATGTCGGCAACATTCACAACAACAAAATTACGGCAGCTATCTACGGGATGAATATTCGTTAAATAAAATGCATTCGTCGACAAGAACCTGCTTATGTCTTTAAATATAACCTTCTACAAGCAAAAATGTCATCAACTTTCATAACAATGTCATTACTAGCTTTATCATTAGCTTCCTTTGAAATCTCTATAATAGTAGGTCATGTATAATGGCCAAAACCTTTTTTTTTTTTTTTGTCATTGTGAAAATAATTTTCCTGAATATCTCCAAAACCGAAAACAATATAATGTCCAAAAAGAGAGTTTTCAGCTAGATCTTATGAGAAACCTATATACAAGTTTTCAACGTTCTACGTCCTTCTGTTTTTGAGTTATGTGAGATAGATTATCGGGTCTGTCTACGGGCTGAATATTCAGTAAATAAAATGTATTCGTCGACAAGAACTTTATCCATAAATTTCTCTACGCAAAAATGTCTTCAACTTTCATAATAATATCATTACTGGCTCTATCATTAGCTTCTTTTGAAACATCTATGATGGTAGGTCATATATAATAGCCAAAACCTTTGTATTTTTTTTGTCATTGTGATTATAATTTTCTTAAATATATCCAAAGCGAAAAATTATAGAAAGTCCAAAAAAAGAGGTGCACAACTAGATGTTATAACAAACTTATATACCAATTTGCAAAGTTCTACGTCCAACCGTTTTTGAGTTATGCGAGATGCACACACACATACACGCACACATACTTACATATATCAGGGATGGAACACGGGCGCAGAATTCATACCGGAATCCGTTTAAGAAATTTCTCTACCTATGATATCGTTGATTTAAGAAGTAGAAAAATTTCTTACATCGATAGTAGTATGAATTCTGCGCCCGTGTTCCATCCCTGATATATGTGTGTGTCAAGGTAATTCGTGTAATGTCGTTTAATTCTTTGAAATGGGAAATCGTATTAAAAACAAAGTTGCTGGTGTACAACTAGACATCATAACAGTCACACATATAAATTTGTAGCATTCTACGATTATTCATTTTCGAGCTATACGAAACACTAAATCGGTTTCTCAAATCGGGATTACTATGTTTCCTCAATTATTGTATAAGGAAGTAACA
Source organism: Salticus scenicus (assembly GCA_963930645.1). Taxonomy (NCBI): domain Eukaryota; kingdom Metazoa; phylum Arthropoda; class Arachnida; order Araneae; family Salticidae; genus Salticus; species Salticus scenicus. The sequence goes on along the minus strand of OZ005654.1, from coordinate 195,856,667 downwards.
AGGGTTTCTAGAAAAATAAACGCATCACAATTGGCGAGAAATCAAGATTCTCCATTTTCGGCCTCGAAATCAATGAAGAACTGCAATGAACTCTAAGTTTCCTATATTCTGTTAAGCATTTACATTTAAAATAAAAATGAAATAAATACAGAAAACCTGTAATTAGTGGTTATTCGTTCCTACAACAAAACTGAAAAGATAAAGGCTGTGTGCATCAGCCAGATTCCCACCAACCCACTTTTTTTTTCCCCCCACATGTTATGTGGATTTTTTTTCCATAAAGAAATCTCCTTCAGATATAAAATTTTTGGAATTCTGTTCATTGAATATGTCGTATTTTAGCATAGTGAGCAATTTTTTGAAAAAAAAAAAAAATAATAATAATAATAATACTGTATATCATTAAGTAAATTTAGGACTCTAAGTTTGGATTTCTATTTAAATTTATTTTTTCAAAAAATCGCCCACTAAACCAAAAGGCGACCTATACAAAATAAATATTTAAAAAAGATTTCCAAAAATTTCGCTTTTGAATGACGTATTCTTACAAAACGAAACAATGAAAATAGCATGGATAGCATGGGGAAAAAATCTGATGTGGGCACCACTTGACTTCCTTATACAACCATAGGAATGTACATTCTCTTATGAAAACATTGACAGATTTGCATGGGCTAACTCATTCGTTAATAAAATGGCAGGTTCCAATCCACAAGCATTCCTTAAATAAAAATAAAAATAAAATAAATAAGTAAAAAAAAAAAAAAAAAAAAAAAAAAAAAAAAAAAAAAAAATATGCTTCTTGAACCAAAAAAGTCACGATAGTAACGGTTATCTATGTTGCTGTGACAAGTATGCTATTACAGGAATATCTCATTGTTACAGAATATCTCACTGGTAACTAACTGCACAGCTTAGGGCACGATGAAAATCATTCCAATTTTGTTCTCAATGGCAAAAATTAGTGGTTGGAAACGATAATCTTTCGCAAAATAATTAACTTAGTTAAAATTTAAAAAGGTTTTTTCGGCTATCCTGAAACAAGGTTTGCCGTAAAATTTTATCGCTAATCCCACCATAAAGCAAATTAGTAGCTAATGTAGATTTTTGGTCTTGGCATCGAATCTTGCGATTCGGCGTCGAATTTGGCGACTTGGCGAACGAATTTGTCGAAAATTTTTAGTTTACTGTTCCCAGTTTTGTTCTCATTGGCAAAAATTAGTGGCGGAAAACGATAAATTTTAGCAAAATAATTTACTCAGTTAAAATTGATAAAGAGTTTTTTACTATCCTGAAACAACATTTGCCACAAAATTTTATTGCTAATCCCACCATACCACAAATTAGTAGCCAGTGTAAATTTTTGGTGTTGGCATCCAATCTGGCGAATCGGCGTCGAATTCTACTTGGCGAAAGAATTTCGCAAATTTTTGTAATTTAGTGTTGCCAAAGTTTAGAAGCTTTAACTTCAATAATATCAGAGTTTTGGAATACTCTGGAAAATTTCATTTGTTTATTGCGCAGAACTAAATTCTTCGAAAGTTCTATAAATGACCCACGACCATAAAAAAGAAAAAGAAGAATGATTATTTACGATTGCAGACTAGAACTTGTCTACATCTTTACGTTCTATTTTCTACACGGTATTACAGTAACAAGTGGAAACAGATGAAAAATTTGCATTTCCACAAAACCTTCATGTAAATGGACGGAGTGGATGAAGGCTTTGGCTTAGCGTCAAATTAGGCATTGAAATGTGGCGAAAAATGGTAGTAAGGGATTTACAAGATTTGTGAACTTTACCTTAATTGGAGTCTAGTTCTGGAAATTTTATAACACATTGATTTCACGCGCAGAACTACCTTGAAAATTCCATAAACCACTGAATATACTTTCAATGAATTCAAATTCCATTCAGACTTCGAAATGTTCGCCTGTTCCTGATTTAGCGAAATTTATGCTCTGCAGTGTATTTAAAAACGTTTATTTGATTTCTGTAGTAAAAATGATTATTTCATTGGGATTATTTGAAGAACTTTCTTTTTTTTTTTTTTTTTTTTTTTTTTTTTGTAGCAAAAATTCAACTGTTTACTGAACATTAATTAAATAAAGTGCATTCGTCGACTAGAACTTGCTTATTTCTTGAAGAATTACTTTCTACACGCTAAAATATCGACAACGTTTTTTATCAATACCATTACAGGCTCTATCTATGGGCTGAATATGTATTAAATGAAATACATTCATCGACTAGAACCTTCTTCTGTCTTAAAGAATGAATTTCTGCACGCTAAAATGTCGACAACTTTCACAACAATAAAAATACGACGCAAGTCTACGGGCTGTATATTCAGTAAATAAAATGCATTCGTCGACAAGAACTTACTTATGTCTTTAAGCAAAAATTTCTATACGCAAAAATATCTTCAACTTTCATAATAATATCATTGCTGGCTATATCATTAGTTTCTTTTGAAATGTCTATGATGGTAGGTCATATATGATGTCCATAACCTTTGTATTTTTGGTCATTGTGAATATAATTTTCTTAAATATCTCCAAAACAGAAAATCATAGAAAGTCCAAAAACGGAGGTGCATAACTTGATATTATAACAAACCTATATACCGATTTGCAAATTTCTGAGTCCAAGCGTTTTTGAGTTACGTGAGATACACACACATGTACTTACATACAGACGTCACGAAAATTCGTGTAAAGTCGTTGAAATCTCTGGAATGGAAACTCGTACTGAAACCACATTTGCTGGTGTACAACTAGACATCATAACAGTCACACATACAAATTTGTATCATTCTACGATCATTCATTTTCGGGCTATGCGAATGGCAAAATCCTTTTCGCAAATTGGGATTACTATGCTTTGTATAAGTAAGTAAAAAGAAAAAGGGAATCTGATTGATTTACAGCCTTATGAAACAGCAAAGAGAGCTCTTGCAAAAAATCGCAAATGGTAAATGAAAAATAAATCATGTGTATTTAGGTTAGGAGATAACACTAGACATCACATGCAACGTTTGCAACTCAGTGGGACATGCACGTGCTTTCCTTTCCTTTTATTCTGTTAGAACAGCAGAAAAGTCATCAAAAAAAAAAAAAAAAGGCCATCCCTGTCTCCTATCTAATTTTGTCGAAAATCGTCCTATAAATATGCGGCTGATGCCAATCGATTAGTAATCACGTCTAGCTTATAATGGTATAGTTAGATTTTGTTTAAGGGGTCGTATAAATATTAAACAGGCATGAAATTCTTTTTTTTTTTTTTTTCCTTTTAATGTCAACCCCAATTTTTGACCTCATTTTAAAATTTCTGAGATCTAGGCGGTTCGGAAAAAGTCCTCTTTATATACTTTCAATCAATTCTTGATAGAATTACAAGCGAAAATGTGTCAGGGTTTCGTCTATATATTTATATAAAATAAATTATGATCTACCATAGAATGGGCATTATTCATTAAGACTCATGCCCGATAAAAGTACAAAAACATCTTATATATTAAAAGAATTTATGAAAACTAAAGGCAGTCCGTCTGGCCGTTCTATCCGGGCGATTTCCTTCATTTTTTTTTTAAATGAAAGGTATTTAGACACAGATATGTCATCAATCATTGAAATTTACTCAACTCCCACCTTACTCAAGTTATACTCAAACGCGATTCTTCCCTGTACATTTCCTATGGGACACATTCACTCAAACAATTCGAATTCTCATAGCTCCTCTTCTATTGAATGGATCTTGATCGTTTCACTCTCAGAACACTCAGTGAATCAAGCTCTTTCTTTTGAGCTATTAACTGCTTAAATTCGTTGAGTCTGAGGAAAGTTATGCGTGCAGAATCAACTTTACATTCAATTTTTTCAAGATTTTCCTTTACTCAAACCTCTATAACTAGAGTTCTAATTAATGTAGGCTGTTGACACAAGTCTAAGAACACTCAGTGGATCAAGTTCTTTCTTTTGAGCTATTAACTGCTTAAATTCGTTGAGTTTGAGGAAAGTTATGCGTGCAGAATCAACTTTACATTCAATTTTTTCAAGATTTTCCTTCACTCAAACCTCTATAACTAGATTTCTAATTAATGTAGGCTGTTGACACAAGTCTAAGAACACTCAGTGGATCAAGCTCTTTCTTTTGAGCTATTAACTGCTTAAATTCGTTGAGTTTGAGGAAAGTTATGCGTGTAGAATCAACTTTAATCAGTTTCCCCCCGGGGGAAACGGGTGGGAAACCATTTCCCACCCGTTTCGGGTTAAAAACACGTTTACGAGCTTAACTAAGCTTCAAATTGCTTCACGGTGAAGAAATTCTACATATGGGGACTAGAGTCGAATACTAAAAAATCAATATCTGCGAATTTGGAATTTTCGATTTTAAAGGGGGAAAAAGGGGGAAAGTAGATTTGGAGGAGAGGGGAAAGGGGGGAAATTAGTTTGAGAGGGAAATCCGTTCTAGACACACACATGTAGCACCTCATTTTAAAGGTCTTGAAATTTCATGTCGATTGGGGATGTTTGTATACAGTATAATGCGACCCCTGGTGGTAAAAAATGGAACTAAGTGATTTTGGAACTAAGTGAAATGGAACTAAGTGATCTTGGTATTTCCTCACCGTTGGTGATGTTCGTACAGAACAAACTGCGCCCCCTGGCGGTGGAAAGTGCAACTAAAGGATTTTACAGTTGACACCACCATGTGACACCTTATTTGAAAGGTCTTGGAAATTCAAGGTGATTGGTGATTTTCGTATAGAACATACTGTGCTCCCTGTTGGAGGAAAGTGGATTTTGCAGTGCGTAAGTAGCATGCCTGCTATACGGTGCCGCAGCCACAGGCAGCGGTAACACGAGTCAGAGGTTCGTTCGGTTCAAGGTTAATTTTTGAGAATTTTTTCATGTTAATAGCTGTCTGCATATACGTGCCACAGGCACTGGGATACGAACCCGAGTTCCGTTCTGTTTGAAGTAATTTTTATTTGTTACAGATAATGATTATTATTATTATTATTATTATTATTTTCTTTTTTTTTTTTGTGATCTTTTCATTTAAAAATAGAAATTCAAACAAAATCGAGTTAAAGATCTAAAACCATACAAATTTAAGGTGCATTTAAGGTTATTATCATGGGCCCGGGCAACACCGGGTGGGTTCTTTCGGTTGCAGGTTAATTTTTGGGAATTTTTTTTTACGTTATTAGCGGCTCACGTATGTGCTGCCACAGACACCGGTGTCACAAGACTGAGTTTCGTTCGGTTCGAGGTAATTTTTTTGTTACAGCTGATTATTTTTTCGCGTTGCCTTTATTTAAAAATAGAAATTCAAACAAAATCGAGTTAAAGATATAAAATCATACAAATTTAAGGTTCAATTAAGGTTATTATCATGGGTACAGGCAACGCCGGGTTGGTCAGCTAACATGTAGCCTTAGTATTAAAAGAAACAGAAAATAAAAGATAGCAACTGTTTTATTTGGAGTCAGTTTGACGTCACATTGACAGTACTTTGTAGAAAGTGATGTCATACATAGTATTTTAATTTATAACCATTTTTCCGAATTTCTTTTTTTTTAAGTGAAATGTTGTAAATTAAATTAGATGTTTTAACTTGAAATACATTTAAATAATGATTTAATAAATAATTTAATGATATAATTAATAAACGATTTTTGAAACATTACGGTCAATAAAGTGACCGTCGAAGTCGACGGGGTCCAGCTAGTTAATTATGAAATAAAACAAAGTTTTTTGCAGAAGGTATTGTCTTTGCATTTCAACTTATCTGAATGACTACAGCTGACTTTCGTATAACGAGCTACAAAACACAACCAAATTATAGTGACTGGTTATACAGCGCGATAAACAGTTCCGTTTAGCGCGTAAGACAAATTTAACATTTTCACACATTTAATCAAATTTTTGATTCCTCTAAGACGTAAATGACTTATATTTTTCTTCTTAAATATTATATATATATATATATATTTACAAAAATGTAGATAGCAAGATAAATTAATAATAGAAATAATAAAGATAATAATAATAATATCGATAAAAATTTAAAATATTAATAATATTTAACAAAAAAGAATTTATCGATTTTTAGTGGGTGTATTTTTATTTTATACAGTAAGCCCCGCATGAAAGTCTTTCTATAAAGTGTTACATTTAATTTGAGGCGTACAAACCTGCAATATATGATATTAAAAATGATAGATAACAAGATTTAAACAAAGAATTAATGGTAAAAATCTAGGAAAGGATATTTATTTTCAAGAAAAAGGAGATACTGTTCAAACGCATTCTTGTTTTGAGTAATAAGTCACGCCTTTATATGTTTCTCTAAAACATTAAATTATTTAACAAATTTATGATTAAATAACTGAAATTTTGTCATCAACGATCGAAACGGTAAATTTCATTCTAACGCTCTGTAAAGAGTCAAGTAAAATAAAATTAAGAGAAAACGTTTTTTAAAAAGTATTATTTCAGAAAAAGCCAAAGGATGGGGTTTATTATTCTTTTTTAATGCCATCAAAATTTCCCGCCTGCAATGCGTTAATTTTACAAAAAATATGTTAATTTGTATCGTAAGCATCGAAACCTTACTTAGAAAACAATTAATTATAATAAATAAATAAATTAATTAATTAATTTCAAAAATTTCAAAATGGCACTGAACTGGCATAAATTGGTCTGATAATGTATGTCTCATATAACGCGATCCCGCGTTACTGTACTTGAATTCTTAATTATGAAAAGTGTAAGATCACTATCTATATCTTTAAAAAGTTTAAAATTCTTTTTCTGTAATAAATGTGAATTTTACACCGTGATTAGAATTAATCGAAAATAAATAACATTGCACTTTGTTTCAATGATAGATTTTATTGTTGTGGTGTCGTGGAACTGTGATGGCATTCCAGGTAAAATTCTTGAGCTCAGGGAAACTATAAAGGAGCTTAACACTGATATTATACTCCTGCAAGAAACACATCTCCGACCTGGAATTAGCTTCAAAATTCCAAATTACACCATTATTAGGAATGATTATATTAATCTAAATTCTCATAGAACTATTAGAGGCACCGCCATTGGCGTTAAAAATAATCTTAATTTTACCCCCTTTTCCTTACCGGCGCTCGAACTTGTCAATGCGACTGGTATTACTCTTATGCTCCCTGGCACTCCTCATTTGACCTTTTTCTCGGTTTATGCTCCTAATTGTGAAAATCCTATTACTGTTGGTAATGATATTGAAGCACTTCTCCACTCTGATTTTAATACTTTTTTAATTGGTGACTTTAATGCTCGTCACACTCATTGGAACTGTGCTTCTATTAATGGTTATGACATTCGCATCAATCATATTATTGAAAATTCGGCTGCGGACATTCTGTTTCCTGACTCCCCCACCCATTTCACTTCTCATAGCAGTAGCACCATTGACTTTGGTCTTTTCATGGGATTTAATTATGAAAAATATATTGAATCACTTTCTGCTCTTTGCTCTGATCATAATCCCATTAAAATTACTCTGCGAATTCACACCCCCAGGGACCCCCCCTATCTCATTAAGAAAATTAATTGGTCTAAGTATTTTAATATTCTCAATGACATCCCCCCCCCCAATTTTCCCCCCATCAATAGTACTAACGATATTAACCTCTTGGTGGACCAAATTACTTCTCAAATTAAAAGTGCTATTGAAGGTGCTACCTCTAATGTTACTAGTAACGATTATTTCAAAACTGATCCTAATGTTCGTAGTCTCATCACCAAGAAAAATCGTGCCAGACGTGTTTGGCAACGCACGCGTAGGCCAGCTGAAGCTCTACAAGAGCTTAAAAATTATCTCTTTAAAAAACGGCAATTAAATTGGAAAAATTACTTAGAAAGTCTCTCTCCTGAGGACTGTTCCATTTAGAAAGCCGCCAAGAGGTTTAAGAACAAAGCTAATATTTTCCCCCCTATCCTTATTCCAAATTCGAATGGTTATGCGTACTCCAATGACCAAAAAGCGGATGTCATTGCCATCCAGTTTGAAACTCAATTTCAGGGTAATCCCATTACTGATTACGATACCGAGAGAGAGGTCAATGACAAAGTTAAAAATTTCTTGAGTTCTGAAGTTACTGCCCCACCCTCCAGGCTCACCGATACTGACGTCATCTCTGAAATTCTCAAGCTTAAAAATAAAAAATCCCCAGGCATCAGCACGATCACTAATGAAGCACTCAAGAATCTTCCACGCTCTTTTATTCCTAAAATTACCCATATAATTAATAATATTTTAAATTATTGTTATTTCCCTCATTCCAGGAAGACTGCTATTATTGCCCCAATCCTTAAGGCTGACAAACCCCCCGAAAAGGCCTCCAGCTACAGACCCATCTCCCTACTAAATTCTCTCAGTAAACTTACCGAGGTCTTTATTGCTCGACAAATTAATGATTTTCTTGAGGAAAATAACATTATTGTGCCAGAACAATTCGGCTTTATGAATAATCTTTTGGCCACTCATCAAGTATATCGTCTTGTCGAGCATATTACCACCAGTAAAATTCAGAAGAAAATTACAGCCGCAGTCTTCCTTGACATCGAAAAAGCGTTTGACAAGGTCTGGGTACCCGGTCTTATTTTCAAATTAATTAATTACAACTTCCCTCCCCCACTCATTAAACTTATTTTCTCTTATTTACAGGACCGTAATTTCCATGTTAGGGTTTTTGACAAACTTTCTGATAATTATTTTGCCCCGTATGGTCTCCCTCAGGGTTCCAAAATTTCTCCTAAACTCTTTAATATTTTTATTAACGATATGCCCCATTACCCTCATACTCAATTGGCTATTTATGCAGATGACACCTGCATTTTTGCGGCAAACAGAAATAGAAGATATGCTATTGCGGCAATCTCCAAGCATCTTAATATTTTAACCCATTGGTTTCAGAAATGGAGAATTGCCATTAACTATTCAAAAACGGAGGCCATTCTTTTTTCGGCTATGAGCCAATCAAATAGGGATAAATATCAAATTAAATTCAATAACCACCTAATTCCATGGTCCAACCATTGTAGATACTTAGGAATTATTATTGACCAGAGACTTACATTCCATCAACACATCTCAAACTCGCGTACTAAGTTCCGACGTGCTAAAAGTCTATTATATCCCCTAATTGCTCGGAACAGTGATTTATCAATTAGTAATAGAATGCTCCTTTATGCTTCCCACCTCCGTCCTCTTTTAACTTATGGATCACCTGTGTGGTCATTTGCATCCAAAACTAATATTGATCTGCTTCTTAAAAGCCAAAATGCCACTATTAGGCAAAATTTCAACCTACCTTACTATATCCATAATTATCAAATGTACCGCGAAATTAAATTCTCGCGCCTTGAAAATTTTATACAACACCTTAATATTAACTTCCATGAACAATTAGAATCTATTAATAATCGTGCTTTAAACACTCTTGATGTGTATGACCACACGGGTCCTTCTAACAAACGCCGCCCTAAGAGCGGCATTGTCTTAACTTCCCGCCTCTAGTTTTTCGTTGTTTTCTCGTAAAAAAAAATTAAATTAAAAAATTTAAATTTAAAAAAAAAATTCCCAAAAATATTTGCTCTATGTTCGTAATGCTATACTTAATCTCTCTCTTATCACTCGATATTTTATTTTATGTTCTTCTTTTTATTGTCTTTTTGAGCTCAGAATTTGTTCTTTCTTTCTGTCCGTTTTTTTTTTTTTTTTTTTTTTTTTTTTTTCGTTTGTGTGTGTGTGTGTGTGTGTGTGTGTGTGTTTGTGTGTGTGTGTGTTGTAAGCCATCATGATCCTAACTCATTCCAGCTCCATCTTCTGGTTCGCTGAGGTGTGGGGTCACCAATGGACCCCGGGAACTCAGCACTCATCCAACGCTCCAACTGCTGCATGATAGATTTTATAAACTATATATATATATGCGGGATGGAACACGGGCGCCGAATTCAAACCACTATCAATGTAAGAAAATTTTCTGCTTCTTAAATCAACGATATCATAGTTAAAGAAATTTCTTAAACAAATACCGATATGAATTCTGCGCCCGTGTTCCATCCTTGATATATATATATATATATCTGCCACCATTTGATTCTACATTGAAAAACGTTTAATAAAAATTAAGTATTTTATTATGTTACATTAGGCGATAAAATTTAAGTAACATAAAGCTTACAAACAGTACATTAAACAAATGCAAAAATATGACTACAAGATTAAAACAGAAAATTCGTGGTAAAAAATCTTATAAAAATTACTAAATATCAATAATTATAATAGTAAAATAATAATAAACGATTATCGAATGCGTATTGCTATTTTAAACAAGAAGCCTCGCCTTACCGTGTTTTCTAAAACATGACATTTAACACTTAAAGGTCGGGCCACGTAAATGTACGTCATTATGTTATGACTGCCTCAGACGGGCAATGTATTTTATGTTTGCTGTGTTAAAGGGTTACGTAAAAGAGTTATTGACTATGATATGTCAATTCTGAAAGATCCACTTCGTAAGAGGGATGTATTATAAAATATCACATTCATAAGGACTAGTAGACACGTAAATAGAAACATTATACAATTTTATTCAAAAATAGTACTTATTCAATAAAACTGCAACTCACATATGTACATGTTTAATTAATTCTTTTAAAATTTCCGGAAACCGGGACAAACAGAGAAATTACAACCCATCTGTTAACACTTTCACGACTGCTGACGTAGATTCACGTCATTTGGAAATCTGTAACTTCGCCAGTAGGCGTTTCATTTACAATTTGAATGTTGCTATATTTGTTTAAAATATTCCTTATATTCATATTTGTCAAACTAAAATACTACGGATACAAATACTTTCATTAGAAAGAGTATAATTATTATGCATATTCATATGTAATATAAATATGTATACAGAAGGTTTGTTCTGAAATAATGTAGCTTGAACGAATAACGCCCAGAGGTGGAACATGCTCTTAAAAAGACAAAAACATGCGGTCTCAAAAGTGTTAACTGTTAACTTGTGGTGTACGAACGTTACAATACTCAAATAAAAAAAAAAAAAAAGAAAGAAAAAAAAAAAAAAATAACAGGGTTAAAACAGTATTTTTGAGGTAAAAAACTAGGGAAAGTTATTTAATATTTAAGAAGAAAGACTTTCCCCTTTCCACCTACTTTTTTCACACCAATAATTTTTCAGAGTACTTTTCTTCTTATTTATTCTTAAATACATTTGACGAGAATTACTCTAAAAATTAAGTGGTCTACAAAAAGGGCCGGAACTAAACCATCTGTGGGTTAGTATGGCAAGTATGCCTAACGTATTAGGATCGGATATGTTCCTATCTTGTAACGTGAGCCACGCCTTTACACATTTTTCTAAAACATTACATTATAAAATAAAATGACTTTACATATTCGCAATAAAATCATTTAAGTTAAGTCTTCATCAATCGATGTAGTAAATGACATTGAGGTTTATGCATACCAGCGAGGCATATAGAGTTAAATGCGAATATGTGAAAATATTTTTTTTTTTTTTTCTATTTTAATCATTGTATCAGATATTTAGAGGGCGGAGCTCGTTTTCTTTTGGAATTCTTCCACAATCTCTCGCCTTTTCTGCGATAATTTTACGAAAGTAGGCCAATTTGCATAATAAAAATCAAAATGTTGCTTAGAAAACAATAACAATCACATAAAAGTAAAATAAAATAATTTTCCGCCTGATTATACACAGATAATAGAGACGATACAAATTATAAGAAGTGATGGCCCCTTAACCACAATAAAAAATGAAATATTACTTAACTCGAAGATCAATGTTAGGAATGCGCTGTAAATTTGGAAATCCGTGATCTGGATAATGCCTGTTCTATTCCTGCAAAAATTAACATAAGTCATAATTCCTAATTTTTTCGAATATGAATTTATTGATAACTTTCATAATTCAAAAAATGCTTTTCAATCAAAAAAATGCATGAAATATGTTTGCGTCACTTCATTCTAACGTATTAAAAAAAAAAAAAAAAAAAAAAAATAGAGAAGTTGAATTTTTCGGAAAGATATGAATTGATGTTTTTCATATTCATTTAACATTAGCAACCCCATATTTTGACAGCTTATAACTCATGAAAAATTGAGTGAAATATATAAACTTTATTATTTTTAACGATAATTTCATCCAAATAAATCGAAAACAATATTAAAAATGTCGGTTACCATTCAAAAAAATAAAGTTGATGGCGGTTTTCATATGCGGACGGCACCGTAAGTAAAATCTAACTATACCGTTATAAACTGAATGTTTTATTAAATCGGTAATCATTGATTAGTACAATATGCATGTTTCGACGATAATTTACAGCAAAATTATACGGAGGGATTTTTTTTTTTTTTTTTTTTCTTCTGATTTTACATGTACAGTTGAAAAGTAATACATCATATACAATGTATTTCAAAATAATTTAAAATGAAACAAATTAAACACATTGCGTTTTCAGAAAAGTACTTTAAATATTCTGTTATTTAACTGGAAAATCCCTAAAAAACAGAATATTTTTATGTAAATATCCGTCTCCCCTTGATTGTGCCAGTAACATACATTAAAATCACTACTCTAGGGAAAAGTACCTGCACCTGACAACTTTCGGGTAGTATTTGTCTTCTTATTTAATCCTAATCATATTTGAAGAAAATTCCTGTTTAAAAAAATTGGTGTACTAAAAGGGTGCCATATAAAAAAATACATATACTATGGAATATTAATTAAAATCGTAGAGGTACGTACATAATCAGCTATTCTAGAGCTGCAAATTTTAAATCTCATAAGGGGAGTGACCACACTGTGCGCGTATATGAAAGCGGAAATATTAACACTTTCGCGATTGCATGTTTTTGACTTTTTGACAGTAAGGTCAGCCTGTGGGGGCGTTATTCTCTACAGGGATGGAACACGGGCGCAGAATTCATACCGGAATCCGTTTAAGAAATTTCTCTACCTATAATATCGTTGATTTAAGAAGTAGAAAATTTTCTTACATCGATAGTGGTATGAATTCTGCGCCCGTGTTCCATCCCTGCAGCTATAATATTTCAGAAAAAAAAAAAAAAAAAAAAAAAAAAAAAATCTATATTATTATTCAGGTTCATATTACAATTGGATATACAATGCAATTTTACTCTTTCTAATCAAAGTATTTGTATCCATAGCATATTGGTCGTAAAAATATGAATATTGTGTATATTAAGAAATAAATAACATACAAATTGTAAAAGAAATGCCCACTGGCGGAGTTACAGAATTTCAAATGACGTGAATCTACGTCAGCGATCGCGAAAGTGTTAACACTTTCACGACCGCATGTTTTTGTCTTTTTGACAGTAAGGTCCGCCTATGGGCATTATTCTCCCAAGTTACAATTTTTCAGAACAAAATTTACTGATTTCAAGTTTATATTACAAATGGATATACATTATAATCATACTCTCTCTAATCAAAGTATTTGAACAATTGTCATAGCTGCCAATATTTTAATTTATTCCGGAGTAATTTTAGCCCTGCCTCTATTTCGTACCACTTTTTTTTTTTTTTTTTTTTTTTTTTGTAAGTAATATTTTCTTATTATATCGAAGTTATTTATTGAAGAAAATTTTTGTGTAAATAAAGTGGTGCGAAATAAAGGCAGGGCTAAAAGCACTCCGGAATAAATTAAAATATTGACAGCTATGGATAGTATATTGATTGTACAAATATGAATATTGTGTATACTTTTAAGAAGCCAATGAGATACAAATTGCGAAAGAAACGCCCACTGGTGGAGTTACAGATTTTCAAATGACGTGAATCTACGTCAGCGGTCGCGAAAGTGTTAAAAAAAAAAATAAAAAATAAAAAATGCTTATAGAAAAGAAGTAAAAAAATTATTTTGGCATAATAAATATTTTAAATTCATTTAATCTTATCTAATACATTAATAAATAGGATTGTGTCAGTGCTGCACGCTGTATTTAATGTGAGCAACGGATGTATACCACGAGCGTGATAAACACTGTATTATATCAGTTTATTAGCCTCCGGGATTCTAAATAATGAAGTTAGTTTAATAAAGTATCAATTTGTACGTCAGAAATATAAAATTTATTTGTTATTTAAAATTTATTTATTGTGTAAGCAAAACAATTTAGCTTGTGTTCTGGATTTAGTTATGGATTTTAAGCACCTGTTCTTCCAAATTATTTTGATTTTTCAACCATTTTTATATTTCCAGTACCACAATAAGTTATTTCTTTTCTTTTCTTTCAAATTTTGTAATTTAGGCAAAAATAATATAATTAATTTAATGCGTTATCAAAGAGTATATTGAGTATGTGTAATGATTTGTTAAACGTTTTAAAAAAATTTGCACTGAAATGCGTTCATTAACACATTGGCGTCGGGTATATTCCTATTTTAAATTATAAGCCCCACCTTTTTGTGTTCTTCTAAAACCTGATATTATATAAGAAAATTATTTTACGTATATGGGATAAAATTATTCAAATTTTATCATTGGCAATCGATGAATTAAATGCCCCTGGAATATGTACAATGGCGGAACTTTAAGTGTTAGACACGAATGCGTAAAATATTTTCCTAAAATAGAGTATTTTTTTAGATGAACGCCTCGTTTTGCTTAAAAAACGTATTTTTACGAACCCTCAAACAATGTGTTAAATTAAATTAAGTTATGCTCTTCTGTTCTTCATTTCTGCTGCTTCCAGAATAATTAGAGGAAATCCATATTATATTTTGCAAAGAACGTTATACTTTTGTAAAATTCTCCTTCACGATAATTTTGCAATGCCAACCAGGTAACATTGGCACAGGAACAATAAATGATGCCTCATTTGTCAAAATGCTGCAATAAAAATATTAAACAGAGACTTTAATACCTACACCAGAAATCTTTCAAACTAAATGTATTATAACAAGTTGTTATGGACTTTACCGTTTACCAATTACATGTAAATATTAAGAGTAGTGAATTCGGAATTAGCTCGGGTTTGCTGTTTGAAAATGAGAGCAGTTACGTCACGTGACGTGAGTTTTCTTTGGTATAGTGTGAGAATATACACTGATGGAAAAAAATATCCCAACAACAAGAAAAAATTATTGTACAGTAATGAAATATCAGCAATACATTTGTCTAGGTAACATATTTAATTGATTAAAGTTTCAAGATCACAGGTAGAGCCATTTCAAATGTGAAATGTTGGTACATTAGTAACCGGTGTAACCGCCAGAATTTTGAATGCAATCATGCAAACGTGCATGCATTGTGTCGTACAGGTGTTGGATATCAGTTTATGGGATGGAGTTCCATGCCTGTTGCACTTGGGCGGTAAATGCAGGGACGGTTAATGCTGGTTGTGGATGACGCTGGAGTTGTCGTCCAATGATGTCCCATACGTACTCGATTGGAGAAAGATCTGGTGATCTAGCAGGCCAAGGCAACATGTCGACACTGTGTAGAGCATGTTGGGTTACAACAGCGGTATGAGGGCGAGCGTTATCCTGTTGGAAAACACCCCCTTGAATGATGTTCATCACAAAAGGTTGTATCACTAGACTGACGTACAAATTTGAAGTCAGGGTGCGTGGGATAACCAAGAGAGTGCTCCTGCTGTCATACGAAATTGCTCCTCAAACCATAACTCCAGGAGTAGGCTCTGTGTGTCTAGGCCGCAGACAGGTCGGTAGCAGGCGTTCACCTGGCCTCCTTCTAACCAACACATGGCTATCACTGCGACCAAGGCAGAACCGGCTTTCATCAGAAAATACAACAGATCTCCACTCCGTCCTTCAATGAGCTCTAGCTTGACACCACTCACGTCGCAAAAGGCAGTGGTTTGGAGTCAGTGGAATGCACGCTACAGGGCGTCTGGCTCGGAGCTGTCATTGAAGTAACCCATTTGTAACAAATCGTTTTGTCACTGTGGTGCCAACTGCAGCTCGAATTTCAGCTGCAGACGCAGTACGATTAGCCACAGCCATTCGCCGCACACGGCGGTCTTCCCTCTCAGTAGTGCCACGTGGTTGCCCGGAACCCGGTCTTCTTGAGGCAGTACCTTCCCTTGACCACTGCTGCCAACACTCATGCACAGTGGATACATTCCTGCCAAGTCTTTCTGCAATATCGAGGAAAGAAAACCCACCTTCTCGTAGCCCTACTACACGACCTCGTTCAAACTCAGTGAGCTGTTGATAATGGCTTCTACGTCTTCTTAGAGGCATCCTTGACTAACATTAACCCACTACGTGAAATCTCAACTGTAAATAACGATCACGAACCTTACAGCGCTTATTTAAAGCAAACCTCATTTGCATGTTCATAGTGTCGCTACTAGCGCCACACTTCTGCGCGTAGCTCGAAATTTGAAACGACGCCATCTTTCAGATGCATAAACACGCCTACCAAATTTCGTTTATCTAGCACAGCTCCTTCCTGGTGTTGGGTTTTTTTTTTCCATCAGCGTATCAAAGAATTTTTACTAAGATAAGAAGGCCAGCTGCAGCCGCCTGGCGGAGTTTATAGTGTGCCTGTACACGAAGATAAGTTACAGGATGACAAGGGAAGTATGAATCAGTAAAATTGCTATTGAAACCAAACCAAGATTCAATCAAAGAGCGTGGTCGAAAACATTGGGTACCGTACAAATTTGCTACAACAACTCCCATGGGGGTGAGATATGCCCTCTATTAGTTTTAGTTTTTTCTATAAAAGCCAACAAAACACACATCGTTGTGTGAACGGATGGTGCAGTGCTAGCGTGCATGACTTCGTGTACGGAGGTCCTGGGATCGAGTCCCGCAAGGGCGTTTTGTAATTTTTTCAATTTTTTTTTCTATACGTTTTTAATTAAATTAAATTATTAATTTAAGAGAAAATATTTATTGCATTAAGAGGATTTTTTTTTTTTTTTTTTTTTTTGAGTATTCCAATTAATAAAATATTGAGAATGAATTTTAGAAATGCATTTTATTATTTTTTATTTTACAAAAAAGAAAACTATGTTTGAAGCTGCGAATATAGCTTCTAATTTATAACAATTATGATTAAAAGTAGAAAATCATGAAACCATAAGTATTTTTCACAATTTGAACAAAAAATATAACAAGACTGATCACAATTATTTGAATTTCAATTTTGTTCGCCGTCAATTATTGTTCATCACGAACATTTTGTCACATATTTGGCTTTTCGTCGATATTACTTGATTTGTAAAATTCATATTTACCCAGATTTTGAATTTTTTTTTAGATGTAAATTAATTATGATATAGTAAAATCATTTTGAGAAAATTTGTCATTGTTTTCAATATGTCAGTTCTTCAGTCAGTTCTTCCAACACCACGTTAATTTGACAGCTGTTTAATGAAATATTTGAAATAAAAGTTAAATGCGACGTCGAATAGTTAAGCAACAGGCAGGGGTGGCGCCAGCTAGGGGGCCTGGGAGGGGCACAGGCCTCCCCGTCGGGGAGTCCGTGACCCTCATCGGGGCATACTCCTAAAATCTGTCGGGGAAAAAAATACAAAATTTTCAGTTTTTCTCCTTTTAGCAGCATTTTTCTTTCCTTTTACAAACTTGGAGCATTCCAGTTTTTGCATTCTATATTCAATAGAAGAAAGCATTGGATTCCTAAAAATTTTCAGCTTCCGGTTTTCCTTGAATATACACGTTCTGAGAGGTCCAAAACACATTTTGACCATGATATTTTTAGAAAATGTCTGTCTGTGTATCTGTGACAAAAATTTTGTTCTAACTGGATCTCAAAAGCTACTGCACAGAACTACATATAAATTTGTATGTAGTTGCATCATGACATAAATTAGTGTGTATTAACTTTTTGTCGAAATAGCTTTATAGGTGGCGCTGCTGTACTGCAATTTCTTTCATTTAATGGAAGGCTATATCTCACGTTCTATTTTGCTTAATCAAATAAATCTTGATATGTGAGAATGCCATTATGAAACATCGGGTTGATTTAATTTAGGTGCATATTGGCCGATAAGTTGCGCTGCTTTGCTGCTATTTTTCCCGAGAAGATGAAAGCTATATCGCAGTTTCTATTCTATATTATTGTAGTATATCACAGGACTAATATGAAACATTATGTGGAATCAGTTTCAGTGCAAATAGCCAGATAGGTGACGCTCCTGTGCTTCAATTTTTTCCGTGAATGGGAAGGCTATATATCAGATTCTATCGTATGTAATTACATAAAACTTGTTATATGGGAGGGCCATTTTAAAACAATGTACTGAATCAATTTAGGTGCATATGAGCTGATAGGTGGAGCTGCTGTTCTGTAATTACTCCGCGAATAGGAAGACAACATCTATTGAAAGGCCACCTATCTGAAGAGCCAATTTTCTGTCGCACGATAGGTGGCCTCCTGAGAGAAATTTGACTGTATATATACAATCAGTAACAAAAGTGTCCGAACACTAGCAAAAATTTCTATGTAAAAAAAGTACACTTCATACGGTTTTGTTAAATAAAGCAGAGCTGCCAACCTAATCCGGCAAATTGTTAGTACCGCCACTTTTTCTACACCACAACTTATTTTTAGAGTATTTTTCTACTTAATCCATCATAGATACATTTGAAGAGAATTGCTCTAAAAATTTAGTGGTGTAGAAAAAGGGGCGTTTTTCAATAGGCGTTAACAATTGTCTGATTAGGTTGGCAGCTCTGAATAAAGCCTTGTCAAATCCTGCTCTTAGTCAGTGAAAGAACATGATTAGATAAGGATTTATTTAACAAAACAGTATTAAGTGTATTTTTTTTACATAGGAATTTTTGCAGTGTTCGGACACTTTTGTTACCGACTGTACCTGTGATCAACGGATACGAAGATTAATTTTTTCTTAAGAATTTTCCTTCAGGCAATCTGCACATATTTTTTTCTGTGGAAAGAAAATATTATACACTCAGAGAATGGCAGGATGACCTGCAAAACCACGAGGAGTACTAACAAATGGAATGGTACAAATATTAACAGTAATATTATTAACAATATTGCAGTTTTTGATAAATATCCATATAATAAACTCTCTCTATATAGTGCCCCCCTGTCGGGGAGGTGGTGTCCCCCCGTCGGGAAATTTCTGGTGCCACTACTGGCAACAGCTGTTCACTATTCAGGATTTTTCATGCAAAAAATTGCCTGAATAAATAATACAACTGAGAGCAAACGATTAACTCTTGCTATTAGTGTCGTCGTTGAAAAATAGTAATTCATAATTTATATAAAACAATCATTAACAAAATTTTATCTGAATGTAATCATTAACAAAATTTTACCTAAATATAATATAAAAGTATTTCCCGTTAAATTATCAATTTCTTTAAATTTAATAAATAAATAAATAAATTGGTTACAAATAAAAAAATATTAAATTGTCCGCTCTGAAAAAAAAAAAAAAAAAACTTGTTTTAATATGATTAATATTTTCTTTTAAAATAATGATTTAATTTTATTAATAATGTCAAAAATAAATATTTCAGTTGAAATACAAAAAATAAAACACAAAACGCCCTTGCGGGGACTCCATCCCACGATCTCCGTATCCGAAGTCAAGCCCACTAGCACTACACCATCCGTTCACACTACGCTGCCTGTTTTGTTGGCTTTTATAGATATAACTAAAACCAATAGAGGACATATCTCACCCCCATGGGAGTTGTTGCAGCAAATTTGTACGGTACCCAATGTTATCGACCATGCTCTTTAATTTAAGGTTGGTTTGGTTTCAATAGCAATTTTACTAATTCATACTTCCCTTGTGAGCTAGCGAAAGTTCGTTGTTTGTCGACAGATTCTGTTCTCTTCAGCGGTCGTGCAGGATTTTGAATTTTTTACGTTTTAATCATTAATTACATTTCATCATCAGCTTTTCATCCTCATTCGGTATTTATCATTAATCCTTTTTAACCATTATTAATCATGTTAATACTTTAATTATGTATTTTTTTTTTTTTTTTTTTTTTTTAAGATCATTATTTGTTCCGTTGCGTAGAATTTAGGGCAGCAACTATTCATTTATGTATTAATATTTAATTCCCGAGAACTTTAAAAATATTTTCTAATTAATCGTAAATAAGTGTAGAAAAAAATTAAAATATACATTTAAATATTGAAGCAGTTTTTTTAAATAATAATTTATAGTAAAATTAATAATTGTTTTATTAAATGTTATCAAATAATAATAATTTTCATAATGCTATTCATTTACCTGACACATTTATTTTTTAAATATCTGTAATTTACATATTTTATTTATAAAACGATATTAAAAGAAATCTTTAAAATATGAAATAAGAATAATTTTATCAGTACATATTGATATATATATGTGTAAATGTCTGAAACAAATAATGATTTATAATACAATTCCTAAATATTCTACTTATTTAAAATATTTTTAATAGAAATACAAATATATATATACAGTCAACCAAAAAAAAAAAAAAAAGAAAGAAAGAAAGAAAAAAGAAAGAAAGAAAAGAAGAAGAAAATGAAAAAGGCTTTTAATTGTACAATAAATAAGGCTAAAAGCTATAATCATTGGGAAAGTGATGCAAAGAACTTATTCTATAGGATAGTATAAGTTCTTTGTTCAATGCAAGCAAGATAGTGAAAATAAAACACAGCGACCGTACGCCCATAGCCTCCTTAACTAGATGCCTGTCGCGTAGCTCGAAAACTAGGCAACAGTTGAAGCGGTAGACAGCGCCACCTAGTACAATTTTCGCGACTTTTTTATTCAAGAGCCACCAAAAATTTTTAAAAGCGGGATATGATATATATAAAAGGCGAATAGAATCGAAGAAACATCGATTTCATATAGCATGCATCACTTCTTTAAATTATAGGTGACAGTTGAATAAAAAAGTCCCATAATCTGTACTAGGTGGCGCTGTCTACCGCTTCAACTGTTGCCTACTTTCTGAGCTACGCGACAGGCATCTAGTTAAGGAGGCTATGGTACGCCATTCGACAGTGCCATTTCCCTGTAAAGTTGCTTTTGGTGTATGGTAATTCTATCAAGTCACGTCATTAGATTAGATGAATTTACATTATCGCTACGGAAGCAAACCTTCTTTCCGATAGTATAAGTTCTTTGGAATAAATAATATTTTCACTGGACAACTCTCATTCAAGTTATACTCTAGTAAATATATTTATAATGTGTTAGTATTTACAACAAAAATGTTAAAAGTAGTTACGTCAAAGTATATACGCCAAAAGTATTAAAAATAAATTGTTTTGGGAAAAAATACAATTTACAGTAGTAGTAATAGGCATACTAACATTATTATATATTCCGCAGTATTTCTAGTACCTGCCCTTTTTTCATACTATATTTCTTGATAGGTGTTTTTCTTCTTGCGTAATTATAATTATGTAATGGCGAAAATTCCAAAACAAATAAAGTGGTTGAAAATATAAGGGTGTACTAACGCAGAAAAATATTTTAAACATTTTGTTATTTAACTGAAATCCTTTTCCGCCCCTTGTTTAGACCAAAAACATATCTTAAAATGCTTACTCTAGGCGGAAGAACCTACATCTGGCAACTTTCGAATAGTATTTGACTTATTTGCTACTAAAATTCTGTATTAAAAAAAAAAAAAAAAAAGTGGTGTACATATTAAAAGAATGCCCATACAAAAAATAAATATACAACGGAAAATTACTAAATATACTGCTGAATAATAACTAAAATGTTGGCAGGTACGTATTAGTTAAGCTATTCTAGAACTGTAAGTCTTAAAACCCGTAAGGGGTGTGACCACACTCAATGGGTTGTGCGAGGTTACGAAAAAGGAAAGATTAAAGAAAATGTGCTTATAGAAAAGAGGAACAAAATTCATTTTGACATAATAAATATATCAAATTTATTTATTTTGAGATAATACATTGATAAATAAAATTGCTTCAGTGCTGCAAGATGTATTTAATGTTACCAACGCGTGTATATTAAGAGCTTGAGGAACACTGTATTATATCACTTTAAAAGCCTTCCTGATTTTAAATAAGGAATTTAGTGGTTCAGGAAGTTCGTTAGAGACCTTTAAAATAGTTTAATAAAGAATCAAATTGTATATCAGAAATATTGCATGACTTAAAAATTATTTATCGTTGAATATTGATTCTATAAGCAAAAAAGTTTAGAATGCTTACTAAGGATTGTGTTGGGCCTGATTTTTCATAATAATTACTTGGAACTAGTTCTGTTCTGTAATACGTTTATATTATTCAACAAGAAAAACAGGAGCGCTCGTAAATATTGTTTTCTAAAAATTTGAATTCTATGAACTTTATTTTGATTATTTTGATTTTAAACCATTTTTAAGTTTCTCAGGGTGTCGACAGTCAAAATTTTTTTCCTGATCCTTCTATCAATAGCTTTTTTTCGGAAATTTTAGTAGTAAGTTTGAAGGATTAATTGGGTAAAAAATTGCTAGATAAATATACTAGCGACACCTGAACTGGCGGATTTTTTACTCAATAATCATCAATAATTTTTAAATGCAACGTTTGCCAAATCATCTCGAAGGTCAATAGTCTTTTATGAATATCAAATTCTCAATATTATTCGCGATTATTGAATAAAAAAATCCACCAAATCTGGCAAAACTGCTGGTGAAATCAGGGAAGAAATTTCGACTGTCCACACCCTATTGTAGTACACCTACAAGTCATTTTCCTTATATTTCAAATTCGGTAATTTAAGCAGAGATATTCTAATTAATTTACTGCGTTATCAAAGAGTATATTGTGTGTGTGGAATGATTTGTACAACGCTTTCAAAAATTTTACACTGAAATGCTTTCATTAAAATATTGTCGTCGGGTATATTCCCATTTTAAATGGTAAGCTCCGCCTTTTTGTTTTCTTCTAAAACATTACATTATTAATACTTTCGCGACCGCATGTTTTTGTCTTTTTGACAGTAAGGTTTGCCTGTGGGCGTTATTCTCCCAAGTTACAATATTTCAGAACAAAATTCTCTATATTCAGATTCCTATTACAAATGGATATAAATTATAATTATACTCTTTCTAATCAAAGTATTTACATCCATAGTATATTGGTTGTACAAATATGTACTACATTGTGTATATTTTTAAGAAATAACTGACATACAAATTGCAAAAGAAACGTCCACTGGCGGAGTTACAGATTTTTCAAATGACGTGAATCTACGTCAGCGATCACGAAAGTGTTAAGAAAATAATTATTCAAATTTTATCATTTGTAATCGATAACATGAATACCACTGGAATATATCATAGTTGCCAAAATTTATTTATTTATTTATTTATTTATTTGGAGCATTTTCAGCCACGCCTTTATTTTTGTATCATTTTATTTATAGAATATAATCTCCCCCCCCTCCCTCATTATGTAACTACAATAAAAATAAGAAAAAAATTACTCTTAAATGAAAAGCGGTGTGTAATAAAGGCGGGCTAAAAGTGATCTGGAATAAATTAAAAATTTGGCAACTTTTATTTATATACACTGGTGGCACATTAAGTGTTAAACAGGAGCTCGTAAAATCCTTTTTTAACACATTCGAGACAGCATATTTTTGTCTAATTGACAATTAGATCCGCCTGTGGACGTACTTCTCTCCCAAGTTACAATTTCTTAGAACAAAATTTTCTGCATTCACATTTATATTACCAAATGGATATACATTATTCATACTCTCTCTAATCAAAGTATTTGTACCCATAGTATATTGATTATACAAATATGAATATTGTATATATTTTTAAGGAACATATAACATATAAATTACAAAAGAAACGCCCACTGGTGGTGTTACAGATTTTCTAATCACGTGAATATACGTCAGCGGTCGTGAAAGTGTTAAAATAGATTTTTTTTTTTTTAGATAAACTCATTAAGCAAATCCACTTTTAAAATACAATTACTCATTTTCAGTTAACTGAAATGTAAGTAAATCTCCAAATGTATAAATTCATCGAAAGAAGGAAATCAAAAGTTTTTCCAAATCTTAAACTTTTTTTTTATATATGCAGAGAATAGAATAAATAATAAAACGACTTTTTCAAAAGTAAGTATAGTCGATTTTAATTAATTGAAATGTAAGAAAATCTCAAAAAGTGTAAATTCATTGAAAACCGGAAATCGAATTTTTTTCTGTATCTTCTACTTGCTTATTATCCGTGCTGAAATTAGTAATAAATCCACTATTCTAAAATAAATAGTCAATTTTAGTTAACTGAAATGCAAGGAAATCTCAAAAAGTGCAAAGTCATCGGAACCCAGAAATCGACATGTTTCCTGTCTTCTACTTTCTTCTTATACACGCAGAAGCTAGTATTATGTACACTTTTTTAAAAATAAGTAGTCACTTTCAGTTAATTGAAATGTAAGAAAATCTCAAAACGTGTAAATTAATCGAAAATCGGAAATGAAAAGTTTTTCCATATTTTATACTTTCTTCTTATACATGCAGAAGACATAGTAATAAGTCCTTTTTAACTTCACTGTATAAAGTATGAGGAAGAATAGTAATCCCGATTTGCTAAAGAGATTTTGTATTTCGCATAGCTCGAAAATAAATTATCGTAGAATGAAACAAATTTATATATCTGACTGTTATGATGTCTGGTTGTACACCAGCAACTTTCGTTTTAATACGTTTTCCCATTTCAGAGATTTCAACGACTTTACACAAATTTCCGTGACGTATTGAGTGATGTATCTAAAATAAATGTATCTGAAAATATCAAGAGTTATCACGACGTTCCTCCAAGTATAATTTAATGTAAAGATAAAAAGGCTGCTAATATAACTGATGGAAATGAAAAGCATACTACTCCACCAGTAAGACGTCGTAGCACTCTCCAAAGAAAAAAAGTGTCTTGTTTGAGATACGAGGGAAGGGATGTGATATTCCAATAAGATACGAGAGGACGCTACGAGTCCGTAGTAGGCAGAACTGTTGTTTAGGTAACGATGTCACTTGACCAGCAAGAGAGATGATTCTTGCGCGCTTCTAAGATTGTATCTGTGTATGTAATGTTTTTGAGCTGGCGGTTCATCCGCTATGTAAATTTACGTAATCATTATTGTGTGCATCAGAGCAGCTCAATTTCTTGAAATTATGATTCTAAAGATACATTCACCACTACAATAAGTACTAAGTTACTAAAATATTAAATCTAGATTGCACTAATTGTATGTGTGACTTTTTCTTAAATTAAAATTAGCATTTCAACCTAGGCGAGCTTCATCTAACAAGTACTTTATATCTAGTACTCTATATCTAGTAGTTCCAACAATAAATTTATCTATATGTAGTCTAAAAGAAAATCTATTGGGTGATTTTACACATTTGTGAAAATTTAATTGTAAATGAAACAGGTAATTTTTTTTTAATTTTTAAACCGACATTAACCTCTTACTTGCCGAGGAAAATTTATGAGATATTAGTATTTGTCATAAAAATATTTTGCAGAATCAAACATGATTATGGACTATGTTTGGGTTTCTATATACATATGTATCAATTTTTTTAGAATTGGTACGACAGGACTATTTTTTCAGACAGCGATTTTGCGGTGTCACCATTTTGTAGTGTTCCACTTACAATATGCCAGGATGCCTGTCAATATAAAATTTTACCATTTAATTTCTTAAACTGTTCTAAACTATTTATAAATTTTATTGATAATCGCATAAAATGCATGTCAAGTAGTTTTGAGTAAATAATTGATTTTTTTAATACCATGCAGAAGAATATCAGAGCCAGGATTGAACATGGGCCCTCCGCATAACATGCGGGCGCTTTTCCACTGAGCCACCCTGGCTGATAACGAGCTCGACATTTCTCACTTATTAACCGTTGCATCTACGTTTGCAGGTACCTTGACCTTACCAACAGTTATTACGTGAGAAATGTGGAGCAGCTTACCAGCCAGGATGGCTCAGTGGAAGATCCACCGCACGTCTTGCGGAAGGCCCTTGTTCAATTTTCTGCTAGGCATTTTTCCACATAGTTGGTATCAAAAATTTACCTTATACTCCAAACTACTTAAAATATTTTGTCAAATCCATAAAAACTTATTCTTAAGCTAGAGATTCCTCCTTGATCGCATGTAGAAACGAATTGCTGATCTTGGTATCCGTGACCATCAATATTCATAAATTGGATGGCTTCTAAACATTTGTTGGCTTCTGTATATACATCACTAATGACTTTTCCATATTTTTTGGCACTATCTTCCGAATATATATATTGATGGTGGCTTCAGAATATTTGCTGGTGCTATCTTCAAAGTACAAATTCATAATGACTTCATACTATGTGTTGGCTTTATCTTTCTGAATATGTATCGATTATAGCTTTTAAATAATTGTTGGCTATAACTTGAGGATATGTATAGATTATGTTTTCTGAATATTTGTTATTGAGGCCTCAAAGATATACATAGTTTATGGCTTCTAAATACTGGTTGGCTATTTCTTCTGGATATGCTTTGATAATCACAGGTCGACACGAAAATTTTGGCTGATCTTCATGGATTTTGGTGTGTTGAAATCGAAAATGAAGTAAGTTTTTCTCTTTCACGTATAGATTTTTGTCAATACAGGGTACCTACCTATACAATTTCTTCCAGTACTCTTCCACTAATGTAATTTTATGATAAGTTTAATAGTATATTTCTATGATTAATTATTCATGGATACCTATCGTTGTAATTTCGCAGCACTAGTGCGTCATAAAACCATACCAACCAACCAGCCCACCTACTGTTATGATGGTATAGGTAAGAAATTGTGTTGGTAAACACCTTGTCTTTACAAAAATCTGTACATGATAGAGAAAAATGGACTGCATTTTTGGTTTCAGCACATCAAAAAACATAAAGATAAATTAAAATCCTCAAATCAAATTTTGTGAACTTCATTTTTGTCGGCTTGTAATAGCTTTTGTATATATTGCTACACCTTCTTAATGATGTGCCTTCTGAATAGTTGTTGAAGTTTTCTATATATCCACTAAATACGTATATTGTTGTTGTTAGTTATAAGATTATAATATATAAACTACTCAAGTCATACTAAATTAAATTCTGTCAAAGACAGAATTTTTTTCACTTTTATTTATTTATTTTTTTTTGAAGATATTAATAAATGTCTGCTGTATGAATTTAATATTAGCATCTCCAAAATTGAAATGATTGTAATTCTATAAAGAATAAGTAAAATATGCAACTAACGTACCTTTTCGTATTGCCTCGACCTCAGGAATTCAAATATACAACAAAAACAGGAAAGTACCACTGAAAAAAATCGAAGTTGATGTGCGTTTCAAAATGTAGACGGCCTCCAAATCAAAATTTCATTTCATTTTCTAAAAGTACTCACGATTCCCCGTCGAATGTTTTTTATTACATTTTTCGGAATCGATTAGCATACTTGCCAACATACTAATTAATATTCCGTAGTATTGTTAGCCCCGCCTCCTTTTTCACACCAATATTTTTTTACAGTATTTTTCTTCTTATTTAATCGTGATTGCATTTGGAGAATATTACTCTAAAAATTTAGTGGTGTGAGAAAAAGGGCGGGACTAATCACACTACGGAGTATTAATTAAGATGTTGGCAAGTATGCGATTAGTAACGAAGTTACCTGGAGTTTTGCATATATTTAGTTACTTATTTTTTACTTAAGTATACGTACAAGCTACAATTACATCCTTTTTTAGAAATTTATGTTTACTCTCTCTATCTCAGAGTGATCACAAAATATATTTCCCCCATATTCTTCCGCCAATATTTTTAATTTGGTATTTTTAATAGTGTTTGTTTCATTAATTAAATAAAAATTATCATATAAATATTGTGGTGGAAGAATCAGGAAAACATGGCGGGTCTTTAACCTTCCTGTATCTGAGATTAAAAAATAAATAAATAAATAAATAAATAAATAAATAAATAAATAAAATAATATAATATTGTCCTCATATTAAAAAACGTTTTTACGAGTTTTCACTAAATGGTTCCCAGTGCAAAATAAAGGAGGCAAAAAGGACGTTCAATTCTAACGCTTCGTCGTGTACATTATTAGAAATGTAAGAATAGTTTCAGAAACAAAAGAAAGAGGTTGCCGAAACGGGATAACAAACCCCTCCACAGAGGATAAAATCTACGATGAAATATTTCCAAACTATCCTTACATGATTCAATGAACGTCTTCAGGAGCTCACTATACACTTCTAGTACGACGCACTAAATAATTTCAGCAAAACTAAGGTTCCTCTATATACGAGCTGGCGCAGCCCACATTATTTTCTACACTTAAGGTTGTGACATGTAACCAACGAGTCCCTAGATTATCAAGCAAAGCAGTATACACTCCTTGGGTAATCATGCATTATTTTTGAGTTATAATTTTTTAAAATAAATTTTGTAATTTTAGCTTAAAAAAACGTTATACAAGAGATTGTTCAGCAGTAAATTGTTAAAATCACCGCAGAAAAGGATGTAAAATGTTTTTATTTCCCTCAGATCTTAAAAGATTACAACCATAGCTGCGAAAAATACACCAAGCAGGAAAACGAGGCAAAAAGATGATGGCTGATGCGTCATCTGATTATTTGCGGCCACAAGCAACCACGAGATTTTAGTTGACTTTGGCAGGGTAGTTCGCTACTCTTGCATTTGTGATACTCCAATTTTTTAAACTTTCTCTTGTTCTACTATGACGTTATTCTTTTTTTACTGGTTAATTCCCGAATTAAGGGGCCAAAGTTATATGTTTTAATTGATCTTCCCCACCTCTTATACAGTCGTAGTTGCGGAGTTTAGATCAGATCGCATCAACTTTAGCTGATGCAGATTGTTAAATATCTAATTTTCTAAACATTCTAGCACAAACTTTTAAATGGTTCGTATGGCCGCGCCTTTTTTCAAAGATTCTTTAGGCAGTATTTTCATACAAGTCATTTATATTCAAGTGTTAAGGCCTTTTTTACGTAAAAAATTGCTGTATAATGCTATTGATGCGGAAAGTATAAGAAAATTCAAGGATTGTACGAAGTACAGTCACCCAAAAAAAAAACGACAACCGCCCACCTAATTTCACCGTAAATTATCGTAGAAATATTTGACTGGTACCGATCGATTTGTAATAACGTCTAGTTTATAACGGTATAGTTAAATTTTGCCTAAGGGGTCGTCTACATATTAAAACTGGCATTAACTTCATTTTCTTCAATGGCAACCCCTATTTTTGACTTCATATTCAGATTTCCGAGATCAGGGCGGTTCGAAAAACATACCTATTTATATACCTTAAATTAATTTTAAATAGAGTTACACGTGAAAATGTATTAGGGGTCCGTCTATACATTTAGAAAATATAAATCACGATCTACCACCCAGTATACATTATTTATTAAGTTTCACACCGGAAAAAAATTTCAGAAATGTTAATTATAAAATAAAAAAAATGACTAATTCACAAAACTTTCTGAGTTAGTTTATGAATTAAAAGATTTTTATTGGTTTCTATTGATTAAACATCAGATAGTTCAATTCATACGAAGAAAATTAAATAGCTTGAATAGATATTAAAATATCTATCAAAAGAAAAAAAAAAAAAAAAAAAAAGATGAATGGTTTTAAATTTGTTTGAAAATTCAAAATTATTTTAACTCAAGCTGCCGTATAATTGTCTGAAACGGTGGCACTCAACCTGGTTCCCACGGTCGTTTCACAGTGACAATGGGTGTTTGTTCTGATACTGCAGTACTTTCATTTTCTTTAATTGACTTTTTTAAAATATTAAAACAGATTTTTTTTATTTTTATTTATTTATTTTTTTAATTAATTATTATTATTTTTTTTTTCATGGCATTATTAAAAACTTTTACATAAATCTCCACGATATTCTTTTGCTTTTATATTTTATAATGTGTAACAAATTAATATGTAAAATAATAAATCCTACTACTTAATGGGATGTTCTAAAATTCTACACTTTAACACAGATACCGAAGTGGACGGTGGGTGTAGAAAGGCTGACTACCCTTAATCTAAATCTTCACTTGAAAAGGTCAAAATGTTACATAACTCTTTTTTTTTTTTAAGGAAAAAAGAAGAAGATAAGGAGGAGAAAGACGGATCAAAACGAATATAAAGCATATTAAACGTTAATACCCTTTAAAAACTGGAAAAAGGCGGGGTTTTGTATTGTGTGTCATTTGGGAGCTGTAGAGTGCCAGAAAATTACTTTATGTAATAAAACTTTTCATTTAAAGGGTATTTAAAGCAGCATTATATTTAATACATAGACTATTCAGAAAAAAAATACCATTCATCTGGTTCATGAAAAATAAAGAACATTTTCTGGCATTGCTCTATGTATATACATTCTTGTCAACCTATCCCGGAAGATTACTGGTCCCGCCCCTTTCCGTACATTTTTTTCACATCAGTCTTTTTAGAGCCGTGTCAGCCATCGGTGGCTGACACTGATCTTTCCATTTAGGCTAAGTCAGCCGGCAGTGTAAAATATGATATAAACTACAGAACTTACATAGTTTTAAGTAATTACTGACAATTTATTTAAAATTTACTTCATTTTTTTTTTTTTTTTTTTTTTTTTTTTTTTAAATAGGATTTTTATAGGAATATATCGTTAAGGCCTAATGGGGTTTATTGAAACTCGATAAACATAACACGCTTCTAAGCAGCACGTGTGGCCTGAATGGGATTTCCATAAGAATTCGCGTGGCGCTCAATGAGTTAATCATAAATGTATTTGAAGTTAATTACTCTAAATATTAAATTGTGTACACACAGGGGCGGGAACTAACAATGTTACGGGTTAGGTTGGCAAGTATGCATATATATTTTGCTTGATTTATAAAAATTTATAACACATTTTCTTCTTTTTTTTTAGTATTTTGTGTTTATACCTCTCATTAAAAATAAATACAATATTCATATATAAACATTTCCATACAGTAATGTATATAAACATATTGATTAAAGAAGATTTGTTGATATTATATAATTATTCTTCTATCTGTATAGTATATTAACACAAATATATTTTGTAAATTTCGCAGCATCGAAAAACAGCAACATAGCTTCCATATCAAGGCTGAATGTAAATAGCCACGCCTTTTCACAAATTTTCTAAAACTTTATAATATAAAGCAAAATAAATTTGCATATTTGTAATTAAATCATTTAAGTTTTTTCTTCAATAATCGATGTAGTAAATACCATTGTGATTTATGCATACCAGCGTCACATACAGAGTCAAATAGGAATATGCAAATTTGTCTTTTTTTTTTAAATAGTGTTTCAGCGAATCAGAGGCGGGGCGGGGCTTCTTTTCTTTTGAAATTCTTTCACAATCCCTCGCCTACATTGTGATAACTTTACAAAAATATACCAATTTGTATAATAAACATCGAAATATTGCTTAGGAAACAATAAAAATAACATAAAGGTAAATTAAAATAGTTTTCCGTCAAATTATATACAAACATTTACTTATAGAGGATACAGATTATAACAAGTGACGGCCCCCTAACAGGAATAAAAAGTGAAATATCACTGTAACTCAAAAAATAATGTTAGGAACGACCTGTAAATTTGGAAACCTATGTTTTTGATTATGCCCGTTCTATTCGTGCAAAAATTAACATAGGTCATAATTCATAATTTTTTCAAATATGAATTTATTAATAATTTTCATAATTCAAAAAATGTTTTTTTAGCAAAAATTTGCATGGAATATGTTTGGGTTACTTCATTCTAACGAATAAAAAAAAACAGAATTTAAATATCATAATTATTTCGGAAGATATGATTTAATGTTTGTCACATTCATTTAACATTAGCACTCCCAAACTTTGACAGCTTATAACTCTATGAAAAATTGAGCGAAATATATAAACTATACCATTTTCCGTGATGATTTGATCCAAAGAATTCAAATAAATTATAAAAAATGGGGGTTACCATTGAAAAAAATGAAGTTGATGTCAGTTTTAATATGTAGACGCCCCCCTAAGTAAAATCTAACTATAACATTATAAACTAGACGTTATTACAAACTGATTGGTACCAGTCGCATGTTTCTACGATAATTTATGGCAAAATTAGGTGGGGGGTGGCGTTTTTTTTTTTGGGGTGACTGTACATATGTTTGTACTATGTTTGAAGAAAAAAAAATTAAAATAAAAGTCTTGCAAAAAATGGATTGATGAATTAATTTTATTTTAAAAAAGTATTTGCAATAAAAAGAGTTGTTGAACATTTTTATTGAATAATTCAGAATACTCTGGAAAATATTTTCCAAGTTTTGTGTTTGAAACAGTGTTGAAGTTAGATTTTCAAAGTGATATAAATGAAACAAAAGGGCACCTCTAACATTGTACCGCCTGGACAGACCGCCCCTTTTCCTCTTCTCAAGGTACGCCATTGCGTTAGTCATGGTTGCAAACCTCCTAATTAATATTCAAAGAGATCGATCACACTCAAACATAAGAAATTACCGGCTTTTTTCCACCACTAACTTCATGCAGAAATACTTATATATGAAATAGTTATTGCATATTCCAGGGGTTGTTGTTTCCGCCCTTTTTCCCGGACACTCAAACAGATAACTAATTTTCACCTTCTTTGGCCTCCACTAATTTCAAGCAGAACTATTTCTGGATGTATTTACAGAAATGTGCTACAATTACACAGGGTAGAAATTATTGCATTAAAAAAACGGTAGTAAAAATTTTAAAAATTGTTTATTCCCGAGAGTGTCCAGAAAAAAGGGCGGAGAGTACGATCTCTGGTATATTTATATTATTAAATTTATAAGAATGTGCAGAGGTTGTACAGGGTGCATAAAAATAGTAGTTGCAATAAATTCGAAAATTTCTTATCCTTGAATGCGTCTTGAAAAAAAAATGGGCGGAGAATATCAGCCTGTATCATGTAGCCTTGTTATTACCCGCCCCCCCCCCCCTTTTTTTTTTTTTTTTTTTCAAACAAGTTTATTTGGAGAGAATTGGTCTTTTTTTCTTCAATCCTAATTCTATTTGATGAAAATTACTGTAAGAAAAGAATGCAATGGTAAAAAGGTAGGTACTAAATATACCACCAAGTATTAATTAGAATATTGGCAGGTATGTGATAAAGGAGAAATTCTCGAACTATACGTTTAAAATCCCATAATGGTACGAGCACACTGAATGGACGGTGGGAGAATATCGAAAAGGAAATATTAAAAGACAAATAAAAAAAAAAGAAAAGAAAAGAAAAGTCCTTGAAGGAAAGTCAAACAAAACACATTTTGGCATAATAAATATACAAAAATACATTTAACTTGACATAATACATTGATAAATAAAATTGTGCTCTGCGTTGCATTCAATACCAGCAATGGGTTGGAAAGAGCAGTATTAAGCAGTACATAGAGCTGGAAAAGAGGCGTATTATATCACATAAATGGTCTGGGCATTTTAAAAATATGAATTTGCTGGACATCATTTTTCAGAATAATTATTTGGAACTAGTACTGTTCTAAGATACTTTTCTGTGCTTAAATAAGACAAATATGATGTCTCTAAGATTCCGTTTTGTAAAAATATTGATTATAAATACTTGTTGTCAAACAAAAATCTTCGATATTTAACCCTTTCGAAAATTCTAATCTCTCTCTCTCTCTCTCTCTCTCTCTCTCTTTTTTTTTTTTTCTTATTTATTTATTTATTTTTTTAATTTCTTTAATTTAAACAAATTTTTTCTAATTAATTTAGTGCACTATCAGAGAGTATATTGCGTGTGTGGAAAGATATGTGGAACTTTAAAAATTTTTTTTTCACTGAAATGCTCTATTTATATTACATCAATTCATGCTCTTGTATTCTTTAATTCTGCTCTTTTATAGTATTGTCTCTCACATGAAAGCCAGATTATATTTCGCAAATAACTGTTTCCCAATAATTCTGCAATAATATTCAGGCAAATAATGCAGAGGGACAAAAAAAAAAATGCCCATTTTGACAAAATGCTATATAAAAAACATGTATAGCAGAATTTAATGTAGACACCAGAAATCATTTGCAATAAATGTTATATGATATTGTAGAAGGCTTCAGTTTTATTGGATAGTAGACAGTTTATATATTTGTCTAAGCAGATTCGGCATTTGCATGAATCTGCGGTATATGATATGTGTTATAAGTTCTTGTCAGTTATGTTATGAGAGTAGAGCATGGCTCCATGTCGTTCAATAGTGGTTATACAGTAGGGTGGTTCGAAAAAATCGATTTTTTTATTTCGGAATCGCGTTATATCTCAAAAGTTGTAGTTTGGTATCCTCTGTTGGGGAAAAATAACAAAAAAATTCTAAGTTGACATCTTTAGTTCGCGCATGAGGCTGAAAGTTTTTAAAAAATATGTTAAAAGTTGAAATTTTCAAAAAAAAATAAAATTAGTTTTTTGTAATTTTTTATAATGCAACAGCCGTAAATTGTCAGTATATAGCATAGTTTGAACCTAAAAAAATATTTTATAGCTTTTACATAATATCTTTAGTTCCCGCATACGCCTTTAATTGGGCTAAAATCTTCTAAAATTTGAAATTTACGTGCTTAATATACAATAATACATACATGGCATATTTACGTTTCAAAAATATTTTAAAACTTCTAAATATGTTGAATATAACCTTTCATTACAGTATTATACGTAAAAGTATAGTTACATACACATTTATATGTATATAATAACATTGCATGTCCTAGCTAATTACAGAATGATATATAGATTTTACCTATTTTTTGTGTCTTTAAGATTCCTCAGGTGTGTTGAGCATTGTTTTAAATTGAGATTTATAGTCAAATGATAGCATAATTGTCCTTGAGAGCAATGTTGTCCTTATGAAACAATCCCTGTTCTCTTCTCCCCATACTTTAGCACACGATTCTGTTACGAGCTTTAGAATTCTTTCGACACTTTGCGTGTGGCAAGGAAATTTAATTAGCTCGAACTCTGGGAGAGCATTAGTATTAATAAATTCTTCTAGGCTTTGCGTTGACACATTGCTTATTATTGGAGGAGGTGCAATTTTGCACTTGGACCAATCAATAAGTTCTATGTAATTTGAAGCTGCAAAATTGATGGTCGGTGGTTGAAAAGTTCGCACAGATTTCCTTTTTGGTTCTTGTTTTCTTGCTTTTAGCAATCTTCGAAAACCTAGCTGTCTTACGTGCACTCTCTTATCTAGTACCATTGAAATTAAAAGATTTTCGGGATAACAAAAATACGCATTCCTCTGAATGACAGCATCAATTATTTTACGTAACCTGTCGGGCAGCTGTCTTGTCTGCTGTACTAATATAAACACGTGAACTGCTCCAAACGTTACAGAGGGATACATTTTAATTTCAAACAATACTGGAGCGTATATCTTCATAATATGCCTGACCAGCAGTTTAATTTCGTCAGAAGGTTTTACTTCAGAAATATATAGTCTTAAGATACTATTTGCACAAGTTAACCACCTAGAGTTACTAAGAGGACCAGGATCTTTCACAGCGAGATCTGGCGCACACTCTCTTGTCTTGACTGCTCGATAAATATTAAGTATATACCGTTGATCCTTGTTTAAGTCAGTTTTGGTCACATATGTCTATTCACTATTAATCGTCTCAAAGTTAGCAACAATGAGTTTTTCACAGTCAGTCAACTTCTCGCAAGTTGTCCTGAGAAACTATGCGCATAAGGACGCCAATAAACTGAATAGACGAAATGGTCAAGAATTTCTTGTTTACACATTTCTAGATGGTGAAACAATATTCTGAATATTCCGAATATTCTGAATCTTCTGTATTGCGAGAAATTTCGAACTTGATTTCCTAGAATTGGGTCATACACCAAGATTATAGTTGCTGAAACCCGCCTCTTGTAGTCGGCATTGTCATGTAGTCATTGTCTGGTAGTCATTTATTTGCAGAGATTTTTAAATAACTTTGCCTTCGAGAATATAGGCAAATGCTCTAGAATTCTAATACGGGCTTCTAGAACTCGCTTTTCAAGGGGACTAGAATTTATAAGGATGACATGGAACTATTTTTTTTAAAGCCACAATTTAGATTCTAGATGTCAGTTACAGAATCTTTCCTCAGTGTGTCTAGACAAGTCGGCAATAGAATAAGAATGCGACGGCGCGGCGCCAACTTTGCGCTTGCCGGTCAGTTACTGTTCGTGTTCAGTTTTTGACATTTTTTTCAGAGTTTAAGCTTCGTGCGCGAACAGAATATATCATCTAAAAGTTATAATTTTTTTAGGTTGAAACTACGCTATATACTAATAATTTATGGCTGTTGCATTATAAAAAATTACAAAAAAAACTGATTTTATTATTTTTTGAAAATTTCAATTTTTAACATATTTTATCAAACTTTCAGCCTCATGCGCGAACTGAAGATGTCAACTTAGAATTTTTTTTTTTTTCCCAAATTGAGGATACCTAACTACAACTTTTGAGAGGTAACGCGATTTCGAAATAAAAAATCGATTTTTTCGAACCACCCTATTATACAGACGTGAACTACAGGAATAGAAACACCGTTGAGGCACATTTACTCTCTCCTCCTCCTGGTGCGCTACTTAAGCGTCCCATATTTTTAGGATATGTACTTACTTCTGCAACCGAAGATTTTTGACAATTTAATGAATCACTTTTATTTAAACTATCTTTTAATGCACTAAAACTGTTTGTTAAACAAGCAGAAATGTTTTAGGAAGATTATTTGTAGATAAATAATTATTTATTCCTTAAAGTTCGGGTATTTAAATTTTTTCTACTAAAAATGTTTTAGAAGATTTAACATAAATAAATAAAAATAGATCGTGTATTTCTTTGTTATATATATAATTAAAAAAAAGAAAATCACTAATTATAGACATGAAAAATCTGGTTGAAATATGGCAAATAATAATAATGGGCTCTTACTACCTGACGTCAGAGGTCACATGATAGAGTAAACAAACAGCAGACGAAGTCTTGTTTATCTATAGCGATTGCTGAAATAACATATTTTCTATTCTTATTTTTGATCAATCGTATTTAACCTGTGTTTTTTTTTTATACATCATCATTTTTGATCCATTTTATATCCTTATTCCTCAACTTTTGTTTGCTGTATACATTCACAATCATCATTTAGTTCATATTTGTTATTGATGTTCAAGAAGAATATGTTAAATACTCTGATTTTTGGTATTTAAATCAGTGACAGTGCGATATCGTACTGCGTAAATCCATTTAGACCAGTAACTAACTTAATCAACTCGTTGTAACACCTTTATGCAATTAAATTAAATGAAAACATTTTAAAATTTCAAATTATCATCCACAAACATTCCATAAGAACAAGCTATTATTTATTGCTAGATCAGTTAACGTAACAGTTACACTAGAAAATACAAAAATCGACTTTTACAGTTGAAAATAAATAAACACATGAAGTGTTTTCAAAAAATTATTAAATTTACAAATACAACTATTCTGCTGTTCAAAAATGCACAATATTACTTTTATTTTATTTTTCATTAAATATTAACATTTTTGTTCTTAAGAACAATATTTAATTGAATTCGATTCACAGAATTCGATTATTCGTTTTCCTCTATCACATGATATAGCAGACGAAACTGGGAAGAGTCCACTATAATATTAAAGCCAAAAGGGAATTGCATATAAGGAATATCTAATAATTGTACTTGAAAAAACACATCCACATTCAAAATCATTTTGTTATAGTAATATATATCTGATTTTTCTGATATCTACGATTTGTACACACACTAAAAAGTTTTCCTTATGTTATTTATTTATTTATTTTTTTTTTAATAAATTGTCTTAGAATTATATATGGATATGATATTTTCATTATATACACTAAGCAAAAAAAAAAAAACCGCACCTACATATTTTTTTTTTCACCTTCTACAAACGCCAATTTTATATGTTTAAAAAGCAAATTTTCGAACAGATTTTATTATGTTGTTCTCCACATGCACTTTAGTTTTGAGTCCAGTGTTATAAACAAAATGCAATTGTCAGAAAATAGTAATTTTAGAAATTTCTTCAAAAATGGTAAGAAGGCAGTTTTTGATTTTCTTTTCATTTTTCAATAAATAAATCAGGCTGGAATCTTGAAATAGAACATTCAGAACGCTAAAATAATTTCAATATTTTTAATCAAACTGCACACTCTTCACAAATTACGATCAACATACATTACTCAGCATAAAAATTTGTATTTACAATCCATAGGAACAAATTACATACAGAGGGCCCTAAACTTAAAGTAAATTCGAATAATACTCGCACAATAGCGACATAACGATGGGAACGTCCTTCTACCTTCGCCGGTGGCGGTAAACAGAGTGCCATTCCGGTTTCACCTGCTTCAACTGGAGCGGAATTTAGTTTTTCTGCTGCTATTGCTGGCCTTGTGGAAGGAACTATTCCAACTGCTCTAGCTTTGTAACATCCTCCCCACTTGAGCGTTCTGCAAAAATGCTCAACAGAAATATGACCCTGAAAAATACTAATAGAAAGGATAGCAAATGACAATATATATATATATATGAACTACATTAAACACCTAATTTAAAAAAAAAAAAAAAAAAAAAAAAAAAAAAACAAATATATATATATATATATATATTTTTTTTTTTTTTTTATCTTCATATTTTTTTTTTCTTCATATTCGAATTTCTGAGAGTCTCGCAGGGCGGAAAAGTATACTGTTTGTATACTTTAACTTTAGTATTTATAGATTTATATTTAAAAATGCGTTAGGGGTTATCTGTAACTGTAGAA
This sequence comes from Salticus scenicus, assembly GCA_963930645.1. Lineage (NCBI taxonomy): Eukaryota > Metazoa > Arthropoda > Arachnida > Araneae > Salticidae > Salticus > Salticus scenicus. The sequence goes on along the minus strand of OZ005654.1, from coordinate 195,817,652 downwards.
AAATAAAAATTAAGATCCTATAAGAAATAGACAATATTTTAATGTTTGACACCGAAAATCTTTCAGCAAAGAAATAATTATAAATATTAATAAAATTAATATATTTACCATCATTTTAATTATCCAGAATTCAGTTTTTTAGATTTGTATATACTTCAGTATTTATTTAGATAATTTTAGGTCTATTTAAATACGTTACACTTGCGACTGGTCCAGGCAGTACTCTCTGAAAAAAGTGCTATATTTTTCAAGTAAATGTGTCTATTATGGCTGTACTGATCACCAATAAAGCTTAAATTTTCTTTTGTAGGTGTAACATAATATACGAAATGAAATAATATAGATACAACGCATAAACTAAATCTTTTCGGATAAATTATTGTAAGGGTTCATGAAGTAAATATTAAACAATTTTAATCGCACTTACCAGTTTTGGGTCAGTTAAACTCTTTGGAACTGAACTATTAGTTTTATAATTTTTATGAAAATATAATTTCTCAGTTAACCCTTTCGCGACTGTTGACGTAGATTCACGTTATTTGAAAATCCGTAACTCTGTCATTGGCGTTTCTTTCGTAATTTGTATATTACGTATTTCTTAGATGTATACTCAGTGTTCATATTTTTGCAATAAAATATACTATGGATAGAAATATATTGATTTGAAAGAATATAATTATAATGCATATCCATTTGTAATATAATTGTGAATACAAAAAAGCTGTTCTGAAATATTTTATTTTGAGAGAATAACGCCTGTAGGCGGATTTTACAGTCAAAAAGACAAAATCCTGCGGTCGCAAAAAGTGTTAAAATATATTTATAAAAGTTAAAGTATATTTTTAAAAATATATAAAGTTAAAAAAAAAATAAATAAAATTTTAAAGACTAAAGTAGCTTTAAAATAATAATCCTCGCACCTACAAAACAAATAAATAAAAATAAAGCAATATATGAATCAAATGTGTTTAACTATGACGGTAGTTAAGAAACGATTTTACAAGTCTGTCTTGCATTCCAATTCCATTCGTTTTTTTTCTAATAGACAATTTTTACATTAAACCTATTTTTCTATTTAAAACAGTAAACCCCGCCTATTTAGTTAATTTTTTCTTCTAGTGTTCATTTAAAAGATTCAAAATTTATCACCAGTAATTGATGAAGCAAAAATACCACATGTGCATATTTTTGTCAACATAAAATAAGGGGTTTAACACGAATTCACCACTCAATGTCACATTTACTTTTCTTTTTTGTATTGTTTTGTTTTGAAGAACGATGAAGGCGGGGTTTGTCTTCTTTAGAAAAGGGGAATTCTTGATGCTAACACTAATGTCTAAAACTCATTATTTTTGTTTCATTTCTTTGTGTTTGACGTTGTTGTTATATAAATTGACCCACAAATAAAAAATAAAAATATTTTGTTTAATTTTCTCTGTTGTTTTTTAAGATTTGCGTCGTTATCTCATGCAAAACTTTATAAGAGACGTCCCCCTAAACCACTCCAAAAGAAAGATTTATTTATATATCGAAAACTAATAACTGGAATGAGCTGCAAATTTGCACACCCATATTTTTCAGCATTAGGATTCATTTTATGTAAAAATTAATATATGTCATAATCCATAATTTTTAAGAATATGAATTTATTAATATTTTTCAGAATTAAAAATATTGTTTAGAATCATAAGTAATGATGGATTATGTTTGGGTTTCTTCACTAAATCTCGTAAAAAGAAAAAAAAAATTATATCGATGACGTTATTTTTTGTGAAAATATTAATAAAAGTTTGAAATATGAATTTAACATTAGCACCTTCAAATTTTGAACGCTTATAACTTTGTGAAAAAATAAGTAAAATATACAACCAGTATACTTTTTCGCATTGTCGCGATCCCAGGAATTCAAATATAAAAGAGAAATGGGGCATTAACGTTTAAAAAATCAAAGTTGGTGCGCGTTTTAGTATGTAGACGACACCCAATTCAGAATTTCAGTTCATTTTCTGAAACTACTCACAATTCCCCGTCGAATGATACCTATTACATTTTTCTACATCGATTAGCAACAAAGTTATGCTGAGTGTTGCGTTTTTTTTCTCTGACTGTACCACACATTTCACTAGTAACACCCAAAGTGCCTAGCGCTCGTAACTGAGTAGATAATTTATTATATAAATCGCTCAAAGAACCATTTTTCTTATTATTAGAATTAAGATCAAGCTTTAATAATTCGCGAACATAAAAATCGTTCAAAAGATCTTCTCGATCATATCTTTCTTTTAAGATCTGTATAGCTAAATCATAATTTTCTTCTGTTATGGGACATGACTGAACAATTTCTCAAGCTTCTGATTTAATTTTAGTCGACTGAATCAAATAATGAAATTTATCTGCATTACTTAAATTTTTATTCTCATGAATTTTCTTAAATTGATTCCAAAATGTGAGACAATCTTTTAAATCTCCCCCGAACGTGTAAAGTTGAACTTCAGGAAGACGCTCAGGAAGACGCGGAAGTACGTAACTGTACGTACAATTTGGTATTTTTAATAGCGTTTTTTTCATTAATTAAATAAAACTTATCATTTAAATACTGTGGTGAAAGAATCAGAAAAAAAATGGCGGTTTTTTAACCATTCTGTATCTGTGATTAAAAAATAAATAAATAGATGAATACATAAATAAATAAATAAAATAACATAATATTGTCCTCATATTAAAAAAAGTTTTTGCGAGTTTTCAATAAATGGTTCCTTGTGAAAAATAGAGGAGGCAAAAAAGACGTTCAATTCTAACGCTTCGTCGTGTACATTGTTAAAAATGTGGGAAAGGTTTAAGAATCAAAAGAAAGAGGTTTCTGAAACGGGATAACAAAACCCCTCCACTGAGGTTAAAATCTAGGATGAAATATTTCCAAACTATCCTTAGATGATTCAATGAACGTCGTCAGGAGCCCACTATACAGTTCTAGTGCGACACTGAATAAACTCAGCAAAACTAAAACACCTCTCTACATATGAGCTCGCGCAGCTCACATTTTTTGTCCACTTAAGGTTGTTACATGTAACCAACGAGTCCCTAGATTATCAAGCAAAGCAGTATACACTCCTTGGGTAATCATGTATTATTTTTAAGTTACAATTTTTTAAAATAAATTTTGTAATTTTAGCTGAAGAAAATGTTATACAAGAGATTGTTCAGCAATAAATTGTTGAAATCACCGCAGAAAAGAATGTAAAATATTTTTATTTCCCTCAGATCTTAAAAGATGATAACCATAGCTGCGATAAATACACCAAGTAGGAAAACGAGGCAAAAAGATGATGGCTGATGCGTCATCTGATCATTTGGGGCTACAAGCCACGTACAACCACGAGATTTTAGTTGACTTTGGCAGGGTTCGTTACTCTTGCATTTGCGATAATCCAATTTTTTAAACATTCTCTTGTTCTACATTGACGTTATTCTTTTTTTACTGGTTAATTCATGAATTAAGGTGCCAACGTTATATCTTCTAATTGCTCTTCCTCACCTCTAAGCGGAGTTTAGATCAGATCGCATCGACTTTAGCTGATGCATATTGTTAAATATCTAATTTTCTAAACATTCTAGCACAATCTTTGTACATGGTTATTATGGCCACGCTTTTTTTCAAAGATTCTATAGGTAGTATTTTCAAACAAGTAATTTATTTTCAAGTTTTAAGGCCTTTTTTATGTAAGAAATTGCTATATTATATTATTGATGCAGAAAATAGAAGAAAATTCAAGGACTGTACGAAGTACGTATGTTGTACTATGTTTCAAAAAAAGAAAATTAAAATAAAAGTCCTGCAAAAAATGGATTGATAATCTAATTTTATTTGAAAAAAAAAAAAAAAAAAAAAAAAAAAAAATTGCAATAAAAAGAGTTGTTGAACATTTTTATTGAATAATTCAGAATACTCTGGAAATTATTTTCCAAGTTTTGTGTTTGAAACTGTGTTAAGGTTAGATTTTCAAATTGATGTAAGTGAAGCACGATGTCAACTATAAAATTGTATCGCCCCTTTTCCCCTTCTCAAGGTACGCCATAGCGTCAGTCATGGTTGAAAACCTTCTAATTAATATACGCAGAGATCGTACTCACTGTCCTTTTTACTGGACACACTCAGACATATGAAATTACCGGCTTTTTCCACCACTAATTTCAATCAGAAATACTTATATATAAAATAGTTATTGTATATTGCAGGGGTCGTAATCTCCGCCCTTTTTCCAGGACACTCAAAGAGATGAGAAATTATCATCTTCTTTGCCTCCACTAATTTCAAGCAGAATTGTTTCTGGATGTATTTACAGAAGTGTGCTATAATTACACAGGGTAGAAATTATTGCATTAAAAAAACGGTAGTAAAAATTTTAAAAAAATGTTTATTCTTGTGAGTGTCCAGAAAAAATGGCGGAGATTACGACCTCTGGTATATTTATAACATTAAATTTATAATAATGTGCAGAGATTTTACAGGGTAGATTTTTGCATAAAAATTGTAGTTGCAATAAATTCGAAAATTTCTCATCCTTGAATGTGTCTTGAAAAATGGCGGATAATATCAGCCTGTATCATGCAACATTGTTATTACCCGCTCCTCCCCCCCCCCCTTTTTTTTTTTCAAAGAAGTTTATTTGGAGAAAATGCGTCTTTTTTTCTTCAATCCTAATTCTATTTGTAGAAAATTACTGTAAGAAAAGAATGGAATGGTAAAAAGGTGGGTACTAAATATACCACCAAGTATTAATTAGAATATTGGCAGGTATGTGTTAAATGTGAAATTCTCGAACTATAGGTTTAAATTCCCATAGTGGTACGACCACACTGAATGGAAGGTGGGAGAATATCGAAAAGGAACTATTAAAAGACAAAAAAAAAAAAAAAAAAAAAAAAAAAAAAGAAAAGAAAAGAAAAGCCCTTGAAGGAAAGTCAAACAAAACACATTTTGGCATAATAAATATTCAAAAATACATTTAACTTGACATAATACATTGATAAATAAAATTGTGCTCTGCGTTGCATTCAATACCAGCAATGCGCTGGAAAGAGCAGTATTAAGCAGTACATAAAGCTGGAAAAGAGCAGTATTATATCACATAAATGGTCTGGATATTTTAAAAATATGAATTTGCTGGACATCATTTTTCAGAATAATTATTTGGAACTAGTCCTGTTCTAACGTACATTTCTATGCTTAAATAAGCCAAACACGAGTTCTCAAAAATTCTGTTTTGTAAAAATATTGATTATAAGCACGTGCTTTCAAACAAAATACTTCGATATTCCACCCTTTCTAAAATTCTAATGTCTCTATAATTTTTTACTTTCTTCTATATGTAATATAGAGAAAGTATTGGATTTGCGAAAGTTTTCGACCTTCGTTTTTTGACGGATCTACACGTTTTGGGATGTCCTGAACACGAATTGATAGTTTTTAAAAAATGTCTGTCTGTGTGTGTGTGTGTCTGTGTGTCTGTGGTTTCTTGTTTTCACGGTATCTCACGAACCAATGAATGAAATTCAACCAAACTTGGTATATAGTTGGACCCTAGCGGGGCATTGTGCTGATTAGATTTGGAGATCAGTCGTCTAGCAGGTGGCGCTGTGATCGCATTTTATGTAAACTTTTAACATGGTAGTATAGGACAAAATTTCGTATTTTTCACCGTATCTCAAGAACCAATGAATGAAATTCACCCAAACTTGGTATATTGTTGGAACCTGATGGGGCATGGTGCTGATTAGGTTTGGGGATCAATCGCCCTGCAGGTGGCGCTGCGATCGCAAAATTTTGTATTTTTCACTGTATTTCACGAAGCAATGTATGAAATTGAACCAAACTTGGTATATAGTTGGATCCTGACATGGGATGGTGTTGATTAGATTTTGGGATCAATCGCCCAGCAGATGGCGCAGTGATCGCATTTTATGTAAACTTTTAATATGGCAGTAAGGACAAAATTTCGTATAAATGTACATAATAAGACTTATTTTAAACTTGTGATTGTAAAATTAATATGAATTATTGATAATATTACGAGTAGTAGTTAACTAGGGAAAAAAAAAATTGTGCATGTGGGGGCACCGGTTCCTCCCCCCCCCCCCCGCCTTTTCCGGGAAAGTAAATTTTCAAGATGGGTATTTTTCGAAAGGTCTCGTTGATAATAGTAGTAGTTAACTAGGAAAAAAAAATTGTGCATTTGGGGGCATCGGTTCTTCCCCACTGGGGACAAAGTTTCAAGATGGGGATCCTTCGATAGGTCTCGTCAATACCTTTAAAACGAATGGTTGAACCATAAATCTGTGACAATTTAAAACAAAGTTATCGATTTTTTTTTTGCTTTTAACAAAAAAAAAAAAAAAAAAAAAAAAAAAAATCGTATTTTTATCTTTTTATTTATTTTTTTTAACGAAATTTAACCAAACTTGGTATTTAGTTGGTCCCCGACATAAACTGGTGCCGATTACATTTGGGGATCAATAGCTCACCGGGTGGCGCTGTGATCGCATTTTTTCTAAATTTTTAACATGACAGTATAGGACAAAATTTCGTATAAATGTACATAATGAGAGTTATTTTTAACTTGTGATTGTAAAATTAATATGAGTTATTGATAATAGTAATAGTTAACTAGAAAAAAATTTCTGTGCATGTGGGGGCATCGCTTCCCCCCTGGTATCTTTCAAAAGATCTCGTCAATACCTTTAAAACGAATGGTTGAACGATAAATCTGTGATAGTTTAAAACAAAGTTATCGATTTTTTTACTTTTAACAAAAAAAAAAAAAAAAAAACTTAGAAAAAAAATCGTTTTTTTTTTTTTTTTTTTTAAAGTATTGTTACTGATTGAATATCTATTACTTTTAACCAAAAAAAAAAAAAAACCTTAGAAAAAAAATTGTAATTTTTTTTTTTTTTTTTTTTTTATTGTTACTGATTGTATATGTACATAGGAAAATGTAGAAGAAATTATTGTGGTGGCCAAACATACTAGTTTTTTTTCTTATCTTTATTTTTTTTCATTTCTTTAATTTAGACAAAAATTTTCTACTTAATTTAGTGCATTATCAGAGAGTATATTGCGTATGTGGAAAGATATGTGCAACATCAAAAAATTTGTTTCACTGAAATGCTTTATTTATATTAACTAGCAGGATTTGCCCTCTTCGCTGGTCATTATATCGAAACAAATTCTCATTATTTGATATCATTAATAATAATAATAATAATAATAATAATAATAAAATAAAAAAAAATAAAAAAAAATAAAAAAAAAAGAGAAGAAAGAAATCAGTCACAATGTAAGTTAAAGTTCCCGCTACCTTCAGTAGCGGTTTTCCTGCTCCCCACACTTTTCGAATCTCGAACCCCAATGCTTTTGGCAGTACCTTACCTATTTTTTACTCCCCTTCCCATACGGATAATGTAGAAAGTTTTGCAAAATTTCCTCCCATCAAAGTGCATATTCCGTAAACTTAATCAACACTCAGTCATAAAAATTCATCATTCTAAGGTAATCTGGAGTATATTTAAGCTTGTAAACGTGTTTTTTGCCCCGCCAGCTCAGAAGAGAAAGGCGGGGTAATTTCGAGAAATCCCTTTATAGTGCAACTTCCATACACATACCTAACCAGCCATGTAGAGATGTAAAAAACCCGGGAATTTTGCTTCAGGGGAATAAACATAGGAATTTTCGGGTTTAAACCGTGAATTTTGGGAACTTTGGAAACTTTGATGGGAAGAAACTAATATTCAGTGTTTAGATTTAATTTCATTTCTTTTAAATGTACAAACAACTTGTTTCAATATCATTTTTATTCCATTTGCTTAAATAAAAATGATATAAAAAATTATGTGATTATTTTATAAAAAATTAAACATTTACGTTATTGACAATAATATAAATTATGAAGTTTTGTCTGCCTATTTAAATAACTTTAGAACTTTTTTTTTTTTTTTTTTTTTTTTTTTTTTATTGAATACCATAATAAAATATATTATACAATATATTATATAATACACTGAAATTAAATTATGGTTAGAATACTTTAAAATTATTAAATTTTATTATAATTCATCGAACAAAATTTCACAATAGTTCATGAAATTTTGTTATAATCAGTTAAAGAGCACGGACAACATGATTTCTTCGGTTATTAAGAATTAGAGCAATAATTTTTTAATGCATCAAATCAATACATAAAATATTCAATAGCTAATCTATATATATAAAAGAAGACTTCCTGAGTGAGGGGTGATCTATCAACGCCCAGACCAAACCCCTGGACCTAGAAGCATGAAATTTTGTGACAATGTTCTTTCCATGACGTAGGCATCCACTAAGAAGCGATTTTACAAAATTCGCCCCCCAAGGGGGGGAGGGGGGGAAAAACGTGATTTCACAAAATCCTTCATATCTCAAACAAAAAAAAACAGATATCCGTAAAATTTTTGCTTTAAAATATAGCTAACACAAATGTCTAAAAACCAATTTCTGGAATTTTCAAAATTCGGTCCCCAAGGGGGGCGGGGGGGCAAAACGTGATTTCACATGCGTAAAAACGTGATTTCGCATAATCCTATATATCTCAAACAAAAAAATAGATATGCGTGAAATTTTTGCTCTAAAATATAGCTAATGCAAATATCTAAAAACCAATTTCTGGAATTTTAGAAATTCAGCCCCGAGGTGGGGCAGCAGGGGGGGGAGAGGGGGGGGGGGCAAAAAATAAAAAGAGAGTTAGATCGTTCAAAATTGGTATATAGAGGTTTTCGATATCTACAAATCGATTTCGGATATTTTCGAATTTATAAAATTATTAGGAGGTGCGGGAAGGGGGGGGGGGCGGCAAGGGGGGGCTATGGGGCAAAAACAAATAGAAATACAGTTAGGCCGTTCAAAATTGGTACAGTTAGGTTTTAGATGCCTGCAAGTCGAATGGGGATATTTTCGAAAGTGTAAAGTTATTAGGAGGGCCGGGAAAGGGGGAGGGGAGAGGGGGGGGAGGGGGGCAAAAAAATAAAAATAGAGTTAGATCGTTCAAAATTGGTATATAGATGTTTTCGATACTTACAAATCGATTGCGGATACTTTCGAATTTTTAAAATTATTAGGTGGGGCGGGAAGGGGGGGCGGTAAGGGGGGGGCTATGGTAAAAAACAAATAGAAATACAGTTAGGCCGTTCAAAATCGGTACAGATAGGTTTTAGAGGCCTGCAAGTCGAATGGGGATTTTTTTGAAAGTATAAAGTTATTAGGAGGGCCGGGAAGGGGGGGCAGAGGGGCAAAAAAAAAGAAAATAGAGTTAGATCATTCAAAATTGGTACATAGAGGTTTCCAATACCTACAATTCGATTGCGGATATTTTCGAGTTTTTAAAATTATTGGGAGGGCGGGAAGGGGGGGGGAGTAGAGCGGTAAAAAAATAAAAATAGAGATATATCGTTCAAAACTGGTGCATAGAGGTTTTTGATACTTACAAATCGATTGCGGATATTTCAAATATGTAAAATTATTAGGATAGACAGGAGGGGGGGGGCGAAGTGGGAAAATAATAGAAATAAGAGTTAGAGCATTTTGGGAATTTTTTCCGAAGGCAGTGAGAACCCGGTGCGACATTTTTCCTACTCAGATTTTGTTTCTCTTTTTTTTCATGTGATAAAAATTAATGCAATTTTGAGAATTCATTATAGTGATTCATTTAAAAATAGGGACCAGCGAAGCGGGCGTTGCCTGCTAGTAATTAATAATTTGGCTGTTATTTCTTTCTTTCTTAATTTTTTGCATATTAATATTGTTGAAATTTTAATTGAAATAATATTTTCCATTGTAATATTATTGATTGTTTCAGTAATGCAGAAAATTTTGAAGCATTTTTGTTTTATTTTTGAAATAAAATGTTAAAGATATCAACTGAAACATGATAAACTCTGATTGCGATAAAAAAAAAGAAAAAAAAAAAAAAAAAAAGTGTTATATTGAACTCAGTGTGTATACCGTCAGAACTAAGATATAAATATACTGCAATCTGCAATAACAGAAAATAAGTCTTAATCAATGAAATTTGAAACTTGCACTTTTTTAATTTAGACGTTAAAAGCACTATTTAAAAATTTAAAGATCATAAAATAACACATAAATGTGAGATAACATTTTGAAATGCCTTAGATAGAGCATATATAATCTCAAAAAAAAAAAAAAAACTAGTATGTTGTGGCCACCACAAGACTTTCTTCTATATTTTCCTATACATATTCAATCAGTAACAATATTAAAAAAAAAAAAAAAATACGATTTTTTTTTCTAAGTTTTTTTTTTGTTAAACGTAATACATATTCAATCAGTAACAATACTTAAAAAAAATTTATAACTTTGTTTTAAATTATCACAGATTTATAGTTCAACCATTCGTTTTAAAGGTATTGACAAGATCTTTCGAATGATATCCATCTTCAAAATTTACCCCCCCTCCAGGGGGGGAAGCGATGCCTCCCCCATGCACAAAATTTTTCCCTAGTTACGTACTACTATTATCAATAATTCGAGAGTTATTTTACAATCAGAAGTGTAAAATAACTCTCATTATGCACATTTATACGAATTTTTGTCCTATACTGCCATGTTAAAAATTTAGATAAAATGCTATCACAGCGCCACCTGTTGAGCTATTGATCCCCAAATATAATCAGCACCAGTTTATGTCGAGGACCAACTAAATACCAAGTTTAGTAAAATTTCGTTTGGAAAAAAAAAAAAAAAAAAAAAAAAAAAAAAAAAAATTCTAAGGTTTTTTTTTGTTAAAAGTAAAAAAAATCGATAACTTTGTTTTAAATTATCACAGATTTATGGTTCAACCATTCGTTTTAAAGGTATTGACGAGACCTTTCGAAAGATACCCATCTTGAAACTTTGCCCCCACATGCACAAAAATCTTTTCCCAGTTAACTATTACTATTATCAACGAGACCTTTCGAAAGATACCCATCTTGAAAATTTACTTCCCCCTCACATGCACAAATTTTTTTTCCTAGTTAACTACTACTATTATCAATAATTCATATTAATTTTACAATCACAAGTTTAAAATAACTCTCATTATGCCCATTTATACGGAATTTTGTCCTATGCTGCCATGTTAAAAATTTGCATAAAATGCAATCACAGCGCCACCTGTTGAGCTATTGATCCCCAAATCTAATCAGCACCAGTTCATGTCATGGTGCAACTAAATACCAAGTTTGGTTAAATTTCATTCATTGGTTCGTGAGATACAGCGTCCACAAAAAAATGATACAGACACACAGACAGACAGACATTTTCTAAAATTTATTAATTCGTAATCTAGACATCCCAAAACATGTAAATCCATCAAAAAACGGAGGTCGAAAATTTTCGCGAATCCAATACTTTCTCTATATTTACATGTAGAAGAAAGTAAAAAGCTAAATTTGTAACTTTTGAAAACTTTCGAAATTCCCTTGTTTTGGAAACTTTCAAAATTCCCTTCCCAAAAAACCGGGTTTATTCCCTGGTTTAAACCCGGGCTTTTTCCCCGCTCACATCTCTACAGCCATGAAAAAAAGTCGAGATCCTGAGATTATTTGAAGCAAAATTATGTTTTAAAACGTGTTTTTTACCCCCCCCCCCCCAGCTCATAAAGAAGGGACAGGGGAGAGAATTTTGCAAAAACTCTTTATACTATGAATAAGATACATATAACCGACCCACACATCAAAAATCTCCTTCCTAAGATAATTTAGTGAAGAGTTACACATGAATGCATGTTTTTTGTCCCCACCTCCCAAGAACGGTAGGGTGGAATTTCACAAAACCCCTTTGTAGTGTGTGTGTTGAGTACGCGTAACCAACCGACATATCAAAAAATCGCTTTCCTGAGGTACTTTGGAACAGAGTTACTCTTAAAAATGTGTTTTTGCCCCCACTCCGCCCTTAAAGGAGGTAGGCAGAGGAAAATTTCGTAAAATTCCTTGATAGTGCGTGTTGAGAACGCATAACCAAACCACACATAAAAATTAATCTTACTGTGATAATTTTAAGCAAAGTTATGCTTGGAAACGTCTTTATTGATCTCCCTTCCTTAAGGGAGAAAATGGAGAAATTCTCAAAATCCCGTTGCAATGGATGTTGGATAGACGTAAATAAGCCACACACTAAAAATTGTGGCCTCGACTCCTATGGATGTCTTCGGACAAATTTTACCCGCTTGGCTGGTCACTATATTTAACAAAATTCTTTTCTATATCGCTTTATAGATAAAAAAAAAATATAAATAAAATTCATTGAAATTGCTCAAAAGCTCGCTTCCGGTGTGTGTATTGCATGCGTCAATGCCATACCAGTGGGCTTCCACTTTTGTGCTTATCAAATGACAATTTCGAAACAGGCAGTATCGAAGAAATTGAAGTAGCCCTTTTATATCTGAATTTTAATTATTTTTGAACAATACTGTACGTACTGTACATAATATTTACTTTTACGTTATTTCCTATATTTATTTGATTTTTCTGGTCGACCATGCAATGACAACAATTTCACGTCAAATTTAATATTACAATATGCTGTGAGACAACTAACTTTTTGTGGCTATATGTATTTCGTAGTTAGTTAAAACAGTGGTTGGTATATAGAAAAGTAAATAAATATTTAACCTTATCGTGGTACAGGCTTATTATAGCTCCCCTTGGTGACTTTTGATTTTTTGTCACCATTTAAAAAAAAAAAATAATAATTATACAGACACGACATTATTTCATTATTTAAAACATGAAAATCTGACATTGACAGATTTTAATTTAGTGCCAGAGGTCTACTGCTAAACTTGTTAATATCGACAAATTCTTCTTTAGTTAATTCGTGACGATCTAAATTCCATGATAAAGTTTTTATTAAATCAAACCAATGTGTTTCAGCTGCAGATACTGTAACATATAACGTTGGAAGTCCAAACTGTCTTGTAGCCGCAAAACAACGTTTTTTCTCTTTTTCCCAATAAGGGGGAGGTGTGCCTTGGGGGGGACTCATGTCAAAGGTGTGCCTTGGGGGGGACTCATGTCAAAGTTGTACCTTAGGGGGGACTCATGTCAAAGTTGGGCCTGGGGGGGACTCATGTCAAAGTTGTGCCTTGGGGGGGACTCATGTCAAAGTTGTGCCTTGGGGGGACTCATGTCAAGGTTGGGCCTTGTGGGGACTTCATTCAATAAATCCCCATTCAATAAACCGACTGAAATAGGCCTCTAGCACTAATTAAGAGTGACGTATAAAAATTCGACAACTGTACCGACTGAAATAGGCCTCTAGCACTAAAAAAAAAAAAAACATAATTTCTGATATTATTGCTTCTGTTTCTTTCTTTCTATTTTTTTTCCCTCAATATTTTATAATTTATACGTTTATATGCTTTATGGGCTATTTGGCTTAAAGTGGCTATCATGAAAGTAGACTCCTTGGCGAAAAATGTCGTATCTGCTTCAGCATCAAAAAACAAAAAAAAAAAAAAAAAATATCCTGCATTATGAATATCTGAATATAAGGCTGAATTAGCTTTCATACCAAACGTATTATACGTGCCAATAAATAAATAAATAAATAAAAACTCTATAAAAAAGAAATCTAAAATTGAGGTATGTTAAAAAAGATTATGAAACAAAATTTGAAGAAATATGTTGGATTTTTAATATTATAATTTAATTTTGATAATGACGTCATTTTGTCATTGCCTAAGCAAATTTATTATTTAATATTTCTTTTACTATTCGCGTGAAAATATTTTTTATTATATGTCGTAAAATAAATCAACTCGAAATTTTTTTTGGCAACAATTAAAAATTAAAATAATTATTTTTAAAACTTTATTATAGAAGACATATCTATATTATATACAGAAGATATAATATAGATAACGTTTTCCTTCCTTCCCCTCCTCTTGGGGACTGAATTTCTAAAATTCCAAAAATTTGTTTTAGGTATTTGTGTTAGCTATATTTTAAAGCAAAAATTTTACGAATATCTGTTTTCTTCTTTGAGATATAAAGGTTTTTGTGAAATCACGTTTTGCCCCCTTTCCCCCCATTAAGGGCCGAATTTCTAAAATTCCAGAAATTGGTTTATAGGTATTTATGTTAGCTATATTATGAAACAAAATTCTCACGTATATCTGTTTTTTTCTTTGAGATATGAATGTTTTTTAAGAAATCACTTTTTGCGCATGCGAAATCACATTTTGCCACGCACCCCCTCTTGTGGACCGAATTTCCAAAATTCCAGAAATTGATTTTTAGGCATTTGTTTTAGTTATGTTTTAATGCAAAAATTTTACAGATATCTGTTTTTTTCTTTGAGATATGACGGTTTTTGTGAAATCACGTGTTGTCCTCCCACCCCACCTTGGGGAACGAATTTCGCAAAATCGCTTCTTAGGTGGTGCTTACACTACATGTTCTAAAATCTGACCCAGTTTCGAGTCAGTAGCCCCAGTAGATTTTGCTGTGCGTTGATGAGCCAGTGAGTGAGTGAGTAAGTGAGTGGAAGTACTCTTTTATATATATATAGATTAATGCTCTTGTATTGTTTAATTCTGCTCTTCTATAGTATTGTCTCTTACATGAATGCCAGATTATATTTCACAAATAACTGCAATAATTCTGCAATAATATTCAGGCAAATAATGTAGAGGGACAAAAAAATTAATGCCCATTTGGACGAAATGCTATATAAAAAACATGTACAGCAGAATTTAATATAGAAACCAGAAATCATTTGCAATAATTGTTTTATGATATTGTAGAGGGCTTCATTGTCGTTGGATATTGCTACAAAGCGGGAATTTATATGAGCAGATTCGGCATTTACATGAATCAAGGTTCTTCTGTCATAAGGTTGGGCCATTTGAAGAGTAGCCAATCAGAAGGAAGGAGAAGCGAAACGTCGCGGAAGACAGAAACAAAGTACGATGCAAATAATACAGCTGTTAACCCAGAGTTAGCTATTACTTACTAAAAAAATATATCTTATATTCTGATATAAATATTACCCAAAAACGAAAAATCATGTATTGTATTACATGAAATAGAAGTACATTCGTTAAATATTTATTTTAAATACATATAAGTCCATAAAAAATTATAAAGCTTTCGCGTTTTTGGCAACATTGCTATGCATTTGTTTACATTTATAATACTTCAATAAAACGATGAATTTCAATTATATTAAAATGAAATGAAATAAAAATGCAGTTATTTAATTGTTTTACTCAAAAGAAAGCACATATATTTTTTTAAAAGAATGTAAAATATATACATTTTACTGTACGATCGCGATATGTTTGTTTACATTTCAGATATTTCAGTAAAATTGTGAATTTTAATTTTATGAGTAAAAAGAAAATATAAGTACATTTTTAAAAATATTTGTTCAAAATAAAATACTTATATTTTTCAATTTAAAAATAAATACACAATATATGTAGTTATCTGTTTTATTGATATGTTTGTTTACCTTTTAAATACTTCAATATTGTCATGAATTACTTCAATAAGACGATGAATTTCAATTATATTAAAATGAAATAAAAATGCAGTTATTTAAATGTTTTGCTCAAAAGAAAGCGCAAGTATTTGTTTCAAAAAATCCAAAATATATAAATTTTGCTGTACTAGCATGATTTGTTTGTTTACCTTACAGATATTTCAGTAAAATTATGAATTTTAATCTTATGAGTAAAAATGAAATAAAAATACATTCTTTAAAATAGTTTGTTCAAAATAAAACACTTATAATTTTCAATTTAAAAAGAAATACATAATATATTCAGTTATCTGAAATATTATGATATGTTTGTTTACCTTTTAAATACTTCAATATTAAGAATTTTAATATTAAAAGTAAACTAAATATTGGAAATAGGAGAATTTAATATTTATGTCAGACTTTAAACTCATATTAAATTCATTATTTCCCCATTTAAAAAAAGTTTCAGTATAACAATATATTTCAAAATAATTATTAGTATCAGTTTACAAATAAAATAGGTTCCTTAATAACAGAAATTAGAAGGGTACTAAAATCACTTACCGAATTTTTGGTTGTTGACTTCCAAGTGTATTTTAATTATATATAATTACAATTATTATTTCGTTCCATGTAACATGCTGAGTGATTGGTGATTGATCAGCACAAATTAATAATTGATTTATCTCTTAATACAGCTAAATTTTCGCAATCCACTAATCAACAAATCAGTTGTGACAGTGTTTGTTTACATTGCAATTGATATGTGGACTTCAGAGAATTGTGGATTTTTGAGAGATGATTATACTTCACTTTGCATGAAAGAAGAAATGTATAAAATTTTGTACTGCAGCAATCAATAATATGCATATATGTATCATATGTATTTATGTAATCAGTAATATGCTTCATGTACATAAAAAAAAAAGATCTTCGAATACAGTTAACTTGTCTTCATGAAAATCCGTACTGTAGCGTAAAGTATTATGAACATACAAAAAAGTCTGATATGAGAATGGACTGATGATCACTTTTTTCATTCTTGCACCGAAAAATAGGGAAGGGCAGTTGATAAAACACAATCCAAAAAAAAAAAAAAAAAAAAAAAAAAAAAATGATACGTGGTGGTGGGTCTAACATTATGATAGCTCAGTTTAAAAACAAAGCAAAATGATTTTGCGCTTTCATGTTTAAGTTACAAATGAAAATTTATAGTAGTACTGAAAATTATTTCAACTGAATTATTCACTTGAGTATTCACTTCGTGTATAAATACAAATTTTTCACGTATTTTTGAGTAAAATTTGATAGCATATGAAATATGGAAAAACGCCTCTCTCTCATTGAAATCTGAGCCGGACACTTGGGTGATGTTCCTTGTAAGTAAAAGAAATCAATGGTATCCAAAGAATTAATTAACTTTCGAAAAAGCTAAAATAGTGCTTGCCTATTTTCGCTAAAATGCTAAAGTAATTTTTTTGCCAGGTTAAACCCTGTCAGTAAATATACTCCAAATTAATAAGTACAAAACTTTGAATAAACGCCGTAAAATGCAAGAACTTGCAACATTTGTTTCAGGTTAAAAGAAAACACAGCACTTCATCAAGGCGAATAAAGTAGGCAAGATTGCTGCCAATAAAGTGCTGCCGAAGGGTCATGTTTTCTTTTCACCTGAAACAATTTTTGTGAACTCTTGCATTTTATGGTGTTTATTCAAAGTTTTGTACTTATTACTTTTAAACCTCAGTTCTGTGGTGTTTACACACATATATATATATATATATATATATATATATATATATATAATACTCCAAAATGTTTAAGCAATGATCAACAATTTTTTACAAAAGAAAAATTACTTATATTCATTGTTTTAATATGGTATGACAGAAATAGTTTCAAAACATTTTGCTCATGTTGGCTTGTTGGTATTTTTAAAACTATTTTCATTGGAAAACATGTGCTACTACTGACACTTTTAACATGTTATTACAAAACTGACATTGAAATGAGTTACTACATGAAAACAATTTCATAAAATTTTCAATTATCCAGATACTTTCTAAAGAGGATTAAAGACAAAAAAAATTAAAATAAAAAAAAATACCTAAGATTTTTTTTTTTTTTTTTTTTTTTACGCACAAGTTTATTTCATTTTATAAATAATCTCTAAAAAATAAAGAGTTAAATTGTACACGCGTCATTTGTTAAATATATTTAAAACACTTTAAACACACGTAAATATAAATTTATTTAAAAGATGTTAAATTTTTTTTTTATCCAAAGCTTTTCGCTTTAATAGTAAAGCATCATCAGGGATTTATGATTCGTTTCCAATGCGCAGTTTTAAATATGTTTTCTTCTTACTGTAAAAAGAAAACATATTTAAAACTGCGCATTGGAAACGAATCATAAATCCCTGATGATGCTTTACTATTAAAGCGAAAAGCTTTGGATAAAAAAAAAATTAACATCTTTTAAATAAATTTATATTTACGTGTGTTTAAAGCGTTTTAAATATATTTAATATATTTATTTCATTTTAATTGTATTAACTGCAAATTTAATTTTGAACTGCAGAAATATTTTTGTGTGTACTCATTTTTATCCACTACATAACTTAAACATTTTGTTTATTATGAGATAATACAATTTGTTTCACGTTTCATAAAGATAATAAATTTTAACAAAATATTAATTATGTCCCTATTTGAATTAAAAAAAAAAAAAAAAAAAAAAAAAAAAGGCACTTTTAACAGCAGACAACAGGCATTGGCTACTGTCTGCTTTCAAAAGGGTATAATTGAAAATCGAAGTGAAGTAGCATAAGCATTTAACAATCATTCTTATTACATGATTATTGCTAATTTAATATTCCTTTGATTTATTACTTCTGATCTTGAAAATGTATGATGTAATATACACGATGAGATATTTCTTACATGATTTGATTTTATGAGGAATCTACCTATTGCTATTATACATCACAGTTTTTCAGCAATGTTCTATCACTTTCAATAATCTATTCTTTTTTTTTTTTTAATAAATTGTCTTAGAATTATATATAGTTATTTTTATTATATACACTAAGCAACAACAACAATAGAAAAAAAAAAAAAAAAAAAGCCGCACTTAGATATTTTCTGTTTCGCCTTCTACAAAGGCCAATTTTATATGTTTAAAAAGCTAATTTTCGAACAGATTTTATTATGTTATTCTCCACATGCACTTTAGCTTTGAGTCCAGTGTTAAAAATAAAATGCAATCGTCATAACAATAGTAATTTTCGAAATTCTTTCAAAAATGATAAGAATAAGGCAGTTAACGATGTCTCAAAAAGTATTAATTTTTGAATGAAAATCAGATGGCAAAATAATTACATGTTAATGAAATATAGGTAAAATGGTTTTTAGCAAGATATAAAATTCTTTGGCCGTTGAAACTGGAAATTTGGCTTTAGGCGGCCATGTTGCCCATCCAAGCGAGATCACCATAAGTTAAAAAGTCATTTCTTAAAAAGTCTGTTTGTATTACATTTAGAACATAAATGAGATTCAGAAAAAGTGTTTAGCAGCTTAATTTCTTTAACGGCAGTGCAGCAACTATTAATCAAAGCCGGTTTAAATGATAGAAAATTTGAAAAAATTCCATTCTTAGTGAAGAGAATTAGGAATTTAAGACCTCAGATTGCTAAAAAAATTAAAAAAATATATTAGTTAATTATTGGGCTGAACTGGTTCTCTCTGATAAGTCAAGTTTAACTTATTTCGAGCTGAATAAAACAAGCAGATCTGACAACGAAAATACCACCGACTTAATTTAAATCAGAATTTTAAAACAGTGACACATTCACCGTACAATATGGTACGGAGGTGCATAACTTTTCAAACAGTCGGGCAAATTTTTATGCTCAAGGGATCAATTAACTCGAAATAAAACTCAGTCTTTATAACAGTGGTGCCTGACCGACTATTTTGGAGGTATCTTGGACATTTAGGCAAACAGCATTTCAAGATGATAATACACCTTACTACACAGCGTCTGTGGTAAGTTTATTAACTTCAAATTGTCAAAATTTCTTATCCACTCCCATGAAAACCTTTGATTCTGTAAGTAATCATATCTTTTTTCACTTTAAGTTGAATCCCACAGAAGATATAGTAGAATTTCTTCTTTACCTGGCATGGAAATTGTCCTACTCGCGATCCGCTCAAAAATGTTTCGTCTATAAAAATGCGGGGGAGAGGGGGAGAGGATTCGAAATTAGCAGCTTACAACTCTGCCAGAACTAGAAAAAAGTACTTATGATATTTGGCACATTGAAATTTCTGATATTTATATTAAATCACTGTATAATACTATTCCATTGTGCATTAAAGTAGTAATTCCATATAAAGGTGGAAATAACCCAATACAGAATACATATATTTAATAAAAAATTGCTTAGATCTAACAAATAAATAGTTTTCTTCATATATTAAAATGTAACTTATTTATTTCATATAATAAATCATAATAGAATACAAAGTGTATGGTTATTGAAAAAGTTTAAAACTAAAGTTTCATGCAGATTCTTACAAAGTACTTCGTAGAGTATAATAAAGCGAATTATTATATCGAAAATGTACATAGGTATCATTTCATACCTTTGGTATTATGCAAACAAAACAGAAAACAGTTTTATTTGTTTCAACCCTTAATTTTAAAGTTATTACAAACAGAAAAGTCTTTTTTCCTGCAGTGCGGCTTTTTTTTTTTTTTTTTTTTTTTTTTGTTTAGTGAATATGTACTGAATCTCATTAATAATTAATATATTGACACTTCTTGAAAATTATTTCAAAATAAATAAACATTAAAAAAAAAAAAAAGGAATTTTTTTTAATGCTCCCCGCTAATTAATTCTTAATATTTTCCTCTACCTCTTTGCTCCACTTCTGACCAAATGGTTCATCTCTCCATTTTTGGTAGAGGAGTAATGACGGGTTCAAAGCCATGTTACTATCGCAATCAGCCATTCTGATTTATTCGCGATCTTTTCCAATACTTGTATGAATACGGGATAGAAAAAAATTATATTTATATCATCCCTAGTATCTAAAACAATTTGTTTTTTAATAATATTTATGCTTTGCATTCACACTAAAAAATTCCTTTAAAGAAATTATAACATTTTTATTTATTTATTTATTATTATATTTTTAAATTTCATTTTTTATTTACTGTCTTACAGATACATATAAATATATATGATCATTATACATATGTAGTGATATATAGTAATAATAAAAATTCTATTAAACTTTCTTGACATAAAAAAATATATATATAGAAAATAATATTCAGTAATTTAAATCATTATGAATATGTATATATATATATATATATATATATATATATATTTATATATATTAACCTTTGATAACTAATTTTTAATCTCCTCCCCCTCTCTTTTTTGGCTTTAGCAGTAAAAGGGTTCTTACTCTTTAAGCTGATAATGGGGAGGCATCGGGTTCAAACCCAGGTCGCACTTTTCGGTCTGACCGCAAAGATATCATCGCGCCTTCTACATATTTTGCATAAATACGAGATAGAGCAAATAATATACAATATTTAACACCCTAGTATCTGAAATAATTTGTTTTCAATTAATATCAATATTTTGCACTCAGTCTACGTAATTTTTATTTACAGGAATTAAAACTTTTTAAACATATATATATATATATTTAATTACTGTCTTACTATTATGTATATATATTATATTATTAAAAATATATATTATTAAAAATAATTCTATTAAAGTTTCTTGAAAAAAAAAAAAAAAAAAATATCAATTAAAATTGAGCATTTGAATAAAAAATAAAAAGAAAGAAAGAAAGAAAAGAAAAGAAAACTATTAAAAATTCTGTCAAAGACAGGATTTAATTTTGTACGGAGGGCTATTAATTTTAATCTGAAATATTTTTATTTATTTATTTATTTATTATCTCATTTTTTGACCATGAAACTTGTCTACGTATTTTTTAAAATGTCTGAAATGAATTAAAAGGAAGTGTTGTCACCCGAATTTCATACTTTAGTTAATTTAACTCCCTCTTTTTGACAACATAATCATGGCTATCAACATCCTAATAAATAATAATTCCGGAATACTGATAAAGCGCGGAAGAAAGATCCCTAGCGTGATCTGCGCATGGGTGAAAATGGCTGGACCTTTTATAAAATAGGAAAGTCTGTAGCAGAAAAGAAAGCAGGAGTATCAATGATTCTACACATAATAGGTCGTTCCATAATTATTGACCGAAAATGAAACACGAAAGAAAACATGAGTCATAAAGAAAGAAATGGGTTTTATTCAGCAAAGTAGCCGCCATCGGGAAGGAAATAAACTTCGCCCAACGAGTTTTAAGCAAAAAAATGCCACGTTGGCAGAAGTGGGGGTCTCTGGGGAGGAATTCATAATGAACCACGGTCTTGGCTGTCCACCAAACGGATATGTGAATTTGCTGTGGATAGATATTTGGTTTGGGCATCTGTTTTGCAGTTTCGCTTCTATGCAGCCACTGTGCTTTGCGTTTGCGATTGTAGTACAACTCCCATTTTTCCTCCACAGTCAGAATTCGATGCAAGAATGGCTCATTAACCTAGCGCTCCTGTAGAGATTTAGAGGTCTCCAGGTGCCTTAGACGTCGCTCTTCCGTTAGGTCATGCGGTACCCATGTTTCGAGTTTTTCGCCATGGCCATTGCCACCAAGAATCGGGAGGTTGTCTATGGTATTACAGAGAGATCTTTTCCTAGCTGTCGTACCGTGGACATATGTCGGGCGGCTACTTTCTGTCGTAAATGGTCCACATCACACTGCACTGGACGACCGACTCCAGTTTTATGGTCAGTTTCCGTGTCGCTTCTATGAAACTTGACAAACAGTCTACGGACGCTCCGTTCAATTGTCCTGCCCTCACCCCATGCTTTGTTGACGTTGGGCACTGTTGCAGCTGCCGAATGTCCAAGCTGGACTCGTGCTAAATTACGATTTCGCACGTCGCGTTTCTCCATCACGTCCTTAAATATTTTCTGTGCCCCGACTGGCATTTATATAGTGTGTGGATTCTTCCATTTTACGTTATAGGGAATGCTAGTGATGCATCCCTACTGTACCGATCGGAACGATCTGCAGAAGCTGCCTATATCGGTTGCGGCCAATAATTATGGAACAACCCAATAGTAGACGATTCCCCCCCCCCCCCCCCTTATCCTTTGCTGTGTGTCCTAGCGCATGAGTGGAATCGTCCTTGCACTTTGCCCTCCGTGGATCAATCCAACGCAGTTTATCAGTAATGTTAGAAATCGCTTTCTTTTCACACCAGTTTTTTTTTTAAGAGTACATTTATTTCATCATAAATACATTTGGAGAGAATTCTAAAAATTACGTGTTGTGGAAAAAGGGATTATTAATTATGAAATTTATAAAGCAAAGTAATAGCAAGTTAAAATGGATAAAAATAACTGCTACATTATTATATGCTTACATAATAATAATTATATAACATATATCAATTTCAAGCAATAAAATTTGTGCGTGATAGGGATCAAGTTGACTACCACTGAATTAATTTATTTGTGAAAGATTCATCTATTTTATTTTGTTTCTTAAAATTATATTTGTCGAAATCATCATCAATATTAACAAAGGTAAATCAAACTATATAATACATAAATTTATCAAATAATTTTATTTTTAACTAATTGTATTTACGTAAAGGCATTTTCATGCGTAATAACAATTTAAAGGAAGATTTTTTTTATTTTATTTTATTTTATTTATTTATTTATTTTTACTAGCCTTGCAGCAATATTAACAGAGTCAAAAATCACTAAAAGGGTTACGAAAATAAATAAATAAAAAAAATAAAAAAAATAAGCTGCCATCACAGTAAAAAAGTATAAATTTTAAAATAAGTTAAAAATATTTTGTTATAATTAAGGAAAATGTAATTTTTTTATTGCAGATAAATCACTTTTGAACATGTTTTTCATGATTAATTTAATACAATAAATTTTATTTTCATAAAATTAGCATTAATATATATATATATATATATATATATATCATAGCCTCCTTAACTACTGTCGTGTAACTCGGAAACTAGGCAACAGTTGAAGTAGGGGCCCCCGATAGAGAGAGATTAGACATTGGCGCGCCGGCTGTTTGACGAAATTTTCCATTTTAGTCCCAGTTGCTCCATTCCTTATCATTACGCTGAGAAGAAATTTCGATTATTTTACGTCATAATAAAAAAGGACTTATTTATTACATTTTTACTTTGTTGGGAAATACATTGCTTTAATTTTGGAATAATTTTAAAAGATAAAAATGCATAATTATTTATTTTATATCATTCTTTAAAAACTTTGAATTCTCTTATTGCATGCTGTTTTACATATTTATTTCCTAACATATGAGATAATTATATTATTTATTTGCTAGCTATCAGTTTTTAAGTTCTGCTTTGCAATATATTTAATATGTTAGATCTCAATGTATTTTTCTTATATGTTTTAAAATACATATTTAAAATAACTATATAAAAAGATATTTTTTGATTATTTGCTAGTACGCAAAAGGTATCAGATTTCTTAAAATAAATTGATAAAAATAAAGAAAATAAGGCGTATATTATTTTCTAGCATATGAAATATAAATTTCTTTTAAATAATAATTGCCATAATAAATTTTATAAATAATACTTAAATAAGTTATTATTTTTATTTACATAACATTTAAAAAGAATAAATAAATAAAAAATCAATGAAAATAAACAAATATAAATAAAATAACTAAAAACATTTTTTTAATTTTTAAAGATATTAGTTAATATTTTTACAAATTATTATTAATTAAATTTTTATTTTTAACATTTAATTAAATCTTTATTATTAATAATGCGTAATTGAAATAAATAAAATATGCATTTTTAGTTTGTAAAAATATTACGTAAATATTTTTATAAAATAATAACAAATAATTTCTGTTCTGCCGTAGTGTTACATTTATTCATGAATTACTTGACAAAAACTAAGATTATAATATTTTTGTTAAAAAGTTTCTAACTTTTTATGTATAGAATGTATACCCTCAGAAAAAATAAGGTAGAATTGCTTTAACAATCAATGTATTTTGCTTAATATGGAAATATACAACAAAAAATTCCTCTGATTTCCGATCGGAGCTGAAAAAGCAACCATGTCGAAGGTTAAAACAAAATTCGTTTTTCTTTAAATTCTTTTTTTCTAAGACGAAAAATATTACATATTTAAATTCTGCATTACTTTTTGCACAAATTTAATGCAATTTTCTTTCATTTATGTTGTATAGTAAAGCGTCAATCGCGAAGAAAAAAAGCATTACGTCTTACGGGGATCCCTCCGAAATGGCACTAAAATGACCGACTTTCGGTCAATGTCCAGTCTCTCTATATATAGGGTCCCTAAGTTGAAGTAGGGACCCTATATATAGAGAGACTGGGCATTGACCGATAGTCGGCCATTTTAGTGCCAATCCGGAGTGATCCCCGTAGAACGTAAAGCGTTTTTCTTCGCGATTGACGCTTTACTATACAACATAAATGAAAGGAAATTGTGCTAAATTTGTGCAGAAAGTATTGCAGAATATAAATATGTAATTTTTTTCGTCTTAGAGAAAAAGAATTTGAAGAAAAACGAATTTTGTTTTGACCTTCGACATGATTACTTTTTCAATTCCTATCGGAAAACTGAGGAATATTTTGTTGTATATTTCTATATTAAGCAAAATACGTTGATTGTGAAAGCAATTCTACCTTAGTGAAAGTAATTCTACCTTATACTTTCTCAGGACATACATTCTATATATAAAAAGTTAGAAAATTTTTAACAAAAATATGGTAATCTTAGTTTTTGTCAAGTAATTCATGAATAAATATAAAACTACTGCAGAAGAACAGAAATTATTTTTTATTATTTTATAAAAATATTTACGTAATATTTTTACAAGCTAAAAATACATATTTTATTTGTTTCAATTACGCATTATTAATAATAATGACTTAGTTAAATATAAAAAATAAAAATTTTATTAATAAGAATTTGTAAAAATATTAACTAATATCTTTAGAAATTAAAAAAAAAAAAAAAATGTTTGTTTTTTTAAATATTATGTAAATAAAAACAACTATTTATTTAAATATTATTTATAAAATTTTTATTTTTATTAATTTATTTTAAGAAATCTGATACATTTTGCGTACTAGCAAAAAACCAAAAAATATACTTTTATATAGTTATTTTAAAATATATCAGAAAAATGCATTGAGATCTAACATATTAAATATATTGCACAACAGAACTTAAAAACTAATAGCTAGCAAATAAATAATGTAATTATCTCATATGCTAGGAAAGAAATACGTAAAACAGCATGCAGTAAGAGAATTCAAAGTATTTAAAGCATGATATAAAATAAATATTTATGCATTTTCATCTTTTAAAAGTATTCTAAAATTAAAGTAATTTATCTCCTAACAAAGTAAAAATGTAATAAATAAGTTATTTTTTGATTATGACGTAAAATAATCAAAATTTCTTCTCAGCGTAATGATACGCAATGGAGCAACTGGCACTACAATTGAGAATTTCGTGAAAAAGCCGGCGCGCCAATGTCCAGTCTCTCTCTATCAAGGTTCCCAAAGTTGAAGCGGTAGACAGCGCCACCTAGTACAGACTATAGGACTATTTTATTCAGCTGTCACCAATAATTTAAAGAAAAATACATTATATGTATAATCGACGTTTCTTCTATTTCCCCTTTTATGTATATCATATCCCACTTTTAAAAATCTTTGGTGGCTGTTGAATAAAAAAGTCCCGCAATCTGTACCAGGTGGCGTTGCCTAGTTTCCGACCTACGCGACAGGCTTCTAGTTAAGAAGGTTATGTATATATATATATACATATTAAATTTGCTTCTTTTATGTTTACAAAATGAACGTTGCTTGATTATTGTTCTATCAATATATTTGTGTTTCTTTTTACGCAAAATCATATAACAGCAATGATTGGGGGCGTAAACCTCATAGGAGGCGTGATTACACAAAATGGTTGGTGCGATCATATTGAAAAATAAAAATTATTTTAAAAATAATAAATAAATAAATACTTACTTACCTGATAACATTTATAGTTTATTCTAAAACACTTACTGTTAACCCAGCTCTTTTTTTCACACCATAATAATTTTAGAGAAATTTTCTTCAATATGTAATTCCGTTGAAATAAGAAGAAAAATGTTTTTAAAATATAAAAAAAAAAATGGCGGTGTTAAAAGTATTCCGGAATAAATTATACATGTTACCAGGTATGTACAGTCACCCCCCCAAAAAAACGCCACCCCCCACCTAATTTCGCCGTAAATTATCGTAGAAACATTTGACTGGTACCGATCGATTTGTAATAACGTCTAGTTTATAACGGGTCGTCTACATATTAAAACTGGCATTAACTTCATTTTCTTCAATGGCAACCCCCATTTTTGACTTCATATTCAGATTTCTGAGATCAAGGCGGTTCGAAAAACATACCTATTTATATACCTTAAATCAATTGTAAATAGAGTTACACGTGAAAATGTATTAGGGGTCCGTCTATACACTTAGAAAATATAAATCACGATCTACCACCCAGTATACATTATTTATTAAGTTTCACACCGGAAAAAAATTTCAGAAATGTTAATTATAAAATAAAAAAAATGACTAATTCACAGAACTTTCTGAGTTAGTCTATGAATTAAAAGATTTTTATTGGTTTCTATTGATTAAACATCAGTTACTTCACTTCATACGAAGAAAATTATATAGCTTGAATAGATATTAAAATATCTATCAAAAGAAAAAAAAAAGATGAATGGTTTTAAATTTGTTTGAAAATTCAAAATTATTTTAACTCAAGCTGCCGTATAATTGTCTGAAACGGCGGCACTCATCCTGGTTCCCACGGCCGTTTCACAGTGACAATGGGAGTTTGTTCTGATACTGCAGTACTTTCATTTTCTTTAATTGACTTTTTTAAAATATTAAAACAGATTTTTTTATTTTTATTTATTTATTTTTTTAATTAATTATTATTATTATTATTTTTTTTCATGACATTATTGAAAACTTTTACATAAATCCCCACGATATTCTTTTGCTTTTATATTTTATAATGTGTAACAAATTAATATGTAAAATAATAAATCCTACTACTTAATAGGGTGTTCTAAAATTCTACACTTTAACACAGATACCGAAGTGGACGGTGGGCGTAGAAAGGCTGACAACCCTTAATCTAAATCTTCACTTGAAAAGGTCAAAATGTTACAAAACTCTTTTTTTTTTTTTTTTTTTTTTTTAAGGAAAAAAGAAGAAGATAAGGAGGAGAAGGAAAGATCAAAACGAATATAAAGCATATTAAACGTTAATACCCTTTAAACACTGGAAAAAGGCGGGGTTTTGTATTGTTTTGTCATTTGGGAGCTGTAGAGTGCCAGAAAATTACTTTACGTAATAAAACTTTTCATTTAAAGGGTATTTAAAGCAGCATTATATTTAATACATAGACTATTCAGAAAAAAAAATACCATTCATCTGGTTCATGAAAAATAAAGAACATTTTCTGGCATTGCTCTATGTATATACATTCTTGTCAACCTATCCCGGAAGATTACTGGTCCCGCCCCTTTCCGTACATTTTTTTCACATCAGTCTTTTTAGAGCTGTGTCAGCCATCGGTGGCTGACACTGATCTTTCCATTTAGGCTAAGTCAGCCGGCAGTGTAAAATATGATATAAAACTACAGAACTTACATAGTTTTAAGTAATTACTGACAATTTATTTAAAATTTACTTCATGTTTTTTTTTTTTTTTTTTTTTTTTTTTTAATAGGATTTTTATAGGATTATATCGTTAAGGCCTAATGGGGTTTATTGAAACTCGATAAACATAACACGCTTCTAAGCAGCACGTGTGGCCTGAATGGGATTTCCATAAGAATTCGCGTGGCGCTCAATGAGTTAATCGTAAATGTATTTGAAGTTAATTACTCTAAAATTTAAATTGTGTACACACAGGGGCGGGAACTAACAATGTTACAGGTTAGGTTGGCAAATATGCATATATATTTTGCTTGATTTATAAAAAATTATAACACATTTTCTTCTTTTTTTTTTAGTATTTTGTGTTTATATCTCTCATTAAAAATAAATACAATATTCATATATAAACATTTCCATACAGTAATGTATATAAACATATTGATTAAAGAAGATTTGTTGATATTATATAATTATTCTTCTATCTGTATAGTATATTAACACACATATATTTTGTAAATATCGCAGCATCGAAAAACAGCAACATAGCTTCCATATCAAGGCTTAATGTAAATAGCTACGCCTTTTCACAAATTTTCTAAAACTTTATAATAATGCAAAATAATTTTGCATATTTGTAATTAAATCATTGAAGTTTTGTCTTCAATAATCGATGTAGTAAATACCATTGTGATTTATGCATACCAGCGTCACATATAGAGTCAAATAGGAATATGCAAATTTGTCTTTTTTTTAAAATAGTGTTTCAGCGAATCAGAGGCGGGGCTTCTTTTCTTTTGAAATTCTTTCACAATCCCTCGCCTACATTGTGATAACTTTACAAAAATATGCCAATTTGTATAATAAACATCGAAATATTGCTTAGGAAACAATAAAAATAACATAAAGGTAAATTAAAATAGTTTTCCGTCAAATTATATACAACCATTTACTTATTGAGGATACAGATTATAACAAGTGACGGCCCCCTAACAGGAATAAAAAGTGAAATATCACTGTAACTCAAAAAATTATGTTAGGAACGAGCTGTAAATTTGGAAACCCATGTTTTTGATGATGCCCGTTCTATTCGTGCAAAAATTAACATAGGTCATAATTCATAATTTTTTCAAATATGAATTGATTAATAATTTTCATAATTCAAAAAATGTTTTTTTAGCGAAAATTTGCATGGAATATGTTTGGGTTACTTCATTCTAACGAATAAAAAAAACAGAATTTAAATATCATAATTATTTCGGAAGATATGATTTAATGTTTGTCACATTCATTTAACATTAGCACCCCCAAACTTTGACAGCTTATAACTCTATCAAAAATTGAGCGAAATATATAAACTATACCATTTTCCGTGATGATTTGATCCAAAGAATTCAAATAAATTATAAAAAATGGGGGTTACTATTGAAAAAAATGAAGTTGATGTCAGTTTTAATATGTAGACGACCCCCTAAGTAAAATCTAACTATAACATTATAAACTAGACGTTATTACAAACTGATTGGTACCAGTCGCATGTTTCTACGATAATTTACGGCAATATTAGGTGGGGGGGTGGCGTTTTTTTTTTGGGTGACTGTACTTATATGAAATCAAAACAAATTACACTTCGCACAATAAATATAAAATATACATTTACAGTGATATAATACATTGATAAGTAAAAGTGTATAACAGTGTATTAATGATGCAAAGTGCATTTATTGCGAATAAAGGGATTGAGAAAACGGTGTTAGAATCATGAAGGTAGAAATAGAGTATTACCATGGTTAGAATACATTGAAAGCCCGCGAGATTTTAAATTATGAATTCGGTAATTTTTGAAGTCGGAAAAGTTGTTGAACTATGAGTTAAATTAACATAAGAACACTTAATATGTCAAAAATATTGCGTAATAATTAGTTAGAAATTACTTATTATTTAAAATTGTTTATTTTATATGGAATATAGTTTTGTATACTTATTAAGTATGGTGATGGACCTTATTTTTCAGGGTTTTTTTGTTCTATAATACACTTGTATAATTAAATAAACCAGCATAAATGCTAAAAAATTTCGTTTTGTAAAATAATGGATTACAACAATTTTTTATACCAGGTCATTTCGATTTTCCAACTCTTTAAAATTTATAGTCTCTGTATAATTTTTATTTTTTCATTTCTTTTATTTAGGAAAACTTTTTAAAATAATTTACTACGTTATTACAAATTATAACGTGTACATGAAATGATTTGTAAACCCCATTCAAATATTTTGCATTGAAAACCTACATCAAGCAAGGTTGGGTTATACTTTTTTATTCTCCAATTTTGCTGTTTCTATAATAATGATTTTTAGATTAGATTCAAATATTTCAAAAATAGCTTTGTACTTTTATAAATTTCTCTTTCATGATAATTATTGAATCATATACAAATGACCTACCAGATGGGGTGCGGGGAGTACGAAATGTTATAGTAACAACATTTCTAAATGACTTTTCAATATTAACACTAGAAATAGTTAAAAGTAAATGTGATTAAAAGTTGTAATAGTGACAGATGAATTGCTGAAATATTTTTTTTTCTTTTTTCCTAGGAATATATCTGTACTGATAAGTATAAAGGATTTAAGTCCAAAAATGTCGATTTTGAGTTAAGTACATAGTCAGACTCAGAAAAAAATTCTCTATCGATTGGTATAAAGGGTTTAAATCCATGTCATTTAGTCTTTGAGAAAATCCATTGGTAAAAAAAGATTCAAGTCAGAAATTTAGCTTTAATCTTTGGTATAAAATATTTAATTCAATTTTCCCCTTTATTAAATGAAGATTGACAGTCACTGAATGGTATAAAGCGTATAAACCAACATAATCCCTTTCTCCTAATCGATTCTGCTCAATAGTTTTTAGTTAGTTTAACTTTACTTTTCGTCTCCTGAAAAAACAAGAATATGGACTTAAATCCTTTATACTTATTAGTACAGTATAGGACATGAAGGTGTCTCGTCCCGTATGCAGAAGTCGCGTTCTCCACCTTCGAATAAAAAATAAACAATTATAAAAGCACTATCATCTCCGCAGCACCTTGGTTATCCTTGGTTTCGATTTTTAACATTTTACAACAAGGTCCTCGCTCTAACTCCCGTAAATAGTCATGGAATTTCTTGAAATTGATATATGTTATTCAATTTCACTATCGGATGTTCCCCATATACAATGGAGTGAATAACTCTTATGGTTTGTGCACATGAACAACCGAAAGTATTCCAAAGCATTGTATTGTATGAGAAGTATTTATATACACAATAACTCTACTTTACACAAATCTTAATGAAACTGATATATGTTATTCAAGTTCACTAACGGATTTTTTTCTATAGAAAATGGAATAAATTCCCTTCCGAAAATATTCGAAAGCACTGAGATATATTACTTCAAGCCAAATTTAGATAACTTTATTTTGGAGAAGTCTTAATGAAATTGATATATGTTATTTATACGCACAAAAGAAGCTTTTTAATGAATATAATATAATTAGGATATATAGGGGCACACAAAAATATTCAGTTACATTAAGGGCTATTATTGGATATTTGCTGAAATTGTATTTTTGTTTATATTAAGCCTTTTCAACACTATCTAACAATTTTTAAGTGTAATTATGATTTGAATTTGTGTTTATCTTTGTCCGGCTCTCCGTCTGTTTGTCTGTCTACCCGCATTCAGCGTTCGTAAATATTTTCAGAAATTTAAAAAAATACATACGGTATTTAAATATATATATATTGGTGTTATCATGTATCCTTTAAAAGTTAAATTTTTATGAAATCCATATCTTGGCCTGTTTGGCTCTAGCATTAATTTTTAAAAAGATTACATACACTTTGATTATAGCTGCAATTGCGCTTAAACTTATGTGTATTATTTCACTTTTTAATTCAATTACTTTTATTAACTAATTGATTATCAATTTCTGCTATTTGTCTCTTATGTGAATGTAGGTTTTACCAGCTGTTTGATGTAGAATTGGTTTAATTTTGTTAAAACAGTGTTACAATCAGTTTTATTTTTGTGGTGTTGGTATTATCATGTATCTTTTCAAAGCTAAATTTTTATGAAATCTGAAATTTATATAAATATATTTCCAATTCATTACATTTTAGGAGAGACATTTTTATAAATCACATTTAAATAACTTTCTTCTACAAAAACCACAAACAAATTGACATATATTGGTACTATGCTAAAATAATTTTATAGAATATGGTATGTTTAACCTTCGTATTTACAGAGCTACACTAAAATAATCAGATACATTAAGGGCTGAAATTTGAATCTGAGGGCTGGGTCTGCATTTTTGTTTCTCTCTCTGCGTGTGTGTGTGTATTTGTGCGTGTGTACAACATTGTTTAAGAGTGATTATGAAATCAGTTAGTCTATCTTTATGCCTTTTAATTCTTATGTTTTAGATTTTGTGATAATGTAATCAAAGGACATTGAAAGGTATCCAATACACAGATAGAATGTGTTAGAATGTCCAGTACGTACAGACAGAACGTGTTACTAATGAATGAATGCCGCATGGTTTTCGTTCTTGTTTAATTTACACCTGCTTAGTCGCACTTTTTAGTACATTATGGAGAAAAATGACTTTATTTTATCCATTTGTGTGATAAGGGCTGAAATTTGAATCTGAGGGCTGGGTCTGCATTTTTGTTTCTCTCTCTGCGTGTGTGTGTGTGTGTATTTGTGCGTGTGTACAGCATTGTTTAAGAGTGATTATGAAATCATTTAGTCTATCTGTATGCCTTTTAATTCTTATGTTTTAGATTTTGTGATAATGTAATCAATGACATTGAAAGGTATCCAATACACAGATAGAATGTGTTAGAATGTCCAGTACGTACAGATAGAACGTGTTACTAATGAATGAGTGCCGCATGGTTTTCGTTCTTGTTTAATTTACACCTGCTTAGTCGCTTTTTTTAGTACATTATGGAGAAAAATGACTTTATTTTATCCATTTGTGTGATATTATTACTTTCTCTTTTTCCTATATATGGCAGAGAAAATACTGTTTTGTGGTCAAATTTTCGAAATTCAGTTTTTTATATTTATAGGTTTGGAGGTGCTCTGAATTTGAAAAACAGATTTTTAGCGGTTGGTTTGTGTGTGTGTGTTACCAAAATATCTCAAGAACAAATTGAATTAGGTAACCCAAACTCGGTATTCTAAATCTGTAACATACAGAGATGGTACACTAAACTTTTTCTTGTGATTAAGCAAATGATTCGAGTACAGGAACATCCAAGAGAATTCAAATACATTACGTCTTCAGGGGAAATTGCAGGTAAGTAAAGACAAACATCTACGGACTGCACTAAACCAAATGAAATGAATATATATGTATATTTATATGCATAAATGCATGCTTCATGTAGAATACGGTATGAAAATATATCACTGTTTGTTTACGGGGCGCACAAAAGAATTAGAATGTAGTAGGTAATACTTGGAAATTCATGGAAGTGCATTTCCGGCTGTGCTGTATGCTAATACAGCACAGGTAGGTTGTATTTAAGTGCGCAAGGTAGTGTGTTCACAATTTTTTAGAAGATGTACATGGCTGCCAACACTTAAGCGAAAATGTTCATTTTTATTATATGTAATTAGTGGAAGTGCTTTAATACAATGTTTTACTATGTTCAGGAAAATTGTTCAAAAATTAAAATTAATTCCTGATACCGATGTGGTAAAAAAAGTATTTTTAAAATTAAATATTTAGCGTTATATATATATATATATATATATATTTGAAGTTTCCTGAATACTGAATTCATGTTTTTAACTTTTAATCTTCGCCCATGTCTTTCATCAGAATAACATAAAAATAAAAAAAAAATAAAAAACTTTCAGGCAATTCATATATTGTATTTTTAAGCTCATATTATGTTGTTACTTGAAAACAATTATTAGACTTGATAAATTTCAAGGAATGGTGCAGGTGAAATTTGTTTGAATAGTTTGGAATGAAATTTTAAATTTAATAACAGCTTTTGAATTCTCTTTAAATGTAAGTAGGGGAGACCGGAGCTAGTGACATTTTTGTCATTTTTGATATTAGCTGTAAGATTTGAACTGAAGTCAAGCATTTAGTATATCATACCAAAAATAAAACGATGTGTAATATATTTATAAAACTACTATAAATTATTATTAACGTTTATCATACCTTAAAATGAATTCTGCGTAACCTCGAAATTTGCCACAACTTGTCCAGTAGCTTGGGGCACATTGTGACATAGAAATGACACATACAAACACATTGTAACATATACAAATTATGAGAGAAAGGTAATTAAATGCAATTTTTTAAGTCAACAATCAAAAATTTATTCATTCATGTCGTTTTCAACAAAATACTTTCATTTTTTTTAATAACACTGTAAAAAGAGAAAAAAATTAATACTGGTAATCATTTAATCTTTTGAAAGCTACATTTAAGGACACTTAATAATAGAAATAAAGGGGGAAAACTGTGTTAATCAGAAAGGAAATAAAAAGTAGGCCAACACAAGTTTTTGGGCATATTGATCTTTGACTCTCTAGTTTACTACAACGTGTAGGCCTATACCCTATAGGCCTAGTTGTATTTTTAATCATTCATTGTCATCGCTTGTTTCAGCGTCTGATTTGCAACTAATATAAATGTAATCAGGTTTATTTTTGTTACATTTGACACGAGTCTATCTTTTACATGTCATGCATTACACCCAATTTTCTTCGGTTCTAGAAATTTTGTATTGCTCCAAGCAAACTAGACATAAACAATTTTCGTCATCTTCAAAGCTACCCGATTCTCGCTACATCATTTTTTCAATAACGTAGGCCTTTTTCGTTTTCTTTTGGTAATGCAGTGTTTAGTCTTTTCCTATAGTATGAATATTATACGTGGTTTTTTATATCCCATTTTAATATTTTCTTCCATATTAGAACTTTTCTATCTAAGAAGTGACATTGTGTTCACATTAAACAGTTTTGGGGCTTTCCTTACTGCACCATCCGGAATTTACTTTTATTGCAGTGCTCTCATAATCTTCTAAAGTGTATTTAGCTCTTTCAGTATGCCTTTTGTAATTTTGCACGATTTTTTTTCTAAAATATAAAGATCTGCTTTAAAAATCATGCCGGGGCAAGTAGTGACTCTGTCACAACGTGCCTCCTACACTTCGTCACAACTAGCCCCACGTTGAGCCTTTTTCAACTTTATTCTTTAGTTTCCGAAAAGTTGTCATGTTTAACAAATGAAATATATAGAATAACAGCTCAAAATATAAATATTCAAATAATGTTAGGGAAGTTTACATACTTCACGAATCCTCGTGGCAATGACGATTCCAACGTAGGTCACAAAATTTGCTTTTGTAATAGAAAACACGATAAATAATTTTATCTCGAAAACAATGGAACGCCATGCTTCCAAACTTACACAGCACATTGTAGTAATCAACCTGCTTACTCACATGACACAACAGATTCTACAACCTATCAGTTCATTCAGAAAGCTCTATGGCACTACTTGCCTCCTGGCACACTTAAGTCCCGGTCTCCCCTACAATATTGAAACGGGCTGTTGAGGGAGCAATAGCCAACCTCATACAGAATTATTTGTCAAATGAAGCTTTTACGATGCGTATTTTATATTGTTTTTAACGAAGTTTTATGTAATAGTATTCGTTATTTTATACCATAATGTCCCAATCTGTTTTTATGCTATTGAATTTCTGGGTAAGAAAAAGTCGTGTGAGTACATTGAAAAAAAATATGTCCCATTTTCTGCCAGAAATTCTTTGTAATATGAGAAAATAGGTTCTGACAACGTACTTTTCTCGTAAATTGCACATATTTTCTCAAATTACAGAGAATTTCTGGCAACAAATAGGACATTTTTTACAGTGTACCACCCCAGATTATTTTCCATTAAATTTGGATAATATGTTCTGACCTTTATAATTGTTTTTCTTTTTTTAAATGAACTGCTTTAATATTAATACAAATCACCGTTTTGAACAGTCATTTATTAATGATTTTTGAATCCAATACTTTCTTCTATATTCAATAGAAGAAAGTATTGGATTCGTAAAAATTTTCGGCTTCCTGTTTTCGACGAATTTACACGTTTTGAGAAGTCTAGAACACGATTTTACCATTTTTAGAAAATGTCTGTCTGTCTGTCTGTCCGTCTGTCTGTGTGTGTGGGAGAGAGACAAAAAATTTGGGGCAACTGCATCTCCGGAACTACTGCTCAGAATTACATATAAATTTATATGTAGATGCACCTTGACCTGAGTTAGTGCCTACCAATTTTTGGTGTCGACTGCTAAACCGGTGGGCTTGCTATACAACAGTTTCCGCAGTTTAAGGGGAGGCTATATCTCTGGTTCTATTGCGTATAATGAAACAAAATTTAA
This sequence comes from Salticus scenicus, assembly GCA_963930645.1. Taxonomy (NCBI): domain Eukaryota; kingdom Metazoa; phylum Arthropoda; class Arachnida; order Araneae; family Salticidae; genus Salticus; species Salticus scenicus. The sequence continues at coordinate 195,780,733 of OZ005654.1, read as the reverse complement.
CATGTAAGAAGGTCATTATAAGAAATTATTCTGGTACAATTTGAATGCTTATCGACCCACAGGTGGCGCTGCTATCAGCGATATCTGCAATTAAACGGAAGGATATATCTTAGGAATTACTGTACAGAAATGCATATAATTTTATATGTAGATGCACCATGACCTAAATTAGTGTCTACCAAATTTTTATATCAACTGCTCATCAGGTGGCGCTGCTATGCAGCGAGTTTTTCAATTTAAAGGGAAGGCTATATCTCAGGTTTTATTGTGTACAATAAAACAAAACTTGATATGTAAGAAGGCCATTATGAGACCTTATAATAAATTTAAATGCTTATTGGCCAACAGGTGGTGCTGCTATATAGCGATTTCCGCAATTTAAGGGAAGGCTATAGCTATAAAGAGCAACTACACAGAATTGCATATAAATTTACATGTAGATGCACCTTGACCTAAATTAGCACCTATAAACTTTTGACGTCAACCGATCAACAGGTGGCGCTGCTACACAGTAATTTCCGCAATTTAAAGGAAGACCATATATTTCAGATTCTATTGCGTATCATCAAACAAAACTTGATATTCGAGAAGGCCATTATGAGGCATTATGGCGATTCAATTTGGATGCTTATCGGCCAATAGGTGGCGCTGCTGTACTGAAAATTTCCTCGAAAACGGGAAGGTTATATCTCAATTTCTATGGCATGTAACAATAGGAAACTTTATATATGAGATAACCGTAATAAAAATGCACTTTTTAAGATGTTATTTACAGACAATAAATCTGTCTTTCTTTGGATATTTAGTGTTAGTTTTCTATAAGATGAAAATAATTTGCATTCATTATGTTAGATAATTTTAATAAATAATACTTTTAATTTTATTTACATTTACTGACATTATATAGAAAAATACTGAAGATAGTTTTGTGGAGGCCACAACATACTAGATTTTTTTTTTTTTTTTCAAATGAACTATTTAATAATAATACCATTGACTGTTCTAAAACATTTTTTATTTATATTTTACAATCTCTCTCTTTGTATATATACATATATATTAAATACACTACGTTCACATAATACTTTATTAATTTTCATATTTCTTTTTAATACAACAGATAAAAATTTAATTAAAATACTGATTTTATTTTTAGTCGATTCAAAATCTGAGTTTTAGTTTTTTAATAACTTTTTTTTTTTTTTTTTTTTTTAAAATAAAGTTCAAATGGTTTAAAAATTGAGACTACATTACAAAAATTTATTCAGTAATATTTGAAGCTTATTATGGTGATAAATACCAAAAATGAATTATTAAAATTTATGGCTACACATTATCTGAAATCATCTAGTCCTTTTAATCTGAATTCCTTTTGAATTTTTGCTGGCAATTCTCGTGCTAAGAACTGATAAATAACTAGTTATTATCCATTAATGTATCTATCTATTTATATCTATGTAACTATAATATTTCATTATTCTAATGAAAAAAAAAAAAAAAAATTCAGGAAGGTTGGTTGGAGGATTAAGGCCGATTGACTCCTTATGTGTCCTAGGCCTATAGGGGGAATGCCCTCCGTGGGGGTCTTTCTAAGGGGTCCTAGCCCGTATTTACGCGAGTTTCGGAGGAAACCACGGAAAACTCCGAACGGCTAGGTCGATGAGCGCGACCTGGGATCGAACCCGGCACCTCCCATCTACCAGCTTTGAGCGCAGAACCGCTCGGCCGCTGGTGGGCCCAAATTCAGGAAGGAAAATTTTTAAATAGCAAGAGATCAATGAAACATTACATAAAGAAAAAAAAAATGAATAAAAAATTAAGAAATATTATATAAATACTTGTGAATTATTTTCATTTTGAAAATATCCTCTGTAATAAAGAAACTTTATTTTATATATTGTTAACCTTTATATATGTTTATTAGACTCATAACTCAAGCATGAGCCAGTTTTTGGCAATTTATCATATATACAATGTGTAATTGTTTGTATACAGTCAAATCACGTTAACGTGAATCACTGTTAACATGAATTATTTCCACAATCCCCATCAAAATGAATATTAGTTTAGTTATATGAAGATTAGTTACTGTAGCCTGAACTAGTGATAACATGAACAATTCTCCCCCTTGAGATTCCCGTAAACGAGGGTCGACTGTATTAATTTATAAAATTTTTAATTTATTTTACTTTCTTTCTTTTAGAGTTAATATAACCTCCTATAATCCTGTTTGGGCCAACTTATCATATATACACGATGTAATTTTTGTATACAGTCAAACCTTGTTAAGGTTTATCATTGTTAATAGGAACTAATTCCACAATCCCCATCAAAATGAATATTAGTTTAGTTATATGAAGATTAAATACTGATAGCATGAACTAGTGATAACATGAACATTTTTTTCCCCTTGAGATTCCCATAAACGAGGTTCAACTGTATTAATTTAAAAAATGTTTAATTTATTTTACTTTCTTTCTTTTAGAGTTAATATAACCTCCTATAATCCTCCTATAACTCCCAACTTATGGAATTATTTTAATAAAGCAATAAATGGAGGAACCTCGTTAAAAATCTTGAGATTCTTTATAGTAATTTGGTTGAAATATTTCTCTTTTATGATCCAAAAGAAGTTTATGATGAAAATTAAACGAAGTATTGTGCAGAAATAACAATAAAAAATGAAAGAATATAGTACTAATCAATATATATATATATATATATATATATATATATATATTTCCATTTGTTCTGTGTTTCGTTTTCATATATTGCTGCTAAAAATAAGAAGATTTAAGTATTAATTTAATACTTCAGAGAAGAACATAATTATTTAACAACGTCGAAATAATATAACACAATGTCATATTGTTCTATATACAGATCATATATATTATATGTATGTCGAAGTGGTATAAATTATGGTATATTATATATAATATTATGGTATGGTATTATACATAATATGTAGTATGGTACATTATATATAATATACGACAATGTCATGTAATTATTTAACATAATGCAGTAAGAATATTTATGCTGTTTTAAAAAGATATGCATGTATTTGAAATTTAAATTCTTTACTACACTTTAAAAAATATGTCCTATTTGCTGCCAGAAGTTTTCTGTAATTACAAAAAATACGTTCTGACAACGTAATTTTTTCTTAAATTACGCGTATTTTCTCAAATTACAGAGAATTTCTGGTAGCAAACAGGACATATTTTTACAGTGTAGATTTCTAAAAAAAAGGAATTCGATTATTTTTCTTCTTTTTCTTCTTCTTCTTCTTCTTTTTTTTTTTTTTTTTTAAACTAGTAATTATATATATATATATTTAAATAAAAAAGCGATATTTTAAATTCTTTTGTCAGTTTATCGCTTTCTTCTACATATTTGAAATAAGATCTGTTATGGCTGCAGATAAAAATGATGAATTTATTAGATGCCCACGATTTCTAAAATACGTCTCAGGTTACAATCAACTGCCAAGTTGCAAAAGTTTCTCTCTCAAGACAGAACTCATACAACGCGATTTTTATTAATAATTTCAATCATATTTGCACATTGATTTTTTTTTTTTTTTTAAGATTGATTATAATAGAATTCATTGATAAAACAAAGTGGTAAAAGGTTCCGTCTTGAGACAGAAAATCTTGCACCCTTGATCAGTCGAACAAATTATTTAAATACTTAAAATTTTTTTTGAAGAAAATGAAAAAAAAAAATTACAATGAATAAAATAATCCATTAACATGTGTATACATAGTTGCCAACATTTTAATTTATTAAGGAGCCTTTTTAGTACCGCCTTTAATTCAAACCACTTCATTTTTTGAATATTTTCTTCTAATATATCTGTACTGATAAGTATAAAGGATTTAAGTCCATATTCTTGATTTTCCAGGAGACGAAAAATAAAGTTAAACTAACTAAAAACTAATGGGAAGAATCGATTAGGAAAAAGGGATTATGTTGATTTATACCCTTTATACCATTCAGTGATTGTCAATCTTCATTTAATAAAGGGGAAAAATTGAATTAAATATTTTATACCAAAGATTAATACTAAATTTCTGACTTTAATCTTTTTTTACCAATGGATTTTCTCAAAGACTAAATGGCATGGATTTATATCCTTTATACCAATCGATAGAGATTTTTTTTCTGAGTCTGACTATGTACTTAACTCAAAATCGACATCTTTGGACTTAAATCCTTTAAACTTATCAGTACAGACATAACTACGATAAAATAAGAAAAAAATTCTCTTAAAATAAGAAAGTGATATGGAATAAAGGCGAAGCTAAAAATGCTCCGAAATAAATTAAAATGTTAGTAACCCTAGTGTACATATTCTATCGAAGGAAAAGTTCTTGTGTTTTTAAAAATATTTTTCTATTTATAGTTGGATTCATATTATACTATGAAGACTCTCAGATACCATTCGTTTTCTTTTTCTGAATATCATTCAATGTAAAAGTAGTTGCGGAAATTTAGCCAAAATCTAGATTTAACATCTATTAACTTATTATGAAGAATTTTACTTGTGCTAATTAATCTTGTATCATACAATGTAATATATATATATATATATATATATATATATATATACATAAGAAACAATATACTGCACTGAAAAATATATGTTCTATTTGCAGCCAGAAATTTTCTGTAATTACAAAAAATACGTTTTGAAAACGTAATTTTTTCGTAAATTACGTGTATTTTCTCAAATTACAGAGAATTTCTGACAGCAAATAGGACATATTTTTTACAGCGTGGAACACATCATTGAGTGAGGATTAAAGAAAAAAAAAATGGTAACTCTTTGCGTGTTAAATTTCAAATGTGCTCTAAATAAACACATGATTGAATTTGTAGGGAGATCTTCAAAAAATCTCTCGAATTTCAAATTTTATAATCTTTTTTCAAAAGAAAAAAAAAAAAAAAACATAGACATTAAATAAAGTAGTTGCGTTTGACCAATCGGGAATCGAAACGAGATACCACTAGACAACCGATTTCTGTACCTTGCTGTTACCTTATTATTTACAAGTACTCTTGATCTAGGTTAATTATTTATAAACATAATCACTGAGAAACAGTTTAACCGTTTGATAGGTGGTCTACTGGTCATGATTTCGTGTCTTCCATCGGGCTCCGTATCAATACCTGGTTGGACAAACGTTTCTCTTTTATTTTATATATGTGCCTTGGAACAAATTTTAATAGTTTAATACAAACAATACTACAAAAAATATTTGTTCTGTTCTCGTTTATATCAAGAAAAGCGTATATAGCCTAATTTTCATACTTTAATCATAAAATAGTTATTAAACAAAGCAATCAAATGTTGAAATCGTGTTCATGTTGAACAATGTAATGTAAGCTTGCGTTTATAGTGTATATTACATTGTTAAAAAAATGCAATTTTGTTGCCAGTAATTCTCTGTTAAAATTACAGAATTCTATGAAAGTTACAGAAAAATACGTTTTGTCAATGTAATTTTTTCGTAATTTACGACATTTTTATCAAATTACAGAGAATTCTGTAATTTTCACAGAGAATTTCCGGCAACAAAATTGCATTTTTTTAACAGTGTGTCATCTAATATTTTAGATGGTAATGCTTATTAAGAAAACCATTAGAATATTTGAGGTAGAAAAATATAACCGCTATATAAACGGTTCAGAGTACTATATAACACTGAAATTTCTCGAAAAAAGATATTGGATGAAGAAAAATAACGATTTTCTTAGTAAATCATATACACTGCAAAAATTGTTTTGCAATTTATAGTATAAAGTTACATATTTCGTATACTGTGGAGAGCTTTTAATGTGTAATACACAGTATATAAACAAGTAGGGAATACACTATAATTAATATAAAATTAATATTTTAAAAGGACTCTGTCTAAACATGTTAAAGCACGAGTGGCGTCCGAAGGTTCGAAGATTTTAATGTGAATGCTCTTAATTTTACGCTTTCAGTTTTCATAAATATGTAATATTTTTTTACTACTTTGGTGGTTTGGAGGGCTCTCGGGGCACCGGATGACTAGATCGAAACAATAACAACAAATATACTCGTATATCTTATATATATTATAAATGTGAATGTCTGTGAATTTATTTGACTGAGTTACACGCTAAAACTGTTCGACAGGTTTCGATAAAATTTGTTATGGAGATAGCTTACAACCTAACTTAGAAAGTTGGCTGCCTTTTATTCCAAAAAAAACTTTTTTTTGTTATTTTTATGCATAAAATAGCAATTTTGTAAGCTAATAGTAGCAAAAAATTAGCCATTTAAATTTTATTCATAATTTAATTGTTGCCAAAAAAAAAAAAAAAAAAAACGAGTTTTTTTTTTTCCAACAGGAAAATAAATACATTTATCTAAACGTGAACAATAAAAAATAAAATAACTAAATAAATTATGCATCTCACAAAAATTGACGTCATTTTTAATCTTATATATATCTTATATATATTATAAATGTGAATGTCTGTGAATTTATTTGACTGAGTTTAATGCAAAACTGCTCGACAGATTTCGATGAAATTTGTAATGGAGATAGCTTATACCCTAACTTACAAAGTTGGATGCCTTTTATTCCGAAAAAACTTTGTTTTTGTGATTTCTATGCATAAAATAGCAATTTTGTAAGCTAATAATAGCAAAAAATTAGCCATTTAAATTTATCCATAATTTAATTGTTGCCAAACAAAAAAAAAAAAAAGAATTTATTTATTTTTTTTCAACAGGAAAATAAATACATTTATCTAAACGTGAACGATAAAAAATTATAAAAAAAAAATTATGCATCCCACAAAAATTGACGTCATTTTTAATTAAAAATTTCTTTTACACATTGATAAAGTGCTAATACGCAAGCGAAGTGATGACGTCACTAGCCATTCGTGGATGCAAGAAAAATGTTTCCTATGTTAAACCTCCATTGGATTTTTTTGTAAAAAAAATATTAAAAATCGAGGAAAATTATTTCCCGATTTTAATCCCCATATTTAGGTATAGGTATGTATCAGTTAACCTGTCCATGCGTTAGATTAAGTTATTTTTGTTGTAAAATTGACAAAATTTGAATTTTTAATTTCAAAACTGTAGGAAAAAAAAATGGCAAATTTCCATATTCGATTGAAAACACAAACATTTCATTTCAAAAGATGATATTTACACAATAAATATCCAACTAATATACTAATTAAAAGGAAAATGATAAATATTCTATCATAATTTGAAGTCAAATTAGTTTTCAGATGTCTAAATAAAGTATCTGATATATGATACTAATATGTTGCAGGGAATAGATTTGATATCGGTCATCCTAAGCAGAAAAAAAAATATCGCCAAATTATTTGGCGAACATAATTTAATTCCTTTCAAAAATCATGGTTATTTTAACAACTTATATTAACAGAGTAATGAATAATATGAAACAATATTTCGTACAATGCATATTACGAAAATATACATCTGGCATGTATATTTTCGTATTACGTTTTTGATCACCAAATACAATAAGCGCCAAGAACGACAGAGTTTTAAAATTTAAAATTTAAATTTTGTCAATTTGACAGCAAAATAACGCAATCTAACACATGCACATGATAACTAATCTATACTAACATTATAAATGCGAAAGTTTGGATGGATGTTTGTTACTCAATCACGCCACAACTATCGAATTCAAACTTTAAGAATAACTATATTCGATATCTATATACTAAATTTTAAATAAGTTAGTATTCAACAAAATTGATTCTACAAATCTTCATCTAATCAAAAATTTCGTAATAAAAACAAATAGAATCATTCATTTTTTCATTCAATAATAATAGGTAAGAAAAGCTTACCTTCCTTCATCTATATTGTTCGAGGATGAAATATTCGTTCTTATTGCTATAATAAGTGGAAACTTTCACTCATTAAGTAGTCATTTTCTTTAAATAAACGCATTTTATCTCTAGAAATACACAATCACAAATTATTAAAGACATAATACTGATAAAATTACATAAGTACTTGACGCGCGCTAACAATACACAATATTTACATTTTAAACTTAGAACATTCTTTCTTTTTTGCTATCGAACGCACAATTCCTCTCGTGCGCGCAGGCGCAGACGATCGGATTACAAAGAGTTGAAGTGGAAGTAGCGATTTTCGCAACACACTCCCACCTTTGAGTTTCGAGGATTTTTAGAGAAACTCAAACTTCACTTTTGGCTTTAACAAACGTCCATATTTGGATCGTAGTAGTTTCAGTCACTGGAACAGACTCAGTTGGAGGAGTCACTGGAACAGATTCAGTTGGAACAGTCACTGGAACAAAGTTCTTTTCAGGAGGTTGGATATTCGACTTAGAAATTCGTGATGAACAGGGTAAATCTGCACAACTTTTAGGAGTTACTTCTAGAGGAATTAATCTAAGCACTGGACGGAAAAATTCACCACCTTTCATTTTCACTTTTACTAGTCGAACATGGCCATCTTTAGATGGACAGAGTTCAATAACTTTACCGAGAGGCCAGTCAATTTTCTTGATGTTTTCACTGGATACTATAACGATATCCCCAATTTGGATGGGTCGTTGATTTTTATTAAATTTCGAAGATTGCCTTAAATGCCCCAAATTTTCAATTCGAAACCTTTTTTGTAAATCTTCTTTTATTCGCTGTCTATAGGCATATCTTTTATTGAGAGATGATGAATCTAAGACATCAAGATCGGGAATGCCTGATTCTTTAATATCCCGTAAAAACATAGCAGGAGTAAGTGGAGTTAGATCATTAACATCTTCGGAGAGGTAAGTTAAAGGACGTTGGTTAACAATGCCTTCAGTATCACAAATAACAGTATTCATTTCTTCTAAATTCAACGAACTTCTTCCTAAGACTTTTCGAAGAATTCCCTTGATTATACCAATCAAACGTTCCAACCATCCACCCCACCACGGTGCAGATGGAGGGTTGAACTTCCAAATGATCTTCTGAGCTTCACTGTATTGAAAAATGGTATACCAATTGATTTTCTTAAGTAAATTTTCCGCACCAACGAAATTCGAGCCATTATCACAGCAAATTATTGTGGGTCTTCCTCTTCGAGCTATGAATCTTCGGAGAGCCTGTAAAAAATTTTTAGTCGACATGGATGTAGCTATCTCTAAATGCAAGGCTCGGTAGACGTCACAAGTGAAGATGACTATCCAGACTTTTTGACCTCCTCGAAGAATTAGAGGACCGGCATAATCAATTCCTATGACCTCAAACACTGCTGCTTCCTTTATTCTGTCAACTGGGAGAGGTGCTTCTATGATGGGCTTTGGTCTAGCATCATATCTTTTGCAGCGTACACAATTTCTGATAACTTTTCTTACTGTCTTCCGATGCTTTAAAATCCAAAAATCTTCTCTTAAATTATTCATGAGGATCTGGACACCAGCATGATTCAAATTTAAATGTCTGGTTCGGATGAGTTTTTCTACCACTGGATGATTGGATGGCAATATTATCGGATATCGGAAACTTTGTGTATCTTCTCTCATGATGATTCTAGTCTTCATTTTCATAAGGTCATTCGTATCCATAAAACAGTTAAGGGATTTCAGGCGTTTATCTTCAGGACCCGAGAATGATTCTTTTTGTACATTTTTCAACATAACAGTTTCAGCGTCATTTATATCTTCTGAAGTTAAGAATCCAAAAATTCGATGTGAAGGTTCAACTTTACAATTATTAAAAAATCTGTAAATCCAAGAAGTGATTCTTAACAATTTATTTTATGACGAAATACGGTTATAAAGCTTCTCACTTAAATCTTCATGATTTGTAGCACTAATTACTGTTTTCTTCTTCTCGGAGTACACTATATCGAAGTCAGGAAGACCATTAGATCTTGGCCATTCTTGTCTTGGCTTCCTCAACCATTGCACTCCTTCCCACCACTTGGATTTAATCAATGTTTGAACACAGCAGCCGCGAGATGGTAAATCTGCTGCATTGAAAGACCCTGGTACGTGGTGGCAATTTTCAGGCTCTGTCAGAGATCTAATTTCTTTAACTCTGTTAAAAACGAAAGGCGCGCAGTTTCCATTTCCCTTTATCCAATATAGTGCATTTGCGGAGTCGGACCAAAAAAATTTTGAGATATTCTTTATTCGGAGATCATTCAACACAGTCTCAGCTAATCTCGCTCCTATACAGCAGGCAAGGTGTTCCAATCTTGGAATAGAAGTAGTTTTCATAGTAGCAACTTGTCTTCTAGCCTGTACAAGTTGACAAGACACTGAACTTCCAGTTTCACTTCTTAAGAATATGCAGGTAGCGTATGCGCTCTTGCTTGCATCGCAGAAAATATGTAAACTTAAATTTTCTGGTGCCTCATGATTCAGAGTGAGGCATCTTGGGATTTTGACTTCTTTCAATTTAGGAACTTCTTTTCGCCACTGCTTAAACTTCTTGGTAATTTTTTCAGGCAATTCTGCATCCCATGATACTTTCAATTTCCAGCACTCTTGCAGGAGAATCTTCGGCCCCAAGGTAACCGGACATGTGAAGCCAAGGGGATCAAATATTCTATGTACCGCACTCAGTATTTTCCTTTTCGTTGCAGGGGTATCATCTTCTGAAGTATCTCGTAAATTTACAGACAAGGTATCATTCTTTAAGTTCCATGTCAATCCCAGGACTGGAATACATCTTTCTTCTGATGGACTGGGGAAATTGTGCTCCCACCCTCGAAGCTCAAATTTAGCATCACTGAGAATTAACTTGGATTCTTCGACAAATTTCCCGAGGTCTTCATAGTTTTCAACGCTGGTGATACAGTTGTCCACATAAAATGATTCTAATAACTTGGTAGCTGTTCCTTCAAAATGAGCAGAAACATTTTTCAGATGATATCGAAGAGTAGCACCAAGTAGGTATGGCGAACAAGAAAGTCCAAAAACAACTCTACGATGTTGAAAAACTTTAGGTTTCATGGGATCACATTCCTCCCACCATAAGAATTTCAGAAATGGCCTATCACGTTTACTAAGTCCAATTTGTAAGAAAACTCTTCGGATATCAGCAATTACTCCTATTTTCTTTAATCGAAACTTATTCAAGATTGCTGGAGTCAGTTCGACGTGTTAGGTCCTTTCTCTTAACAATCATTGATTGAAGGTGAATTTTTTTCTTTGGCAGAACCATCAAAAACAGGCGTAATTCTGGTAGTAGAATTTTCTTTTATTACGGCCCTGTGGGGCAAATAATGTTCACTTTCATCACTACCCAGAATTTTAAATTCTCTATAACACCTTCTTGAATCCATTCTGTTAATACTGTTTCATAAGCTTTTAATGTCCCTTTTTTCTAGAGCGAATCTATACAACCTTTTAATCTTGGTTCTGCAATATTTTTACAAGTGGGTAAAGGAGGATGGCCTTGGATCCAAGGGAGATTCACTTCATATCTCCCTTCAGCATCACGTTTGATACTTCTATTAAAATGCTCTTCGGCTGGTATTTCAAGTTCCTTTCGGCTATTCTTCTCTCCTGGATCGAGAATCCCAAGCATATCAAGTCGCCATAAATCAGAAATTTTCGTGTCATTTACATGTAATGACATAACGCTACTTGTACTATCTGAAACTTTCTGTCCGATTTTTCCCATTAGCGTCCACCCAAGACGGGTTTCTATTAAGACTAAACCAGATTTTAATGGTTTTATATTTCCAGTGTATAGTTTTCCAATGACATCAGCTCCAATTAAGCCATGGATTTCATTCGGGGAAAATTCGTACAATAAATCAACATGACAATTCAGGTCAGACAAATGAATTTTATGCTTAATTTCATTTAGAAATGAACCATAGGGAATTTTTGGTATTTCAGAACAAATTTTGTCTTGATTTAACACTTCAAGACTGCAACGATAATTATCATTATAGTCACTCAGACCGATTAAATATTTCTTATGGGGTATCATAGTTTCTACTCCACCGAATAAGCTATGTGTGCAATATTCTTTACCTATGCATTCATATCCCATTTCATTTAATGCAAAAGTTGACAAATAGGACTTGCTGCTGCCAGAATCAAACAATATCCTGATGTATTTCATTTTATTTCCCTTTCTAAGACGAACAATCAGAGTTTGCAAAAGAACTTGTTGAGTACTGGTTTTATTTTCTAAAACAGTGTCTTTCTTATTTTCAGCATTTAAATTTTCAAATTGCTGAAATTTAATTCGATGTTCTTGATTGCTTTTCCCAGGGCACATTATCTTGAAATGAAATTTTCCGCAATCACAGGCCGGTATCTTCTCTTTGCAAAATCGGGATAAATGTTTCTTTGCAGCTAAACATTTAAAACAAGCACCTTTTTTCATCAATATTTGTTTTTTATCATCATAGGATAAATTCTCAGCATTTTTACATCCGCTGCTTACATGTGATTTATTGCAAAAAATACACATTTCTTTTTTCACTTCAGAAGAATTATATAATTCAGATGCGGTAAGAATAATTCTTTCACGTCGAACGGGTGGCGGATAAGTACTTTTATTCACATACTCAAAATTAAATCCACTACGAGTAAGTTTCACCTTTTCTCCACTTTCAATTTCATGCCGCAAAAAGTCCATCAAACAATCTAATTTGTTACCTGATTTCAATTCGTCATCATTTTCCTGTTTTGCGTAGTTCAAGGTCGAAGTCAAATTTCTTTCCCATATTTTTAAAATATCTACAGGTAAGCAAGATTCAATTAACGGGTATAAAATTGATGAATAATTTTCACTTGAAACACCAAGCATTTTCAATGACCGTAAATATGTTTCAATTTTATCATACAATTTAAAAAGTGGCATTTTTGGATCTTTACTTATAGCATTATTCATCATTAACGCAAGAACTTCTCGTATATAAACTTCAATTAACATATCTGTACGCCCAAAACGACTTTTAAGACATTCTATTACATTTTTGTAACTATCTTTTGTGGCGGGATACGATTCAACAATTTCCCGTGCATTTGAGCCTTTTATTGTGGCTTGTAACATATACTGATATTTATCTTCATTTGGTATTTCTTCATCGTTGTGTATTTTATCAAATTATGCCCAGAATGGCAACCATTCTTTTATTTCACCACCGAACAATTTAAATTCTATTTCAGGAAGTTTGAATTTTCGTTTCATTATATTTTTCATTTGGTTGAAAACTGTTTTCAATTTCAGAATTTTTTAAAAGTTTTTCAACTTTTGTTCTTAATTTAATAAATTTTTCTTCATAGGAACTAAAGCCTTCATACTCTTTATCATAATTATCTTGTGTACACTTATCATCTTTAACAAGAACATCTAATATTTCTTTTTCTTTTGGACATAAATTGCCCATTTTTACTTTCCGAACACTATAGTGAGGAAAGTATTGTAATCATGTCAAAAATCCGAATTCGAGATTTTGATGTTTCTATACGTTTCGAGGTCCAACGAGTTCGTTTTCACTATTTTTACGATGATGTATGTATGTGTGTGTGTATGTATGTGTGTATGTATGTGTGTATGTCTGTGAGTGAACACGCTAGCGTCTAAACGCTTTGTTCGAATAAGCTGAAAGTTGGTACGTATATTGTAAGTCACCATAGTACGAACCCTATAGATTTTGGTGAATGTAGCACTTATAGTTTTTTTACAGGGACACAAAGAAAAATTCTTTATCATTATGGCCAAGGGACCAAAATCTTAAAAGTGCGATAGCATCTAAACGCCTTATTCAATTGAGCAAAAACTTTATACACATATTATAGGTCACAGATACTCAATCTGTATAGATTTTGAGAATCTAGCACTTATAGTTTTTTTACAGGGACACAAAGAAAAATTCTTTGCCAAATTTTTAAAAGTGTGATAGCGTCTAAACACCTTATTAATCTCAGCAAAGAATTTGTACACATGTTATAGGTCACATTTGAACCAACTGTATAGATTTTGGTGAATCTAGCACTTACAGTTTTTTTACAGGGACACAAAGAAAAATTCTTTATCTTTATGGCCTATGAGACCAGCGATAGCATCTAAACGCCTTATTCAATTAAGCTGAAAATTTTTTTGAATATTATAAATCACTGTTGCACTAACTATAAGCATTTTGGTGAATCTAGCATTTATAGATTTTTACAGGGACACAACGAAAAATTCTTTATCCTTATGATCTAAGAGCTCAAAGTTCAGTAGCGTTAAATAAAACCTCGTGTGATATATGGAGAAAAATACTCAAACACTCTGTTATGGTTTTCTCTTTTTTGTTTGTTTAGCAACACCTCTTTCTTTATTTTATCTACAAAACTGTTAGTTACTCAATGTTCGGAAAGTCGAGTGGAGTCACTCCAGATTTTTCATTTAACTGTGCATATAAAACCTCAATTTCTTCTATAATCTTATCTTCCTCTATTAAATTATTCTCCAATAAATTAGCGATACGTGTAAACGCACTTCTTAAAGGTGTTCTTTCTTTAGCTAATTTTTCCATTATAATCCTAGGTAAACAGATCCCGGCAGGGATGCCAATAAATATGGAATTCAAACTTTAAGAATAACTATATTCGATATCTATATACTCAATTTTAAATAAATTAGTATTCAACAAAATTGATTCTACAAATCTTCATCTAATCAAAAATTTCGTAATAAAAACAAATAGAATCATTCATTTTTTCATTCAATAATAATAGGTAAGAAAATCTTACCTTCCTTCATCTATATTGTTCGAGGGATGAAATATTCATTCTTATTGCTATAATAAGTGGAAACTTTCACTCATTAAGTAGTCATTTTCTTTAAATAAACGCATTTTATCTGTAGAAATACACAATCACAAATTATTAAAGACATAATACTGATAAAATTACATAAATACTTGACGCGCGCTAACAATACACAATATTTACATTTTAAACTTAGAACATTCTTTCTTCTTGCTATCGAACGCACAATTCCTCTCGTGCGCGCAGGCGCAGACGATCAGATTACAAAGAGTTGAAGTGGAAGTAGCGATTTTCGCAACAACAACGGCTAAACGGATCTGGATGAAATGTTGTACAGAGATGGATAATAGTCTGGAATAAGACATAGGCTACTATTTATACCGGAAAAAATGAAAATTTTTAATTAATCTTCTATATAATATAGATATTTCTTCTATAATAAAACTTTAAAATAATTTATTTTAATTTTTAATTGTTGCGAAAGAATATTTCACGCGAATAATAATAAAAATAATAATAAATAATAAATTTGCTTAGGCACAAAACAACATAACATCATTATGAAAATTAAATAATAAGAAAATGAAAACTTATTCAGATCTGTATTAAAGAGCTTTATTTGTTGATACTCCTGGGTATATTTTTAATTTTAATACTGAAGTAGATAGGACATTTTTCGCCAAAGACGCTATTTTTGTGACAGCAACCTTAAGCCAAGAAGTCCATAAAAAATATAAACAAATCTGTACATATAAAAGAGTAAACTCGCTTATTCACTGACTCAACACTGCCATGACGATTTTGTGGGAAAGAGGGTCACAAATTTTAGTGACCAGGTTGGTTTTCGGAGCCTGACCCCCAACTAAGACGGAATTTTGCAAAATGCCCCCCCCCCGTCCCCCTTGGGGGGCAGAAGGCATAACGCGGCTCCAAATTACTTAACGGTGAAGAAATTGCAGATGGAAAGACCAGACTTGAGTAAAAAAAAAAATTATTTTCTGCGATTTTGGAATTTTGGATTTTTAAGGGGGGGAGGGAAGGGAAAAGGTTTTCGAAGAATGGTACTCAACACACGAGGAAATCGAACTGAACACACACTACAAAGGGATTTTATGAAATTCCACCCTACCGCCCTTTGGAGAATGGGGGGCAAAAACATGTATTCACGCGTAACGCTGCACTAAATTATCTTAGGTTGGAAATTTTTTATGTAAGGGACGATTATATGTATCTAACTCATAGTATGAAGAGATTTTGCGAAATTCCCTCCTTTAAGAACGGTGGGAGAGATTAAAAAAAAAAAAAGTTTTAAAGCATAGCTCAGCTTTAAATAATTTCAGGATCTCAATTTTTTGATGTGTCGGTTAGGTATGTGTATGCAACATGCAATGTAAAGTAATTTTGGAAATTTACCCCGCCCCCCCCCCCCCCCCCCCCCACAAAAACCACATTTTGAAGCTTAAATCCGTCCAAATTACCTAAGAATGGCGAATTTTTGTGTGTGGGTGTTAATTAAGTGTGCGAAATATGCACTTTGATGAGATTTTGTAAAACTTTCAACTGTAACCCGCGAGGGAGGGGGAGTAAAAAGCAAGTAAGGGACTGCCGAAGGCATTGGGGCTCCAGACTCGATTGTGACGAGCGGGAATGCCGCTACAGAAAGTAGCAGGAACTTAAAATTAGATTTTGACGGATTTAAATGATTTTTTTTTTTTTTAAAGATATTTTATTATTATTAATGATATGCTGTTTTGGGGATTCATTTCAATATAATGACCAGCGAAGCGGGCAAAGCCTGCTAGTATGTTTATAAAATTATATAACTATGAACCAACTTCTCCGTATATCGCGAAAAATAGTTTCGAAAAAATAATTTCCGACAATTTTCGCAGCATCTCTGCGTTCGAACCAAGGCCATGTTGTCGACGTGGCCATTCGGAGATTTTCGTGATTTTCTCCAAAAATCGCGTAAATATGCACTTGGACTCTTTAACAATACCTCTAGGCATTTCTCCTAAGCCTTATACATCTCCGTGCAGTCAGTAGGTTTTAACCGCCGCATCTTTTGCAAGTAGTTGAAATAATTACCAAAAGTAATTTTTTATGCTTAAATTTTAATAGTGTAAGTTAAGTATGTGAGCTATTTACATAAGTATATAAAAAAATAATGATGATATCATTATATGGTTTATTACTGTTTTCAGATAACTTAACGTTCAAGTAACCTAAGAGGTTCCGTAAATGAAATTGCTAACTCAATATATAAAGAAAGAAAAAAAGAAGAAGCATCGCTTGTGCTTGTATAAAAATTCCCTGTAGTTTTAACGTAACAAATTATTCCTACGGTTGATATTACTTCTATAAAATTCAAAAATCCAAACTATATAACAAAATGCAACTAACATCGTTGCTTTCTTTATTCTATTCTATTTCTTAAAACAATTTTTATAGATGTCACACGCAGCATATAAACTTTAAATTTTACATCTACTTTTTAAGATTGCACACGATCATGTTTTCTATAAAAATTAAATCATTAAATTCATTTTTTTTTTCCTAATTTATTTCATTTTGCACGCGCATTTTTTATTTCCTAATTCAAAATTATTAAGAAAAAAAAAAAAAAAAACTTTTTCGATAGTGTTTGTTTCGATACCGATTATTATTCATTTTCTTTCCTTTTCTTTTTCTTTCAAAAAAAAAAAAAAAAAAAAAAAAAAAAGAAGAAGAAGAAGATTTTGATGAAATTCTGGCAAAAGCAGAATTTAGTTTAGGACGGAGGACTATTAGAGTTATTATTATTATTTTTTTTTTTTTTCAAATTATAACATCGCTTTCAAATTATTCAGTTATATTTTGAAAAATATTAAATTTCGATAAATGTCTAACTATCGAAAAATGGCACCGTAAAAATCCCAGATTGAGACTAATAGTCCTCAGTCCTAATAATGATAATAAATAAATAAATAAATAAAAAATTATTTAAAAAAAATAAATAAAACTTTTCGATACTGGCGAAAACTTTTTCGAAACTGATTATTATTAAATTTCTTTTCTTTTTCTTTTTCTTAAAAAAAAAAAAAAAAAAAAAAAAAAAAATAGATTTTGATGAAATTCTGGCAAAAGCAGAATTTATTTTACTTCGGAAGACTATTAATATATATATATATATATATATATATATATTTTTCAAATTGTAACATTTCTTTCACATTATTCAATTATATTTTCGATAAACTTTCGATTTCGATAAATGTTCAACTATCGTAAACTGGTATCGTAAAATTCCGTAGATTGAGACTAATAGTCAGTCTTCAGTCCTAAAGTAAAGCTTTTTTATAGGACTTCTTTGGCGAAATTTGAAACTTGGCACAGAAGTAACTTGTACGTTTCTCGCAAAGGTCTTTACTAGCGCAATTATGTTGTCCGCTTTTTAATTTATTAAAAACAATTTACAACAAAAATGTTACTATATCAATGACATCCTTAAATTACCAACTAAATTTTAAACTTAATTATCTTGTTTATTCTTCTTCTTCTTCTTTTTTCATTTTCTACGCGCGCTTTTTATTCCCTAATTCAAAATTAAAAAAAAAAAAAAAAAAAAAAAAAAACCTTTTTTGATAGTATTTGTTTTGATATTGATTATTATTCATTTTCTTTTCTTTCAAAAAAATAAAAACAAATAATAAATATATAAATAAATTTTATAACAGATATCTCATCCAATTTCTTACTTCCATTACCAGTAATGGGAGCAATTGTATTCAGTCAAAAAACTCGATATTAAGTATTCAACTGATTTACATGTTTTAAAATCTCATGATTAAAAAAAAAAAAAAAAAAAAAAAAAAAAGAAGAAGCACAAATATTTTTATACAAATATTTATATTACACATGCACAAATTTAACGAATATTTACATTTTAAATTTGAATATTACCGTTACGTGGGCTAGCCGATCATAGTGGACCGCCTTCGGTTTTAATGAAGGTGTTTTAGTAATCCTTACAACTACATCATTCAGTCTTTTTAAGACTGTGTAGGGTTCGTCCCAGTTACATTGTAGGTTGGGAGAGAGTCCTTTGCGTCGAACAGGATCCAGCAACCAAACTTTGTCTCCTTCCTTGAACTCATGTTGTGTAGCCTTTAAATCGTACCTTGTTTTTTTTTTTTTTTTTTTTTTTTTTTTTTTCCCAACTCTACTTAACCTTATCGTTTAATTTTCAGTGTACTTACTTCGATGAAGACACTTTTAAAAAACATACCCCCTCCCCCCCTCCCCTATTAGGAAGAAAAAAACTCAAGAAAAATATTTTTTATATCTTTGTCCTTATTTTCAAGAAAAACATAGAATGTATTGTCTTTTCGTAAGCGATCACGTACTGATTACCTTCGTAGTATATTGTCTAAAAACAACAAGCAAGCCTACATAAAAATATTTATGGTGGCTATGCAGTAGTCTCACAAAAGCAGCTTTGTAGTTTTTTTTTTCTTCCTACCAAAAAAAAAAAAAAAAAAAAAAAAACCTTGTTTTTGTTTCTCATTTAGAAAAACCTTTCTTTTTATTTCCGCACATTTTCTGCATTTGTGGATAATCAAGAGTTTACTGTATTTAATTTGTCTTATTTAAGATATTAAAAACTCTCTAATTGTCATTATTTATAGGTATTGTATTATAAATAAATGCTTTTAATAACTGTCACATAATATATCATTAGTGAGTATCACCTGTTATTTAATCTGCATTCATGTATTGTGTTGCCTTAAAATAATAATAATAATAATAATAATAATAATAAATAAAAAAATAAAAAAAGACTTTTTCGATATCGTTTGTTTCGAGACTGATTATTATCAATTTTCTTTTCTTTTTCTTTCCAAAAAAGAAAAAAAAATTGATGAAATTCTGGAAAAAAACAGAATTTAGTTTAGGAGGAGAACTATTAATTTTTTTTTTTTTTTTTTCAAATTATAACATCGCTTTCAAATTATTCAATTATATTTTCGATAAATTTTTTATTTCGATAAATGTCCAACAATCGAAAAATGACACCGTAAAAATCCCATATTGAGACTAATAGTTCCCAGTCCTTATATTCTCAGTCCGTTATTTCCTGTAATAAAAAAATCATTTAATCTTTTCTATACACACCCAGTTAAAAAAAAAAAAAAAAAAAAAAAAAAAAAAAAAAGAATATGTATTTATTTTATTTAATTCTTATTTTATTGATTATCAACGTATTTGGAATGATGCAATTATTTAATGGATTTCATAACGTAGTGTTTCAAAGGATTAATTTTCTAAAACAACTCTAGATCACCTCATAAAATATTTTGTAATATTCTCCTTGTCAATAAAATTTTCGCTAACCCTTCAATATGAATAAGTTATAAAATGTCAATTGTAATGTTACATTTAGAACGCCAAATCAGGCGATTTCCGGTTTATCCAGTTTACTTGGCATGTCAATGGTTTCGAATGATTCTGTAAAAAAAAAAAAAAAAAAAAAATAGTTACTGTTGCTCCGTTACTTGAGATGGAAAGTTATTCACATATCTCTGTTTCTTTTCTTTTCTTTTTTTTTTTTCATAATATATTCCTAGTAACGAATTTTATCCATGTAGAGATATTTTATAATTTTATAAAGTCTTGAAAGACTGCGATTTGTGTATTTTAATAATGGGCCTTAAACAGCAAAAACTTTGTGATGTAGTGATAAATATTCCATTCTACTTTTTACTTTCCCCCATATACATGGTAGAGAAAGCATTGTTTTTGGGTCAATTTTTCGAAATTGCGTTTTTGTTACATTTACACGTTTTGAGGTCCCTGGAATCTGAAAAACATGTTTTTAGCAGTTGATCTGTATGTTTTTGTGCGTCTAAGTCTGTGTGTGCGCACGTGTGTGTGTGTGTGTGTGTGTGTAATCAGCATATCTCAAAAACTTATAATAGCAGAGAGTCCAAACTTGGCATTCTAAATGTGTATTATTAAGTGATGCTACATTAAACTTTTCGTTGAGGTCAAGAATATGATTCGTGTGCAGGAACATCCAATGAAATTTAAATACTTTATATCTATGGAGAAATTTCTGGTAAGTACAGTCTAACATCTATAGGCTGACTTAAACAAAACGGAGTGAACAAAATGTATTATATGCATAAAGGGGTGTTTTGTGTAAATTATTGTACGGAAATCATTTGTCATTCATTTACAGGGCTACCCAAACTATGTGGATATATTGCGGTTATACTTGGATATTGCTAGAATTGTAATTCCTTTTGTGTTAGAGGTTTTTCAAGTAAGATTAAATTTAAGTACACAATATTGTTTATAGTGCATATTGATTTTAGACAATATACAGGCCTACTCAAAATTAAGCTAAACGCTCTTTTCTATTGAATATAATTTATGGAAGTGCTTTGCTACATTTTGCTAAGTCGCCGATTACTGCTCAGGAAGCAAAATTACTTTTCATACGTATATGGTAAACAAAGTATGTATGTTATCAACATATCTTAAAAACAAATAGCTACAAGAAATTCAAATTTAGTATTTTGAAGTCCGTATTGGGTTGCCACTTAAAAATTTGATCAAGATTGGCAAGTTTGAAGGCAAATTAATAACAGCTTTATTTTATTTATTTATTTTTTTTAAATAATTGTATGCACTACAATTTAACGGGGGTTGAAGGGAATGGTAACCCCCTTACATAAAATACCCCCTCACATAGATTACATGTCAAATAAAACTGTTCCTAAATCTATTTTAAATTATTTTAAAAGTACATTGAATTTTATTACTTACGTTATTGATCTTAAGTCTTAATATGCAATCTTTCTTTATATTACTGAAATGCAAAATAAGAGAAAGTCGTGTGAAAGACATCCCAGATTATTTATTTTATTCTTGTTCTTTACAAACTAGAAACATTCCTATTTGCTTGGATTTATATTTATATTGTGCTATATTAAGTCACGAATTCAGTAAATTTACCTTTGCTAAAAAATGAAGAAAACTTTAGATGTTTCATAAAAAAGCTTGCATTCTTGCATTTTAATTTTCCAAGTGGATTTGCTGTTCGTTAAAAATGTGAACTTCAATCGCTATGGCAGTGATGCCAGATTGGGGATTTTGTCCCCATTTTGGGGATTTTTGAGGCTTCTGGGGACAATTTTGGGGACCAAATGTTTATGGGGACTTTTTTGGGGACAAATCTGGGGAGTTCTTCAACTTTCTGTCAATGTTGACAACGTAATGATTTATCCCCAAGACTAGAGACTTTCATTAGCTTTATTGTTATTTGGGAATTTTTTTTCAAAATTTGCCTTCATTTGTGGAAAAATCTGAGTTTAAATCATAGAAAAATCTGCTTGAGATTTTTTTTTCTTTTTTCTTTTTTCCCTTTTTAGTAGAAAGAAATCAAGTTGGGGATTTCTTCGACCCCCCCCCCCCCCATTCGTGATTTGGGGAAATTTGAAGACCTGTTTGGGGAAATAATTTTCGACCATCTGGCATCACGGCGCTATGGGTCTCTACGAGTTCCGACAGCCGAGTATTTTCAGATAAACTTGTGAGGTATAACAAAGTGCTACGATTAAAATTCGCACTTTGCAAGTAAAACATGAATACGAAGGTTTTAGGATTCGATTGAGTAATGGAGTTAGTTCCTATCCTAAACTAAAACTGTAAATTGGATGAGTAATTGTTTTCAACACGTGTATAGATCAAATTGATAAAACATAAAAACACAGCACTTTACACGTTAAAATTAAACCTATTATAAACCTTCCTCCCCCCTTTCTATCATACCTGCTAATTCAAATATCCCTTTACAATATAAAAGAAACGCTATAATTCCATTAATTAAACGCGCTTACACACATAATAGTTTTCAATTTCTTATTCAAAAAGATTTAAAATACATCAAACGCACTATGCTTGAAAATGGTTATAAATTATCAATTTTCAATAAAATTCATAATCAAGTTAAAATTACCTTAAATCAAACTCGAATTAAAAAACACAACTATAAATACATCGGCTCAATAGATTTTCATAAACAATTTATCCCAATCAGAAATATATTAAAGAATTACGATTATAATTTAGCATTTAAAACACAGAAATTACAAAGCTTGTTAAAAATTAAACATCGAATTAACCCTCCCGAAAAAGGCGTGTATAAATACCTATCGAAATTGAAAATGACACTGTTTATTACATAGGAAAAACAAAAGGAAGTTTAAAAAAACGCATTTCTGAACATCAATATTCTTTACGATCCCCGTACGGAAATACAGCTCTTAAAGATTACATACTAGAAAATAAAAATGCAAAACCTTTATGGAATCAAGCTGAAATAATAGCAACCCCCTCCAATCTGATTAAACTTGAAATACAAGAAAAAATAGAGATAATAAAATACGATAAACGCGCCATCAATTATGTACATTCTAAGGAATTGGCGAGAGTATGGCAACCCATTCTAGATATATTAAAAGATCAAGACGCTGGCAGTAAGCGAACTAGACCTGAGGATGTCCACAAGTAACTATGCTTGGACGAAACGTCGTGATGTTCTTCCTTTTAACTTGTATACTGTAAACTTTTAAACTAAGTCTCTTGACTTGAATTTTAACGTGTAAAGTGCTGTGTTTTTATGTTTTATCAATTATAAAACTGTAAATTGTAATATGCTAATTTTATAAAGTAATTTGGAAATTGATGGATATAAAAGGAGAAGGAAGATTGCTTTTGAGAGTTAGTTGGAGTTAGTGGGAAGGAGAGTAGGAGAGTTAGTAGAATGCTAGCGCTTAGCGGCTAGAGGTTAGTTAGAAGTAAGTCGAGTAGGTAGCGGTGTCAGGGAATCCTCCTGCTATCGAAAGGTTACTGAGCCGCGAGAGTTAATAAAGTTAAATATAGTAGTTGAAATTATTTGTGGTTGGTTAAGTAGAATTAAAAGTATTTAAGAAGGCTGCCTAACTAAGTTTGCAAGTTAGTAAATATAATCAAAGTCCAACGCCCACCTTTTTGTTTAAGCTCAAATAAAAGCTCAACATTTATTTTAATATATCTGACTTTGTGTTATTTCATAAATTAATTAAGTTAACCTAAGTTCATATTTAAGATCTAGTGTAAGATCTACAAATAAGATCATGGCGTCTTATTCTCTACAAACTCCCCAAAAATATATAAAACTATTCAAACTGAAAATTACTTAGAAGAAATTTGGTCATATAGACAGAGGAATAAAAATTAACTCCTTTGCGGATTTTAAAAGTTACACAACAGTAAAACAGAATGTTAACATGAAAAGACTTTCGCATGGAAAATAAAACGCACAAAATTAATGACTGGAAGATTATGTGATAAATGAACTGATCACATTTTGTTGCCGTAAATTGAATAGAAAAATTAAGTACTATTAAAATTATTATATATACACATAAATGATTTCTTAATCACAAATCTCAGCGTTGTAAAACTGTGTTTTATTACGTTTTTATTTAAAAGTCAATTTTTGAATTAACAGACATTCAACGAATATATTAGTAGCCATTTATGAAATTAGAACTTCAACATAAATGCTTGTTTGATTAATTTAATTTTATACTGTGCGTTTTGTTCTGAAATTCTTAAAAAGAACAGCTCTTTCACCATCATGCATCAGATGATTTTATTATTAGGCCGAAGGACTATTAGTTTCAATTTGGATTTTTCATTGACCAATTTTGTGTAACACCAAAATAAATTAGAAATATCAGTCCTATCGCACTGAGAAAAATTTCTATAACTGACATATAGAATCTAAATTGTGGCTCTAGAAAAAATAGTTCCATGTCATCCTTATAAATTCTACTCCCCTTTGAAAGCGAGTTCTAGAAGGCCCTGTTAGAATTCTATAGAATTTGCTAATATTCTCGAGGGCAAAGTTATTTAAAAATCTCTGCAAATAAATGAGACTACAAGAGGCGGGTTTCTGTAACTATAATCTTGGTTTGTTACCAAATTCTAGAAAATCAAGCGAGAATTTCTCGCACTACAAATGATTCAGAATATTTAGAGTATTCAAAATATTGTTTCACCATCTAGAAATGTGTGCACTAGAAATTCTCGATATTTTCGTCTATTCAATTTATTGGCGTGCCTTATGCGCATAGCTCAGAAATCTATATTTCTAGTTAAGGGATATAGAAAATGGCCACTTATTCATTCTAGTGGAAGGCGGTATATTTTTTTTCTCAGTGCGTTACAAATTTGGCATCAAATGAAAGAGACGATTTATCTGAACACAGTGATGCGAACAGTTTTTTAACACGACAATTAGATTTTTTTTTATTTACTAAAGTAGGAAATTTCGGTATCAACACTTCATTTTAATTCATTTCACTCATTTTAAAAGTACGTGGCTCAGTTTTATGGTCAAATAATGAGATTAAAAAAAATTAACTAAAAAAATAAAATTAAAAATTTTACGGATTAAAATTAGTAGTCCTCTATAGTAAACTAAATTCTGCCTTTGACAGAATGATTATTATTATTATTATTATTTTAATTTCTTATTAATTAATTAATTATTATTTGTAGAATAACGACTCATCGTGAAAATTTTCAGAATAAAATTAGTTCGCTGTCGCGTTACAGTTCCAAAGAACTAGTGTTCATTTATAAAGGTAAGTAATTTACAGGTGTTCATTTATAAAGATAAGAAAATTTTCATATATGTTGAATTAATGCTGTTTAATACTGTATATCTATTGATAATGGCACAGAGATTAAAAATTTAAGGTTTAATTTCAGTTGTGTTGAAGAAAACCACAATTGTTGAAATTGTTAATAGTTTTGAAAAAGACGTTAATTTAATGTAATTACAAAATAATTAATGAAATGTGTATTTTACA
Organism: Salticus scenicus; assembly: GCA_963930645.1. Lineage (NCBI taxonomy): Eukaryota > Metazoa > Arthropoda > Arachnida > Araneae > Salticidae > Salticus > Salticus scenicus. Next base: position 195,755,043 of record OZ005654.1, on the reverse strand, counting down.
TTTAAATTTACGCGTATAACATTATTTAACACTTTACTGTAAACAATTTTGTTGCGAAATTTCAAACATTTTCATTGTTGTGCTATTCTCATGCTATTTACATTCGACCAATCTTTATTACTCCCACAGTCATTTAATCCAGATTTAAACACACTTTAATATGTTTTCCACGGTTTTAATTAAGTTAAATATATATATATATATATATATATCAATAAATGTAATTAAATGAAATATTCCATTATTAAAAATAAAACATGATTGTGTTAGTTTTTCTAATACGGATTTCTGTTTAATTACACATAGTTCAGCAAATTAAATAAGCTACGCAAAATAACATTAATGCCTTTTTATAATAAAGAACTTTTATGTTAAAACACTTTTCATTTCATTAGTAATCACAACAAGATATCATGTAAACAAAGCTACTTAATTCATTTAAGATTCAAAGTGTTTCTCTATTTCTTGGTATAAATGAAAAGCGTAGTTCTGAATAATAAATTACATATATGTAACCGTTGCTTAAAAAAAAGCATTTGTTTGTTTAAAAAGTTTTTTTTTTTCCGAATTTGAAATGAGTTATGATTTTTCATCACACAAAATTATTAGTTTTATATTTACGAGTGTGAATCAAATATGAGCTGGAAATATCGTTTTTAATTTTATTAATCATAATACAAATAACGAAATAAATAAAGAATATGAAAATCAGCAACTGTTTTTAAAATAACCTCCTGATTATGTTATGCATTTTTCTTGATGGATTAAAAGTTTTTAAATACCATCTTAATAAAAAAGAGCGAGGATATGTTACCAAACAACTTTCCTGAATAACTGTAGCGTCGTCGAGTTACCCACCTCATTGTGTTTTTTCTGTGACCAAACATGCGATAGTCATGCGAGTATATGTCAGGACCGTAGGGGGTGCTTCAATATTGTTCAACGAATTTCTTCCAAATTTCGGTCGGCTGTGCCGTGTGTGGGGACGGTCATTGTTGTGAAAAAAAATCACATTTGTGATAACAAATTTGGCCATAATTTCCACCAATAATCAAAATTTCTTTCATCCAATGTCTAGCAGTTGTAGGCAGAAGCAAATATACGGCGTTCATGGAGAATATAGATTGACATAACTCTTTTGAAGTTCTGAAATATTGTCAGTCACAAAGTCCTTTCCTAGCTGAGAGGCGAGATTTCGACTTTCATCTGAAAAAAATCTCTCGGTTTTCTTACATAGGCTTTGCTATTATACAAGCAGTCTCAAAAGAACTATTGTAGTTACACTCTTCTACTTCTTAATTCATTTGTAAAAGAAATTGAGATATTTATTTAAAATATATCAGTGCTTTAGGAGATATAGTTCTATTAATTTTTAGGCATGAAATCTACATATTTTTTAGTTTTGTTATTATTATTATTAGAAGTTTTTAAAATATTATTTAATTTAATTAAAATATTACATTTTATAAATGAATGAATGCATTTTTAAATAACTGTATAAATCTTTGGTTACATATTTTTCAACTTCTCAAAAAAGATCAAAATACATGAAACTTAAATCTAAGTATTTTAAAACAACTATTTAGTATATTTATATATATTGATTTAAAGGTTAGTCTACTTATTACCATTATAATTTAATTCCTTCAAAAACAAAGGTGTAAGCAAACTGAGAAAGATTGCTGACTTAAAATTTCTAAAATAAATAAATAAATCGATAAAAAATAAAAATAAAATGTACGTAGTTTATTATTATCTCCTTATATTATTAAAATCTGTACGCGTGTGTGTGTCTGTGTGTCTGTGAGAAACGACTTGAAACAGAAAAGGCTCCGCCGCTAACGGTCGCACGGACTTCGAACAGGTACCGATGGACAGAGAATTTATCGCAGATCTGGGTTATCTAATTTGCTAAACGATGCGACCCTAATTAGCGGAGATATTAATTAAAATATCGACCATTGTCTAACGAAAAAACGATTCAAAATGGCGCGCGTTCATTATTTTCGACCGGGATCGCGTACCTGAAAAGAAAAAGCAAAGAGGGGAAATTTCGTGGTTTTTTGTAAAGCGATCGCCGCTGATCAGTTGGAAATATCGAAAATACACTTGTACCACGAGAAAGAGCATTTATTACCGATTCTTACGGTATAATTAAAAAAAAAAAAAAAATACGGATTTTTTATATTTTTAAAAAAAGTTTTAAAAAGGGTCGAAAATTTCTCTTTTTCGCGATCGTCTTTTTCGAAACGCACTGTTTGATCGAGTAACTCTTCTATTTCTTAACATCTGGTATATAAAAAAAGGCCATTAATTCCTCTTTCGAACCATATAAACATTTTTACAAAATACGGATTAGCGATCCGTATTTTTAGATTTTACGAAACATCGATTTTTTCGCAAAACATTTTATAACTCAAAAGCGTTTAAAGATAAATCATTTCTTTTTTTTTTTTGTACATAGATCTCGCATTCATAATTTAATTCCTAAAAGATTGAGAGAAAATTTCAAAAACTGAATGAGTTATATTTTTTTTAATTTCACTCTTTAAACCCATTGAAACAGAATACCGACCTTCCTTCCGTCAAATGAAGCATTGCAAAATGAATACCGTAATCAAATAATGCAGACGTCCATTGCGTCACCATAGCAACCCGTTCAATTTCTCGACGAAAGCGAAAATATATATATATATATATATATATATATATAATAATAATAACAGCTGGCACTGATTGAGAATTGGAGGTATTTTGTGTAGGATAAAAAGTACATTTTAATTGCAAATTAAAATGTCGCTGTAATATTTTAAAATTTCAATATTTCAATTTCTAATTATGATTAAATTATTTTTAATACATCATTTGAAAGATATTTTAATGTTCTTTTATATTATCGAAAGTTTTCACCTGATTTACACGTTTTGAGGTGTCCTGATTAGGTTTTGTTTTGCATCTCAGCTAATTGAGTTAGAACGTTCAAAATTGTTATACGTAGGTTAATTAGGAGGGGCTGAAAGGGTGGGGAAGAAATAGGTGTGCACCGAAGGCAGTGGGGACCCGGCCCGACTTTTTACCCAATCAGAAATGATTTTTTTTTTAAATTTCTTTTCTTAACACTAAAAGTTTCTGTTAGTGATTCATTAATTTTAGTGATTCATTTGAAAATACTGACCCGCTAGCGGGCGAAGCTCGCTAGTTATCTCCTTATATTATTAAAATCTGTACGCGTGTGTGTGTGTCTGTGAGAAACGGCTTGACGCAGCAAAAGCTCGGCCGCTAACGGTCGCACGGACTTCGAACAGGTACCGATGGACAGAGAATTTATCGCAGATCTGGGTTATCTAATTTGCTAAACGATGCGACCCTAATTAGCGGAGATATTAATTAAAATGTCGACCATTGTCTAACGAAAAAACGATTCGAAATCACGTGCGACCGCCATCTTGTTACAGAACAGCCTATCTCGAAAGAAAAAGCAAAGAGAGAAAATTTTGGGGGTTTTTGTAAAGCGATCCTGTTTGAACGGTTCGACATATCGAAAATACACCTGTACCAAAAGAAAGAGCATTCATAACCGATTCTTACGGTACATTTTTTTTTTTTTTTAAATACGGATTTTTTATATTTTTAAAAAAAGTTTTAAAAAGGGTCGAACATTTTTCTTTTTCGCGGTCGTCTTTTTTGAAACGCCCTGTACGACCGAGTAACCCTTCCATTTCTTAACAGCTGGTATATAAAGAAAGGCCATTTAATCTTCTTTTGAACAATATAAACATTTTTACAAAATACGGATTAGCGATCCATATTTTTAGATTTTACGAAACATCGATTTTTTCGCAAAACATTTTATAACTCAAAAGCGTTTAGAGATAAATCATTTCTTTTTTTTTTTTTTTTTTTTTTTTTTTGTATATAGATCTAGCGTTCATAATTTAATTCCCGAAAGATTGAGAGAAAATTTCAAAAACTGAATGAGTTATAAATTTTTTAATTTCACGCTTTAAACCCGTTGAAACAGAATACGCGACGCGACCTTCCTTCCGTCAAATGAAGCATTGCAAAGTGAATACCGTAATCAAATAATGCAGACGTCCATTGCGTCACCATAGCAACCTGTACAATTTCTCGACGAAAGCGAAAAAAAAAAAAAAATAATAATAATAATAACAGCTGGCACTGATTGAGAATCGGAGGTATTTTGAGTAGGATAAAAAGTACATTTTAATTGCAAATTAAAATGTCGCTTTAATATTTTAAAATTTCAATATTTCAATTTCTAATTATGATTAATTTATTTTTAATACATCATTTGAAAGATATTTTAATGTTCTTTTATATTATCGAAAGTTCTCACCTGATTTACACGTTTTGAGGTGTCCTGATTAGGTTTTCTTTTGCATCTCAGCTAATTGAGTTAGAACGTTCAAAATTGGTATACGTAGGTTAATTAGGAGGGGCTGAAAGGGTGGGGAAGAAATAGGTGTGCACCGCGCGCGATGCGCGCGAGATTTTACCCGATTTACACGTTTTGAGGTTTCTTGATTAGGTTTTCTTTTGTATTTCAGCTACTAATTAAAATAATTTCATAAGTAATACATCATTAGAACGCGCTTTTTTGATTTGGAATCGAACAGTGGAATACAGAAATTCAAACCGCCACATGGCGCTGTAATATTTTCAAGTTCAATATTTCAATTTCTAATTATGATTAAATTATTTTTAATGCATCATTCGAAAAATATTTTAAAGTTCTTTTAAATCTTCGAAAGTTTTCACCAGTTTTACACGTTTTGAGATGCCCTGAATCAGTTTTCTTTTTTGGCGCTGTAATATTTTCAAATTTCAATATTTCAATTTCTAATTATGATTATATTTTTTTTTAATACATCATTCGAAAAATATTTTAAAGTTCTTTTATATTATAGAAAGTTTTCACCAGATTTACAGGTTTTGAGGTGTCCTGATTACGTTTTCTTTTGCATCTCAGCCAAATGAGTTAGATCGTTCAAAATTGGTATACGTAGGTTAATTAAGAGGGCCTGAAAGGGTGGAGAAGAAATAGGCGTGCACCGCGCGCGTATCTCTTAACTTGTGCGCGCGCAGAGCGCACGGGACTGCGCTGCCGAAGGCAGTGGGGACCCGGTGCGAGTTTTTACCCGATTAGAAATGATTTTTTTTAGGGGCACGAAGGGTCAGGGAAGGAATACGCGCTCAGCGTGCACGGGACTGCGCTGCCGAAGGCAGTGGGGACCAGGTGCGAGTTTTTACCCGATCATAAATGATTTTTTTTAGGGGGCACGTAGGGTCAGGGAAGGAATACGCGCGCGCAGCGCGTGTATCCCTTAAGTTGTGCGCACGCAGCGCGCACAGGACTGCGCTGCCGAAGGCAGTGGGGACTCGGGCCGACTTTTTACCCAATCACAAATGATTTTTTTTACATTTCTTTTCTTAACACTAAAAGTTACTGGTAGTGATTCATTAATTATAGTGATTCATTTGAAAATACTGACCCGCTAGCGGGCGAAGCCCGCTAGTTATTATTATTATTATTTGACTGACTTTATGAGATTTCTGTATTCATTCTGCGATTATGGCAAGAAGTAATGATTATAACTACATATTAAACTTTTTAAACAAAAGAGAGAATAAAAAATTAACTTTAACTTATATTTAAAAAATATTTTATATGATGTAATAGCAATCAAATAACACTGCTCGGCATGAAAATTAGCCCCAATACCATTTTTGCAAATTCTTATATAAAAAGACCTCTTGAATCCGAATATGACGCCCATTTTGCCCTATCACCCACCGTTTTTTAGGCCCCCCTGTTTCATCATTATTCGGTAATTTTATGGCTATAAATTAAATTTTTAGTCGGGAGAGGGGGTTATTTTAACTGTTAAATATCTTCTGAGGGGCTACAGATTTGGAAAATTCTCAAACAGGAACATTTGCGGGAAGGGGAAAATTTAAGGAGGGGGGTTTATTGCCACTCGAATTATATATTACATTTCTTATATTTTTTTAATTCTATTTTTAATGTTATTTATTAAACATTATATATTTTTTGTTTTTAAGTGTTAAATTAATTATTTTTCATTCTCCAAATCAAATTCATGACCATAAAATTACCGAACAGTGATAAAAATTTTTGGAGGAGGAGGTGTCCCGAGAAAACGGTGAATGACTGATCAAAATGGAGTCATAACCAGAAAATAATGAAACTACATCTGGACAGAACCAACGCGAAAGATTTCATCCAAAAGTGTAAATATATTTTAATTATTACTACTGTGTAAGTGTGTCGTCTAGTTGTAAAACCGGCAACTCATTAAAATTAAAATATGCATTTTTTTTTTCAGTTCTCTGTATACGTTTCTATGATTTGGAAACAAGAAACCATGCCAAAGCCGATCGATTCTTGTGTTATTTGCGTTTGAAAATCCCGATGTGTTGTAAAATCGGTCAAATCCTAAAATTAGTGAATTTCAAAAACGGTCATCTCCATATTTGCGAGCTCGCGATTTTGCTTCATCCGATTATAGCAGCACACTTGGTGATTAGGTTAGTGTTATCCTGTTTTTTCCCAAATTCTTATGTACTTACTGCCATTCACTACGGTATGTTTGGGAATCTCAACCAAATAAAAAAAAATGCGCCTTTATTTTAAAATAAATACCAGCTTTTTCATTTGTCTCTCCGTGGCTCAGTTGGTAAGAGTGCCATGTTAGTAATCCGGTGGTCCCGCATTCGATACCCTGAAGGTCCAGAGTGTTAATTTTTGCAGACAATTGGTAGAAAAGATGTCAGTTGATAAAAGAAAATTTATTGTTGACTACACAGTATTCTAAGAATTTTTGAAAAGTTTTTTAAAGAAGCCTTTTTCTTACATCTCTTTTTAGAAGCAACAAAGAGTTTTTTGTGAACTACAAGCGTCCTCTATTGGGCGGAATATTGACTAAAAAGTCAATGAAACAATTAACAATACAAAATAAAAATGATTAGGAAAAACACATAAACATTAACCTACTCAATAAAATGTTAAGTTATAATATAAAAAAATAATAATAAACTGAAATAATAATAAAAAGGTGCCAAAAACGATAATTAAATTGAAGATATTGGCCCTTAATCAGAAAATGAAATCACAAAACTTATAGGAAATCGTGTGGTGATACCATCTGTTGTGAATTTTAAGAAATAATTTCTCTTTTCTTAACACAGTTCAAAATTCCCCAATTTTGGTTAATAAACAAAAAAGTTACTTTTTTTTTTGCAAATTAAATTTTATTCTAATTTTGAAAAGATTTATATGATACGCTATAATAAGAATTTGGGTTTTAAAAGTTTTTTTAAATAGATTATTCTTGCTTATGGCTGCTTTTTTCTTGGTGCCTGTAACGTTTCAAATAATTAAATTTCGTGTTTCCTTCGACTATGGAGAAGTATGTAGAAGAAGTAACTTCGCATTAATAAAAGAAAAGAAAAAGCGACCCTTACGACATGGAAAAGGAACAAAGCCAAAGTTCAAAGGTAATGTACTATCACTTTGTGATAACATAATAATAATAATTGATATAATAGTATCATAGTTTGCTAACTATGATGATTAATATATCATGATTAATTAATCATATGATATTAATTTAATAACATACCTATGATTATTCAGCAAGTTACAGCGACGTGCATATGTAAGTTTGTTTAGAACTCAAATGATTTCCCACTTTGTTAAAAAAAATAGCTGCTGATTAATGAATTTCAGACCATTTGTGATACATTTTTAATTTTTTTTTAGAGTTGTGTTTTGTTACGGATATTAGGTTTTTATTATAATTTTTTTTTTTTTTTTTTTTTTTTTTTTTCACATAACAGAAATCAATTATTTTAAAGGAAAAATAATTTAAATAAAACATTTTGTGTATCTGTAGCCCTAAAGGTACAATAGTCACATTAATTTTTTGGAAAATTATATTCTGGTTTGTTGAAAAACCGGTCAACTCCGGAGTAAGTTGCAAAGGCGGCCAAATCCAAAATGAAAACTTAAATAAACCCCTCCATTTACGTGCCTCCTTATTTCGAGTTTTCAAACAGTGCCTTAATGACAATAAAACTAAAAAAAAACTGTTTCCAATCTTACTCTGGCTATGCATGGTAAAAAATTAGCTTTTTCGAAAAATTTTAATTTTTGGAGATGGACGACACAAGTGCAATAATTATCCAAACACATTATATAAGTTAAACTAAAATTTTATTAGTAAAATTTTTAACATATACACTTTTATACAAATTCAATTTTTTCTGTCTTTTTGTTTATTTATATTTAAAAAAAAAAATTCCAGACTTTGCCTGTGCAAAACGATTATTTTTCAAAATAGACATCATTTTCCGATCCGAAAAAGAAGAAAAAAAAAATACATATAGATATAAATACATATTCAATTATATTGAATTTATTAAAAATGAATGCAGCAATTTATTGGAAGATTCGAATATGAAATATTTCATACTTTTGAAAAAAAAATAATAAAATGGTAATTTTTTTTGTTTGTGCAATTACTTTTTTACTTTCCGAACACTATAGTGAGGAAAATATTGTAATAATGTCAAAAATCCGAATTTGAGATTTTGGTGCTTCTACATGTTTTGAGGTCCCTGAATTTATATTTACTACTTTTACGATGATATATGTGTGTGTGTATGTATGTGAGTGAACACTATAGCGATTAAAGGCTTTGTTCAAATAAGCTGAAAATTGGTACATATGTTATAGGTCCGCATAGAACGAACCCTATAGGTTTTGGTGAATAAGAGAGTTTAGAGGTTTTTTTTTTTTTTTTTTTTTTTTTTTATAGGTACACAATGAAAAATTCTTTATCATTATGGTCTATGGGCCCAAATTTTTTAAAGTACGATAGTGTCTAATATCTAGTGTCTACGATAGTGTTATTTGTTTGAGATGAAAATTTATACACAAATTATGAGTAACTGTCACGCAGACTGCATAAAGTTTGGTGAATCTAGCGTTTATAGTTTTAATACATGGACACAAAGAATAATTCTTTATAGTTACGGTCTATATGGGCCAAAACTTTTCACACTGCGATAACGTCTAAAAGCTTTTTTCAATTGAGTTGAAAATTTACACACATGCAATAGGCCATGGTTGCACAAAAAGTTTGGTGAATCTAGCACATATATATATATATATTTATAGGGTCACAACGAAAAATTCTTTATCATTATGACCTAATGGCTGAAATTATTCGAAGTGTGTTAGTGTCTAAATGCCTCATCAAAATGAACTAAAGAATTATATCTGTACTGATAAGTATAAAGGATTTAAGTCCATATTCTTGATTTTTCAGGAAAAGAAAAATAAAGTTAAACTAACTAAAAACAAATCAAAAGAATCGATTAGGAAAAAGGGATTTCGTTGACTTATACCCTTTATACCATTCAGTGATTGTCAACCTTCATTTAATAATGGGAAAAAAATGAATTAAATATTTTATACCATAAATGAATGGTAAATTTCTGACTTGGACCATTTTTTACTAATGGATTTTCTCAAAGACTAAATGACATAGACTTAAATCCTTTATACCAATCGATTGAGAATTTTTTTCTGAGTCTGACTATGTACTTAACTCAAAATCGACATTTTTGGACTTAAATCCTTTATACGTATCAGTACAGATATACGCGTTAAAGGTCACCATTGCTCGAACTGTATAGCTCTTGTTGAATCTAGTATTTTTATTTTTTCTACAGGTACACAACAAAAAAATCTTTATCATTATGGCCTATGGGCTGAAATCATTAGCGTCTAAATGCCTCATCCGATTGAGTTGAAAATTTATGTACGTTCTGTCATATGAAGTATAAAGATTATGGTGAATGTAACCCTTACAGGTTTTTACAGGGACAAGAAGAAAAATTATTTTTCATTATGACCTATCGGCTCAAATTATTCAAAGTACGATTGCGTCTAAACTCCTTATTTGAATGAACTGAAAATTCATACACATGTCACAGGTGACAATCGCAGACATCATACAGATTTTGGTGAATCTAATTCTTATATATATATATTTTACAGGAACACTAAGAAAAATACTGTATCATTGTGGCTTATGGGTTCAAATTATTTAAAATGCAGTGGCGTCTAAATGCCTCATCTGATTGATGTGGAAATTTATATTAATTTTATCGATGACCATCGTACGAACTTTATAGATTTTGGTGAGTCTAACATTTATAGATTTTTACAGGGACACAACGAAATTTTATCATTATGATCAATGAGCTCAGATTATTTGAAGCGCAATAGCATTAAACTAAACAACCTACTACATAAAGAAAAGTACTCACACCCCTATTATAATTTTCTCTTTTGCGTATTTAACGATTTCTTTTACTTTAATTTATTTATTCAGCTGTTAATTATTTAATGTTCGCAAAGCCGAGTGGAGTCAATCCAGACTTTTTACTAATGTGTTTAAAATTCGAATATTTTTATTGCATTAAATTAACATATTTATTGAAAATTATTTTTACGACTGAGTGAAAATAATGCCTGGGCCGGGAGTCGAACCCCAGATCTTTGACTTACAAGGTCAAGACTGTACGAATTGAGCTATCCAGGCTGACAACTGGTGGACATTACTCACTCAGACAACCTTTAGGCAGACAAGTGAGTAATGTCCACCGGTTGTCGGCCTGGATAGCTCAATTGGTAGAGCCTTGACCTTATAAGGCAAAGATCTGGGGTTCGACTCCCGGTCCAGGCATTATTTTCCCTCAGTCGGAAAAATAAATTTCAATAAATATGATTTTCTTCCCAATCAGTTGATTGTGTGATTTTAATATATTGTATTAAATTAACAGTTTTTTTTCACCCAACCTTTAGTTTGCAATTTTTTAAATGAGCTGTTTTTATATTCGTGAAAAGTTTCAAATGTGATAGCAAGCCTTTCCTATTTTTAAATGCTTTATCTAAATTTGGTCAAGGGTATTTATAAGTATATGAATAAGAAAAATTATGATTTTCTCATTTTGTATATTCAGTTTCAGTATACCAGTCAGTATACTAGTTATCTTGATAATAATTTTTCTTATGCTTGCGTAAGAACAGTATATTTTCTCGCATTAAAATCAGAATTAAAAATTAATGATAAAAATATAAAATTCATATGTTTATTGATTAAATGAAAATGAAAATATTCCCAGATTAATTTTTTTTCTTTTATACGAGACGAAAATCCGTTCTTTTGGATTGAATGCTTTATAGAGATATGTGAGTAATAAATCATTATTTTCTACAATTTATACCACAGGTCTAGACAAATAATGTTGGTAAAATTTAAATTGATGATTTTATTGATACATATATTTTTTGGTGTATTGAAACTGAAAATGAAACCAGTTTTTCTCTATCACGTACAGATTTTTGTCAATAAAGATGTCTACTGACACAATTTCTTTCGTAGAGTTTCCTATCATTAATCCTAGAAACATGTACCATATAGTAAGTAAGTAATATATAGTATAGTAATGTAAAAGTACCATATAGTAATTAGTCCAATATACCATATATTGATAGCAGAGTCACGAAAGATATTGTGTCACCCTTTATTGGCAAAAAACTTCCATCATCGCAATTTCATCAATATACGATATATTGATGGAAGGGTCGTGGAAGAAATTGTGTCGGCAGTCACCCTGTATTGGCGAAAACGTACACGTGATAGAAAAAAAACTTATTTCAGTTTCGTTTTCAGCACGCCAAAAACATAAAAATGTAAAATTAACACTTTAAAATTTTAGATATAGACTTACGTAATTGCTTTCTTGATACTGGTGCTGCTTGAGGTATTTATGCAAGCATTTATGCAGTCTTTAAGAGTTAATTTTGGAGCTAATGACTTTTTTTAATATAGATATTAAAAAAAAGAAACATACGGTATTTACTGCTTAAAATAAATTTTAAACACTAAACATATACTAATCCCAGAGAAAGATATAAAGCCAATTATGTATATATTTCAAAATCTTATATAATAGTTATTACATAGGAAGGGAAGTTTATTTTTATTTATTTATTTTTATGTAATATTGTACTGCATCTTATTTCAATTAATTATTTTTATAAATAACCCTTAATTTCATGTTCATGTCAGTTATTATAACACACACACAACACACACACACACATATATATATATATATATTTCGAAATTAAGACTTTATCGAAACTTTTATTTTCCCTCTTTTTAAAAAGCTTATAGTTCAAACGTGAATGCACTTGTATTGCACACATATTTTTTGCTATTTCATCTAAAGCATTAATAAAAATATTGAGGATAAATGAGGTGAAAATAATTTTAAAATCAGTGTGTATATACGCTGTAAATAGAAGCGTCTTAAATTCAGACAGAAGTGTGTCTGAAATGTCAATTCAGACACATAAATGTCTGAAACACTTACGCATGCAAAATTTCAGACGCATTTGCTGTCTTAAATTAAGACACGTAAGTGTCTTTTTTATAAATGAGCTCAGATAAGTGTCTGAATAAGGTCGATATGTCTGAAATTAAGACATATAACATTTTCAGACACATAAAATTTCAGACATTTTACAATTTATGCACTTAAAAATTCAGACATTACAAATTTCAGACACTTTGAAATTCAGACATTTGTATTACTTAACAAATTTCCCATATGGAATCTACTTTAAGCAGCATGCATATCCTGTTTTAACATTTTTTTAAACAAATAAATTTGACATTATTTTATGTAATATAAGTAGTTAACTTATTTAAAATACTTAGACACGGATCTTATTCTGTTAAAAATTAAAAAACAAAGTTAATTTTTATTTAAAATTCTCACATGTAATAAATCAAAAAAATATTAAGATAAACGAAGCATGTAACTTGTAGCTAAGAAAGCGAATTCGTAGCTAAACAATCTTAAACAATTTGTGCATAATTGATTTTTTTTTTCGCGTTTTAAAAATTATTTTATGTTTCACTACACTTCAAAATGTAAAAGAGCATTTTTTTTTTTTTTTTTTTTTTTTTGGTTTCATGTATACAGTTTGTTTTCTTGCAAATACCAGTTAAAAAAAAAATCATTTAAAATCCATAGACTACTATTTTTTCATATTTATCACGCATTTTACAAAAAAAAAAAAAAAAAAAAAAAAAAAAAAAACTCTAAACCTCTACACATGAAATTTAAGATAATACTAGCTGACCCGACAAACGTTGTTTTGTCATGTAAATTATTTCTAGAGAATATTTTGCTAGAAAAAAATAACTAACTTATTGTAAGTGTGTAAGGATGTGGTATATAAGTGGAAGATGTATGGAGCGCTTTGAACGGTGAAAGAATATAAAAATAACAAAACACCAAACATTTATTTTTTTAATTTATTAAAATTGATTCTTTAAAATTATATACATATCGCTACTTATAACAATATTACTAAAAAACAATATCAATCCCTTAATGCAACAGAGTGTACAATATTTTTTGTTATCCCATCTTTCGCCAATACAAACAAACTGGATAGTTTGCCCACTCGAGAGCCACGTATAATTGTCCGTGTGAAAAACATGATGTGCTCAAATCTAAGTCACAGACAGACATCGTTTGGCCCTGTGACTTATTGATAGTCATTGCAAATGCCAATCTAATTGGAAATTGAGGGCGTTTAAATTGAATTGGCACATCTGTGGGTATAATAGGGATTCGCAGTAGTAATATATTTTCACCTCGGAATTTGTCATTTAAAATGATGGCTTCGATAACATTTTTCATTAATTTTTTTTATGACTAATCGCGTGCCGTTGCACAACCGTGGTGGGTTCAAATTACGAAGCAAAATAACCGGAGATCCAACCTTCAGTTGTAAAATATGCGGTGGCATGCCTGGTAAATCCAATGAGTTTAAAAACTTTGTTGGATAATTTACAGCTTCGGTGGCATCGCAAACTGTATCATTAGATTTGTATGACACCAAGTCTCCTGGTAACAAATGTTGTATCTTGAGATTCAATTCGTTGACGTCCACATTTTTTGCTTCTAAAATTTCTCTTTCTGAAAGCCACTCATGATTTGTGTATCGTCTGTGAACATCGGGAAATATCTGGTCAATAAGAGCATCTTGAGAATCAATGATTGTGCAGAAATCGGTCGGTAATTTTATGCATCCTGTTTCATCTGTAGTAACTTTTCCATCGCCGATATCTAACAATTGTTTTGAGAATGTTTCAGCGAATGGATCTTGAAGCTGTTGAACGCACAAATTTACTTTCAGTTGTACTTTTTCAACATTAAGCCACAATGACGATGATTTTAAGCACGCGTTGATCTCATCAGCGTATGTTGAACGCGGAATAACGGGAAGTGCTTGTCTGAAATCACCTGAAAAGAGTAACAGAGTGCCGCCAAATAGATTGTCGTTGTTTTTTATATCTTTCAATGTCCTGTTCGACGCCTCGATCGAATGTTTGTGTGCCATAGTGCATTCATCCCAGATAAGAATTTTACACTATTTCAGCACTGTGGCCATGGACGATTGTTTTTTTATGTTGCACACTGCGTCTGGGTTATTTTGAATATTTAGTGGCAGTTTAAATAATGAATGAGCTGTTCTGCCTCCATCCAATAAAGTTACCGCAATGCCAGATGATGCAACAGCCAATGCGATGCCATTATTTGATCGTATTTCGGCGAGAATTAGCGAAATAAGGAATGTTTTGCCAGTTCCACCTGGTGCACCCAAAGAAAAAAGAATCCACCTTGTCCTGCCAAAACTGCGAGCATGATGCGATCGTAAATGGTTCTTTGTTCTTCATTCATTAGTGGAACATTGCGAGCAACAATCGCTGCCATTTCTACAGTATTGTATTGTAGTTCACGATTCAATTCAGTGCTTATTAAATCAGATGCATTTCGATTTGTTGAATGCATACCGAACTTACTGAGTGGTAAGTTGGCAATGATAATGCAAAGATCTTCAATAGCAATCAATGCTTCATTGTACATAGCGTCACTGAATACTATCGTTAGATCGTTGCACCGTAAACGATGTTGATGCAATATATCATCAGTCATTGAATCTTTGTGATTATCTCATAATGTCTCTGCTCGGGCCGGGAAACATGTAGTCAACACTATAGCGAATAGTAGACGAATTTGTTTTGCTGTACAGTTCAGTCCTACTTCAGCAAGCATACACTCCCACTGGTTGTCGTCTTCCAGCAAGCCGAGTGCAAGGCATGCATCTTTATACGTTGGATACTGTTGTCCATTCACTTTACGTAAATCTTGAAATGACAAAGGGCCGATGACATTAACCAATAACAGTCGAAGATAAAAGCACTCAGTCTGCCTTGGATTGACTGTAAATACTCGTCCCAAGGTGTTTGATTTGAATAAACCGGGACATGCATCAATCGACGTGCCTTGCTTGCGGGGCATCCATTTTTTTGTTGGAGCCCATGTGAAATAGCGTGGTACTTCTGAATAGAGTAATGTCCGTGCAAAAGCACCAAAAGTATCCGCACGATTACACAATTCAAAAAATTCGGTGAGTGTAGTTTTTGGTAAATTTATAGCAAGATCAATCGCTGTCTCACTCGTGAAATATACGCGCTGGCCATTTTCAAGATGGACGGCTAAATGAAGAACTGCTGGATCCCGTTCATGAATTGGGAAACCAAAGATAAGCCAAACAGCTTCATTGGAGCTGACGTACCGGTCAATTTGGTAAAGTGTTATTTCATCGTTGTTATTCACCGGAGGAGCATTCACATTGGTATTTTCAACTCGAAATACAGCCATATCACTGCCTTTATTCACATACTTGCAAATGTATTTGATGCTCTTCACTGAACTGCAGAACTGAACATTAATATGAGCATTGAATGTTTTGCTCAGCAGAGGCGAATATGGGACCACCCAACGGTTATCAATGTCAATATCTATGTTGTTGACATAGATGACCGCCATAGATGATAAGATTGTCCGCTATTAACGGGATTTCTTCGACGATATATTGGATATCCGTCAACATTTGTGATCGTGAAATTTTTCGGAAAACTTTTAGTACATTTTCCATCTGCACAAATAATAATGGCCTAAAAATTCTTTTTCATTTTAACATAAAATAACTCCGTCGGATATTGACGAATTTTTTAAAAGAATATACCATTTTAACTAATTTTAACATTTTAACAATATTAACGTTGAAAAAATATTTTAAACACTTACGGTTAAAAATTCATTTTTCATTTCAACTTTAAATAAATTCTGACATCGTGTTTACGATTCTAAAATATTAACTTTGAAAAAATATTTTAAACACTTCGTAAGATACGGTTACGATTCTAAAAATATTAATTTTGAAAAAATATTTTAAACACTTCGTAAGATACGGTTAAAAATTCATTTTTCCTTTCAACATTAAATAAATTCTGACATCGTGTTTACGACAACTCACGCCATCTAGGTGGAAAAGTTGTTGAAAGAGTTGGTTAAAAATTAATTAAGAAAGAACTAATTAAGTTACAACTTTCATTTGTAAATCTAAACCATTCTCGAATCTACCTGAAGACACACAAAAAATTTCATTAAACTCACTCCAGCCGTTTGGGAGGAGTTCAGTGACATACACACGCACAAAAGAAATATATATATATAAAGATGTATTAAGCTTTACTTCTTATGAACAGTTTTATTGCAAAGACATAAAACTTCAATTTGTCTTACGGATACTAGAATATATTTCGTTATACAAACAGAGTACAGCGTGAGCACCGATGGCTTGATTGGGAAGACACTCGACTTTGAATCCATAGGTTGTCAGTTCGATTCCCGCCGGGGGCAACGGGGACTATTATTCTAAAAATTATTAATATATATATTCTATGCTCTAGGAGATTCTAAAATCTATTTCTTACAGGTAAACAGTATAAAACGCATCTTTTTATTTATGAAAAATATTCACTTCAGACAGGATCAAAGATGGCGGAATTTCAGACGTTTCGAGTGTGGAACGATGTGCCTTTTAAGACACTTTTTAGCATCTTAAAATTGAACACCCGTTTCAGACACAATTTTGTCTGAATTTCAGACACTTGTATTTACAGTGTATATATATAAATGAAATGTAATAAATTTAGCAAAAACCCTATAATAAAAATTATTTAAACTGTAATTTCGTTTTAAGGAACAATTCATTGGTATTTACTTACTCATTCTATCATAATTACTTAATTGTCTGATAGCAACTTTCTTGATATGATAACTTTTCATTATCGCAATAAAGATTTTTGCCAATGTATTTCTGGAGATATTTTTCCTAGAACTTTCTTTGAATCTAAAAGAAAACTAAAAAAAATTTAAAAATATCTTTTAATACACAGGAAGAAAGCATTTATTTTAAAACTTTCTATTACTAGAAATTCTTCATAAATGTTGAATAATTTTCTTACCTATAATTTTTATAATTATAAAGTTATAATTAAGTATTTTAAAATGTAAACGAACGAAACATGCGATAGTACATAACTATGTTTAATATTTACTAAATCTAAGTAGGGAAGAGTGGGGATGAATGTGAC
The DNA here is from genome assembly GCA_963930645.1 of Salticus scenicus. Lineage (NCBI taxonomy): Eukaryota > Metazoa > Arthropoda > Arachnida > Araneae > Salticidae > Salticus > Salticus scenicus. The sequence goes on along the minus strand of OZ005654.1, from coordinate 195,737,398 downwards.
ATTTTTCATGTTTTTATTGATAACTTCGGTCATACGTAATTTAGAATTTTGCAACATTGCTCATAAGTACACTTCAGTAATCAGTTACATATAAACATACTAACTTTAATAAAAAGTTATCATTTTTAATTAATATATATATATATATATATATATATTACATGCATGTGCATTGTCCCATTCATTCCCACCTATGTGGATAATTGGACAGGACTGGAGTTAAGAAAAAAAAAAAACCAAAAAAAACCAAAAAAAAAAAAAAAAAAAAAAATAGAAAGTAAATAAATTTTTAAAGTTAAATTGGTTTACGTGATTTGATTACACACTATGAATTCACTGAAATTAACATAAACTGATGTATTGACTCAAATTAACATCAAAAGAAAAAAGTCCTTTGGTTCCTGCTGTTCCTAATTCTCTAGGCTTTGGTAATTTAATCTAATAAGACCAAATCTAAAAATAAATAAATAAATAAGACACTAGAAAGATATAAATAATTATAATAGAGTCCAGATAAATTTTTGTTTCCGACTAATCGGGAAAATCAACATTGTATTCTGTATTATATTAATTATCACCAAAAGTTATTTAATTACCTTGATTGAAATTGTGATTTTAATCAAATTATTATTAGTTTATTTATTTATTTATTTATTTTAATTATTGATTTAATTTGCATTGAATATTCTCACTTATATCTTTTTTTTTTAATCATAATTATTGTAAACAAAAATCAGAACAATTAATTTAATTTTTTTTTCTAAGTCCACAAAATTAAGAATCCTGATAATCAATATGGTTAATTTACGTTTTAATATAATTCTTGTGTAAAATTTTAAATTAGTACATAGTGGGGAATGTCCCATTCATCCCCATTTAAACTGTCCCATTCATCCTAACCATCACATTATCATATGAAACAGGAAATAGGCTTAATGAAAAATTGTCAATATTCTTCTTGAATATCATAAACACAAAAAAAGATTATGCCTTTTCGCCATATAAGAGTTATATTAACTTTAAACAAGTAGTTAATTTCTTAACTACTACCTAACTGATTCAGTAAAAACTTACTTTGGCAGCTGAAAAAGGCACTTTAATTTTTTTCTGCCCTTCTATGAATAGCACAATTCTGAAACTACACTTGATGAATGATGTTTGATGACTTGATGCTTGCAAAACATAAAATTTTTCTATCGTCCCGTTCATTCTGCGTCCCATTCAACCGCACTCTCCCCTATATTTGTAAATGTGCATAAAATATTCCCTTTCATAATGATCGACAATACATGGGTTTATTTATTTTATTTTATTTATTTATTTATTTATTTTGGCTTCTTGTATGATTTATTTACCAAAATTTAAACGTACTTTTTTTTTTTTTTTAAATATGTATATTTAATAGAAGAAAGTATTGAATTCATAAGACTTCCAGTTAAGGATGTATTTATACGTTTTGGGAGTTCCAAAATACGATTCGACAATTTTTAAAAATGTGTGTTTGTCTGTCCGTGTGTGACAAAAATTTCATTTCTAACTCAGAAACTAATATAACGTCTTGCATATACGTAATTTTTTTATTTACTTTTATTTATTTAGCTGCATCTCAACATAAATTGTTGCTTAGGAAAATGAGGCACAAATTGTACAAAATTTGGCCTCTTCCATAGGTCGATTTCTCCCTTTTAGTATAAGTCTATATATCATCTTTTATCGTGTACAGTTTAACAAAACTTTATATGTGAGAGAATTATTATAATGTTGATTAAATTTGAGCTCATATGCTTTGCTATGCTGCAATTTTCCTTGTTAATGGTAAGGATATATCGCAGCTTCTATTGCATAAAAATGGACTAAATTTAATATGTGATCTGATCTTTAAAGAATAAAAGAGTGCTGATCTAAGCTTTGTTTATATTGGCCAAAATGTTCCGTTTCTATGATAAAATGTTTTCAGGAATGGGAAAGCTATATCTCACCTTTTATGACAATGAAATGCAATAAGCACGATATGTATGAATTTGGGTGTAATTGTCTGACAGGTAGCCCTGATACTTACCTACTGTGATTTTGCGTATAACTACATCTAATTACCTATTTGTTAAATATGCACGAAAAATTATTTGTAAAAATATTATTTTGAAAAGCTGAGATAAAAGTTTGTGCGTGTCAACCAGGAGGTTGCACAGATACATAGAGTGATGTAGAAGGAAGTTTTGTGATTGCCCTCACACATAATTTTGTTCTTAATTTTGGAAATAAGTGTATAGATATTCCAGTTATTTTAAACAAAGATTTTATCATTAATCCATCTTTAAAATAATTTGAATGTACATCAAGAATACATAAGATGCTATAATAAATTCTATTAATGAAAAAAAAAGTATTAGAAACATTAATTTATGTAAACTGCAAAAAGGTCTTTAAAGAAATATTCAAAATAACATTTTCTTCGAATTTTTACTAATTTATGCGAATGTGTAGAATTATACATTATTGTCACTGTTTTACTACACACACACACACACACACATATATATATATATATATTAATACTACATTGAATACAAAATTTCAAAATTATATTATTTTTTTAAATGCAATCAAATACTTAAACTTTCCATCGCTAAAAAACCCTTTTTCTTTAAAAATGTACATTTAACCTAAATTTAAAATTTTTATCTTAAAAATATATTAAAATTATCTCGAATGAATAGCAACATTGTTAAAAAGGCAGATTTACTTAAATTCTTTTCTTAATATTTTTAAATTATTGCATTTTAATCTTTATTCTTTTATGCAGAAAGATAAAACTGTTTTTAATTCCGTATTTTAATCAAATCTCTTTTTAAGTAAAATAAGAGTGATTTTATTTTTATGCAAATAGCTGAAACAAAACACAGATGGTAATTTAATTTAGTGCAGATTCTTTGAGTTTTAATTTTTTTATGTAAATTTATATATTTTAAAACAAAATGCAGACGTTTGATTTTTTTTAATTATAAAATATGAAATAACTATTTATTATTTAATGTTTCAGCTGATTTTGGTACATCTGATTTAAATTTTGTTGGGAATAAAACTACTAAAATAAAATGTATTAATAAAAACAAATAATATATTTATAACTAAATCAATTATTTTTCAATAAGTTATTAGAAGATACATAAATTAATATCTGCCTACATTCTAATTAATATTTTGTAGCATTGTCAGTACCCACCCCCTTTTTCACCCCCCCCCCTTTTTTTTTATATAATTTTCTACAAATGGATTTACGATTAAATAAGAAGTAAAAAAAAACTCCAAGAAAAGACTGATGTTAAAAAAAGCGAGCATTAACAATGTTATGGAATATTAATCAGAATGTTGGCAGGTATGCATAAAAATTTATTGTTTTATTTAAAATCCAGAATAGCCCATATTAGCTGTAATAATAATCAGTTCAAAAAACCCTTAACGGCTTAAAAGTTTGTGACGCCGCTACTTTATGGCTATAAGAATTTGAAATATGAGTCTTAAAAATAATGATATCAAATTTTAAGTGACGCATTGCAATTAGTTAAAGTATGCATAGATTTCCTTATTTGATCATTTACTTTTATCTTTTATTTATATTTATAATGCAAACGTAATATTTTTAACTTCAAGATCAGACAGATATATAAAATACTCTCACTGATGCTTTTTCATTCGTATTTCAAATTCAAAATAACAGTTTTAAAAGGAATTATATAAAAATTCCAGTGGCGCCTCGGTGTTATTTTAAAAGATATCCATCACGCTATCCAAAACATAGTATCATAGTATCCAACTAAGTGAAAATTTGCTCAAAGAGGTAGTGTGACGTAAAGAAAACATTTACACAAATTTTACTTGCAGTTTTGGATAGCGTGACACAAAAGATAAATCAATTTATTGAAATAAATAGTTTTACTTTATAATGCAAACTCAGTGAAAGTATAATTATTTGACAGTATATTTGAAAATTAAAAGCACTGTTTAAATGTGTAAATATACTTTATTAGACAAAACAAAAGTAATTTTAATGGAATCTAAAAACATATCTTTTAAAATAACACCGAGGCGCCACTGGAATTTTTATATAATTCCTTTTAAAACTGTTATTTTGAATTTGAAATACGAATGAAAAAGCATCAGTGAGTGTATTTTATATATCTGTCTGATCTTGAAGTTAAAAATATTACGTTTGCATTATAAATATAAATAAAAGATAAAAGTAAATGATCAAATAAGGAAATCTATGCATACTTTAACTAATTGCAAAGCGTCACTTAAAATTTGATATCATTATTTTTAAGACTCATATTTCAAATTCTTATAGCCATAAAGTAGCGGCGTCACAAACTTTTAAGCCGTTAAGGGTTTTTTGAACTGATATCATTACTTTTTAGTGGTTATTGATCAAAAAATTAAAATAAGTCTTTCTGGCTCCTAGGAAGGGTAAACTAATTTATCTTTCCTTATGAAGTTGCCACCATTTTTCTTTAAATGGCAGCTACAATTTATTAATGGACTTAGTGGATTTATTAATGAAGGCTTGTATATATGGAGTTTTAAGCAAATCGGTTCATAAAACCTTTCTAATGTAAATTTGAAATTTTCAGAGTGCTAACACAGGGAAACAAGAGGGTAGATTAAGTTGGCAAATGAACATATCAAATACATTTCTAAGATAAATCTACACTACAAATTTAGTTTGAATTAATTCAGTATTTCAAACGTTATCATACTGACAAATTTTTAAGTAGCCTGCCACTTGGAAACAAAATGGAGAAGCTTTGCACTAGAAAAATTTATTGACTGGGATTCTCAAGCTCTTAAAAAAAAAAAAAAAAAAAAAAAATAATAATAATAAGAAAGAAAGAAAGAAAGAAAGAAAAATAAGTGGATAATTTCAAATTTAAGTTAGAATTACGTAATTTACAGTTTGCAAGTTTCTTTTTAGAGAATTACAAATTAAACAATTACAAAAAAAAAAAAAAAAAAAAAAAAAATCAAGTAAATGTTAAAAATGGAAATTTGTATATTTTGTTTCCCCTTTTGAGGCTAAGTATGCTCCAATATTCACAGTTTAAATTTTCATCAAAATTGCAGGTAAAAATTACTTCATATATATTTTCATATAAAACGTTTGGGGGAAAAAATAGACAAAATATAAATTAAGCTTTACATTTCTATAATTTTAAAAATAAGATAAAATCACCAGGAGAACAATTTTATGGAAAATATAAGTTAAGCTTTAAAAAAAAAAAAAAATTAAAATTCTGCGTAAAAATTCTATTTCATAAATATATTTCAAACGACAATAAACAAAAAACCCTCCTTTAATTTTAAATGATTATTTCTACATGTTTCGAAGCAATTAAAAGTTTTTTTTTTTTTTTTTTTTTTTTTTTTTTTTTTTTTAAGAAAAATAAATAAATGTAGTGGCGCCATCTAGTAATTACATTAAAATCATATACATATATATTTAACTTTTTTTTACCCCCTAAAAAAAAAAAAAAAAAAAAAAAAAAAACTTGTTTAGAAACAGGTAGAAATAGTTATTTAAAATTAAAGGAGGAATTTTTGTTTATTGTAATTGTAAATATATTTATGAAATAGAATTTTTCATGCAGAAATTAATTAATTAAAAAAATAAAAGAAAGAATAATATTTTTAAAATATATTATTATGGGTTTCAAAGTAAAGATGTTATTTATTTATTTTGACGTGTGTTTTAATAATTGCTATTTGACATATTTTTCATGAATTTTAATAAAATTCATGAAATAATGTTATTTCTAATAAACAGTGTCTAATAAACACTGTTTCATCCCCTAGTCATTATTGCTTTAAATAAATAAATAAAAAATGATTATGTTAATATTTAAAATATGTATCATTTTAAAGTCTGAAAAATAAATAAATGAATAAACTCTAACTGTATTTTCAAAAGAGATTTTTAATTTTTAAAAAGAAAAAATATATATATATGTATTTACGGAAGTGTATGGTTTAAGTAAAAAAACGATAGATGGCGCCAAAACTCTATTTGCTGTTTTTTTCCATTCCCGACGCAGAATGATACATGAATATGAATCGCAAATCATTGAGCCATTATAAAATCGATGTTCATGAATGATTAAAAATGTCTTCGCTTTTAAAAAATTATAAATTCATCATTATTATGATAAAATGGAATATCTAAAATTACAAAATACTTCCTTATTTAAAATATTATCTAAATATTTTTTTGACTAAATATGAAATTTTGAAATCAAAAATATTTTTTTCATAACAGAAGAGAAAATATATTTAAGTGAATTTGACTTAGTATATATACAATAAATATTTTAAACACGTAATAAAGTACTTTTGCGTTAAAAAAAAATCTAAATAATTCATTGGCTTCATTGAAGTCTTTCAATCAACCAGCCCACATACCTCACAAGTAAGAACCGCATAACAGCGTTTTCACCCGAAGAAACACATGTAATTGGCGGTAGTAATATAGTTCCATATTTAAAGAGATTTATATAAAAAACAAGAGATTTCCTGAAAAAAAACGAAAACGTTACTAGATTCAGAAAGATCCTATTAACAACATATATTAATTATATGAAAATCCTTCGAGCCGTCATAGAGATATTTTTCAGAATTCCAGTCTATTACACCAACCGTTTTCCCATTTTGGCTTAAAATTGAGATTCAGATCTCAAAACATATTGCATGTAGAAACGTAAAATTTTCAGGATAGATTAAGACCGAAGATAAAAGATTATTTTGAAAAGATCAGAACAAAATATGGCATATTTGCTGAGATATTAAGTGTCGGCTTTTACCAATCTCTTTGATGTCAAACTAGCCGTATATATGAGTTCGCAGCGTCCCGTTTGTCCCTCCGCTTGCGTCACTCAAAAAACTGTCGTTTTTCATGATAATAATAATAAAACTAATCTCGAAAGGTAATCTGGCAAAATGTGTTTATTTACTTATTTATTTTTTCATTAAAAGTAATTCTACGAAACAGAGGACATCGATATATATCGTACAATTTGTGTAAAATTATGAACACTTAATCAGTGTCATAGTTTAGGAAGAGATTTAAAACTCCCAGGTAAAAGTAATAACAATCGTGTAAGTACTCCAGACGTTGTAGTGTAACGTGTAATCGTGTAGTGTAAAGTTAATCTCACTTTTAAAATTCTTCTTAAATTCACACAAAAATATTTAAATACTTATTGCGTCTGAAAAAGGAGCGGATAGTATACATCAACCACGTTTCTTGCGAACATGACAGCCACTGCGCAAGTGATGAATCAACGAGTCCGGTGTTAAAATAGGTGGATAACCCTTGTGGTTGAAAAAAAAATAGCGATAATGGAACGACAAATAATGATTAAATCCCAATCTATCTGTTAACTTGGCACCCCCAAAAAAACCTTTGGAATCGTCCTCAATTCTAGTCGCAAAAAACGTGGTTACACTATGTTTTTGTACTCTGCCACTGAATCAGATACAGGAGTAAAAACAATCAAGTTTCAAGTCAGTGGTATGGTGGGTTAAAGCCAATTGACTTACATAAGGGTCCTAATCCTATGTGGAATGCCCTCAGTGTAGAGGGTTTTTTCGATGGGTCCTAGTACGTATTTAAACGAGTTTCTGAAAAAACAGAATGCTCTGAAAGGGTCGATACGATGAGCATGACCTAGGTTCATACCTCTTGTCTTCAAGAGCAGAACTCACTCGTGAGGTCAAATTTGCGACGGATTAAAAATTTAAACAAGCTTTAAAATTGTAACGTCTCTCATGGAGACTTAATTTACATATAATTGACATACTTAATTGTCATATAATAATTTACATATTATTAAATATGTAAATAATTAATTTAGATATAATAAATGACAATATATGTATAATATAATATTTAATAACATTTTGCACTTATACCGAAATTACTTGACTTAAATTTATGAAATGTAGCTTAATGAAGAAAAAGGGCCTTAGTAATTTCTCTGTCTTTAAGTTTCTATATATTTACAATTAAGTTAATTATATAGAAAAATAGTGGGTACGATATACCAGTATTAGTTTGCCCATTTTTCTTTAAAAAAATGTATTTCATCATTGTAAATTTGCTTTTATGTCAGTACTATCGATGTAGCTTCAGAAAGGTCACCATGGTAAAACAGAAAAATGTTAATCATCAGTATTAATTAAAAAGCTCAAACTGACATCAAGTCGCTTGAGCCAATTTTCCTCGATTGCAGGGTAAGCTAGCGCCACATCCCTTATTTAATGTTCTGATAGTATAGATGTAAAAAGAATGTTCTAAATTTTACCAAATCTTAAAATTTAATTCGTGCTTGAACGAAAACACAATATAACCTTCCTTAAATCTTTCATACGACCTTGATAATTAAAGCCATAAAAATATAAATCCTTGTCCTAGATATCATTTTTATCACTTCGAAGACAAAAGTAAAATATCGTTTCAAACATAAAATATCTTGTGCCCAGTATTCACACATGGTACATTAAACCCATTGTTCTCCTGGTTTACTGATTTAAAAGATTTAAAACAAGGAATGCACAAATTGTCCTGAACCTCCTCATCATAGATCACTACATGTTTCTTGCTTCTAAGTTGCCGTTTGGCTTTTCTAAAGCTTTTTGTCTTCTGTAAAATAATCTGTTTCGACAGTTTTCCCGTATTTTAATAAGGCCCACCAGCGGCCGAGCGGTTCTGCGCTCAAAGCTGGTAGATGGGAGGTGCCGGGTTCGATCCCAGGTCGCGCTCATCGACCTAGTCGTTCGGAGTTTTCCGTGGTTTCCTCCGAAACTTGCGTAAATACGGGCTAGGACCCCTTAGAAAGACCCCCACGGAGGGCATTCCCCCTCTAGGCCTAGGACACATCAGGAGTCAATCGGCCTTAAATCCTACAACCAACCAACCCGTATTTTAAATCAGATTTTTCTTTCTTTTTTTTAAATTTTATTTGCTTCTCCTGAATATATGTTTGATTGGTGAGTCAGTCAGTACACATGAATTCCATTTTTCCGTCATTTGCAATTTTTTTCCTGTGCTCTGCTGTAGGAAAAAATGTCTCACATCGTCGGCAGAAGAAAAATTACTTCTCTCGAAACTTTTATTTGAAATCTGGTTGATCCTGATAGCCCTGGAATAGAACTCGCTGAAATTGATAGTACAAAAAAAGATAGCTGCAGTGGGGTCCAATGTAGAATCTGGGTTAGATTGAACTGTGATATACGAAATTAATAAAATTACCACCAGTAAAAATAGCTTTTTTCAGTGGAAATGCCTGCCTTCCTGAACCCAGCTGTTCAATGCTGTTGCAGCCAAAAGAAGGCTTGTTTTATGACTGAAAGAACATCATATAATGTAAGTGGATGTTCATTAATTGTTGTCTAATCATGGCAGGCTGAAATAACTTACTTTTTAAAATGACATACAAACTTCGATCTAAAGGTTATAGCTTAAGTCTACAGTGAAGTGAAAAGGCAAAAATGTGACGCCATGAGATTTAAACATCAAATTTTGAACATAGTCAAGAACATCACAGCGTTTCTCATAGTCTTTTAGATTTCGCTAGCAAAACTCACAAGTCCCACAGGTTTCTGTAATAAGAATGGATTGGTATTCCAGGGTGTAGGAATCTAAGAAATCATAAGGAGTCCTTTTAAGGTTAACTAATAAATCTTTATCAGAATATCTCAAGAACAAATAGTATCAGAAATTCCAAACTCGGTATGCTAAATGTGTAGCATATAGGGATGCTACACTAAGCTTTTCGTTGAGATGAAGCAAATGGTTCGTGTACACGGACACTCAAAATTATTTAAATACATTACGTCTATGGGGGAAATTGCAGATAAGTAGAGTTTAACATCTATAGACTGCATTAAACAAAATGAAACGAATATATATTTTTTGTAATAGAGATAGTCAACTGGGAAATTTTTTTTGCGTATATAGCAACCTCGCCTACTTCCCCCTCGAGCGGAGTAAATTTTCATGATGGGTATCTTTCAAAAGAGCTCCCCAATACCTTTAAAACGAATGGTTGAACCATCGATCTGCGATAATTTTAAATAAAGTTATCATTTTTTTTTTCATTTTCAACAATTTTTTTTTTTTTTTTTAATGTAATATTGAGATTAAATTAAACTTTTTTTGGATATTTACTGTTATGATACTTCTCTAATATGGAAATCGTCTGCATTATCATGGAAGATAATTTTTTTTAATAATAATTTTAATAAATTATTTTTACTGACAAGGAAACATTCAAAAGGTGTCATATTCAAAAAATACTGAAAAAAATCTATGTGATTCTACTCTTCATAAAACGCCAGAATGTGAAAAAATTATCGTCTGAAATGAATTAAAGCGACCACAAAAAAATTATCAAAATTAAGTATATTTGGCAATTTCACACTGTTAGGCGATTGATTTTGAGTACTCGCCGGAGAAGCGAAACACGGTTCTGTTCGTACATGGCAATCTCGGTGCTAGCGAATTTATCACCTAACAGCGCTAAATCGCCAAAAATGCTTAATTTTGATAATTTTTTGTAGTCGCTGTAATTCATTTCAGCCGATAATTTTTTCACTTTCTGGATTTTGATAAAGAATAGAATCACATATATTTTTTTTCAATATTTTTCCAAGACGACACCTTTTGAGTGTTTTCTTGTGAGTGAATTTGTATAGGAAAATATAGAAGAAAGTTGTGTGATGGCCACAACATACTAGTTATCTGTTGTTAGTGTATGTGCTTTACTAATATTTTACCATTTCCAGGAAAGCTGTTTCGAAATTGATATAAATTCCTCATAGAGATATGGTAAATAATGTATGTTTTAAGCTAAATATTCGTCGCTTGTTTTTTGTTTATTTACACGTTTTGAGGCTTCCTGATTACCGCAGTCAAGTTTTTTAACGTTTGATCTTTGTCTGTGTCTTTTAGAGTAACTTAAAAATGAATAATTTTAGGAGATCCAAACGTTGTATTTTGAAGTTAATATAAGTTTGTTGCTGGAAAAGTTTGATCAAGATTGATAAATTTCAGTGAATGTTGCGTGTGAAAATTGTCTGTTTAATTTTAAGTAAATTAAATCCTATATAAATGTAGGTGCATTAATGAAACGGGGGGTTGAGGGGGCTGTAGCCCCTCCCACAGAACTAATTATCATATAAAACACTTCCGAAGCCTAATTTGAATTGTTTAACATAGGTTTACATAACATCACTCATTATCTTACCTCTTAATCTCCAACCTGTATTTATAGTATTAAATTTCAGCGTAAGAGAATGTCATTTGAGTGACTCACCAGATTATTTATGCTTTCATATATATATATATATGTATATATACATGTATATATTTGATCATGGAACACTGGAACAATGTATTTCATATAGTATTATTCATACAAATATGTTCCTAATGCTAAAGTAATGGGTCAATCCATATAAAGATTCATGGAATGATTGTGCTCGACAATTTTTATTTCGTTTGATACTTATGGCCCTTATAGGCACATATGAGAGATACTTCAATTTATTTTTCTCTGCTATTAACTTTACATTTCATAGAGGTTACCAAAAGCCTTTCTCATAAACTAATTCGAATAACCAGGAATTCATAAAGGCCGCACCAATTATATAGATATAAAAATTTCATTCTCCCCCCCCCTCCCCCCCGAACCAAATTCTGTTTTTTTCAATTATACAATGGAAAAACCAGAATTTGGTAAGTTGAGTAAGTTGATTTTGGAGACCTCTGTTACAGTTCGGTTTAGAAGATACTACGGAAACGTTAGCACACAAGGCAAAGGTGCCCCATGCGAAACAGGCCAGCTAGCCCCATACTTTTTTTTTTTTTTTCATGAATGTAAAAAAATTGTTTTTAAAGCATTTCCATAAACAAAAACAGCCTACAATAACTACGAGCAATTATCTTTCGGAAAACCATTTATCAAATATTAAATATAGTTTACAAACTAATAAAAAACAGCTTTTTTTTGAAGTAATGAAATTTACTCGCTTTATTAAAATTTCGAAAATTCTCCCTGGTTCTTTAATTGATGCTCCTCTTCTTCAATGACATTGATGTGAGAGAAAGAAGGCAGGACAATAAATACTTGGCGGAGTTGTAACGTTATCTGATAGAAACTTAAACATGTATATTACTACAAAGCCAAAGTGCCCCTATGGCCAACTAACCCCGGTACAACCTAAGTAAAAAAAAAAAAAAAAAAGTAAATGAAATGTAAATAATAATTCCAACCATTTACATGATATATTTTCATGGATTGACTGAATTAAAGTTTACAAGAGCCAAAAGGAAAGAAAAAAAAAAACGGTTGCCAGGTTCGAACTCTGCTCGGGTCACTTTTCGCTTTTGTAAAAATTATTGACAGCTATAAATGACAGCTAGTAAGTAAGTACGCTTGAAAAAGTAACGTTGATGTTCTTGAAGCATAGATTTAAAACATTATTATCAAATTTTAAATAATTATCTTCTGAATGCTGAATAAAATAAATTAATAACAAAAATTACTAAAAAATAAAAACTTATTTAGATATATATAATATTCATAATTTAAAATTTCAAAAATTTTCCTTTTTTTAAAACTTATATAAATAAAAATAATTTCTCTTTAAAACTGCTTTGAAAATATTTCTTTTACAGCTTTTCCTCAATGTCTAACATGAATTTTTCATTAGATGAAGATCCTTTCTTTTTATCTAATGCATTTTTAATGCTTGGTATTATTAACTCATTTAACGGAATATTTTTTTGCTGTTATTCCTAAATCCCTTTATCTATTTTGTAGTCCTTTCAAAATCAACCCTTTTCTAGCATATTTTAAAATTCTCGTAGAAATAGTAATTTTTGTGATAGCGTGTATCACATTTGAATTAAAAGCAAATTTAGAAACAATTTATAAAATCTAGAAATTAAAAAAGATTCATTTTTTATTTTACTTTATTTTACTTTATTTTATTTTATTTTATTTTATTTATTTATCTATTTATTTTATTTTATTTATTTATCTATTTATTTTATTTATTTATCTATTTATTTTATTTTATTTATTTATTTTATTTTATTTATTTATTTTATTTTATTTATTTATTTATTTATTTTTTTTTGTGTGTGTACTTTTATTTTATAAAACTTTTATAAAGTGATGGATTTAGTCCAGAGTCAGTTAAGGAACCAACCACAAATTGAAGAAGAGCCCAAACACTTTGGATCACTCTGCATCATAAAAAGCTACAAATAACTTGTAACTTTAACATATTGTTTCAGATACTATGTGAATTGCGCAATTATTCAGGAATTGCGCAATTATTCAGGAAGATATAATTTTTTTTTTTTTCAAAAAATATTAAAAATTTCGGGAGTTTTTTGTCTTTAACTAGAACGGATTTTCATAAAATTTTACAAAACATGCAGAAAAATTGACAAACCATTAGAGAAACATTATTGTGAAACAATATAAGCATTTGTAGTAAATAATATTACTGCGCATGCGCGAAAGATAGAAAAACATTTATTGCGCAATTTGAGTGCTAGATATATTCGACAATTTTCGTGAAAAGTTCATTTGCATAGATTAAAAATTAAGAAAATTGTTCACAAAAGAACGAGTTAGATGTTAGGTATTTTCCAGAGTTGAAATTTTTTAAGGGGTTTTTCATATTCCACGTATTTAATTTGAAAATCCAATTATTTCAACCATGTTGCAAAAGTACTTTTTTGTGGGAAATCTCTTATAGGCTTGTAACTCTAACATACTTTTATTAATTTACTAAAATTTGTGAGTTCCTCAAAGGTTTTTCACGAAAAAGAACTTTTGGAACGTGGTTGAAATACTTGGATCTTCAAATGAAATGCTCAGCATGTGTAAAAACCCCTTAAGAATTTCAACTCTGGAAAATATTTGAAATCTAGCTCGTTCTTTTGTCTACAATTTACTTAATTTTTATTATATTCAAATGAATTTTTGGGAAAAGTTGCCCAATATATCAAGCTTTCAACCTATGCAATTATTTTTCTATGCTTCGTGCATGCGCAGTAAAACAACATTTACTATAAATGCTCATATCTCAGCGACTATGACGTGTGTGAATTTTATGTTTCAGAATAATCTTTCTATAACGTTTTGTCAATATTTTTGCAAGTTTTATAAAATCTTATGGAAATTCGTCCTAATTAGAAGATAAAACCTAGCCAAAAAAATTAATAATTTTTGAAAGAAAAAAAAATTATATACATATATGCATATATATCTGCCTAAATAATTGCTCAATTATCACAATATATATATATATATATATATATATATATATATATTGTGCATAGTATGCGCAACAACGTGCTAAAATTACAAGTCATTTGTAGCTTTTTATGATACAGGGTGATTCAAAGTATTTGCGCTCTTCTTAATTTTGTGGTTGATCCCCTAATTGCAGTATAGAGTAAATCGATAAAGGAAAATGTGAGTTTTTAAATATTTTTTGCATGTTTGAATTTTCAGGTCATTTCGTCCAGTGTTTTTGTAGAAAATGGAAAAAAAAAAGTAAAGAAAAAAAAAATCGAATAATTTGATCACCTATTGCGTATAGTTTACTAAAAAGTTTCCAAACAATCTGAAATTTTATTTTAGACCATCTCCCCTTTAAAAATATTTTGATTCAGTAGGTGTTTATATAAAAAAGGATAATAATAGCAATAACAAGATAGCATTTCTAACATCACAACACAAATTTCCGCTATTCACTATATTTTTTTTTACCCCATTTTTTGCGACCATGGGTCCCGTTGCGCATGTTCTGACTCAACGAATGAAGTTGTTAAAAAGGGGTGATAACCCTGGGGTTCGAAAGAAAATATGTGATAAAGGAACACGGAGTGATTGGATGTTTACCAAATCCGAACCTTCGCCAATTAGGCATCCCTCCAAATTTTTAGAATCATCCTCTATGTTTGTCGCGGGAAACGTGGTCATACTATATAATGGCATTTATAAGTTATTTTAAAAAATCTTTGTTCTGTAAATTAGAATAAAACTACTATTACACTATTTAAAGAGAAAGTGAAAAATGATCTAGCACTGGAAATATTTTATTGCATAAATTATTATTTTTTTTTTAAAGGGAAATTTGTTGCCAGATAAATGAAAATCAAATTATTATTATTATTATTATTATTATTGTTATTATGATTATTATATTATTATTATATTTAGAATGCTTATTTTTAAAAATGTCTATAGTGAACAAATGCTCTTCAATGACAATGAAAACTTTTTAGCACATCTCAAAATTTATGCAATTAACTTATAACCACGTAAAATGAACTTTGAAGTATATAAAAATGCAATATTGGTCTATGACACATAAAAGTGTCATTGCAATAAAATAAAATAAAATAAAGACGATATTTGAAATTTTTTAAATTGAAACTAGTTTTAGAGTTGAATTAAACAATTCTGTAAAATACGGTTTTGTTAAACATATTTACAAGCACCTTAAACTGTAAAATTGTAATTTCATTTATTTATCTGTCTATTTATAGGGAATTAATCTAATATCTTTTTAAAGTTTAAATTAACATAAGTTTTTATTAACATTCTTTCATTAGTGTTGCACTTTTAGTGTCTGGAGTAAAAGCTACATAAAGGTATAAATTAGAATTTAGTTAGCGCTTTCATTTCTTCTTATGTTGTTTTATTAGAGGGCTTATACTACATGAAAGATTCATTACACTTTAAATAGCACAGGAACGTTGTTTGATCTCTTCTTAGTCTGATAATGAAGTTCTTTAAAATTGCAAATTTATAATTAATACAATGCGTGAATTTAACTGAAATTTAAATTTTGTCGCCGAGGTACTTTATATTCATTTTTTCTTTACTTTTTCTTTTGTTTGATTGTTTAATATGGATTAAAATAAAAGTTTAATATTACAACATCCTTATATTAATATTCTTCATTCTCAATACCTATCAAACCACAAATATATATATATATATATACACTGGTGTTCAAAATTAAAGCAACAACCTGTTTTCTCGTTTTCTTCTTTTGTGCATAACTTTTAACCCTTTACAGCGCACTAACCTTTAAACTTGGAATTTCAACAAAAAAAGGAGTAGGCTATTTACTTAGGTCTAAAGGAGTACACAGGTATAATTTTGTAAAGATAGTACTTGCCGTTTTGAATCTGTGGGTGTTCCATCAGCGGGAACACTGGACCACTAGAGCTCTGAAAGTGCGTCTGAGAGAGCATCGCAGTGAAGCGCGTAAATGAGTAGAAGATTTAGCATATGAATTAAAAAACACTGTATTATACCTGTGTAGTAGATTTAGCATGACCCATGGTGCATCACGGGGAGACATGCTACTCTACAACCCATTCCCCCCCTCCCCCCCCCCCAAAAAAAATCTTGGTTATATGATTTTTTATGAAATAATTTGATATTTACAGTTAGTATACATATATACAAGTCCTATGTGCAAAAATATTTACAATTAGTCTATTTTTTAGCTTCATGAAATTTTTGGAAGCACGTCACACTCTTTTGGTAGTAGCAGAAACCAACATTGCAGGTTTTGCACATGAAACTAGTTTTGCGCGGTTGTTTTTTTTTATAAACAACCAACCCTCCCTTGCAGCATCTGATAGTTTGATATCATCTCCTCCAAACAGAGAAAAGCAGAGCGCGTAAACACAGCTTTCTTCTCTCATCATTGCTTTCGGATGCATAGTATGAAAATCGCTAGTGTCGCAGTGTTCCAGGAGATGGAACACCTTATTTTATTCAACGATTCTTCGTATGTTTCCTGTATAAAAATTTAAAAATAATATAGAATAAATAATTTAGAGTACAGCCAACGATATAACATAGAAATCTTTTTTTCAAGCAATCATTTTTGTATCACAAAAAAAAAAAAAAATAAATAAATAAAATAAAATAAAATAAACAAAATTTCTTGTAAATACGAGGATTTAAAATAACGCGCCCCAGCTAAATATCATGGATTGCCTTGTGTAGTGGTGCCATCTGTGGGTGAAAAGGAAAGTTCAAAGTTAAAAACAAACCTATTTTTATGCATTTTCAATTGAATTTAACGGTTAGAGAAGCTAGCTAAGTTAGGTGTTCCATGTGGTGGAACACTGAACGGCAAAGGCTTAAACAAATAAACATATAAACGTAAAATTTGGATGGCATGTTCGTTATCGTACCATTAATCGAATTTTATATAATTTTAGCACGAGTAACAATTTTTAAACTAATAACACTGTGTGACACGATATCGGTACACATAAAACTGATAGCTGTTATCGATAGCTATTAGTTACAGTATGCCGGCAGTGTATTTCTTATGTTTCTATCATGTCTCGTTTTTGAGATATAAGCCATTATTCAAACAGCAAATCTGCATTTTAATAAGCAAAAGGACCGGATTATCTCTTCAAAGAGGCGGAGTTTTCACACTACAACAAGATAATAGCTACCTTGTAATAAACGTACCATAAAAAAAGGGGACGTGTTAGAAAAATATACGTATATGTTCCTATTCATCGATGAGTATGGATGAATAAATAGGCAAATGTGGAATGGGTACTTAATTTTTTTTCTAACACAGTATAATGTTATATGAGTAGTAGTTTCAATTTTTGTATGTATACTGTGAAAAATAAGGAACTGAATATATATGAACCAAATTTACTATAGAAAACGTTGATTAGACAGGATTTTAATAAAATGGAGAATTACTACTGGAACATAGTTCCCAATTTTTATAATTTATTCACGAAAATTTTTAGCCCTGCGTCTTTTTAATACCGGAAATTTTGAAAAATGATTTTCTTCTTATTTAATGGTTGTCACATATTAAAGAGAAATAATCTGCAAAATTTCTGGTGCAAAGAGAAAGCGGTGCTAAAAATGCTCCTGAATAAATTATAAAAGTTGGGATCTCTTTTTACCGGAAAAACCCTAAAGACGTAAAAGAAATCTACAGTCCTTTGAAACTGTAGCTTCAAAGTGGGCCGGATTGCAAATGTAAATGTCTGTAGTGGGCGTGTACTACAAATAAAGCAAATGAAAGCAACAGAAAAAAAATAGGTTACAAATTTTGCATATTTTGTGCATATTTGTTTTCAACGTTTTATAAAGTGTTATCATGTTAGAAAATATAATAATAAGAGTTTTTGTTACCGGTTCTTGTTTAATAACTTTAATAAAATTAAAATATGTACATATTGCGAGTTCAATATTTCAGTTTTTTATCCGTACATAAAAAATGTACGTGTTAGAGAAAAAATACTTATATAAACTTATTCAGCGATATGTGTAAATGAATAAACAGGAAAAATTGAAAAGTGTACCTAAAATTTACTTTTTTTTTTTTTTTTTTTTTTTTTGTAACACAGTGTAATTATTCATTTTCTTTTTCAAATGCATGCTTTGGAAAAAAATGAAAAAATTCAGTAATTTTAGAAAAGGAAACTTAATGAAAAGTGGTGTTAAGGATGCATTACAGATAGATAAAGACGCACATGCCTTGAAATGTTACTCTAAATCTCAATTTTTCTTTCTGTATTAACTTTTCTTTTACTTTTATAATAGATTAAAAAAAAAAAAAAAAAAACTTATAATTAATAATTTGTAAACTATAAGCCTCACTAAAATAATAAAATGTCGAAAAATAGTTTTACAATGAACATCTTATCCAATTTTCATGTTTGTATGTATATTTTTAAAAAAGTTATTCACATGCGAAAAAAAAGAAGAAATAGAAAAGTGAATACAAGTTAAAATACCTGGTTTTAATTTAACACATGGATACATGTGCATCTTCATTTACTGTAATGCATCCTTATGACCACTTTTCATTAAATTTTGTTTTCTAAAATTATTGAAATTTATAACTTTTTCCAAAGCTTATTTTTGAGAAAAAATGAATATTTATTGGCTTAAAAATGTTAACATATGTTTATGTTGTTATTATATTAACAAGTTATATAAAACTAGCAAAGCCTCGGTTCGGGAACGAACCGAATTCCGAATGCGAGAAAAATTTCAAAATCAAACTCGAAATGTACAAAACTCGGCCTTATGCTGCCTGCGTGATAATAGATCAAAGTTTGTTAACGAAACCATATTTTAATTCATGAAATCAATGAGTGAATCAACGAAGGCATTTCTCCCTTCACTGGTCACGATATTTAAAGGAAACTCTATTCTATAATGGCTTTACAAACAAAAATAAAATTTAAGGAAATCATGAAATTGCCTTAAAACCCGCTTTGGTTCCCCGCTGCCTTCGTGAGCGACCCACTCATTCGCAGACTATTGGGTGTCTGTCCCTATTGCCTGTGACAATAGCTTATCAGTGGGCTTCCATTTAGGTGCTTATCAGATGACAGTTTCAAAATGGACAGTATCGAAAAAATTGAAGCCAAATATAATATTACAATGTGCTATGATCGGCTACGTCTATTGCATGAGATAATTAATTTTGCCGGGAACAGACAAGATTCTTCAGGAACTGAAGCGATGTATTAGGTGGATCGTTTGAAGCTTAGTTTACATTATTTTAATTATGATGACTCAGCTGATATTGTTTGTACCACGATGGACCTCCAGTATTATGATCAATAGCCATTGCACAGGTATTGACGCTAATTAAGATTGAATAAGAAAAATTCCCTGTTTGTAGTTAATAACTCTCACCTTTCCATTTCCACATGGCTAAAAAAGGACTGCTCTCTGTCGTGATTTCACCGCTCCAAGAATAAATCGTATTTGACTTAAATAAGTTTATAACTGAAAAATACATTTAAAGGTGGGTTATTCTTTGATCAATATTTAGATAAATCTAAGAATTATGTTCTGATAAAAAATGTCTAGACGAAAGCGCAATAAGGGCTTTAGGATATGTCATTTAAATCTTTGGTAGTCGAAAGTTTACAGAATTCAACGAGGAATATCATCTAAGGTATACAATGTTCCTTGACAGAATTATATATATATATATATATCTGCTGGCTAATTTAACTGACGTAAAAACCACAGAAACTTATGTCACAAAATGGCATAAAGTTCCAAAAGTTTTGCTGTTAGATGGCAATTCTCGGATAACTGATTCTTTTACGAGTTCTTTCTAAACCGATAATAGTATATATATACATATATATATATATTTTTTTTTTCAGTAAAAATATCTTTGGGATATTCTTGTGATTGTATCAATCTGGGAAGTTTTATTAAAAAAAAAACCCTTCTAATTCAATTTAAAAATAGCCAGCTTTGTTGATCATGCAACAAAACAATTAAAGTTTGTATAAGAGTCATGGAATTCTCTTTGAACTGCCATTTTGTGTTTATATGGATAACAAAATCTGTATTTGCTTTCTCGAATTACCGACAGGGAGTAATTCTAGCTAATTGTAAATTTGCCCTTAACTGAACGAAAATTTTAGCAGAGGCATGAATACGTAGAATGCATTGTCGATTTCACTATTAGAACTATGAATATGTCATCGATGGTGGAATAGTTTTCAATAATTTGCGAAAGCACTAGTTCAGGACCTGCATGCCTATTTTGTAAATAGTAATACTGAAGCGTCCAATTTTAACTAATAATATTCACAGTTACATGTTTGCGGGGCCGTTTGATTACATGTAAAATTTCCTCAAATTAATTTCCACCTTTCTAGCTACCATTATTTCTATACAGTAATCTCTATCCTATTTAATCACGACACATTACTATAAAAATATTTTATATATTTTTACATGAAAATAGTGGTTGATGCCTAAAAGTATTCATAAAATAAAAAAATAAAATAAAATAAAAGAGTCTACGACTCCTGGAAGTTCCATACAGTTTTCTAAAACACAGAATTAAATATATTTAGTATGATATATTTATTTATTTATTACGCTTATCTTTATACAATAATAACAGTCAGACGAAGGAAAGCTTATATTATCTTAAAACAATAATGTTTAGCATAAGATGTTAAAATTTCAAAAGAAGAAAATTAATTCGTTGCACAAAACACAAACAAAGTGTTTAAAATTTATTTTCACAAATTTTATTTTATAAATTACGGAGAAATTAAAAACATGAACAGCAGTCTTTAGGCGTTAAATAAAGAACTTGATATTCTAATATTATCTATTGGGAACAATTTCAACAACCTCACCATCGCAATTAAATAAAAATTACAAGCAAACTTAGATAATAAGCTAACATTCCTAAACCTAATTAAGATTCTTTCATTATCGCAGTGCCTTAATTATACATATTACATGTTGATGGGCTGCTGCAGAAGACACGATGGAGGAATTTGTTAACACATTCGTCGATTCAAATGTCATCGTATTAGCAAGCTCGTTCTATGTAAATATTTCATTAACTCTAAAATAATGAATACAGAACTTTTGTAATTGTTGATGAAAAGATATAATATATGTATATTTTTTAAATTAAAGGCTGTATATATTATGTATTATTTTACATATTTTTAAGTTTATATCTCGCTTGAGAAATAATGCGATATTTACATCTGATTTATGAAACTTTAATGAATAACAAATAATTTTATATGACACATATTTATTTTATTTAATTCATTTATCATATGAGAAAAAAAGTTATTTATAAAATTTATGCAATTGTCATAATTAAAGCATGTTTTCGAATGAAATTTAAATCTGTGTTAGTGCATTCAATAACTTTATGTAAATTTTCATTATCATAAAAGTCAGATAAGTCAACACACAATTACAACTAGCATATTTATTATTAATTATCAAGTATTGTGAATCTAGTATCCCAATTTAGCATACATTTTAAACGCAACTGATTTTTGATTTTCAATAACCTCCTGCTGGAACGAGATAAGATTCATCAGGAACTGTGGCAAAGAAATGGGATGTGTGAAGTGGGTCGTTTGAAGCTACTATCTTCCATTATTTTAATTGCGGTGATTCAAGAGATGGTGTTCGTATCAGGATGGATCTTCAGTATTTTGCACGGTATCCACTTCACGGGTGTCGGCACTTATTATTTGAGTATCACGAATTGTGTAGTTAATGAGTCCCAGCTTTCCATTTTCCCTGGGTAACAAGGACTGCTTTCTGTCGTGATTCAACTGCCCCAAGAAGAAATCTCATTTGACTCAAATAAGTTTAATACATCCTTCAATAAGTCCTGGGACTAATCCCCAGATATCGTCGCAAATGAAAGATTTCTGTGTGGATAAAGTAAACCTAGCTTTCAAAAGATACACGTTAAAGTTTCATGATATTTCGATCGTGTGTTGCCGAGATATCAAAGTGTTAGTGACCCTACTTTTAATGTTTTTAAAATGAATGACAAATCCGAATTTCGTTTGTTGTTTAAACATTGTTTTTTAATGGACAAAAATACTGTTGAAACTGTTAAGTCATTGCTAAATCTCAACAATATTTTTGCCTATCACAAAGCAACTATTAATCAACACATGAAATTCAGCTTTGTCACTCATTTTGAAAACATTAAAAGTAGGGTCGCTAAAACTTTGATATCTCGGAAACAAGCTATTGAAATATCATGAAACTTTAACGTGTATCTTTTGAAAGTTAGGTTTACTTTACCCACACAGAAATATTTCATTTGCTGCGCTATCTGGGGATTAGTCCCGGGACATATTGAACGATGTGTTATAACTGAAAAATACATTTAAAGATGGGTTATCCTTTGATAAATGTTTAGGTAAACCTAAGAATGATATTTTAATAAAAAATGTCTAGACGAAACAGCAATAAGACCTTTAGGGCATGTCATTTAAAACTTTAGTAGTCGAGAATTTACAGAATTCAACGAGGAATATAATTCTTGGCAGTTCCTTTAAGGCACATAGTGTTCCTTGACAGGATTTTATATATATATCTGTTTGCTGATTTAATTGACGTAAAAACCAGAGAAGTTTGTGTCATAAGATAGCATAAAATTCCAAAACTTTTGCTGTTGAGGGGCAATTCTCGGATAATTGTTTCTCTTATGAGACCTTTCTAAAGATATCTCCGGAGATAATATATACACTATTACTACATATATTATTATCAGAAAGATATCGTTAGGGTATTTTTTGTCAGTGTAGGAATCGGTGAAATAACTTAAAATAAATTAATTAAAATAAACGACTGATGTAAGTTCTAATTAAATTTCAAAATGATAAACTTTGTGATAGTCATGCGAAAAAAAAAAAAGTAATAATAATAATAATAATAATTTTAAATTTATGTAATTACCTTTGTGTTAGCATTTTCTGTTTGTAACGGCCACAAAATCTGCACTTAATTTCTCGAATTATCGATAGGAAGTAAATCTAGCTACCGGTAAATCTGCCATTAACTTGAAGATATATTGAGGAGAGACTTGAATGCTTCGGATACATTGGTGAATTTACTATTTTACTTTGCAAAATATTTTTCAATATTTTGAAAAATCATTAGGTCAGCAACTACTTGTAGGCTTTGTAAGTAGTAATATTGAATGATTGCTCAATTAAGTTATAATATTTTTGAATAAATTTTAGGTATTAACTAACACAATTCACGGTTTCATGTTGCAATAAGAAAAGTTTAGCTTTCCGATTTTATTCTGAGATAAACTTACGGTTATTAAGTTGCTACAAAATTTTTTAATAGTCATTAATAATTTCAAAATATTTCGTTATGCACGTATGTGTATGTACTGCATAGATCTATGGTAATATTGCAATTTTTTTAATATATAATATAAAAAGAAATTATAAGTATTTTATACAGTTGAAAAATATGCATCATTGTTTTAATATTTTAAAATATCAATGCGTAAAATCATGTGACAGCAATGCACGATATTTTCAAAAGGGAAAAAAATATTCGTGAATGAATATTCAAAACTAACAATTAAAAATCATTTTAATTTGAAATAAATAGAAATGGATTTTCAGTAGGTGAAAAATGTCTTCAATTTTACTGGAAATTTTGTTTGATGAAAATTTACGCTACATTATCCTGAAACGAATGCTGCAACTTTATGCATTTTAAAAATATTCTACTTATAAAGTTGATTTTCTTCATTATTTAACAGTATTTTTTTCGTAGTTTTATATATCAAATTGTAAACAGTAAATTCTGCGCAAATTTTACGTTAAAAAAAAAAAAAAAAAAACATGATATTACGCTGAGGCACACTATTCTTCTTATACTTATTCCTGCTTCCATTTTCATACTTTAAATACTTAACAATTGTTTACATAGGTGCATATATGAATTATTTTATTGCCGAAACGTCAGCGGAGTACTCCCTGTTGGGACTCGAAAAGATTTTGGGTTCCGTGTGTGTGTCGGTTTGTCTGTTTGTTTGTCTCGCGATAACTGCCATAAAAATCACGCTATTGACTTGCAATTTGGTACATATGTTTATGAGCCACACAGAATTATCTGAATAGTTTTGGATGTGTATTCCATTTGTAGTTTGTGCACAGGTACATACCAAAAATTTTCTTATCATTACGTCCTACGGGCAGAATTTGTATGTACCGTAATAGCGGCCGTAAAAACTCTTCAATTGACTTGTAAATTGGCATACACGTTCAGGTTCTGTGTAGAAATCGTTTTAGGATTTTTTTATGTCTATATTGTTTATGGATTGTGTACTAAAATTCTTATCATTGCGACATATGGGGTGAATTTTATTTAAACGCATTTAAACATCATTATTTTGCAATCAACAAAATGATATTAACATACATTACTGATATGCTGAAACTTATGTTTTCTGTAGAAAATATGTGCTCTTAGGCTTTCTAATTAATGCACAGGACTTTACAAAAGTGTTCCGACAGTATCACGTAATCATACAAATTATGTCAAATTTCGAACAATTATTTATGAAAAACATAGAATATTTTGAATAGTTTTTACTGATGTATACAATGTTTATGGTATGTTTCTAGAGATACACAAAAGAATTTCAAGACATTATTGCCTATAGACAAATTTTTAATTTTCAAGTATTTTAACATGTTTACACTCCATTAAATATAATAAAATTTTATTAGAATTTTAAAAGCATGTTTTTCTGTTGAAAAGTGTGGGCATAGAATTGGTAATTAATTTACTAGGTTACACAGAATAATTCCGATATCTTATGTAATTACTTTGCATGAAATTTGGCACAAGTATTTCTGAGTTACAGGGAATTAATACAAGACTATCAGTTATTTAAGAATGCATATATATACATATATACAGGTAGTTATAGAAAGAGAGATATAATGGGGTGATGGCCAACAGAAAAGTTTCTGTTTATGTCGGAAGTCAATCGAATTAGTATATATATATATATATATATATATATGTTATATATAATAAGGAATAAATAAAAATAATCTGTTCAGCAATGTGTGATGCAAATATGACGCTGAGGCTCCTGATGTACAGATCCACTAGTTAGTTATGCATTCGCATTATCACGAGTTAATCACGTGATTTTAAATTTGATTTTAATAAATAATCTTGTAACTGAAATAAATTTTATAAAAAAAGATACATTATTGCTTTATAAAATTCACGAAAATTTATGTTTCTAAATTATCTTTTCAATAATAACTATAAATTTTTTAGGTAAATTTTACGTCAAGCATATCATTACGTAATTTCTCTAATGGTGAACATTTCCATTAAATTTTATTCTCTGGAATTATAATAAATGTTGGTTTTAATGGCCTTGAGTATTTTACCTTACATTTGAAATCTTAGGATTATTCAAGCATTAGCTAGACCCATTTTCTCAACGTTCCTTAATCCTCTTATCTGGTTTTCAATCTTTTTCGGAGCACCCGTTTCGACATTCGTACAAAGAACTCCCAGTGTTGATAGCTGAGATTTTTGATTTTAAAATATTTAACCCAAATAGAATAGTGATATCGCCCTAAGAATGTATAAAAGAAAAATATATTTGTCGTAAAGAATACAATATTATCTTTTTCTGATAGTATTAAATAATAAAAGAAAATAATTATACTCAAGCTATTTAATTTTTTTATGCATTCTTCAGTATTTAGTACCATTTATTTCTGTTTATTTGAAAGAAATTCGTAAGAAATATATTTTTAGGAACTCTGTCTTTTCTTAACAATTCTTTATTAAGGGGGGGAAAAAAAAGAAAAAAAAAAAACAAACTAATACATCTAACTGAAAATCAATAACCTATAATAAATTATTTTTATTGGTCATGTTCGATCAATCAAATAGGATGTCAGTTATACTTTAATCGACAGAAAGCTATTTTAATTAAATTATTTTTTATGGGATATAATTCACCAAAATTTATGTTTCTAAATTATCCTTTCAGAAATAACTATAAATTTTTTAGGTAAATTTTACGTCAAGTATATCATTACATAATTTCTCTAATGGTGAACCTTTCCATTAAATTTTTGATTTTAAAATATTTAACCCAAATAGAATTTGATATCGCTGTAAGAATGCATAAAAGAAAAATATATTTGTTGTAAAGAATACAATATTATCTTTTTCTGATAGTATTAAATAATAAAAGAAAATAATTATACTCATGCTATTTAATTTTTTTTATGCATTCTCCAGTATTTAGTACCAGTTATTTCTGATTATTTGAATGAAGTTTGTTAAGAATTGTATTTTTAGGAATTCTGTCTTTTCTTAACAATTCTTCATTAGAAAATGAGAAAAAAAAAATTATACATCTAACTGAAAATCAATAATCTATAATAAATTATTTTTATTAGTCTTGTTCGATCAATCAAATATGATTTCAGTTATATTTAACTGACAGACAACTATTTTAATTAAATTATTTTTTATGAGATCTAAATATAAAATAATTATAGTAAGTTTTATTTACATAAATATTTTAGGTTATAGCTTGGAAATTTAGTAGTTCATTTTCTGCCTTTTTCTAAATTCCATTTTATAATTCTTAATGTATAGTTCAGCATCTTTTCGGATAATTTGAATTTAGCGAACTAGATTTGAGAATATTTAAATTTAAGACCTGTTCTCTCTCTTTCTTACTTTTTTTACTTTCAATATCTACCTATCCAAGGTAATAGAAGTATTTGGTAAGAAATTTCTATATGAAATGTTCACTTGATTTACATGTTTCAAGGTCTCCTGAAGCTAAAAAAGTGGTTTTTGGTAGTTGGTCATTGTGTATGTGTGTTACGTATGTGTGTATGCGCAGGGTGGCTACAGACTCGTCTTTTCCCCTTGATACTTACACCAATATATTTATATGCTAATATTTTACATAGTTAATTGTGAAATCTTACTACAAAAATTTCGAAAGAAAATTACTGGTGGAAGAATCAGGGAAAAACTGTGGCCGGTCACCACCTTACGGTGAGACTAACAATCTTACTGGTTGAGTTGGCAAGTAGGCTTTTTAGATAGGTCAGTTTGAGGTTTTAAAATCTGGTACTTCAAAAAACAACTCCATTATTATTCTTATTCTTATTCTTATTTTAGAATTCACCATGTAAACTTTGTTTTACAGGTCGTTACGACTTAAGTATCTAATTGATATTACAGAGAAATCGTTAGATGTCTGAGGTGTGAAATCAATTTAATGTCTTCTGACCATACTATCATAAAAAAAAAAAAAAAAAAAAAAAAAAAAAAAAATAATAATAATAATAATACATAATATTTGTAACAAAGCTTTACAGATTAAGCTCGTTCACATAATGTTAACAAATGTCGCAAAGTAAACTCGACGTTAGCGCTTCTCCTCGTGCAGTGGCTGCGGTACCCAAATAAAAGCTGTGAAAAATCCGCCCCTATTGTGCTTTCTTTAAAAATGTTATCTCTTATGGTTTTAATATAAACAAGAATTAATTCTAGCCCTAAATGAACATTATAGATGTGATTATTTACTTGAAGTTATTAGCGTACATTTGACTTTAAATACAAAATATGTTAGATGTTAGCTAATAAACAATCACAATATTATTAGTTAACAACTAACATATTTTGTATTTAAAGTTAAATGTGCGCTAATAACTTCAAGTAAATAATTACATCTATAGTGTTCACTTAGAGCTAGAAATTATTAGTGTAAAATGTAATTTTTTAAATCGATCTTCTAATGTTGTAAATTGTATTGTAAATACGAAAAAAATTCATGTATTAGTAATTTAAGAAGAAATGTTAGCGTGTGCAATTTTCAAAATTAAAATTTTGGTAAAAAAAAAATTTAAATTTTAGAAAAGAAATCGCTTAT
The DNA here is from genome assembly GCA_963930645.1 of Salticus scenicus. NCBI lineage: Eukaryota > Metazoa > Arthropoda > Arachnida > Araneae > Salticidae > Salticus > Salticus scenicus. The sequence goes on along the minus strand of OZ005654.1, from coordinate 195,709,036 downwards.
AAAAGATGACTTTATCATTATCTCTTTTACTAAAAAAATTAATATGTCATGTTCCATAAAATCAATCAGACGCAGACGAAACCATTCGCAAAAATTTTATCTTCTAAACAAAATATATTTGTAATCGCTTTATAACCAAATCTATAACTAAAATAACATCTAGGAATGATAAAATTACATTTAGGAATGAACAAATATAATCAAAACTAACTTCTAACCTCATAACAAATAAAACAACCGAATTCAAATTCCATAGATATCTCTTGATCCGTAATGAATGAAAATTCAAGAGATTAAGATTTCAATAATTTTATAAATTGTAAGAAGTATTAAAAAAATAATTTTAAGAATTGATTTAAAATATATTACTTATCTTAAAATACGGGAAAACATGCGAAATATGAATATTCTAAAAATACATGAATTTTTTCGTTTAGATGTGCATTCGTTCAAACACAGTTCCATTTAAATTTTAAATATGGAGCATCACGCGAGTAAACAAATTCTATCCGAGCATGCGCAGTTTCAGCCTGAGTAGTTCACTCACCTCCAACACGAGATGGCTTTGTCATCGATCTATGACGTAACTATGACGCAACCATGACATAGTACGCTACCCATTGCTCCATTGTAATGAATTCGCTTACTCTGTAAAGCTTTGATTTGTAATAGCGAGTAATGGAAGGTGTGTGGATTTACACAACAGATATTTTTTTCTTTATCGCGAGTCCATTCAGGATTACACTTCGTTAAATTCATGTAAAATTCCAATATAACGTATTTAACATTTCTTAAGTTCACATTTAATAAAAATACTCATTATTAGAACATCTGTTATTAAATGCACAATGCTTTTGTTTTCTACAAAACTTTTCGTGAAAAATAAAAGTATTTACTCCTAGTTACTTTAGAATGAAAAAGATTGGTGTTAAATGAGTCGTGTTACAAATTATTTAATACTATTTGTTGATCAGTGCTGGGCCCTCCTGTTAGAAGATTTTTTTTTTTTTTTTTTTTTTTTTAAACATTTGATATCTAGATATATTGAATCGGATATCATTCATCTGTTACCACAATAAATAATAAAGTCGAATTTCTTAACATCTTAACAACACAACCGTTAACGCTCCGATTAATTCTACTAAATACATTTTGATACCTATTTCAAGATTAATTTAAGGGGTTGCATTAGTTTGGAAGTTTAAGTAAAAAAGTATCTTCATCTGTTTTTTAACATAATAAATAACACATTTCATTTAAAATTTTGGGTATATTAGAAACAAATAAACAATATTTAATAAATTTTCATTAAAAATTTTAGAAAATTCTGGTTTCAGGAGACCCTTCAGAAAAAATTATTGACAGAAGAGCTCTGAAATGAAAAAAAAAAAAAATCTTGTTTGTAAATAAGATAACTAATTGGAGCGCGTTCTTGAACAACGGATTAAAAAAATGAAATTTTAATTTTTACCAGAGTTGTATTAAAAATAGTATAATTTTCTGTACCACACGTACAGTCGGTAACAAAAATATTCGAACACTAGCAAAAATTCCTATGTAAAAAAAAGTAGAGTTAATACTGTTTTGATAAACAAATCCTTCTCGAATCATGTTGTTAGACTGACTAAAAACATGATACGACAAGGAGTTATTTAACAAAACAATATTAACTCTACTTTTTCAGTATAGGAATTTTTGTTAGTGTTCGGATACTTTTGTTACCGGCTGTATAGACTTGTAAAATTAGTTGCAATCAAAGAAAAAAAAATATATTTGTTTCCACTTATCTAATAAAAATACGATAAAATGATAAGTTATTAATTCAAAATATACTCTAAGAAAAAAATATATTTACATTAGAAATATTAATTCAAATAAGAGTAAGTTATTAGAAATTGAATCTATTACGTTGTGCAAATTTCTGCCTACAGAGTTCATTTTTAAATGTTTTAGTATCTTAAATAAAACTTTAAATACGTTTTAAAATAAACATTATAATTGCTTTAAAAATTTCTACAAATTACGAAAGAGATGTATCAAAGCATTTTTTTACATTTTCATTTTAAGAGCTTACGTTGATCTATACACTAGATTTAAATAAAGGAGAAGTAAACTTAAATAATTATATTTAATAAAATAGTAATTCTGCATTACCGTCGGCTTACATCAGCCCATATTATGGTAATTTATCTCTTCAGTACATATTTTTGAATCAGGAACAGAATTATTCAAAATAGTAGGATTAAGTGATTTATTCAGCTTCTAGCTATCGGGCATAAGGCGAAGAAAAAGTAATGATTACAATTTCTCAAACTCACTAATTAAAATGTCTGGTGGCATATTTTACGAAGTTTTTATGGTGTTTAATCCATACAAAAGATGATTAAATATGCAAATGTTCTTTTTAAACTTTCAAAAGAACATTTTTCAAAATGAAAAAGCGCACTGTATTTTTCTAAAATAAATCTTTTCGAGGTAATAAAAAAAAAAAAAAAAAAAAAAAATAGAAGGGAAAATTATGCGATGCGCATAGATTATAAACATTTTCAACTGTATTTTTTAAATCATAGTTTAACATTCACTGAATTTTACCTCCTTGATGACTCTTTGAAATACATTATTTTCACTATTAAGGAAGAAAACGCCTGAGAATATCTACAGATTCTACAGATTTAACTTAAATGAAAAACCATGAAATAAGTCATTTTTGTGTAGTCTTGTATAATGTTCAAAACTGCAAAATGACAAAATATTTTGATTCTAAGTGTGAAAGAGGAAAAAAAATCTCAAAAGAATTTTTTTTAAGTTTTTAAAGAAAAATAATTATAAGAATGGCCTTGTGAAGGCCTGTATTTAATCTAAAATTTCTTTACACACCATACACACTGTTAAAAATGAACTACTTAAAAATGAGAAGATGAGCCTCTTCATATCTTTTTGAGAAGATTTTTTCTCAAAAAATGCGGGAGCCGTTGCTATCTCAAAAACAGGAATATTAGTAAAAATAAATATAATCACTAATAATTTAATTTCATGAAAGACATTAAAATACATGCTCTTAATTTGTTTCGTAGATGCTTGAATAGTTTACACTGTTAAAACATACTTCTGAAAAATAAACAGGATCTTCTCATATTTGAGAAGTTTCATTTCTTACAATAGCTTCGAGTAGAAACTTGTCATTTCTTAGATTTTTTTTTTTAATTTATTTATTTACTATTCATTTCATATTCACTCTTGTAATATTGTAACGAAAGTTGTTTCGTTTGTAAAAACCGTGGCTCCGAGGTAAAGCATCGAGCTTCGAAACCAGAGATTGTGGGTTGATCCCCGTCAAGGGAAATTGTTTAAAAATGGATTTAGTTTTAGTTTGAATTGTTTATTATTTATTTATTCATTAAGTCGTTTTGTTAATAATGTTCATGTTAAGTATTCAGTTAACGTCATGCAATTTCTAGAAATTTCCATTTCTAGAATAATCTGTTCTAAAAGTTCATCAATTGTATACAAAGTAATGTAAAATTTCAAATAAATAATTAAATTTGAAAAAAAAAATCTTAAACACAACAAGATACAGCTTATTTTTGAGAAGTGTGTTTTAACAGTGCAGTTTACTTACAAAAAAAAAAAAAAAAGAAAAAAAAAAAGAAAAGAGGAAAGAAAGAAAGATATGTAAAAAAGAAAAAAAAAACCCTCAACTACACCTTAATCGATATGCAATTTAATTTTTCGTATCCTAGTAATGTATGTTAATTTTGTTATGTTGAGTATCGTATATATATATGTCTTATTGGTCATAAAGCATTGAAAACATTTTGTAAATCCCTGTACAAAAACTAGATGGGCTATTTATGGCCTCTAAGAACGTAACATTGTAAATTTGAATAACATATATCAGTTTCATGGCATTCCAAAAATATTTATGGAAATTACAGAGAGGATGAATGGACGGACAAATAAATAAACAGACAAATAAACCAATGGAAGTATTAATCACTTTAAAACTTTGCTGGGTAGTGTTAAATAAGCATAACACATCTACTATGCACTGCAACAATAAAATACCACGTGGTTACCTAGGTTTTGCCCTGGTTTCAGTCTTGCTTTTGCCTCCAAGACAGTAACACGTGTTTTGCGCGTGAAGAAGAAAGACCCTGTCCTTTCAAAACTAGTAGTACTTTTATTAATTTCATGGTGGGTGAAGAAGTTTTTAAGTTTAAATATTGATTGTACACCAGTTTATTAATTTAGTATTGTAGTACTTCTTATAAGACTGTTTTAATGCAATTTTTAACATTTCTGCAAGTTACAAATAAATAACATAATTTCGCATTTTTTTCTTTCTATTAAACAGATTTTCTTTCTATTAAACTGTACATGCAATATCGTGATTTAGTTATTTCATTGATTTATTTATTAAGTTGATTGATTGGATAAGTTTTGCGTCGTTAAAGTGCTACACTATATATATATATATATATATACTTGTATATAACCTCGTCAAAAATGATGGAATGTGAACGATAAATCTTCAAAAAATGTTTAAATCATGAAAATCCACACGTGATCATTTAAATGTATTTTCAGTTTTTTTTTTTTTTTTTTAATAGATTGCAGCATCAAATGTGTTTCGGTATTTTATAATTTTCGCTCTGAGATTAAAAAAAAATTCTACCCAATCAATAAATAGGATGACAATTAAAAAAACTGCTGGATGATATCAATTATAGGCCTTGTTTTTCTTTTTAAATTAAAGTTCATAGCAAAAAGCATAAACTTTGTATCAAAATATCTCCATTTCCTGGTAGCATTTAAGCATGGAAATTGTGCATTGGAAATTATTTTTCTGACTAAAAGAAATCAACATGAATCATTTCCATAACAAAAAGGTTCAAAAACACTCAAAACCGGCTGCAAACAGAAACAATAAAAATATTTAAATCATTGATATGAATCATTATTCATATGAATGATTCATATAAATAATGATGAATATTCATGAAATCCATTGAAGATAAATCATGAAAATTACTAACATTAGTTTAATTCAAAGAAAATACTTCCATATGTATTATGTATTTCTATGTAGCTATTTTCGTATGTATGTCGTAAGCTTACTTCATTATAAATGTTGTGAAGTCTGGTTTGCTACGTGAACTTGATTCATGATCTGAATTAGAAAGGAAGGCAAATTAGGAGATTCAAATAAAGAGAGACTTAAATCTTTATTTTAATTTAAACGTAATGAAGGACTTGAGGATGCAAAAGAACTCACTAAATAGATTGGAACAAGCGATTTAGACTATCATAAAAATATCTCGACACTGCTGCTTGCAGTAGTATTAGCCAAAAGTCGAGAACTTTTCCAGTTAGCAAATGCTAGTGGTTTTCTTTCAACGATGATCTCCGTGAGGTTAAAACACCACACTATATCACCAACAATACACCTCAGAAACAACACATCCCAATGTTTCATTAAGTGCTCTATTTAAAGTCCTCACAATAAGAAAATACGATTCACTTCATTTTACCAGCATAGCTTTCTTAAGACTATCCACATACATTTTCTACACTCCTTTCGCAATCTAGGTAGATCCTGTTTTCAAATTATACAACTAACTATCCAATATTTACAGATATTCCATGCTAACCCAAATTCACCTCTACTCGTTACCTCCAACCAGCTATCACACCCACAACATCGCCAAAATATTCTGGATCCAGCTAGAGATTTTCCCATTCTCAACGAAACATCTTACCTTGACTCAACTTTATCACCTTAGTCTACTTTCGATGCTAATTTCAACTGGTGAACTTCACTCTCCCAACCAAACATTCTATCCTAACTCGACGATATCATTTTACAATAATTCAAATACTAAATTCAACTGGCGACCTTTACTTACTCAACTTGACGTCACTCATTCCTAACAATATAAACAACCAATAAAGCTTGATAAAAATATTTAAAGGCGTTAATATGCTTTTACGAATACATTAGGAGTTTTAAGGCTTTAATATGCTTTAAAAACATTTTAAGATTTTTTTTTTTTTTTTTTTTTTTTTAATGAAACGCTCAAAGAGTCGTTCATTTGGAATTTGTATTTCCCGAATGGCAACAGTTTTGGTTTGTTTTTATGTGTTATTGCGTTGTTTTTAATAGCAAGCGGGAAATTTAGCGTGACTTTGTTACAAGTATCATTAGAGACAAAAATTCTTTGTAACTATAAGTCTCAAGTTGTAAATATGTATGTATATATATAATAGCAGGTGATCCATTATATTTAACTTAGATCTTTAAACATTAGAAATGGATAGTTTTTGAAGGTTTTAGAGAAAATAAATAAGAATAGATGCGATAAAAAACAGATTATGCGTATATTTCCGTAAGTTGAACAAACGGCATGGTAGTACTTCGGCCTAAATATGGCCGCGATAAGTTTGCTTTTCCGTGTCCTAGGGCAACGGCTTTTCTCGAAGATGAGTACGAGGAGGTATCGTCACCTCACTTGCAAATTATATATATATATACTATTATTATTATTATTATTATTATTATGAATCCAGTCTTTTAATATTTTTTGTGTTTATTAGTTTTAACGTGAATTTTTGAAATTTATTTAAATAAAACAAATTTTGGAGGAAGTAAATTATTTAATATATAACTGTATTCAATTTACGTTTTAATTAGTATCAATTTGTTAGGAAGTGGATGTGGAAGTATTTAAACTTTCAATAGTTCGAGAAATAAGAAAGGGAAAATATTATATTAAAGTATTCTTACAAAAACATTTTCATATTTTAATCAAGATTTTAACATATATGCTTAAAAAAATACAATTTTACCTTAATCATTACAAATATGTTTATATTTAAAATCCAACGAAATTTATTTTTTAGGTATAAAAATTATTTTTAATCATAATTTACAATTAGATTTTAACTCATATGATAAACGTAAAAATTTGCATTTTAATATTTTATTTATTTATTTATTTATTATATATATATATATACAAATTTAAAAACCTGCTTACATAAATCGGCATTTGCCATCGTTCTTATAAATTTTATATATTAAACATTTAGTGTTAAGAATAAATATAACTATATTAAAAATATAGTTTTAACCATTGGATATTTAATTAAACATTTTCATAATTAAAATCATTACTTTTTCACATTGTTAATAAATTTTATGTTTAATATCTAATTTTCCCTTTTTAAAATATAAGTACTAATATACATTGATAAAATATCACCTATTAAATTTTTTTTATAGTTTCAGAATTTTCTAATGCCAAATATTATTTTTTGGATAGTATTTAGCACAACTTTTAGGTTGATTTCTTTAGAAATCGACCTATAGAAATTACTTATATATGTATAGTTATTTATCTATCTACATATAATGAAATTTTTGTCATCACTATAACTCCCTAAATAATACTCCTAATCGAGCCATATTTGGATAGAGAACTTATCTTACAAATATCTTGAACGAGTTCGTTAACTAAGTTGCTCTGACGTTTTGTTTTCAAGTGGTGGCCACTTGAAAATTTCAAATCCACATTATAAAAAGCGTATTTATAGCCGGATTTGCTTGAATTTTCATGTAAATAGAAACCACATTAGAGTCTCAACCAAGTTTATTAATGAACTTTATCCGCAATTTTAAACAAAGTGGCGAATATCTCAAATTAAGCGGGCAACTTGAAATCAGGCTACCACTTGAAAATTTAAAATCACGATAACTTCCGAAATAATTCTTCAAATCGAACCAAATTTAGACAGTAAACTTATCAGAATCTTATCTTGAGTGAGTTTGTTAACCAAATTGATCCGCCATTTTGTTTTCAAGTGAAGAACACTTGAAAATTTCAATCTCATTTGTAAAAAGTGTATTCCGAATTTGTTTTCAATTTTGATGTATACATAGACCACATAAGACTCTCAATCAAGTTTATTAATGAATTTTATCCGCCATTTTTAACCGAGTGGCAGATATCTTAAACTAAGTGGAGCCACTTGAAATCTAGCTACCACATGAAAACTCATAATCAGGATGACTTCCGTAATAATACTCCAAATCGAACCAAATTTGGACAGCAAAATTATTTTTTAAATTTCTTGAATGTGTTTTTTAACCAAGTTGCTCCGCCACTTGAAAGTTTCAAATTCACATTGTAGAAAAGTATTTAAAACTGGATTAGCTTGTATTTTGATGTAAGAGTCTCTAACAAGTTTATTAATGAACTTTATCCACCATTTTTAACGAAGTGGCGAATATCTTAAATTAAGCGGGCCAATTGAAATTAGGCTACCACTTGAAAATTTAAAATCACTATAACTTCCGAAATAATATTCCAAAAAGAACCAAATTTGGACAGTAAACTTAGCTTGTAAATATACTGGATGAGTTTGTGAACAAATTCGCTCCGCCATCTTCTTTTCAAGTGGAGACAACTTGAAAATTTCAAATTCACATTGTAAAAAGCGTATTTTGAATTTGTTTCAATTTTGATGTATACATAAACCATATAAGTTTATTAATGAATTTTATTTACAATTTTTAACAAAGTGGCAGATATCTTAAACTAATCGGAGCCACTTGAAATCAGGCTGACACTTGAAAATTTATAATCACGATGACTTCCGAAATAATAATCCATATCAAACCAAATTTGGACACCGATTTTATTTTACAAATATTTTGAATGAGTTTTTTATCTAAGTTGCTCCTCCATTTCCAAGTGGCGGCCACTTAAAATTTTGAAATTCCCGTTGTAAAAAGCGCATTTAAGACCGGATTTACTTCAGTTTTGATGTAAGGGTCTCAACCAAGTTTATTAATGAACTTTATCTGTCATTTTTAACAAAGTGCGGTTGTTATAAACTAAGCGGGACAACTTGAAATTACGCTTCCACTTGAAGATATATAATCATGATAACTTTTTAAATTTTGATTCAGTTCGAAACAAAGTTTGGCAGTGAACTTATCAAGTAAATATCTTGGATAAGTTCACTGGGCAACTTGTTCAGACATTTTGTTTCCAACTTGGGGCCACTTGAAAATTTGCAAACACGATAACTTTTAAAATACTGAACTGATTCAAATCAAAGTTGATAGTGAACTTACAATTCAAATATCTTGAATAAGTTCGCTTATTACCTTTTCCGCCATTTTATTTCCAAGTTGTGGCCACTTGAAAAATTTTCACTATGACAACTTTTGTAATACTGAATCAGTTCATAGCGAATTTTGGTAGTGTTATTATCATTCAAATATCTCACAAGGAAACATTCAAAAGGTGTCATCTTTAAAAAGTATTGAAAAAAATATATGTGATTCTACTCTTTAGAAAACACCAGAAAATGAAAAAATTATCGGCTGAAATTAATTACATTGACCACAAAAAATTATCAAAATAAGCATATTTGGCGATTTAGGGCTGTTAGGCAATACGTTTGCTAGCACCGAGATTGCCGTGTACGAACAGAACCGTGTTTTGCTTTTCCGCCAAGTACTCAAAATCAATCGCCTAGCAGTGTGAAATCGCCAAATATGCTTAATTTTGATAATTTTTTGTGATCGCTGTAATTAATTTCAACCGATAATTTTTTCATTTTCTGGTGTTTTATGACGAGTAGAATCACATATATTTTTTTCAATACTTTTTGAAGATGACACCTTTTGAATGTTTCCTTGTCAGATAAGTTTGCTGGGCCTCTCACTCCGTTTTTTTTTTTTTTTTTTTTTTTTTTTTTTTTTCCAAGTCGTGGCCACTTGAAATATCGGTGCCACTAGAAAATTTCGTATCAGGATAATTTTTGAAATACTGATTTAGTTTCAACTAAAGTGTGACAGTGAACGTATCATACATATATCTTAAACGATTTCGCTGGGCAACTTACTCCGCCATTTTGTTTCAAAGTTGCAGCCACTTAGAGTGCCACTTGAAAATTTGTCGTAACAGTAACTTTTGAAATACTGCATTGATTCAAACCAAAGTTGGACAGTAAATTTATACTTTGAATATTTTGGATTAGTTTGCCCGGCATCTTGCTGCGTCATATTGTTTTTAAGTGGCGGCCCCTTGAAAATTTGTTTTCACGATAACTTATGAAATACTTGAACAATTCAAACCAAAATTGAAAAGATTTATCATTCAAATATCTAAGATTTCGGTGGGCAAGTTTCTCCGCAATTTTGTTTCCAAGCTACGGCCACTTTAATGCTGCCAATTCAGAATATTTGTTATCACGGTAACTTTTGAAATATTGAATTTATTCGAACCAAAGTTAGACAGTGGACGTATCTTACACATGTCTAGATCAGTTTACTGAGCATCTTGTTCCGCCATTGTCATCCAAGTGGCGGCCACTTAATCTTTCAACACGATAACTTTTGAATTTCTGAATTAATTCGAACTAAATTTGTACAGTACACTTATCTCTCAAAAGCATTTGATAGATTTGTTTGCTAGCTTGGTCCGCCATCTTTTTTCGAAGTGCCGACCACATAAAAATTTCAAAATCACATACAAAGTTATTTATGAAATGGTTTGCTTAACACTTCTTATGTACATAACCCACATCAATATTTCTATCAAATCCATTAATAATTTGTACCCGCTATTTCGTTTCAAAATGGCTGCTGCTTGATAAGAAAAAAGAAATCAACCTATCCTACCGAATGAGCCGGAAGGACTTGTTTAATATAAATTTAATGCTTAATTTTCAAACAGTATTTTAAACTTTATAAAAATATTTTACTCTCAATTTATATATTAATTTAATATAATATAATGGTAATATTAAATTTGTACTTTAAAAATTTGTTTTAAGTTAACCATTTTCTTATTTAAAAAATAATATAGATATCATTTAGTTTTAAACATATATATGGCAGCATGGCTGCATTCATCTAGTTTAAAGCTTTTTGGTTTAAATCATTCATTCTTCTTTTTATTCCTCTCTCTCTCTTTTTTTTTTTTTTTTTTTTTAAGTAAATAAACTTAAAAACGTAAAATTTATTACTTTTAAGTATTTATATATTTTATAAAAATTATTATCATATTTAATTCTAGTTCTAATAAGCAAAAATCGATAGCTGCATCTTTGCATTTTCTACATGTGGTGATCATTTTGACTGACCTGCACCGTTAAAAAATTCTGTAAATTTAATATAAGTATTTATCCAGAGTCTCTGTAAATTTACAGTAATTCTTTGTTAAAAGTGGATAATCGATACTCTCTGTCTTTATTCTGTATTTTTACCTAATTTTATTATTTAATTTTTTAATTAGAATTAAAAATGACTGTTTCTACTTTAGAAAAAGCATTCAAGGTCCGAAATAAGTTCTCACCAATAATTAATTAAATTAATATTAGTTATTAAAATGAATGTATAAAATAAGTTTTTAACACCTTCGTTTATGTTTCTCTGTAATTTTACAAAGACTTAAGTTGAAAGACTTCTGTTGAAATTTTTAACAGTGTGGATTGCATGTTTTACTGTTAACTGTTTTAGTTCACATTTTTTTTTTTCTTTGTACCATAAATATGATTTTGTAAGTACACTATTGATTTTAATTTATAACTTTCTTCATTTATTTACTTAATTATCTTTTCATATTTTTGCCATGGCTATAAGGTTCATATCCACAGTGATAATTGTTTGACCATTAGTTAATGAGTTATTTTACCATTATGCTCTCTTGACACAGAACACCATAATTTGCATGCCCTATTCTTTGGAAGCCCTTGAAAAAGTGAGGTACTCAGCATGCTTTCATTCTTTTGATTTAATCTTATTTTGAATTTTTCCAATCTTCTCCTTTATCACATTGATCTTTCTTTATTGCTTTATTTTGGTATTATTCTATAAGCCTTAATCTACAAGGCAGTTCCGAGGTCATAGATCAAATTTAAAGGGTTGGTAGAGAACATCACAAGGATTCAAAATTGTAGAGAAACCCATGCCCCTAAACGTTATTTTAACTTTTTAAGAACTAGATGTTTTGCGCTGCTGTGTACTACTACCTCCGCCTAGTGTGTAAAATTTAAAATCTCTCATGCTTCATTATTTCGCAGAATCATGAACAATGTTCGTATAATCGCAATCACTGCGATAAAATACATTGATAAAAGCCGAATTTATTTATTTATGTAAGCAATAAAATGTAATTTTTTTTAAATGCAACATTGGAAAGCCACGCCCATACCCATGCAAAATCACACACTTCTTAAAGGATTAAAATGATGTTTGAGGATACGGGCTTCTACACAATTTTGAATCCTTGTGATGTTTTCTACTTCCCCTCTACATGATCTCTGATTCACCCTGTATATCGAAAATTGAATAGACATTAAAAAATATGTTGCGAACACCACAAGACTTTCTTCTATGTATTTTTTGTATTTTTACATAAATTGATGCAGTACAACTTATTTATTAAATTATTATTTATGGAAATTATATTTCATGATGAATGCAGGCGATTTTTATGTGACAGAATTATAACAGTAAATGCGGAACGAAAGTCAATTTTGTGTCAACATCAGAAAAAGAAAAAAAAAATCCAAGTTTTTTTTCGTTTAAAAGGAAAAAAATCGATAACTTTGTTTTAAATTATCACAGATCTATGGTTCAACCATTCGTTTTAAAGATACTCAGGAGATCTTTTGAAAGATACCTATATTGAAAATTTACACCCAGTGGGGTGTACTTCTAGCCAGGGGAGGTTGGAAAGAGGGGGGGGGGGCAGAATCGTGTTCCTACATGCATAAACATTTTTTCCTAGTTTATTACTACAATTATCAATAATCCATATTAATTTTAGAATCACAAATGAAAAGTAACTCTCTTTATGTACATTTATACGATATTTTGCCCGATACTGCCATGTTAAAAATTTAGAAAAAATGGGAACACAGCACCACCTATTCAGCGGTTGATCCTCAAATCTAATCAGCACCAGTTTATGTCAGGATCCAACTAAATACCAAGTTTGGTTAAATTTTGTCCATTTGTTCGCGAAATACAGTTTTCAAAAAATTTGTGATACAGACGCACAGACAAAGATTTTCTAAAAACAGACAAATCATGTTCAGGATGTATCAGAATACGTAAATCCATAGAAAACTGGACTTCGAAAATTTTCAAAAATCCAATATTTTCTTTATACATATAGATAGAAGAAAAAAAATTGCAAAGAAATTTCATTTCACGCAGAATTTCTTTGAAAATAAAATATCTCGTAATTTAGGTATCGTTAAATCTCACATAACATTTGAAATTCAGTAAGTATTATAAAATTTCTTTTCATGAAAATTTTCCCTTTATTTTTTCTGACGCATTGCAAATCCAAGGATTATTCACACAGCTCCTCAACAATTTTTACAATCGATCTTTAATACTTTTATAAACTTTCCAATCTTTTCAAATCACAAGTTTTCATATCTTGATGAGTTTTGAATATGATAGAAGTATTTTATGATTTTGAAATATGTACGTTGAATGGATTAAGATAATGAATATATAAGAAAATAAAGAGAGAAAATATATATTTTTTGTACATATTATTGATTGATATGTTGTAATTTATAAACATTGCTTCCGTATTTAGTTATTTGTTTTAATTAAGTAGTTTTTATAATTGTTATAAACTTTTTTTTTTTTTTTTAAACAATTCAGCGATAAACTTTTGCTTTAGTGTTTTGTCCAAAACTATATAAAGGCGTAACTATATGTATGATTGTAATCATTTCTGATAAATACATATCACTTAAAATATTTTATAAACAATTTCATTATATTAATATTTAAATGGCAAAAACAGCATATCCAGTGAATGATATAATTATAAACTCATTTGATTATCACAACTAGTAATCAAACTAGCTATAAAGTTAAAATATAATATGAAAAAAAAAAAATAGATATGTATTTTAATGTTAATCCAATTTACAGCCTTGGCTGTATATGTTATGTTAGCCTTATGTTCTGGAAGCAATTTATAGGAATGATATTTTAAGTACAATTATTAGAATTCAGCTAACAAGACATCTCGGGTAATAGTAAATGTAATGCGGGTTTATTTTGAGTTTTTGTATATGGCATTATAGCTTAATAAGAAAATAAATAAATAAAAATAAAATAAATATGTTTAACTCTGTACAATACGGCACTGTACTCTATATCATTTTGAAATGTTTTCCAGTACATAATTTTGAATTTCGTTCTCATTCAAGTAATTTTAAATGCGGTGACAGTGCTGAAAATGGGAAGGGAAAGAAGTAAATTTTTATAAAGAGAAAAACTAGTTGAAAATATTTTTCATTGGGATATATGTTAGTGGAAATAAAATTTTTCTATTTCATATTTAAACATTGTTTATCGAATTTTAAAGTAGTTTGCAAAATTATCACAAAAATATTTTTAACAATTTTTCCTGCAGTACCAGTAAAGTATGTATATGTATAAATTCTTCTTCATTTTTACCATTGCATTCAATTCATAAGAAAAATGATTAGCGTAAAAGAATAGTTACAGTAAAAAAAACATATGATGCTGAAAGGTAATATCTTATAGAGGTTTTGGTCATCTAATTTTTTTTTTCTTTTTTTTTTTTTTTTTAAGTATAATATTTTTCACGAAAATGCAAAAAAAAATAAATAAATAAATAAATAGCTGCGTTGTAAACTTTCAAGCATACTATTAAAATACTACTGCCAAGGTAATTAATGGCCTGGTCAATGAACTTATCTACGATATTTATAAGATAAGTTTTCTGTCAGAATTTGGTTCGATTTGGAATAAAAACTGTTAAAAATATGAAAGCATCGCATTATTCAATATGATATAAGTGTCATATATTGAAATATTGCATGTAAAATTACAAAATAATTGTGTTTATCTTTAAGTGTAAAGCTGAGAATTTAACAGATACATATGCCCAATCACTTATCAAAAAAATAAAAAAAAAAAAAAAACATTAGAACATAACATTAGAATAAATAAATAAATAAAAGTAAAGAAATTAAGAAATAAAAACAAAAATCTTCCAATGTATATTTCAACAAGATTCTCAAGTTGTAATAACAAATAACGGACTTAACTTTCAAATCAAATCAGAAAAAAAAAATAACCTGCTTAATTTGAAACTCAATTATTAATACAAATATCATCTCCAAAACTAAATTCAAAAACTGGCGTACAATCAATAGAAATATATTAAAACTTCTTGCTTTAATTTCTTGGTTTTGCCTCCAAGGCAGTAGCACGTGTTTGCACCTGATGAAGAAAGGCTACGTCCTTTCGAAACCGGTTGTGCTGACTTAAAATTTATGGTGTGTGAAGAAGTTTTAATATCAGTCTTGCTTTTGCCTCCAAGGAAGTAGCACGTGTTTGCACCTGATGAAGAAAGGATACGTCCTTCCGAAACCGGTTGTGCTGACTTAAAATTTATGGTGTGTAAAGAAGTTTTAATATCTTTCTACAAATATCATCTATCTAGCTATAAATCTATCTATCTATATCTATGTATTTCTTTATGTCTATCTATCTATCTATATCTATCTGTTTGTCCATCTGTGTACTTATCTACACCCTTGTGCAAATTAATTGAAACAAACTCAAAAAATTGAGATAACTAAGAAAAAATGCTATTTTATATAAATTTATACAAAATCAAAACTTTTTAGTACATAATATGGTCTTTACGACTCTTTATTAACATCTGGACATGATTTGGCATGGATTCTATAAATTTTTTACAGTCATTTATAACATTTGTGTCCTTGTATCACACATGAATTAGCACCGTGATTAGCTTCTATATACTTCTACTGTCCATATTTAATAGGTGATTCTTGCATACAGCCCAGAGATTCTCCATTGGGTTGATATCAGGAAAGTTCCCAGGCCATTCCAATGTCTGAATTTGGTTCTCAGACATGAATTTTTCGACCAGTTTGGACGTATGGCACGGGGCTAAATCCTGCTGAAAATCCCCGTTCCATCATGGTATCGTTTTTCCAACTCTGGAATAACCATTTTATCCACAATAGTTATGTATTGCTCAGAAGGCATCATAATGTCAACAGACTGCAAAGAATCAACCCCACTATAACCGAAACAACCACAAAACATCTTATTTTGAGGGTGCTTAACAAATTGGTTAATGTGGCAACTCCGAATTTTTTCGTCTGACGATCTCAGCACGTGTTGTGTTCGCTGGCCTTGGACAAAAAGTAACTTTCATCGTAAAAAGCACTTTTTTCCAATTTTCTACTCTTTAGGTTTTATATTTTAACACCCACAAGTAGCGCATTTTCTTCATTGTTTGGGTCAGAAGCTTCTTTCTTCATAAGCCGATAGGCTACAAGAAGATGCATCCGAACAGTATAGATGAGCTAATATTTATTCCATGACCTTTTAAATCTCTATTAAGTGCAACACTAGTCTTTCGAGGATATTTTGTACTTTGCGTAAGTAGAAAATAATCATCTCTTGCCATTGTTTTCTTTTCTTCATTGGCCTCATTTCCCTCTCCGCTTTGGAGATATGGAACCTGTTTCTTTATTTTGTTTTATGGTAGGGCCACGGATTAGGATACAGGATGACAAACTAGATAGGGCGGTCAGCGTGGGGAACGGAGCTTTATTTTCCGCATTAATTCAGCCGAACAGAGTAAGCGATCCGATCGCCGCCTGGTGTAGTATCTTTGAAACTCATCGGAAGAAAGGGAAAGCCCGCCCCTTCGGCTTCAGTCATCCAACGAAGGAACAGCCAGAAATGTAAAAACGCGCTGATTGGTGTATTTTCGAGATTTGGTCGCCCTCTATCTGTCAGATGAAAATTACTACCTTTCCGTAACATTAGTAATACATCCTTCTCTTTTAATCCGTGGGTAGGGCTTACAGTTGCAATACTAATGCCAACGATCTTCGAAATCTCTCCATAAGGCTTTGCCGTATGTTCAGAGAGAGTAACAATCTTTGTACGCTTTCGTGGTGTCACATGCATCTCTAACGACAGTGAACTCTCAACTGATGTGATCATAACTCGAGCTTTCATTTACGGAAATCCCTGCGCATGCGCTCTCAGAACCCCTCTGTTTAGTGGAAATTGTTACTAATTGTTACATATTTATTTCTCCCATCTATATTTTAACAGATTTGAGCATAATTGTTGAAGAATAATAGGAATGATTTTAAAATTCACGAAAAAAAAATAGTTTGTTTCAATTAATTTGCACAAGTGTGTATCTATTTATCTGTATATCTACTTACATATGTAATAATAATATTTAAACTTAAAATTTAAATACTACTCTTTTAAATCTAAATCTCTTGGCTTTCGGATACCATGAGATTTAGTATTAAAAGAGTATGGATAATGATGTATTGAAAAATGAAAAAAACATTATTCAAAGCATTATTATATTCTGAATAATTTTATAATGTATTGTCTTGACGTAGAGACTATATTATTAGCAAATATTGAAAAAATCTCTTATATTTTGTTTAGTTATCACATTTAAAATACGTATTATTTTCATTAATTTTCAGAGAATTACATATTAGTTTTTTTCAAGCTTTAATTAAATAATAAATAATTCTTAATAAATTTTTACACTTCAAATATATAAGTTAGTCACAAATATGTATTTAGATTTCCTAAACATAATTAGTAAATTATCACTAATTACTTTTTAATCATGTAATGTAAGTAATAATTCTCGTTGAATGAAGTACAATACTGCATGAAAATTAATCTCCTCATATCTCTATTAATTAGAAAAAAATGAATATTTCCCATCTAGCTTTTGATAAAAACAGCTGAGTCAGCAGTTTAGCAAAATCTTTTACAGCCATGTCATCAAAATCGTTGAGATCATAATATCACGAAAAAGAAGACTTTAGAAAAGATAAAGCTGTAAATCTATTCTCAAGTATCATCTACTGAGTATCAATAATGAAAATATTCTTGCTTCTTATGTGTATTAAATACTGTGTACTAAATATTAAATACTGTGTATTAAATGTGTATATGTGTATTAAATCTGTGAGATCATAATATCTTGGAAAAGAAGACTTTTGAAAAGATAAAGCTGTAAATCTATTCTCAAGTATC
The DNA here is from genome assembly GCA_963930645.1 of Salticus scenicus. Taxonomy (NCBI): domain Eukaryota; kingdom Metazoa; phylum Arthropoda; class Arachnida; order Araneae; family Salticidae; genus Salticus; species Salticus scenicus. Next base: position 195,690,894 of record OZ005654.1, on the reverse strand, counting down.
ATCTACTGAGTATCGATAATTAAAATATTCTTGTATCATATGTGTATTAAGTAGTATAAAACGTTTCCTAGTATATTTTTTTATGTAAAACGATATTTCAGTTTGTGATTGTTATTAAAACAATGCTTATTCTATGCGATTCATAAATAAGTCAATTTTTGTTTCTATTGGTACATATAAATTTTGAAAGAAAAAAAAAAAACATCAATGCAAATAACAATTAGTCCTTGGAAAAAAAAAGACTAATCTTATTTTTGTTTTCTAAATATAAGGTTAGGTTAATAGATATAACATTCTACACAAAGCAGAATTTAATTTAGTACAACAGTACTTGTGTCAATTAATTCTTTCACATAAAAGCATGTAGTAACTGCGTTTTACTCCCGAGAATCAGGACTATATTTATGTTTTAAATTTTCTATGGTATAGCTTTAGAATAGGAAGATTTTTGCGGCTTTTAAAATTTTGTTGTCATTTTGGCGATGAAATAAAATGGCTGCCGCAATTGTGTAAGTGAAGATCTGGGCGAACGCCTGAGCGATTTCGGTGTCAAATTTTCAATTTTTGCGAAGGGGTTCAATACTGAAGATGCTATTTTTTTAGGACGATTTTTCTCAAATCTATTTTAATTATTTAATAAAGAAAATGCTTACACTTTAATTTTTTTTTTCGACATTAAAAGAAAGATATATAGCTATGTATTTATTTAGTTTTGCCCGATAAATAACAGAATCTTTCGATATATATATTTTTTATAATTTTAATAAATGTTTAATAGTCAAGTTTATGCCACAAAGTTTGTTTACTTTAAAAAATTTCCATTTATTTGATTAAATTTAAGCTTTTTCCATTTAATTTAACTTATTAGAAATTGCCATCAGATTTTAGAAATTTCACTTTCAGTAATTTTAAAATGTTAATTTAAAAATACCTTCAAATAAATGTCTTAGTTAAGTAATTACGTCATACCCAACTAAAATCATGTTAAATACGTGTAAAATAACTTGACCTTTAAATTTTTTCAACATGTGTAAATAATAACGTTTTATACATCGTTCTATCCGCGTTTGTAATGATCGATAGGTGGCGCTTTTTCAGCTCTTGTTGTTAGTAAATATAATAGCCACGTGTATTTATTATGGTTCTTTTTGTTATTCCACTTAATATTCATGCTATAATTTCTCCGCCATTACTTCATTGAAAATTGATTGCTTTTGGAAAAAAAATATTTCAGTTTATTCAAAGTTCGATCGGAAGTAGATTTTTAACTGAAGTTGAACAAATATTAGTTTCAAATCATCTGATTAATTCTTTACTTCCATTAGCCGAAGCAACTGAAATTTTAAATTTGTCATTTGGAAATAAATGGAAGCTTAATTCTGGATTTCTTGATCCTTTGGAGTTACACAGTAGCACACAACAGTATGTGTTATCTTATTTATTCATTTTTATTCAAAAATATATGTGAATCTAAACATCGGCCAGCAATGGCGGCTTGATGGAAGCCGAATTAAAGCATGTTTATTGTAATTTCACCTTAGCCCACCAGAGGGCGAGCATTTCATTACAATCGCGGATACTGAAGCTGTTCCATTTCTTTACCATGATTTTCATAATTTTATTTTAATTATTAAAAAACAAAATAAAATAAAATAAATAAATAAAAATAAGATAGAGTTTGCTCGTTATTATTATTATTATTATTATTATTTGTTTCGACATAAAAAGAAATGTGTTTATTTATTCGTTTAATTATTTTTGGCAACAATTTGTTTTGTTCTTTTTGATAATTTTAAAGTTAAAATGAGGTTTTTAATTAGTATCCATTGAACCAAATGTCCAATTGAACTAAGTGATATGCTGTTAGTTAGATTTTGTCCTGATTAATAAGTGTACCGATTTTTGATAAAATCTAATAATCCAAATTAAAATATCCGGACTGATACAATGTCCAACTTCCAGCTTTATATATTTAGATAAAAACAAAAATGTTTAGACGTTCATTCAAAGTGATAGGTAAAAACTGGTGACGTCACGAAGATAAAATCGCTGTCTGAAAGAAATAGCACGACCACTCGCACTTAAATTAGGAAAAAAAAAAAGAGAGAGAAAAAATCCGTCAAATTTTTATGGTAATTGTAAACAAACCTCTTTTTACATTTTTTGCGTAAAAACTGTTAAGAGAACTGTAAAATAAATATGAAATATATATATATATATATATATATATATATATATATATAAAAGTTTTTACATTTGTAAACTGTGGTTTTAGACTCAGATACGTTGGTAATATAAATAAATAAATATCACGTTTACTTATTTATTTATATTTATAAATACTTCATTTTTCGTCCTTTATTAATTAACTTTTTATTTTAAATTTAAAAGTAGATCTTAATTTATTACTGGTGTATAGATTATATAAATACATGCGTGTGTGTATATACGTTATCAAACAATATGTATTTGGACGTTTTCGAATTTAGACGTTTTTTCAAATATCTAGAAAAATTCTTTGAAAAAACCTTAGATGTATAAAGAACATGTTATACTTCGTATATTTTAGCAAAAGATTTGTTTCAAAAGGGAAAAGGAACCAGAAAAAATCGAAATGTTTTGGATCACCCTGTAAAAAGTAATGCATGAAATGTGTTTTGGATGTAGCATGTGATTATGAGATTTATTCTAATTATCTGTAAAAAAATTTATGAGGTTATTACATATATTCCTGGAGATATAAGGACTTCTTAAAGAAAATGGCGAACTTTCCAATTATAATGCGTAGGCTATTAAACTCAGTGCAAAGCAATTTTTAGGAAAATTGGCATGTTACATTCGACGCAACATGCTACATTCAGAAAGCAAAAATTTTATATATCTTATGAAATATGGGCATTTTTAGTAAATAATTTTTAACTACGTACGCGAAAGCTTTTGAAAATTTCATTTGCATTAATTTAATAGCCAAAAGTATTGAGCTTCTTATTTGAAAATTCTAAGCAAACTTTTATATTAAAAAAATTGTCGCCGGAAGAATGAACTGATATCCAGTTCCTCTCAATATAGAAGATAATTTATAAAGAGTTTTATTCCAATTCTTATTTTAATTCAGTCAATGGTAAGACAGTGTTCGTTTTTTATAAATAAATATTGATAACCCCCTCCCTTCATCAACTTACTTTTCTAATCAGAGGAACTGGAATATAGTTAAATCTATCGCGTACAACTTTTAGAATTTCCACGATATTCGTTTGGGGTTTTTATACAAAAAGCTCAATACTTTAAACAATTATGTTATGTAAACGATTTTTTTAAAGTTTGTGCATGCGCAGTTAAAAATGATTTAGTTAAAGTGCTCATATTTCTTAAGATATTTAACATTGTATTCTGATTTCAGTATGCCAAGTTTCCTAAAAATGGCTCTGCTCTAGGTTTAATATTCTACGTGCTATAATTAAAAAAGTGACACGTCAAAATTTGAAAATCTTTAAATAGGCATTATTTCGCCATTTATAGGTTTATTAGTAAGTATACGTAGTTTTATCGGTAGCTAGTGTATAGTATAAAAATTGAGATATTTAAATTTATTAAGGCATAATATTTAAATAATATTTAAATAATATTCCATTACTCTGTTGAAAGAAAAATATAATATACCTCTGACGTAATATGGTAAATATCAGGTTACAAGTCACCAGACTTTCATATAATAATAATAATAATAATAATAATGATAATAATAAGTAATAATTGTTTTTGAAAATGAAAATTTTTAAACTTTATAAATTGCTTCGACTCGAGGCTCTTTGTAAATTAGGCTTGATTTCTATAAACATTCGTAAAAATAAAAACAAAAAAAAGTGTATTTCATGTGAGTCCTGTACCACGAAATAATTTGTATTATTTCAAGCAGAAATTTTAGGAATGTACACGATAATATAAAACAATAGGAACATTTATTTATTTATTTATTTTTTTTTATTTTTTTTTTTAAGCGTAAGTATATAATTACACATATGGTAACGTTTCTAACTTCTTTTGGGGCATTTTTGCACCTACTTTTTTTAATATTACTTTTCTTAAAGTAATGTTATACTTAATTCGTCGTTACATAATACTGAAATTTATTTTGAAAAAATCGTAATATGAAAAGCAAAATCGTGTACTAACAATGTTTCGGTGACAAATTAGAAATGTTAATAGCTCTAAAAATCAAGTAGTACAGTCGGTAACAAAAGTGTCCGAACACTAGCAAAAATTCCTATGTAAAAAAAGTACACTTCATACTGTTTTGTTAAATAAATCCTTGTCGAATCATGTTCTTACACTGACTAAGAACAGCATTCGACAAGGATTTATTTAACAAAACTGTACTAAATGTACTTTTTTTACATAGGAATTTTCGCTAGTGTTCGGACACTTTTGTTACCGACTGTATGTTGGAAAACTTTAAAATTATGTTGAAATTTTATTAACTTCAAAAGAGAAATTAATTAGAAAATAAATCTGTCACGTAATGTAATGAAATTACTTATATTTTTAAAATAATATCTGCATTTAACAACAGTATCCTAGAAATAGAATAATTACCCGCTTTTATAATATGTCAATAATAACATCCACATATATGAAAAATGTTAAATGGTTGACGTATCTATACATTTTCCATACATACAGATGCAATTATTGGCATATTACAGATAATAAACTTAAATTATTATCATTAATAAACTTAAGTACATAATTAATATCCTGAATACATAATTACCAACATTTCCAACTTTAAAATTAAATTTATAACTACCATTTTTTTTAAATTAAAATATATCTTTTGTATTTCCCACGAATCATCAAAATGAAACTGTTGTAGGAAATTTCTGGTACGATGTCTCCCGCCTACAGCGGGATATTTAGAAACTATGTGAATTGCAAAAAATAATTTGGTTAATCATAGCCTCCTAAACTAGATACCAGCCACGTAGCTTGGAAACTTGGCAGCAATTGAAGCGGTAGACAGCGCCACTTGGTACAGATTACGCGACATTTTCATTCAACAGCCACCAAAAATTTTTTAAAGTGGGATATGATATACATAAAAGGCGATTAGAATCGAAGAAACGTCGATTATATATATATATAATGTATCACTTCTTAAAATTATTGGTAACAGTTGAATAAGTCGCGCAATCAGTTCCAGGTGGCGCTGTATACCGTTTGAACTGTTGCCAAGATTCCGAGCCAAGCGACCGGCATCTAGTTTAGGGGGCTATGGGTTACTTAATACACAACCAAGATTTTGCACGTGTGTATTATTTTCATATTTATTTCAAATGTATAAGAATTTAAACAAATAATCACAGACAAAATAACTACTTTTTAAATATGAAAATAAATTTTAATCCTTTAATTATAAGCAAAAATATGAATTTTTGTCTTTTAATAATGGATAGATTTATAAAAGTAATAGCTCGTAAAATAATTTAAGATTTTTTTTTAATGCTGCCATTCTCTCAAAGGCTAATATGAATTTTTCATCAGATAAACAGTCATTTTTCTTTCATTTAACTTACTTTCAAACCTAGAGATTATTAACTCATTTGCGAAATATTTTTCCTACTTTTTTAAAATCCCCGTATCTATTTTCTTCCCTGTATAAAATCAACGATTTTAGAACCTTTTTTGTTTCACTTGAAATTATTATTTTTATTATTATCATTGTTATTTTCACAAAATAGACTGAACGTAAAATAAGTGATTAAAAAAACGAAAAGTTTTAAAAGTAATTTTAAATCTTTCATATTTAAATAAATAAATACAAAAAAAAAAAAAAAAAAAAAAAAAAAAAAAATTAAATTAAAGAAATCTATATTATGTATCTAGCATTTTTTTCCCCTTTTATCTAAGAATTAAAGTGGAAAATTTCTACTTCAGTAATTGTTACTTAAAAATATTTTAGAATATCATTTACCTTGAAGAATATTTTTCACATATTTATATTTTTTTTCTATTTTCTGTATATTATGTAAACATTTATTTACGTTACAAACTTATTTGTTTTCATTATAAACAAACTTTACTTTTATACTTTTGGTAAATATTTAAAAATTATTTAACACATTTTTTAGGAAAAAAAAATATATATATATATATTAATAAAATAATTGAAACAGTTTTTTTTTTTTTTTCCAAGATAATAATATTTATTTATTTATTTATTTATTTATTTTTTTTACAAATAGTATTAGGCTTTGATTATTTTCAAAATGATTAAAAAAAGTTTGAGCATAATAATCCAAATAATCTAAAATTAATTTTATTTTCTTCGTATATAAGCATATTAGGCAGAAAAAAAAATATTCATCTTATAAACAAATTAAAATAGAAATCTAAAAATTCAATTTTTTTTTTATAAAAAAGTTGTTTATCATTTTAGACTATGATTATAATATAAAAAATTCCCTCTCAAAGATATTAAATATTATTAGACCAAATTAATAAAAAAACTTTAATAAAATTTTAAGCCCTGTCACACGTTTATAAGCTTTATTAAGGTACACGTACACCTTTGATACGAGATTTTTGTCACAAAATAGAAAGAATAAAACCTCAAATTATGAAAGCCAAGAAGGTGTTACATATAAACCAGGTAGATTTTAGATTCTGGTAATCAAAGTTTTGACGCATTTAAATTTCAAACTACGATTTTAGCCTTTTCTCTATTTCGTCTTATTTATGTATACGACTTACATCAAAATTCAATATCTCCAACACTCTTACTTCAAAAATTATAAATTTGGCATACATGTTTATAGTGTTATTATACAGGTTTTGAGCCAGTTTTATAAAAATATCTTAAAAGTTGTTTAATTTCTGGGATTAAGAGTTTAGCTTGTGTCGAAAGTTTCAGAAAATTTATAGTTAGTTTGGTAGCACATAACGCCTAAACTATTGTATACAAACATATAATAGCAGTTAAAATCCTAAAATATACTTTTCAGAATAAAATGCTTTTTATTATTTATTTATTTATTTTTTTAATATTGATTTTTTAAAAATATTTTATGTTCCGCATAACTGTCATGTTTTTTTTACACAGATCCCAGGGGTTTTCTCTAGCTTTTTTATAAAAAAGAATTTTTTCGAGCTTTTTAATTTATCATAATACTTTTTAACACAAATAACGAATTTGAAAGAATAAAATTTTAAACAATGTATGAACTTAAAAAAAAAAAAAAAAAAAAAAAAAAAAAAAAAAAAAAGACTTTTAAAGACATACCTCTACACATATACCTTAAAAAAAATAAGCGCTTTCAAAATAAAAAATTTATAAAATTATAAACGCAAAATTTCATGCATTTCGGTAAGAATGGCACTCATTTAAATATTCGGCAAAATCATTCTTTAAAAAAAAAAAAAAAAAAAAAAAAAATCACTGGTCGAAAATTTAATTTTTCTTTAGGATATTTTCAGATGTGAGAAATTTATGTTTTTTTGCTACCCATATTTTTATAAAATAATTTCTATCCCGTTTAATCACGACATATTATTTTAAATTATTTTATTATATTTTTAAATACAATAAAAATTTCTGTAGGAAAAAGTGGCGGCAAAACAGTCAAAATTTCCTGCAATTTTTTTCGTAAAAAAAAAAAAAAAAAAAAAACATAAGGCTATAATGTTCATTTATTTAACAAAACTTCAATTTTATTTATTGTTTATAAGAGAATTTCAACTGTCTCATTAAAACTGAAATTTATTATTTCTTTGTCTGATTATATCATGCATAAAATCCAAAGGAATATAGAAAACTTGTATAACAAAAATTTTATTTATTTATTTATATTTTCATTTATGCATGTTTGTGGCTTCGTATATAACCATTCGAGTATTTATCTCTCTTTACTATTTCTAAGGTGTAAGGTGCTGCACTTCATATTAATAGCATATTGGTAGCTATTAAAATGAATTTTTATGTTATTAACACATATTAACACGAGATTGAGAGGATCAACTGACCGTGGACTTTGTATATCTATCTATCTATCTATCTATCTATCTATCTATCTATCTATCTATCTATATATATATATATATATATACTGGCAGACCCGGCCACGCGTTGCTGTGGCTAAGTTATTCGTTGAATTAGATTGTAGTATCCTATTCTATACAGTCAAATTATTATAATAGTTTGACTGTATTTACGAATAAAGACAAAGACGTTGTAGTCGATGTAAAAACCCACGGGATTGAGATTTGAACCTTAGGTCAAAATTTGGAAGCGATTCATAAAAACTTTCATAGAGTTGATATTAAGCACAAATAAACATAAAATTTTCAATTTTATGTTTTATTCATCTCGTATATTCAAGTATTCTTTGTAATAAATGTGTATTTTACAAATTTCTTAGTTGATAATATATAACAATTAATTTTAAAAATGAGGTAGGTATTTAAAGTAAATAAAGGTATCATTTTAAATACAAAAAAATTTCGGAAAAGATTAATATATTAATATATTTTAATGAAGTGATGAGAAGATTTTGAGTATGTTAAAATTTTAATAGTAAATTCAAGTTAATAAAGTGGGAATTATTGAGAATTAAGATAAGAAAATAGCAAGAATTTAAGATCATTTTTTAGCAAGAAATATGAGTCAAAATGTAGAGTTAAATACGTGTATAAATCACAAAATTTATAAGGAATGGTAAATTGATAAGTTATTAAAGAAAATTGATAGAAGATTAAGAGAAATAAATATTTAAAATTTCGAACATCGATCATATAGTTTAGCTTTACAAAACAAATAAATAGACTTAAAATCTTCCCATTTTAAATACGATTTAAAATACTGAAACGGTTCTTTTTTTTTTTTTTTTTTTTTTTTTTTTTTTTTTTTTTTTATGTATCGATACAAATTTCTAAAAGTAAAAGTAAATAATGGTAAATATTAGATAATATAAGAGAAAAGATACAAAATAAGTAAATAAAATTTCGAGCATCATTCATTTTAATAGTAGTTCAATGCTTATTAATGGACCGACATTAATTTTAAATTTAACTTTTGATTAATAAGAAAAAAGTTATTAAATGAAATAATTATAAGATAAAAAGAACTTTTTATATGCCGTGTTTCTTAAATTTTCTGTTAATCATGTATGTTATTTTGTTATATGCAAGCGAAGTGTGAGGTCACTGCTTGTCCGTGGAGCCAAGAAAAAGATTTCCTATTTTAATCGCCCTTGCATTTTTTGTAAAACATTATTAAAAATCGAGGAAAATTATTTCCCGATTTTAATCCACATATTTGGGTATAGATATGTATTAGTTATCGTATGCATGTGTTAGATTGAGTTATTTTGCTGTCAGATTGACAAAAGTTTAATTTCATATTTCAAAACACTGTCGTCCTTAGCGTTTTTTGTATTTAGCAATCAAAAACGTCGATTATATATATAATGTATCACTTCTTAAAATTATTCGTAACAGTTGAATAAAAATATCGCGCAATCGGTGCCAAGTGGCGCTGTCTACCGTTTGAACTGTTGCCAAGCCACACGACAGGCATCTAGTTTAGGAGGCTATGGATTAATACACAACGCATATTTTGCCCGTGTGTAGGATTTTCATATTTATTTTAAATGTACGAGTATAAGAATTTAAATAAATAACCTTAGACAAAATAACTACTTTTTAAATATGAAAATAAATATTAATCCTTTTTTTGTCTTATAATAATGAATAGATTTATAAAAGTAATAGCTCGTAAAATAATTTAAGATTTTTTTTAATGCTGCCGTTCTCTCAAAGGCTAATATGAATTTTTCATCAGATAAACAGTCCGTTTTCTTTCATTTAACTTACTTTAAAACCCAGAGATTATTAACTCATTTGCGAAATGTTTTTCCTACTTTTTTAAAATCCCCTTATCTATTTTCTTCCCTGTATAAAATCAACGATTTTAGAACCTTTTTTGTTTCACTTAAAATTATTATTATTATTATTTTCACAAATTAGACTGAACGTAAAATTTGTGATTAAAAAAACGAAAAAAATTAAAAGTAATTTTCAATCTTTCATATTTAAATAATTAAAAAATATATACAAAACTTAAATAAAAGAAATCTATATTATGTATTTAGTAATTTTTTATTATCTAAGAATTAACGTGTAAAATTTTTACTTTAGTAATAGTTATTCAAAAATATTTTAGAATATCATTTACCCTGAAGAATATTTTTCATATATTTATTTTTTTCTGTTTTCTATATATTATGTAAACATTTATTTACGATACAAAGTTATTTGTTTTCATTATAAGCAAACTTTACTTTTATACTTTTGGTAAATATTTAAAAATTATTTAATATATTTTTAGCTATATATATTTAAAAAAAAATTAATAAAAGAATTTGAAGTAAAAGAATTTATAATAATATTTAAAGTTAATTTTTTTTTTTTTTTTTTTTTTTTTTTTTTTAAGAAATGGTTTTAGGTCGTGATTATTTTCAAAATGATTTTAAAAGGGTTAAACATATTATTCTAAAATTAATTTTATTTTCTTCGTACATAAAGATATTAGACAGAAACAAGATATAAAATATGCATCTTATAATCTAAAAATCTTTAATCTAAAAATCTAAATAGAAATCTATAAATCCAAATTGTTATTATAAAAAAGTTGTTTATCATTTTAGACTATGATTATAATATAAAAATTGTTCTCTCAAAGATATTCTTAAAATATTTTTTAACAGTATTTGAAATTGTAAATTATAAAGAATTTTTAATGCGTAACTTATTTATTAAATGCCGAAGTTAACAGTACATCAAGCTTTATTTCTTTAAATATATTAGACCTAATTAATAAAAAAAAAAAAAAAAAAAAAACTGTAATAAATTTTAAGCCCTGTCACACGTTTATAAGCTTCATTAAGGTATACGTACACCTTTGATACGAGATTTTTGTCACAAAATAAAAAGAATAAAACCTCAAATTATGAAAGCCAAGAAGGTGTTACATATAAACAGGTAGATTTTAAATTCTGTTAATCAAAGTTTTGGCGTATTTAGATTTCAAATTACGTTTTTAGCTTTCTCTCTATTTCGCTTTATTTATGTATACGGCTCACAGTAAAATGGGATATCTCCAACTCTCTTAGTTCTGAAATTATAAATTTGGCATACAGGTTTATAGTGATTTTATCCAGGTTTTCAACCAGTTTTATAAAGATATCTTAAAATTTGTTTTTTTTCTGGGATTAGGCAGTTAGAAATATGTCAAAAATTTTGGAAAATTTACAGTTAGTTTGATAGCTCGAAATGTCTAAACTATCATATAAAAACTTATAATAGTAGTTAAAATCCTAAAACATACTTTTCTGAATACAATGCTTTTTATTTATTTATTTTTTTAAATATTTATTTATTTATTATTATTGTTATTTTATGTTCTGCGTAACTGTCATGTTTTTTCAGACAAATCCTTTGGGTTTTCTCCAGCTTTTTATAAAAGAAAAATAATTTTTTAGAGGTTTTTAATTTATCATAATACTTTTTAACACAAATGAAGAATTTTTAAAAGAATAAAATTTTAAACAGTGTATGAACTAAAAAAAAAAAAAAAAAGACTTCTAACGGCATATATATACATAAAATAAAATAAAATAAAATAAAATAAAATAAAATAAGCCTTTTCAATATAAAAAAAACTTATAGAATAATAAACGCAAAATTTCATGCATTCCGGTAAGAATGGCACTCATTTAAATATTCGGCAAAATCATTCTAAAAAAAAAAAAAAAATCACGGGTCGAAAATTTAATTTTTCTTTAGGATATTTTCAGATGTGAGAAATTCATGCTTTTTTGCTACCCATATTTTTGTAAAATAATTTCTATCCCGTTTAATCACGACATATTATTTTAAATTATTTTATTATATTTTTAAATACAATAACAATTTCTGTAGAAAAAATGGTGACCAAAACAGGCAGAATTTCCTGCAAGTGTTTTCGTGAAAAAGAGACGAATACTACGATACTTCAATAATACGTACAATACTAAAAAAATAAAAAATAAAAACAAGGTTCAAAAACACAATACTAAAAAAAAAAAAAAAAAAAAAAACAGTGTTCTGTTATCAAACAAAACTTTCATTTTATTGATTAATAATACGAGAATTTCAACTGTCTCATTAAAAGGGAAATTTGTTATTTCTTTGTCTACTTATATATTACATAAAATCCAAAGGAATATAAAAAAGTTATATAACAAAAATGTTAGTTATTTTTGTTCGTTTTTATCTGTTGTTTAATAAATTAAAATTTTGCAAAAAAATAATAAACTGTTTTCGAAAATTCGAAGCGATAAATGGCTAATCGTGGATGCTAGAATAAAAAGTAAAAATAAATAAATAAATAAAGATTTATAATCTATATTTAACTCGTTTTTAACCATATATTCTCATACGTAAACATTAAAATCTAACTCTGTAGCTGTCTCTGTACAACTACTATATGCTCATGGTTGATCTTCCGTTTATGCGTTTTATGTTACGCTTTTGTTGTACGTTTTCTTCAAATTCTTGTAATATACGTTTTATTTATTTATTTATTTAGTCATATAAGTTGCTCATTATACATTTTTGTGGTGTGGTATGTATTTGTTCGAGTATTTATCTCCCTTTACTCTTTCCAAGGTGTAAGGTGCTACACTGCATATTAATAGCATATTAGTAATATTATGAAATATCTTATATTTTTAACAGAAAATTGAGAAGATCAAGTGACCGTGGTCTTTGTTTATATATATATATATATATATATATCGTAGCTGCCAATATTTTAATTTATTACGACTTTTTTTTTTTTAGCCCCGCCTTTAATTCATACTACTTATTTTTTAAGAGTAATTTTATTATTATTTTTTTTGTAATCGAAGTTATGTATTGGAGAAAAAATTTCTATAAATAAAGTGGTGCGAAATAGAGGCGGGGCTAAAAATACTCCGAAATAAATGAAAATATTGGCAGCTATGTATATATATATATATTATATATATTTAAAATAGGATTTTCATTTATTCATTACCTTCTACATATTGTATTCTCTCTCTCTCTCTCCCCTCAGTTTCACTTTAGATTTTGCACATTAAATAATAAGTATATACATTTATAAATTGTTTACGTTTTGTATTTTACAATTAAGTTACTTTTGTTAAATCTACCATATGTATGAGGACCAAACATTCAAACATGTTTTCTTCTTCGGATACAATTTTTCAGAAAAATAAAAAAAATAATAATAATAATATTAATAATGATAATAATAAAACTAAACTTAAACTCCAATTAACGTTTATTTAGATATATTAAAAGTTATGCAAACATATTTAGGACGATATGTAAACATACTAACTATTTTATGATGAGTTCAAAGAAAAATACCTAACTCAATTTATTATTATTATTATTATTATTATTATTATTATTTGGAGAAAACACGGTTTGAATATTTTTTCCTCATATATATATATATATATATCGAATGAAAATAGCTCTTTTTTTTATGGTCGACTTAAATGTCAGAAAAACTGTTCTTCAATTTAATATAATTTATAACTCGTATTAATTTTTTCACTAGGAAAGTAGTCTGCTTAACGGATAATCGCAATGCATCAAACTCTTAATATCAATTTTTGAGCATTGTAAACTGCTGTTTGTAAAAAATGCAACACCATGAAGGAATGCGAATATCAAAATTATATTTTTTGGGCTCATATATTATAGTAAGAAGAACAATTCATTAAAATTTCAGGAAATTTCGAGTAATATGTACTGAGAAAACAGTACATAAAGCAGCGACCTCTGTGAGCAATAACGCCACTTATCTGCCTAGGAATTGAATCAAACAGTGATTGGATGACATGTACGGGTAAAGCACTTCATGAAGTTTCAACACGATGCTATAATTCATCGACCGTAGTTACTGGTGAATGGTGGGGGACAGTGGCTTTTCAACGATTAAACAGTCATTTTCATTGGTGCAAGATCAGGAGAACGCACTGGCCAGAGCAACAGTCGAACATATCCTGCATCAAGGATGACAATATTTACAACTTGAGGTCGTGCATTGTCCTGCTTAAGTATTGCGTTTCGTAGGCCGTGAATTTAGGGCACAGCGAAGGGCCTTAACACGTCAGAAATGTAATGGCTGGTATTCAGAGTGGTGGGAATCAAAACAAGAGGTAATCGAGACGTGTATTCAATAGTACCACATTCCATCACTCCAGGTGGTGACCCAGTATGCAGCTACCAAAATTTTGATTACCCTCAAAACTGCATCACTGATACGGGCGCCTTTAATGTGTGATTAATGACGAACCTGGACGCAGGGATGGCGTGAAGTCGCCTTTCAGACAAATCACAATCCTGTTTACCGCATCAAGATTGCCTTATCCGTATTTAATGGCATTGTCAATAATGCACAATGCCAGCCGGGATTCGACATCGTCACACTGTCCACCACATGCAGTGATGGTATGGGGCCCCATTGGATATACGTCTCGATTACTTCTTGTTCGCATTCCCGGCACTCTGAAATGCGGTCATTAAATTACTGGTGAGTTAACACCCGCACCTCCTCTCTACATTCAAGGCCACCGCAGCGCCACGTTTAAGCCGGATAATGCACGACCGCAAGTTTTCAGTATTGTCCGGACCTTCCTTAATACATAATGTGTTCAACCGTTGCTCTGGTCAGCGCATTCTCCCGATCTCGCACCAATGAAAATAACTGTTTAATCGTTGAAAAGCGACTGGCCCCCCACCACTCACCAGTAACTACGATCGATGAATTGTGGCATCGTGTTAAATCGTCATGAAGTGCTTTACCCGTCATCCAATCGCTGTTTGATTCAATGCCTAGACAGATAAGTGCTGTTATTGCTCACAGAGATCGCTGCTTTATGTACTGTTTTCTCAGTACATGTAACTCCAAATTTTCTGAAATTTTAATCAATTGTTCTTCTTACTATAATGTATGTGCCCAATAAATATCATTATCATATTCTCATTCCTTCTTGGTGTTAAATTTTTTAAAAACAGCAGTGTATTAGGTGTAAGGGAAAGTTCTGTCGTTGTGTAGCACTCAAACAGAGAGTTTGGACACGAAACCAAGTCTTTTAATGTGATCCAAAGCATTAGTATGATGAATTCCAAGCTTGAAGCCTACTTCTGTGGAAGTTAACGTGGGATTTGTCCTGATCATACTGTAAAACATCGTTATTGACACCTGATGACCTTCTTAATCTGGGTTCATCTTTCAAAGAAAAATCACCCAAACGAAATTTTGCAAACCATCTTTAGCATGTTTGAGCTGTTACTGCATCCTCTCCAAACACGTCCCACAAGTTTTTTGTTACGTCCACCGCGTTATTCCGTTTTTAGAACTCGTACAACATACAATGTCTTAAACGCATTTTTTCTTCACTCATCGTGACAGCTCTATAAGTTTGAAGAAACCGTCTAAAATTCGGAAAAATGTGTGTAAATCATCAATCATACTCTAACCTAACAGTTTAAACCTTCAGTCGATACTCGACAACGCATAAAAGATACGACAGAACTTTCCCTTACTCCTAATGTATGCTATACTTTATCATAATTTAATTTTTATTTTAGAAATGTACTAGCAGGCTTTGTCCGCTTCGCTGGTCATTATATTTAAACGAATTTTCAAAATACAACAACAACAATAATAATAATAATAATAATAATAATAATAAAAGTCTTTAAAAGTTACCGTTATTTTCGCTAGCGGTTTTCCCGCTCGCCATACGTCGAGTCTGAATTCCCAATGCCTTCGGCGATGCCTTACCTGCTTTTTACTCCTCCTCCCTCGTGAATAAAGTTGAAAGTTTTGCAAAATCACATCAAGGTGCATATTGCGTACACTTAATTAACACATATACTAAAATTCGCCATTCTAAGGTAATTTGGAGCAGATTTAAGCTTTAAACCGTGTTTTTTGCCCCGTCCGCCCCAAAGGGGGTGGGTAGGGCGGTAATATAGCAAAATACTTTTATAGAGCATGTTTCATACGCATACCTAACTGACACATCAAAATATCAAGATTCTGAGGTTATTTGAAAAAAGTTCTGTTTTAAAACATGTCTTTTACTCCCACCCACTCTTAAAAGAGGGAAGGGGGAGGGAATTTCGCAAAATCTCTTTATACTATGATTTCGATACATATAACCGACCCACGCATCAAAAATATCCTTCCTTACTGCAGAGTTACGCATGAATACATGTTTTCTGCCCTCCCCTCAACTCTCCAAGGGGCGGTAGGGAAGAATTTCACAAAATAACTTTATAGTGTGTGTTGGGTATGCATACGCAGACCATACATCAAAAATTGCCATTCTAAGATAATGTGGAGCAGAGTTATGCATGGAATCATGTTAGCCATCCCACGGGATAGGACAGAATTACAAAAAGTACCTTTGCAGTGTGTATGTTGAGTACGCATAATCAATCGACATACTAAAAAATTGCTTTCCTGAGATAATATAGAGCAGAGTTACTCTTAAAAACGTGTTTTTGGCCCCCCCTTCCCTCCCTTAAAATGGGGAAAGGAGAAATTTCGCAAAATCCTTTTATAGTGGAGGGGAATGCATAACCAGCCCGCACATAAAAAATAGCCTTTTTAATATAGTTCGGAGCAGAGTTAAACATGGAAATATGTTTCTTGCCCCCCACCCCTCAAAGGGGATAGCGTGGAATTCCACAAATTCCCTTTGTAGTGTGTGCCTTGAGTACGCATAACAAAAGATCGACATATCAAAAGATCGCTATCCTGAGATTATTTGGAGCAGAGTTACTCTTAAAAGCGTGTTTCCGCACCCCCCTCCCCCCGCCCTTAAAGGGTGGACAAGGGAAAATTCATAAAATCCCTTTACATTGCCTGTAGGGAAAACGTACTCAAGCCACACATAAAAAGTAACCTTACTGCGATAATTTGAAGCAAAGTTATGCTTGGAAACGTGTTTATTCCCCCCTGCCCCTATGGGGGAAAGGGGGAATAAACACGTTTCCAAGCATATTTCGGAAAATTCCGTTACAATGCGTGTTGCTATACCTAAGTAAGCCACACACTAAAATTTGTGATCTCAGCTCCTATAGATTTTCACAGACGAATTTAGCGCTAAAAGTGGGGCTCGAATTTGCCCCCTCGTTACTTCCCCCCAAAAGCGAAAATCGCAAAAAATCAAAAATGAGTTTTTGGAAATATCTTCAAGAAGACGCTTGTATGTTTTTATATCTTTGTGTTATTATTGATAAAGTTCTACTCGAAAATTCGTTTTTTGCTAAATTTGCCTCCGAAAATCGTTTTCCCCCTCCCCCTCTTAAAAATCCAAAATTCCAAAATCGCAGAAAATGATATTTTTTTATGCTCTAGTCTCTCCATCTGCAATTTCTTAAACGTGAAGCGATTTGGAGCCGAGTTATGCTTGTAAAAGTTTTTTTGCTTTCAACTCCCCCAGGGGGCAATGGAGAAGGGGGGGGGGGTATTTCGTAAAACCCCGTCTTGGTGGGTGTCAGGGCCCTAAAACCAAGCTGCTCTCCAAAATTTGTGATTCTTTCTCCTATAAAATCGTCACGAATGTGTTGATCAGTGAATCAGTGAGTTCACTTTTATATATATATATATATAGATAATCTTTATTAATTGTTAAATAACTGAATTAAGCTGCCAAACACTAGTATTACATTTGTTAAATTATTGCGGAAATTAAGTATATGCATATTACGTAACAGTCAAGTGTTACAGTTTTTAGATATGAAACTAGCGAGCTTCGCCCGCTAGCGGGTCAGTATTTTCAAATGAATCACTAACAGTAACTTTTAGTGTTAAGAAAAGAAATTAAAAAAAAAAAATAATTTCATATTGGGTAAAAAGTCGGCCCGGGTCCCCACTGCCTTCGGCAGCGCTGCCCCGTGCGCGCTGCATGCGCGTATTCCTTCCCTGACCCTCCGTGCCCCCCCCCCTCAAAAAAAAATTCTGATCGAGTAAAAACTCACACCGGGTCCCCACTGCCTTCGGTAGCGCAGACCCATGCGCGCTGCGCACGCACGTGTGAAGGTATACGCGCGCTACGCGCACATATTCCTTCTCAAATCAAATTTTATTCTTAAGAAAAGAAAATGAAAAAAAAAATCATTTCTCATCGGTTAAAAAGTCGGACCGGGTCCCCACTGCCTTCGGCAGCGCTGTCCCGTGCGCGCGGTGCACGCCTATATCTTCCCCACCCTTTCAGCCCTTTCTAATTAACCTACATATACCAATTTTGAACGGTCTAACTGAATTAGCTGAGATGCAAAAGAAAACCTAATCAGGACACCTCAAAACGTGCAAATCTGTTTAAAACTTTCGATAATATAAAAGAACTTTAATATATCTTTCGAATGATGTATTAAAAACAATTTAATCATAATTAGAAATTGAAATATTGAAATTTTAAAATATTACAGCGCCATCTGGCGGTAGAAATTTCTGTAATCTACTGTTCGATTTCAAACCAACAAAGCTATCTTATGATGTATTACTTATGGAATTATTTCAATTAGTATCTCAGATACAAAAGAAAACCGATTCAGGAGACCTCAAAACATGTAAATGAAGCGAAATCTTGAATCCCGCTTTCGATAATATAAAAGTACTTTAAAATATCTTTCGAATGATGTACTAAAAATAATTTATTCATAGTTAGAATTTGAAATACGCGTATTATAATAACATTTAATTTGCAATTAAATTGTACTTTTTTTATTTATTCTCGAAACCCGATGATATTTGAACTGGAACTTCGTCTTGTGATGTTAAAAGTTTGTAGCAAGTTTGAATTAATTTTGAAGAAAATTGAAGCATTTTGAAATTTGCAATTTTTATTTCCAGTACAAAATCAGTAAAGCTGGAAGTAAAATCTATTTATTCTTTCGCCCGGCGCCATGGTAACCGAAATACGTCTATTGCGAAATTAATAGAACTGTTGTGATTTGTTGCCACCTTTTTTTTCATACTTTAGTTAATTTTAAAAAATCTAATTGCCCTATAGATAAGCTATTTAAACCGTCGGATTCAGAAAAATCGGACCTTTCATTTGATATCTTATTTGTAACGATACGACTGATATTTCTAATTTATTTTCCACTTTTTCCGTAAAAATGTCGCTTTTTAAGCATTTAATCATGAATTCTGGGTCATTTTTCGGCAGATATGGGTCGACGTTTTAATTAATATCTCCGCTAATTAGGGTCGCATCGCTTAGCGAATTATCGCGATGTCGAGATGAAGAAATTCTGCGTCTGTCGACACCGGTTTCGAAGCGCTGCGACCATTAGCGCCGGAGCTTTAGCTATGACAAGGCATTTCTCACAGACAGACAGACAGACAGACAGATGCGTACAGATTTTAATAATATAAAGAGATCTTTCTTATAAAATTGAATACCGTAATTAGTCATTAAAAAAAAAAAACTATATATATATATATAAATATAATTTAAAATAAATATATTTTTTGAAAGTCGTTAACTTTTGGCATCTATGTTGTTAAACCTTATTAATGACAAACATGTTGCTCACGAGTACGTACGTACTCATAAGATAAAATACTTGTCGTCTAAGAAGATACTACTTATATATATAACCATTTATAGAAAAGTACAGCTGCAAATTTTAAAAATTTATTTTGGTATGTTGTTAGTACCCGCTCTTTTATCATACCGTATTCTTTGTAGAAAAATTTTCTTCGATATATAAATATGATAGAATATGAAGAAAATCTCTCTACAAATAATACGGTGTGAAAAAAGGACGGGTAATGAAAGTATCACGGAATAAATTTAAAAAATCTGAAAGCCGTGGAAAAGTAATACAATTTTGTAAAACCTAAAGAGATTTTTTTTTTTCGAAAATGAAATATATTTAAATGCTTTCAATGTGTTTCTTATATTGATAATAAATTTACGAATATTTAGTAATGATATTGTATTTAAACATACTGTTTAAATACATTTTCTTGAAGGTTTGGTGATAAATATTTTTATATATTAATCAGTATTACCAATTATAAAAGAAAACAATTTCCAATTGCTATTGAATGTTCTAATTAATTTTGGTTAACTTTTACTTATTAGTTATTAATTTGTGCAAAATGTATTGCAATATAAAAGCGTACTTATCAAATCCCCTGACTAAGGCACCTATAATACGAGCAGACTCGTCCGGCATCTTTTCCCCCAATTCCTTCAAGTGGGGAGCGTGGGAGAGAAAAGCAACCCTGAGCCGTTTTACGCGTTTCGTTTCAAAGTTCGCCAAATTGCATGCTTTTTAAAGGGTAATTTTCAAACGCATAAATAAAATATATTCATTCATAAAAGATAAGTAAACAAATTTAGCTTCGAATTTAAAAGAAAATATAATATTAGGTTATCAATAGCTGAATAGCTTTTTCTAATTGTGGAACTATTTACTTCCGCGGAAGCACACTTCTTTCATTGTCGTCTGCTTGCTTGTTTAGATCCCTTGTTATCGTTACGCTGTCAGAGGATATTTATTGTTTTCTGTGTATAAAGTAATAAATATAGATGGATGTTAAGATATTAATTGCAGTATTCAACCCCTGACATAAGAATTGTTGCGTACTAGGGGATTCGTGAATTATCTTTAAATAAAAGGCGAATTTTGCAGAGGCTTAAAAGTTTATATACAAAAATTTTAGAAGTTTACTGTTCTGTAAACCAAGTATCAACTTCAGTTTCACCAGAAAACACAGCTTAAATAACAGCTGACAACATCAAAATCACAGCATAAGCAGTATTAAACCATTTATACACCGCTATAGGCTGTAATAAAACAATTGCAAAAAACTAGTCAGAGAGTACTTTATAGTAGCCGCTTGGCGAGAAGCCTGACTGACTTGGCCGTATTGGGCTTTCTTTTGTAGCATCCTATAAACCTAAAATTCTTTAGTAACTCCTGTCCTAATAGAGTTAGAGCTCAGATATTCGAGATAACGATAATAAGGATTTTAGCGCCAAGGTCGTCGAAGAATTCGCCAAGAAGCTAAAAAGTCGCCAAATTTGGCAGCATGTCCATTACCTGCTTTGGTGAAGCTTTTTAGCGGGTTTTTAAAGGAAAATGAGCTATTTTAACTCAAAAACAAGCTAGAAATGCAGAAAATTAACATTTTATAACCTGCCTAAGCCTTTTCGAATGAAATTACATAAAAATAATTACCATTATTTACAAATTCTTAACAATATATATAAATCAAAAATACTTGTTTTGTAATTGAAAATTTTCAAACTTTATAAATAGCTTCAATTCCAGGGTTTGGTAAATTATGTTTAATTTCTGTAAACATTTGTGAAAATGAAAACAATGAAATATTGTTTTTCGCGCAAATCGTGTACTGCGAAAGAATTTGTATTTCAAGCAGAAGTTTGCAAACAATTTACATAATAATATAAAACAATGCGAATACATTCTTTCCTTTTTCTATGAGTGTATATATTCACAGCTGGTAATATTTTTAATTTATTATGTGGCATTGTTAGTTGCACCTCCATTTTTTAATACCACTTTTCTTTTCCAAAGTAGTTTTATTCTTCTTTCATCATTGTGATATATTGCTGAAATTTATTTTACATAAAGCGTGGTATAAAAAGAAAATGAAATGTACTAACAATGTTCTAGAACAAATTAGAAATATTATCAACTATGTAACTTAAATTGTCTATTGATAAACCTTAAATCATATTGATTTTTTTTTTTTTCGCTTCTAAAGAAAAATGAATTATAAAATAAATCTGTCATGTAATGAAATAAAACTATGTATATTTTTTAAATAATATCTTCATTTAACTATGCTATTCTAGAAACTGAATAATTGTCAGATTTTATAATATGCCGATAATTACATCTATATATATATGGAAAATATATAGATAGATAGAAAATAATAAACTTAAATAAATATTTAATACCATGAATGACACAAAATATAATTATAGTATTATTATATAATGCATATTTTGCAATATATATAATTTTCATATTTAACTTAAATGTATAAAAATTTAAATGAGTAATCGTAGAAAAGAATAACTTTTTTTTTTTTTTTTTTTTTTAATATATTTTAATCCTCCTATAATTCTAATCAAAAATATGAATTTTTTGAGTTATAATTATGGAGAGATTTATAAATGTAATAACTTGTAAAATAAGTTATGATTTTCTTTCCTTTTATATCATTTTCTGAAAGACTAGTATGAATTTTTCATCAGATAAACGGTATTTCATCTAACTTACTTTCAAACCTAGAGATTATTAACTCATTTGCGAAATATTTTTTCTCCCTTTTAAAAATCCGTTTATTTATTCTCTTCCCTGCATAAAATATTTTAGAAACTATTTTTGTTTCACTTCAAATTATTATTATTATTATTACCATTATTTTCACAAAATAGACTGAACGTAAAATTAGTGATTTGAAAATGAAAAAATATTAAATAATTATAAGATAAAAAAATTTTTATAAACCATGTTTTTTAATTTTCTGTTGAATCATATAAACGCTACTGAAGGCAGCCGGAACCCCAGCAATTGGATAAAAGTATTAAAAAAATTCCTTGCTATCGTCTTTTTTTGAGCTATTATAAAAGTTTCAAATGGCTATCTAGCCGGAAAGTTAGATAAAAGTTGATTGCAAGCTTTGTACTGGAAACGCTGCCGAAGGCAGCAGGGTCCCGAAGCAATTGGATAAAAATATTTTTAAAAAGCACTTTCACCGTATTCTGAACTGTTCCGAAAGTTTCAAATGTCTAGCTACTCGGGAAGTTAGTTAAATGAATTTTCTGTTGAATCATATGAACGATGCCGAAGGCAGTAGGGACCTGAAACAGTTGACTAAAAGTATTAAAAAAATATATTGCCACCGTGTTCTGAGCTATCCTGAAAGTTTCAAATATCTAGCTAGTCGGGAAGTTAGTGAAAAATCGATTGCAAGCTTTGTACTGGTAACGCTGCTGAAGGCAGCAGGAACCCGAAACAGTTGGCTAAAGGTATTTAAAAAAATGCATTTTCACCGTGTTCTGAACTATTCTGAAAGTTTCAAATGTCTAGCTAGTCGGGAAGTTGGTTAAATAAATTTTCTGTCGAATCATATAAGCGCTGCCGTAGGCAGCGGGACTTGAAAAATTTGACTAAAATTATTAGAAAAATGTATTGTCACCGTGTTGTGAGCTGTCCTGAAAATTTCAAATGTCTAGCTAGTCGGAAAGTTAGTGAAAAATCGATTGCAAGCTTTGTACTGATAACGCTGCCGAGGGCAGCGGGAACCCGAAACAGTTGGCTAAAGGTTTTAAGAAAATGCATTTTCACCGTGTTCTGAACTATTCTGAAACTTTTAAATGTCTAGCTAGTCGGGATGTTAGTTAAATAAATTTTCTGTCAAATTATATAAGCGCTGCCGAAGGCAGCGGGACCTGAAATAGTTGACTAAAATTATTAGAAAAATGTATTGTCACCGTGTTGTGAGCTGTCCTGAAAATTTCAAATGTCTAGCTAGTCGGAAAGTTAGTGAAAAATCGATTGCAAGCTTTGTACTGATAACGCTGCCGAAGGCAGCGGGAACCCGAAACAGTTGGCTAAAGGTTTTAAGAAAATGCATTTTCACCGTGTTCTGAACTATTCTGAAAGTTTCAAATGTCTAGCTAGTCGGGAAGTTGGTTAAATAAATTTTATGTCGAATCATATAAGCGCTCCCGAAGGCAGCGGGACTTGAAATAGCTGACTAAAATTATTAGAAAAATGTATTGTCACCGTGTTGTGAGCTGTCCTGAAAATTTCAAATGTCTAGCTAGTCAGAAAGTTAGTGAAAAATCGATTGCAAGCTTTGTACTGATAACGCTGCCGAAGGCAGCGGGAACCCGAAACAGTTGGCTAAAGGTTTTAAGAAAATGCATTTTCACCCTGTTCTGAACTATTCTGAAAGTTTCAAATGTCTAGCTATCCGGGAAGTTAGTTAAATAAATTTTCTGTCGAATCATATAAGCGCTGCCAAAGGCAGCGGGACTTGAAATAGTTGACTAAAATTATTAGAAATATGTATTGTCACCGTGTTGTGAGCTGTCCTGAAAATTTCAAGTATCTAGCTAGTCGGGAAGTTAGTTAAAAATCTATTGCAAGATTTGTCCCTGACAAACACACAAACAAACCCACAAACAAACCCACAAACAAACACACAAGAATCGAAGTTAATAAAAACATGGTAAAATAATTTTCCCTCTTATACATTTTAACAATTAAAAGAGAAAAGAAAAGAAAATACAAAATTTAAATAAACAAATCTGTATTATGTATCTAGAATTTTTTTTTTTTTTTTTTTTTAAGCTGAGAATTAACATGAAAATTTCTACGTCAGTAATTGTTATTCAAAAATATTTTAGAACATCATTTACCTTAAATAATATTTTACACATTTTTCTTTTTCTACTTCCTAAATTATATGTAAACATATATTTACATTATAAAAATATTTGTTTACATTATAAAGAAACTTTACTTTTATATTTTTAGTAAATATTTAAAATTTATTTGTTACTTTTCTTTATCATTTTTCTTTATTTATTTATTAATAAAAGAAGCTGAAGAGTTTTTCTGCTAAGATAATAATAATGTATATATATGTATATATTATTTATGTATTTATTTTTTTTTTTTGCAAATAGTTTTAGGCATTGATTATTTTCAAAATGAGTTTAAAAGAAATTAATAATTTATTACAGAATTAATTTTGTTTGCTTCTGATATAAGCATATTAGGAAGAAACAAAATATAAAACATGGATCTTAAAAACAAATTAAAATAGAGATCGAAAGAATCAAACTATTATTATTATTTTTTTTTTTTAAGTTGCTTTTTTAGACTATGATTTTAATATTTAAAGTGTTCTCTCAAAGATTAAAAAAAAAATATTTTATACAAATGTTGGAAATTGTAAATTAATAAATAAATTAATTAAAAAAAGTGCATAATTTATCTATTAAGTGAAAACTAACAGTAAATCAAGCTGTATTTTTTAAATTGATATTAGAATTAATTTATACAAAACATTCATAAAACTTAAAACCCTGCACAGTTAAAACTTTCAACAGAAAACTGCTAGTAATCATATATCTTAATTCTTAGGTAAAATTTCAGAGGAAAGCAAACGAAGTTGTTAACAAATCTGTCTTATATATGCATAATAATGACTAATATTAACCAGTTAGCGCCCAGTGTCTTCATTTGAGGACAGCTAATAAAATGGCACGTATATTTTTTATGGTTTCTTGGAGTAATTTCTTCTTTTTAGTGACAGTTTATAGCGTCAATCTAAATGATCCCTGAAAGTTTTATGTGCCTATTATTAATTATTATTTCATAATTTGGATAGTCATTTTATGAGTTTTCATTCGTCGCAGATATATTTTCTTTTTGCGCAGGTATACTAACTTAAATCAAGTTGAATAATAATATATATTATAATATATTACTTTCGAGATCTTTGTCAACATATAAAAGGAAATTAATCTGTTATCTCGAAGTTTTCTCGCTAGAACACTAAATGTCAATAAATGAGGATAGGTTTTAAATTTAAAACTATCAGCATAATTGTTTAAGTTAATATATTTTAATGTCAGTTGTATATATTAATTTGGAAGTGAAATATTCAGCTAATAATATTTTTGAAAATTAATTCGGGCGTTAACGTGTTAATTCAATTAATTTGTGGAGAGAATATATTTGTGACTTAGAATGTTTTTTTCTAAAGTAGAAACATTTATTTAAAAATTTTATTAAGAAATTGGACAATAAAAATACAGAATAAAGATTGAGAATCTCGATTACTTATTTTAAACTAAGAGTTGTTGCAAATTACAGAAAATCTGGATAACATTTTAGAAATTTTGCAGAAATCTTTACAGTGTATCGCATGTTCACAGTTTTATTTTTAAAAAAAAAGTGCTTTTTAATGTAATAAGGTTATAAGATAATAAACAGAAAATATTTAGCTCTCTGCGAAGACTAGCACTTATTTAAATATTCGGTTTAAAAAAAAAAATTCTTAACAACACCTAAAAAAAATTCAGTAGCTTTACAAAAATGTTTATCCAGAGTCTCTGTAAGTTTACAATAATTCTCAGTTAAACGTAAATAATAGAGATTCTCAATCTTTATTCTGTATTTTTATCTATTTTAATTATTAAACTTCTTATATAAAAACTAAAAAGGAATGTTTCTATTTTAGAAATAACATTTTAAGTTACAAATATATTGTCACCAATAATTAATTAAATTAATATTTGTCATTAAAATGCATATATAACATATGCATTTATTCCATAAAACATGGAATAAATTTTTAAAGAACTCCGTTTATTTTTCTCTATGACTGAAAATAAATGATTACCAGAGTTGTTGCCAGTTTTACAGACATTTTTATTCAAAATCCACCCTCTATATTTTAAATGTAATGGTTACCTCATCGTTTCGAAGATTAATCGTCTATTATGTATATCAAATATCATTTCTCAACATTATTGGTGATTATTGAATTAAAAAAGCCGCAAAATGCAGTAACACTGATTACCAGTAGTTTACTGATGAAATTTTTATCAGTGAATAAGAAGTACAATACGGATAATCCATAAAGCTACAATTTTCTACTGTCAAACAAAATCTACATTTTATTGATTAATAATTAAAGAAATTTTAATAGTCTGAATAAGACGGAAGTTTGTTATATTTCTCTACTTATTTATTTCACAGAAATATAGAATATAGAATGCAAATAATAGAAATATAGAATCCAAAGAAATATAGAATAGTTATATATGTATAAAAACTTTAGTTAATTTTGTTCGTTTTCATTTGCCATATAATAAATAAAAATTCTGCAAAAAATTAGTAAAGTGTTTTCGAAAATTCGAAACGAAAAATGAATGATCGTAAATTCTAGGGAGATTTTTTTTTTTTTTTTTTTTTAGATATGTTATTTATAATTAAGTTTTTTTCAACCATATATTCACATCTTTAATTATTGAAATCTATCTCCATAGTTATCTCTGTACAGCTATTATATGCTCATGGTTGATCTTTCATTTAAGCGTTTTATACTAAACTATTGTTGTAAATTTTCTTTATAATTCTGGTAATATAGGTATTTTTTTTTCTTTATTTCTTTATATAAATTATTCAGTATGATCTTTATATATATATATATATATATATATGTAATTTATAATTAACCTATTTTTAACCATATATTCACATCTTTAAATATTGAAATCTATCTCCATAGTTGTCTCCTTACAGTTATTATATGCTCATGATTGATCTTCCATTTACGCGTTTTATACTAAACCATTGTTGTAAGTTTTCTTCATATTCTGGTAATATATGTTTTTTCCTTATTTCTTTATAGAAATTATTCAGTACTTTTTTTTTTTTTTTTTTGTGTGTGTGTGTGTGTGTGTGTGACTTACTTTGTATTTATTCAAATATCTCCTTTTACTCTTGGCAAGGTGTAAGGTACTACACTGCGTAGTTGGTTTCTAGTGGCTTGCACTTATGGCATCCGTTAGAAGACTGCTATTGACCTTACAGCATAGAGACCAACATCTGCAATGGTGCCAGGCTAGAGCGATACGGACGATGGAATGGCACAGGGTTGTGTTCTCAGATGAGTTACGCTTCTGTTTCTCCAATGGTAGTCGCCGCGTACGAATGCGGTGTCGACATCGAGACAGGTTCAATCCGGCAGCAATTTTGGAACGCCCCCAGCGTTCGACAATGCGGCATCAGGGTTTCGGGCGCAATTGCATACGATTCCAGGTCACCCCTAGTTTGGGTTCAGGGCACAATGACAGCCCACCGAGACGTGGATGATGTGCTGCGACCGGTTACACTCCCCAACCTTAATGGGGTGCCAAATGCCCCTTATCAGCACTTTAGCGCCCGACCGCACACTGCTCGCCTCATTCAACGTGCTCTAGAAGGTGTACTGATGCTTCCCTGGCAACCGTTTTCTCCTGATCTCTCACCAATTAAACACATTTGGGATGTGATTGAACGCCATTTGCAATCCCTGCCACTGCCGTGTACAGAACAAGAACTGTGTCAAATAGTTGGCAAGGAACAAATAGCCATTTTTTAGGACGTCATCCGCAATTTTATTTTGTACCTATACGTGTTGCTTCGTGTATCACAGTCCACGGTGGTCTTGCAACCTACTGAACCGACGCTGTTTCTCGCTCTCTATTACGAATATTATTTTGAAATAAAAATCATTTATTGTTCGTTGCTGTCTCTCTCTGTTTTCTGAGTTTCATCACTTTCTGATCATTCTTTCTTGGAGTTGCATTTTCAATGTCACGCAATGTATGAAAGTATTATTAAATATAAATATGAAAATATTCATTTTATTACACAATTGAAAGGAATTTTTATAGGAAGAGAAATGCTATTTTAAATAATAATAATAAAAAAAAGCATATATATATATATATATATATATATATATATATATATACATTTAAAGCAGGGCGCGAAATTTTCGCTGGCCAGCTCGCCGTTGGCGAGTGGAAATTTTGCTGTCGAGAGTAAAATTTCGGTCTAAATATAGATAGAATTCTTACAGTATACGGTGCTACAATATATATATATACATATATATATATATCGATTTAAAAGCGTAAAACCATGCTTATCTTAGGTAATGTGACCAGACATTCTGTTTTTAAGAGGACAGTCTTCTTTTTCAAAGCTCTGCCCTTTTAAACGAAAAAGATATTACGGGACTAAAAAGTCCTCTTTTAGTTCCCCATCATACTATAGGTATGGGGAACTTAGGTAATCGTGAAAATTTTCGACCTCGGTTTTTTGACTTTTCTACACGTTTTCAGGTGTGAGGAATCCGAAAATGACAAAATTTCTATGGTGTCTGTCTGTAGGGTGTCTGTTAGCTGTTAGTCTGTTAGTCTGTTAGTGTGTTAGTGGGTCAGTCCGTTAGTTTGTTAGTCTGTGTACACGATATCTCAAGAACAAATTGTCGCAGAGAGATCAGATCAGTTTTAAAATATTACTTTCGACACTGGCAAGAACCCTATTCATTTGCAACATTCGATTTTAAAACTTCGTAAGTTATTCGAAATTTACGATTTTCTTAACATGGGAGAATAGGACAAAAAATCACTTAAACGTGCATTAAATGAAAACTTTTTACTGTAAAAATGTCAGACCAGTTTTAAAATATCAGTTTTGATGCCGGAATGAACATCAGTAACTATAAATATGCTACTTTGAAAATTTCGCAAGTTACTGGAAATTTACGAATTTCTTAACATGGCAGTATAAGGGAAAATTTCACATAAACTTCAATTTTGAGAGATATTTTCATCGTAAAGATGTCGGACTACTTTTGAAACATTATTTAGGACACTGGCATGAATATTAATGACTATGAATTTTCCAATATAAAGATTTCGTAAGTTATTGGAAATTTACGAATTTCTTAACATGGCTGAATAGAGCAAAATTTCACATAAACGTCAATCTTGAGGGATATTTTCATCGTAAAGATGTCAAACCACTTTCGAAATAATATTTAGGATACTAGCATGAATATCATAGACTATGATTTTTCCAATTTAAAAAATTCGTAAGTTATTTGGAATTTACGATTTATTTAATATGTCAGAATAAAGCAAAATTGAGCATAAACTTCCATTTTGAGGATCCTAAATACGTTAGACAACTTCAAAATTACGTTTATGATATTTGTTTGAACATGATTGAATACAAATATTCTAATAGGAAAATTTCGTAAATTATTCGTAATTTACGATTTTATCAACATAGAGAAACTGTAAGTTTTTCATATAAATATGAATTTGAGGATTATTGCATTGGAAATAGTAGCATGAAAACTAAACAACGGAATTGACCCCGATAAAATAAATTAATAGATTAGAATAAGATAAATATATCGAAGTGAACGGTGGATAGCCTATTAGGCGGGGATTTCATTCTGTCACTGTATGAAGCTTTGGTCAAATTGATTTCTTTTAACATTATTGCCGAAACGTCAGTGGAGGCCGTCTGTTGAGACTCAAAACGGTTTTGGGCTGTGTCTGTCTGTCGCGCGATAGCGGCCGCCAAAAAAGCGCTATTTACTTGAAATTTGGTACACATGTTCACGAGCCCCACGAAATCAGCTGTATAGTTTTTGGTATGTATTTCATTTGTAGTTCGTATACAGGGACACTCCAAAGTTTTTCTTATCATTACGGCCTATGGGAGAAATTTATATGTATCACGATAGCGGCAACAAAAATCACGCTATTGACTTGCAATTTGGTACACGTGTTCATGTGCCCCGCGAAATCTGCTGTATAGTTTTGGGTGTGTATTCCATTTGTAATTTGTGTACAGGGACACGCCAAAGTTTTTCTTATCATTATGGCCTAAGGGAGGAATTTGTATGTACCGCGATAGCGGCCACAAAAATCACGCTATTGACTTGCAATTTGGTACACGTGTACATGAGCCCAACGGAATCAGCTGTATAGTTTTAGGTGTGTATTCCATTTGTAGTTCGTGTACAGGGACACGCCAAAGATTTTTTATGATTACGGCCTATGGGAAGAATCTGTAAGTACCGCGATAGCCACCGCAAAAATCAAGCTATTGACTTCCAATTTTTGCCGAAATGTGAATGGAGGCCCTCTGTTGGGACTCAAAAGGATTTTGGATTCCGTCTGTCAGTCTGTCTGTCATGCGATAGCGGCCGCAAAAAACATGCTATTGACTTGAAATTTTGTACACATGTTCATGATGCCCACGAAATTAGCTGTATAGTTTTTGGTGTGCATTCCGTTTGTAAGTTCGTGTACAGGGACACGCCAAAGATTTTTTTTTCCATTAAGGCCTATGGGAAGAATTTGTATGTACCGCGATGTTGGTCCCCAAAATAACGCTATTGACTTGCAATTTGGTACACATATTAATGAGCCCATTGAGCAAGCATTTGACGAAACTGATATAGATCTGAGACTGACCGCCTTGGCGAAAATAATGCTTCTTTTATACTTTTCTATCGAAAACAGACTGTTCTGGAAAATTCTCGTATCACATCAGCCAATGAGATTAGAGCTTCCATATTTGGTATATCCCTAATAAGGATTTTCTCGCCAAGATCGCCAAAAAAAATCGCCAAGGAGGGAAATAGTCGCCAAATTTATTTCTTCCCTTATAGGAGCTTTTTAATGCGTTTTTAAAGGAAAATTTGGCTATTTTAACGCTAAAACGACTATAAAGGCACAAAATTAGCATTTTATCAACTTACTAAACCTCTTTGAAAGAATTTATACAAAAATAAATGCAATTATTTACAATTTCGTAACACTTTATATCATATACAAATAGGTATACAAAGAGAGATACAACGGGGGGTTGAGGGGGCTGCCGCCCCCCTCAGGAATGTATTTGATTTTGGTAATAAGTCGATCGAATCAATATATACTATTATATAATAAGGAATAAATAAAAATGACCTATTGAATAATGTCTGATGCAAATAGGACGTTGAGGCTCCTGATCTGCAGATCCACTAGTAATATGTCTCGCACTAGAAATTTCTGAGAACATAAATATGATGGGGAACTGAGCAGAGTCCACCTATGCCAACTAGTTTTATATTTTCGTCCTCTGTCCTCTTTTTCAAATGAAAAGGATTTAGTTCTTAATTTTAAAAAATTTGCAAAACTGTGAAGCTCAATCGGCTGTTGGCTGTTTCGAACGGTGAGCAATAACTTTTTTCTGCGTTAGGTTCGCAAAAAAACAACTTCCTAATAAACTTGCCAAAGCATATTATGGTTTATGTCTATTCAGATTCTTCGAATCACGAAGAAATAAAAGTGTGTGTACTCTATATGTGTACAGTTCTTTGATCCAGAACACGGAATCACTATTGAAATTGTCATGAAATCATTAAGAAGGTGGTGCTGCGGTTGATGCGTGGTGGTTTGACGTGTGTTCTCACTTTTGCATGAATAATATTCCTCAGTCCTCGAAGCTGGCCTACGTGAGGCGCTGGGTTCGATACACGGTCACGCTCGTTGGCTTAGCCGCTATGAGTTTTCCGTGGTTTTCTCTGAAACTGGCGTCAATATAGGCTAAGACTTCTCAGAAACTCTCTACTACTCAGGCCTTAATGATGACATACTACCACCACCTCACAAAAATGTGCAAAAGTTAGTTGAATTCATTTTATGTCCTCCTGGCAAAAACGCTCCCACAAAGCGACTGTTTTCTTCAATGAACAAAATGTAGATATGTGAAAAAAAAATCGCCTTTATATACCTACTTTAAAAACTTATTAACGACTAAGACTAATTTAGGTTATACTTGTGAGAATTTTTATAAAATTTTGATACAAAATGATTGTTCGTTAAAACAAATCGTTTCATCTGCCGAATATTAATTTTATTTTTTCATTTGCCAATATTATTTTTTCTTTTATGATTATGATTTTAATAAAAAAAAATCTTCCAACTTTTTTTTTATGTAACTGCATGAAAGTATCACAAGAAAAGTTTTTGCCTATAGTAAAAATTAATAATTTAAAATAATCTATATTGTCCAGTGACACCTATAAAATTAAGGATTTTCCCTCTCGTATCCGTATATTATTAATTTAAATTAAGGTGTACTGATCTAAATTCATCATTTGATATAAAAATGTTTGCACCACTTGGGTAAAGTAACTTTTGAATCGGTTTTTACATTCATTTTCATTCAATTTTTTCAATTTTGTGTCCTCTAAAATGACCTCTTTTTAACCGACTTCAAAAAAAGAAGGAAGGTTCTCAATTCAAACCGTATGTTTTTTTTATGTTTGTTAGCTCATAACTTCTGAACGGATGCTCCGATTTTGATACATTTTGTTTTGTTGGTCTGCAATAGGTCCCATTGTAATATCTTTACGATCTAAAGAAAATACAGGGTACCCAAAAAAATTAGTCCCAACTCTATTAACTGCTAAACGGCTGCAGCTATAGTGATAAAAATGGTATGTAAGTATAGCAAAGTGGCCATGATGTACAAGGTTAAACCGCCTGCAGCGCCACCTGGTGGAAAATAGCGGAGTTAGTGTTCCTATCTCGAAAACGGTTCTACAGAAAAAGTGAATTACAAAGCTAAAGGGTATCACCGATTTAGTACAAAAAGATAGTTTAGACATTCATACTAACGTTAATATCTTGGAAACGGTTCATGACAGGGGAACAAAGTGAATTATAAAATTGCAGAGAATCATCGATTTAGTACGAAAATATAGTTTTGTTATTGATGCTAAAAATACAAGGCTAAAAACGTGCATTTTTTTGTTCGCAATTTCTTACACTATACATACTTGAGCTACATTGCTCACGTTGTAGCGTAGCTGGTGAGACATACGCTATATAGTTCAAAATACGGTTACTTGATACTTTTTGTTTTGTTGTAGAGATCTTGGTCTGAAGTAGGTCCCATTATAACTACTTTACAATCTAAAGAAAATAAAGCGCCATCTGGTGAAAAACAGCGGAATTAGAGCTCCTATCTCAAAAACGGCTCAAGATAGGAGAAAAGTTAATTACGAAGTTGTAGAGCATCTTCGATTTACTACGAAAAGACAGTTTTCAGACATTATTGCTAAAAATAGAACGCTTAAAACGTGCAGTTGTTTGTTCGCAATTTCCTACATTGTGCACACTTGAACTACGTTGCACACTTTGCAGCGTAGCGGATGACACGTATACTCTGTGGTTCAAAGTACTGTTACTGTAAGCGGTCACATCGATTAGCGCAAAGTCGTTTTCAACCAACTTCAGAAAGGAGGGCGTTCTTAATTCAAGCTATGTGTTGTTGTTGGTGTTTGTAAACTTATAATTTCGTAAGAGATGCTCTAATTAACCGACTTCAAAAAGGAAGAGGTTCTCAATTCAAAGCGTGTGTTTTTTGTTTTTGTTTCTTAGCTCATAACTTCTGAACAGATGATCTGCTTTTGATATTTTTTGTTTCAGTGTCTTGGTCTGAAATAAATCCCATTGTATAATCTTTACGATCAAAAGAAAATACAGGGTGCCCAAAAATGTCAGTCCCGACTCTTTTAACTGCTGAACAGCTGCAGCTATAGTTATAAAAGTGGTATCTAGGTATTGTAAAGTGGACATGTGCTACGCGATTCAACCGCCTAAAGCGCCGCCTGGTGGAAAAGAGTGGAGTTAGCGATCCTATCTCGGAAACGTTACAAGACAGGGGAAAAAGTGAATTATAAAATTGCAGAGCATCACCGATGTAGTACGCAAAGATAGTTTAGAAATTAATGCTAAAACCAGAACGCTTAAAACGTACATTTGTTTGTTCACAATTTCCTATTTTGTGCACACTTGAACGACATTGCATATGTTGTAGAGTAGCGGGTGACATTTATGCTATGTAAAATTCAAAGTATGGTTATTGTAAGCGGTCACATCGATTGACGCATAGACGTTTTAAACCGACTTCATAAAGGGAAGAGGTTCTCAATGCAAACCATGTTTCTCGTTGTTGTTGTTGAAATTTGTTAGCTTATAACTTCGTAAGAGATGATTCAATTTTAATACTTTTTTTTGCTGTCATAATGATCTTGGCCTGAAATAGGTTTCATTATTATTTCATTAGGATATAAACAAATTACAGGATATTCACAAAAATTTGTTCTCACTCTAACTGCTGAACGCATGCAGCTACAATGGTAAAAGCAGTATGTAAGTATCGATGTTGAAACTTCTGTCCGTCAGCTGCAATGGATATTTTGCTCTTTATTTGAACTTTACGCTGCGTAATTTCCAGCGCAGCGGGTGACACGTATTCACTGTAAAGTACAATATATATGCCTAACAGAATTTTCGGTTGCGAATACAGCGTATCCGTCCTTTACATTTCTAAAGACTTTTTAATTTAACGTATGTTCTTTCAATTGATAGTTTTTTGCTCATATCCGATAAAGGCAAGAAAAGTAACATAACTTAAAAATGCAGCATTTGAGAAAAATCAACTTAAAAATAACTTGACTATAATAAAACTGGCACAACTGTCTCTCGAGTGGATAACTTTCTAGATGGAGATGTAACTTTTTTTTTCACATTGGGTGCATTTCATGTATTTTTCAGTGACATAAACCATTTTTTGAGTAATGTCACTTTTCTTGGAACTTATGATTTGTGAAACTTCCGTCGAACGTCTTCTGATGCTCTGCTATATAAATAAGTTTTCACTGAAAAGAGAAAAATAAAATCTTTTTGTAAAAAAATAGAACCGACTCCAAAAAGGAACTACTATTCAAACAACTAAAAATGAAAGAAAGTTGGCAGAAAATGGAACTGTAAATTGCGCCTAAAAGTATAAAATAATTTCCTTCGCCAAACAACCTATAACACTACAATTAATCATAACTTTTGAAGTCGGCGCAAAATTAAATAAAACTTGATACCTTTGTTCAATACAAAAATCAAATCCTATTCAAAATACACATCTCACATTGTTACTTGCAAAACGCAACCGAGAACTAATTTGATTCAAGAAAACAAATAAGATTTCGTAAGCAGCAAAAGTTGGCGAAGATGCTGGTATCTGACGTCCTTGGTAAAAGAAAAATCGCAAAATTATCTGGCAAACATATTTAATTTCTTTGGGATATCATGATTATTTTCATAAGGTATATCAAGAGATAAATCAAGAATATGAAACAACACATCGTAGAATAGATATTATGAAAATATACATCTTGCGTGTATATTTTTGCCTTACGTTTTGTTCCCCAAATCCAAAAGCCATCAAGGATGATAGTTATCAAAGTTATACCAAATTTGCAAAGGAAACTCTAACTTCGTAGAAACATAAATACCGCATTGTGAAGAATGTTCACTGTTCTATGTAGATGCTACTAATGGACCAATTGTATACAGTGATAAAAAAATAAAGGAAACATGAAAATGGATCATTCGAAACAACAGCATTTGTTGCTACCGATCTAAAGACAAATCTTTAAAAACTAATTAAATTTTATTTAATTTTGCGCCGACTTCAAAAGTTATGATTAATTGTTGTGTTATAGGTTGTTTGGCGAAGGAAATTATTTTATACTTTTAGGCGCAATTTACAGTTCCATTTTCTGCCAACTTTCTTTCATTTTTAGTTGTTTGAATAGTAGTTCCTTTTTGGAGTCGGTTCTATTTTTTTACAAAAAGATTTTATTCAAAATTGAATGTCTTCTATTTTCTTATAAAATAAAAGACACTGCGTAATTTCTCTTATTTTTCCAATAAAAAATTCTGGTCACCTTATACGTACAAAATAGAGTAAGTGAGTCATATTTTGTGGCAAGAAACTTTTTTTTTTTAGTGAGTGTAATCTAAATTGAAATTTCGGGCCCTGTTTAAAGCATTAATTTGAAGAAATATGCGTAGAAAGTTACGAGAATAACAAAACAAAACAATGAGAAATAAATGAAAGTTTCTCCAGATTTGTTTTTAGTTTATAAATTATCCTCTAAATAAACTTATAAGTGCAGATATTTTTGCAATAAAAAGGAACTTCATTAACGAATATCTATTTTACATAAAACAATTTCAAGAACTATTCATTAAAAAAAAAAAAAAAAACTTTAACCTTGAAATTAACATGGCTGTGAGATAAATAAAATTCTTTCAATAGGGGAAGCCGGGGTAATAAGAGACAGGGTGTTAGGTATTGATATACTTTTGCCTCACTAGAGGGCGCCAGAGGTCCCGTTGAGGAGATGAGATTCGAATAACATTTTTGTTGTCTCGCGGGACATAGTTTCAGTTTTAGTTTCGTTCTAGAATGGAGAGCAACATGTAATGCAATTTTGCTCTCGGGGCCTTTTTTGGCCTAATGTTATTAATCATGGAGCCACTGTTTAAGAAATAGAAAAGGTGGCTCATAGATTAATTTAGTTTTAGTTTTTAGTTTGAGTTCTGTTCTAGAATGGAGAGCAATGTCATGAAATAGTAGTTTGCTCTCGGGGCCTTTTTGGCCTGATTTTATTATTCATGGAGCTACCGTTGAAGAAATAGAAAAAGTAGCCCACAGATTAGTTAGTTTTAGTTTGTCTTTAGTGAAGAGAGCAACACAATGAAATAGAATGCCCTCAGGCCATCTTTGGCCTAATTTATTTTTATGGAACCACCATTGTCATAGCGAAATAGAAAACTGGTGGCTTAGTTATTAAAATATTACGAATAGAAAATTGTTTTCGTGAAATTTCGAATATGTAAATACCTTTTGTAAATAGTGTTTCTTCATGTAAATACTTTATTTAATAAACTGTATATATTTTTCTCATCTTAAAGAAGAAGCTATTATTTCTAGAAAAACAAGTGTCCGTTATTAGTCTTCATTTTTTTACGTCGAAGAATTCTACAGGTAAGAAGAATATTATTATATCAGTTTGAAGATTATTACATTTGAAATATAAGATGATTTGAAATTATTAAATAAGACATTTGATTAAATGAAATAACCTGCAATCTTTATATTACAAAGAATCGAGAAGATTCGCTTGAAGCCATTCAGAAGAATGGCGTTTTATAACATAATTTTATGGCGTCCACCACATCAGGATGTATTGTTTATATTAAATACAGGAAATATCGTTTATATTAATATTGTTTATATTAACTGAAAAGAAAAGAATTATTTTCATTTGAAACAATAAATGGTTTAAAATTTATTTTATTATTATGTGAAATGTTTTTCAAAAGATATCTAAGATTGAAATTATTTAGAATATAGATTATTCCTTTTTCAAAGTAAATAAAATTAAAAATGTCTGATTGATTGAAATAAAACAAGATTTTTTATTCGTTCTATTATTTGTACATTTAAAACGTAAATTTATCAAGGCCAAAATAAGATAGTTGTTTTTTATGATTGAAATAAATAATATAAAGAAAGCAATTGAGTATTGAGTTGACCTTGAAAAAGAAGCATCATTTGATGAAAGAAGGAATAAAAAAGCATTTTTTCATGGTTAAATATTAGATGATGTCAAAATCTGATTGCAGTGAATTTTTATTGTTTTATTTTTTGTTTCGCAATGATAATGAAATAAAGTATTATTTTAGAATTTATGAATGAAAACAGAATTTGCAAGTGATAGAAGCTTCGATTCTAATTTATTTTTTAATTACATTTGGTGATTGTTATATTCAAAAAATTTTTAAAGTTAATATATAAATAAAAATTATTATTCAGTTGGAAATAAATATTGTATAAGAGTAAAATAAAAAATAATAAATGGTTATTTTCTTTTGTTTACATTTTACGAAAAGAAAATGGCTCTCCAAATAGAATTTTTTACAAGTTGTTCTTAGAATAAAATCTTCTTGGTAAATAGAAGAGTGAAGGTTTTTACATTTAAATTAAAAGGCATAAATAACGAGTAATTGGTTAATTAACATAAAACTGTTCTGTTTTTGTTTAAAAATCAGAAATGGAAAAAATAAAAAGACGAAGAACTCCACTACGATCTTCCTTTACTAAAACTTTAAATATTTTAAAAACTGAACTAGAGAAAGAAGATCTTGAGAAGGGTATACTTTTAGATAATTTAAATAAATTAGAGGGTTTAATGACAGAATTAAAAGCATTTGATAATGAGATATTGGACATTATGTCGGAAGATAGTAAATGCGATGAAGCTTTGATTATAAAAGAAGCCGAAGAAAGCGAAGCATACTGTGATGAATTTATCACAGTTAAAAGACTAATTAATGAAAAGTTAAATTCAAATGTAAATTTTAATTACACAAGCCAAAATAAAATAGAAAGCGAAACAAACTTGAAAACAAAGCGATATAAATTACCAAAATTAGCTATCAAGAAATTTGATTCAAAATTGATAAATTATTTGCCCTTTTGGGCCCAATTTAAGAAAATTCACGAGGATGAAGAATTAGACAACGCTGACAAATTTCAGTACCTTTTACAGTGCGTAGAACCAGGAACTCGAGCCAGAGAATTACTCGAAAGTTACCCCGTAACATCAGAAAATTATTTAAAGGCAGTAAAGGCTTTTGAAGAACGCTATGGGGATAAAGATATCTTAATCGAAGTATATGTTCGGGAATTTTTGAAATTAATTACAGCTAATGTACAGACTAGGGGAAATAGCAAAAATTTGTGTAATTTAGTGACCAAGATAGAAGCACACTTGAGATCACTGGAAAGCATGGGTGTAAACATTGATCAGAACTCTGCGTGGCTGTACCCAATGATAGAATCCTGTTTACCCGAAGATATTATTAGAACGTTTCAAAGACTTAATGTTGGGGCCAGGGAAGATTCTACTGAGTTAGATGATAAGGAAACCACACAGAAATCGAACTTGTCACTATTGCTGAATTTTTTGAAAAGGGAAGTGGCAGGTGAAGAAAGGTTACAATTAGCCAGGTCGGGTTTTGAAATTAATTCACCCAAGGAAAATGTTAAAAATAAATTCCACAAGAGAGATAACAGGGTCCCCACTGCTACAGGCTTATTCGCTGCAAAAGAATTAAGCTGTATATTTTGCGGAAAAACGCATGAGAGTAAAGACTGCATAACGGCCAGATCGCTCTCCCTTGACGAAAAGAAAAATAAAGTAAAAGAAAAAAATTGCTGTTTGAAATGTTTACGTTTTGGACACCGGGCAAAAACGTGCAAGGTTTTTATTAAGTGTCACGTTTGTTCAAAACCCCATACAGAGTTATTTAGTCCAGAGATAAGGAAAGGGGGTGAAAATAGTAGAAGCAAACCTCCCGAAGTAATACAGAACACTGTCGCCAAACAATGCTCCCAGGAAATAGCCCTTATGACGTTAGAAATAAATATAAAAGGGGAAAAAGGCCAAAAAAGGGTGCGTTGTCTTATGGACTGTGGTTCCCAGAAAAGTTACATATTAAAGAAAACTGCCAAAGAGCTCAAGCTCAAACCCATTGGAACAGAAGTAATTGCCCATACAGTTTTTGGGGGTGCACAGATAGAAGCTAAACAGCATAATATATTTAGAGTTACTGTAGGTGCATCGAATAATCGGGTCAGTTCCATACATGAGCTTGACCTTCTAGAACAAGAAAAAATTTGTGGTGAAATTCCTCGAATTCCAAAGGGAAATCTGTGCAGAGAGCTCAAGAAAAATAAGCTGTGGTTGTCCGATATCGGCCCTGGTAGTACAGAAATAGAAATCCTGATCGGGAGTGACGTCTACGGTCAACTGTTAACGGGTCGAGTCAAGCAATTAGAAAATGGACTCACAGCGATAGAAACCAAACTTGGGTGGACAGTTTGTGGGAAAACAGGGCTTCCATCTCAGGGTTGCTTGAATAGCGGTACAGCAGTATTAATGACAAATCTGTACATAAAAGATTGGAATGGTCCAGACTTGAGGCGACTCGAAACGATAGGAATCAACGACCCTGCACAAATCTTGTCCAAAAGAGAAGAAGAAAAGCAAGTCCACGATATGTTTCTTAGACAGCTCACCAGAAACGTCACATCTGTAAACAACACGTCCGAATTGGAAGAATTTAAATCTAAGGCAACAGAAATCATGGCTGAAGCTAAAATGGACCTAAGATTGTGGAAATTCGGTCCTGTAAAAGAAATAGAAAAGTTGTCTTTAGAAAATGAAAAGGAAGACTTCTCAACTCCAATTCCAGTTTTAGGAATTAAATGGGACAGTACAGATGATAGCTTGATGGTCTGCAATAAATTTGACTTAGAAATAGTGAATCCATCAAAACGTCAAATTCTATCCATAACTCAAGGAATTTTCGATCCCATCGGTTTTCTAGCTCCAGCATTGTTACCAGCCAAGATAATAATTCAAGAATCTTGGTCCAGCAAATCAGCATGGGATACTCCGCTTCCAGAGAAAATTCAAAGAGACTTTCAGAAATGGTACAGCGAATTAAAACAGCTAACAGAATTGAAGATCCCGAGAAGAATAGGTTATGGAAATAAAGAAGATTGGACCCTACATAATTTCTGCGATGCAAGTCAAAGTGCCTATGCAACAGTAATTTTTCTACGGTGCGAAGAAGAAAAAAGAGTTTCAATTCAATTTTTGGGAGCAAAATCACGGTTGGCTCCAAAAAAGGCTCTAACGATTCCTCGTCTTGAGCTGCTTGCCTGTGTTTTGGGATCCAGACTATCAAAGTATGTCATAGAAGCTTTGGACATCCCTACAGTACCAACTTACTTTTGGACTGATTCTTCGACAGTTTTGGCCTGGATTAAAAGAAATGACCAATGGGGTACCTTTGTGGGCAACAGAATCAGAGAAATATGCCAACTTACGAAACCTAACCAGTGGTACTTAGTTCCAG
Organism: Salticus scenicus; assembly: GCA_963930645.1. Taxonomy (NCBI): domain Eukaryota; kingdom Metazoa; phylum Arthropoda; class Arachnida; order Araneae; family Salticidae; genus Salticus; species Salticus scenicus. The sequence continues at coordinate 195,649,366 of OZ005654.1, read as the reverse complement.
GAAGTCAAAATCCGGCAGACCTGCCTTCCCGTGGTTGTAGTCCTAAATACCTTCTTGAATCGGGATGGTGGGAGGGACCTAAATGGCTAGCAGATGAAAAAAGTAACTGGCCCCAACCGAAGATTGTCCCTAATGAAGTCTTAGTTATGTCGGAAAGAAAGAAAACTGCAGTGTCATTATTTTCGAGTCAAAATGTAGATCCATTTATGAATTATGAAAGAACTTCGAAATTTAGTAAACTTGTAAATATTATTTGTTGGATAAGAAGATTTGCAACAAAATGTAGAAATAGAAATCATATTTTCCCAGCTGAACTTTCGGCAGAAGAAAAGGAAGAGGCGGAAAAATTTCTCTGGTCACGTATACAGTTAGAAAGTTTTGGTGATGTGCGAGAAACAATAAAAGGACTTGTTGTTATGAAAGATCAAGACAATATTCTAAGAGTCAAAACAAAGTTGTTAGATCGAGAAGACACTTTTTCTTTCAAGTATCCTATATTGTTGCCATCAAAACATCATGTTGTAAGGTGCCTAATTAGAGACTGCCACTTGAAGAATTGCCATGCTGGACTTCAGACAGTTGGTTCGATCTTACGTGAACATTACTGGATTGTTTCTGCAAAGCGTAACATCCGAAGTGAATTGATAAAATGCACAAAGTGTACAATTTTTTCTTCCAAACCATTTGTTACTCCTCCGATCCATTTACCTTTTGACAGAGTCAGAGACTCAAAAGTTTTTGAAGTTGTTGGAATCGACTTATGTGGCCCTCTTTACCTGAAAAATAAATCTTTCAACAGAGAAAACGAAAATGAAACGACAACAATGAAAAACGAATCTTTCAACAGAGGGATTCATACAAGCGCTAAGAAGATTTGTTGCCCGAAGAGGAAGAATTTCAACAATCTACAGTGACAATGGAACTAACTTTCGCGGTGCCAACAATCTCTTTAGATCTCTTGACTGGAATCAAATTCAAAAGACGGATGACATAGCTCCAATAAAATGGAAGTTCATCCCCCCAACCGCTGCTTGGTGGGGCGGATGGTGGGGAGGATGGTGGGAGCGTCTCATTAGAAGTGTAAAAAACCTCCTACTGAGAACTCTTGGAAAATCTTCCCTCAATTTTGAAGATCTCTCTACTATCTTGTGTGAAGTTGAAGCCATAATGAACAGTCGACTTTTAACATACCTATCAGAAGAACCAGACAAGTTCATTCCTTTGACACCTTCTTGTTTTATGCAAGACATTCAAGAAATTGGTGTACCAGATCTGGATGCCATTGATGCTAAAAAACTGAGAGCACGATACAAGCACTGCCAAAGTGTTCGAAGGCAACTACAAAGTAGATTTCGAAAAGAGTATCTAGCGCAGTTGGTACAACGAAGTAGACAGATATGTAAGCCTGTTAAACAAGGCGACATTGTGCTAGTAGAAATCAACAGTGTGAAAAGACTACATTGGCCAATAGGAAGAGTAGTGAAAATTTTTCCCAGCCGAGATGGCCGTGCCAGGGTTGTGGAAGTGAAAATGCATTCTGGGACATTGATTAGACCACTTCAAAAACTCTATCCCTTAGAGATATCAGATGCTGAGGATCCAGTGATACAAGCAGCAAAAGAGACGATAAATTGAAAGTGGTCAAAAACTATAAAAAAAACTTTTCGAAAGACAATCACAATTGTTTTAAAATTGCATTGAACTTTAAAATATTTTATTTTTATTTTTCATTATTTTCATTAGTTTGTAACTTAAATTTTTACTATTTGTAGTTTATAGCTTTAATTTTTCTTAGTATGTAGTTTTATAAGTATAAATTTTCTTAATTAATTAACTGTTTAATTTTTTAGCTCTCACCTAAAAAATTAAAGGTGGGAGGATGTTAGGTATTGATATACTTTTGCCTCACTAGAGGGCGCCGGAGGTCCCGTTGAGATGAGATTCGAATAACATTTTTGTTGTCTCGCGGGACATAGTTTCAGTTTTAGTTTCGTTCTAGAATGAAGAGCAACATGTAATGCAATAGTAGTTTGCTCTCGGGGCCTTTTTTGGCCTAATGTTATTAATCATGGAGTCACTGTTTAAGAAATAGAAAAGGTGGCTCATAGATTAATTTAGTTTTAGTTTTTAGTTTGAGTTCTGTTCTAGAATGGAGAGTAATGTCATGAAATAGTAGTTTGCTCTCGGGGCCTTTTTGGCCTGATTTTATTATTCATGGAGCTACCGTTGAAGAAATAGAAAAAGTAGCCCACAGATTAGTTAGTTTTAGTTTGTCTTTAGTGAAGAGAGCAACACAATGAAATAGAATGCTCTCAGGCCATCTTTGGCCTAATTTATTTTTATGGAACCACCATTGTCATAACGAAATAGAAAACTGGTGGCTTAGTTATTAAAATATTACGAATAGAAAATTGTTTTCGTGAAATTTCAAATATGTAAATACCTTTTGTAAATAGTGTTTCTTCATGTAAATACTTTATTTAATAAACTGTATATATTTTTCTCATCTTAAAGAAGAAGCTATTATTTCTAGAAAAACAAGTGTCCGTTATTAGTCTTCATTTTTTTACGTCGAAGAATTCTACAGGTAAGAAGAATATTATTATATCAGTTTGAAGATTATTACATTTGAAATATAAAATGATTTGAAATTATTAAATAAGACATTTGATTAAATGAAATAACCTGCAATCTTTATATTACAAAGAATCGAGAAGATTCGCTTGAAGCCATTCAGAAGAATGGCGTTTTATAACACAGGGGTTATAAGAGACGCATTAAAAAAACCCACCAAAAAATATACTTAGACAACTTTAAAAATGTGTAATATTAAGTATCATGTGTATTCTTTACTGCAATACACTTATTGAGAAGTTTATAACACATTTTGAATACTTTTTATACGACGAAAAAAACCCTTCACTTTGAACTTACCCTGAAAGTTCGTGACTTTTTCTAATTTTTTTTTTTTTTTTTTTTTTTTTTTTTTTTGTAGATAAGATGTTTGGGATTTATTAATGTGTAACCTTTTGACCAAGACTATGACTTTGATGTACAATTTTTTAAAACCTTGAAAGCATTCTTCATTTACATGTTTTAGGCATGTTTCTTATTACCCCATTTTTACTTTTTGTGGGGGTAATAAGAGACATGAGTCTCTTATTACCCCCATTGTTAATTACTGTGCCCCCCCCCCACCCCCATTGTAGTTTCTGTTAATTGTGCCTGACTAGTTTACAAAGAGTTTACCAAGTGTTGGGCCCAATCTAAGTTTACCAAGAGAACATTTTTTTTTCACTTTAAATCAAAAAGCAGTTTTACTGATTTGGCTAGACCATATTTAGTTGTTATGATTATGTAAATTTATGTTTAGAATGTGTATAAGTTAGTGTTTAATCATTAATACTTCATTACATAATAAATAAGTTAATTTATAATTACTAGAAAAATCTTTTATAACATTTTGTTCGCTTGTATACACTTCAAAGATACGTCATTTTTGCCTACACTTTAAAAAATGGGTAAAATATGTTCTGCATATTTTAAAAATTATATTGATGTTTTTGGTTAATCCCTAAGTTATGTTGATTATGTAGAACTATCATTAAGTACAATATTATATTATTTAGGATCTAATATGAAAATAAATGAATTTCACAAACACATTTATGACAGTTAATTTTCGAGAAAGCATATTTTTTGGATGGATGTAAATAATAAAAATTTTAAACTATTGGCTGATTCAGAATTGTTTCCAGATGTCTTTTATTATCCCACATGATTTTGCATTGTTATATATGGACAGTTATAAGCCTGGACTCTTATTACCCCACGTGGGGTTATTAGAGACAAGGATTTAATAAAAATTAAAAAAAAAAAAAATAACAAAAAATTTAAGCTCAAAAATCACCTAAAAAATGAAGAGGAGTCCATTTAATGAAATTAATACGAGACATTTATTTCAAGTTATTTAGATTAATAGTATAGATTTTATTAATATTTTTTGTCTCTTATTACCCCGGCTTCCCCTAACATATCATTATTGCTAGTGCATATTAAAGCAACATTAATACTTGAAACAAAATATTGTAAATATATTTTCATTACTTTCATGTTTTATTTTAAAACTGGTGTCACCTGAATACTACTTACAGTCTCAAAAGTAACAAAATGATTCTTCGATATCTTATTAGTTTAATGAAAGTGAAATAAAAAATATGTTAAGCATAAAATTCCCAATTTAGTCAATTTAAATCGGTTGTTTTTTTAAATAATTTGCTTATTTCTATTGTTTTAATCGATTTTAAGTTACTGTGTTTTAAGTGATAATTTTAAATAATTAAATTTTATATTCAATATTCAATTTTAAAATTGATAATGAAATATTTTAAATTTTTTACGCCCTAGCAGGCTACGCCCACTTCGCTGGTCACTAAATTTAAATGCATTTTTAAAAAAGGATTGAATCGCTATTTATTTTTTATATCACATTTTGGGCTTTGTAACATAATTAAAAACACTTTTTAAGGTCAAAAAGTCAAATTAATTTATTACAAATTAAATTAAATAAATATTTCTTCCGTTTTGCACTCGTTTTGCAACAATGCTCTATGGTCTTATGTGAATGGTTCTCAAAAATGAATCAACAATTGTTTAGAAATTTAATGGATTATGTATGAGAAAAATAAGTATGCTCTAATTTAAAATTTGCAGTTCTTAGAACTTCAAACTGATAATTTTTAAAAAGTTATTCATTATTTTTTTAATATTAGACAGTTTTTTGTTTAATATTAGACTCGTACTTTAAGATAAAAGAAATCGACTGATATCGCGTTGTGAAACTTTACATCTTAATAACTTGATGTAGTGTCCCCACAAAAAAATGAACAGTTTTTAGAGCTTTTTTTTAAAAGTATAACATCTATGTAGTATCTTTAAAAAAAAAATTGTCAATTTTTACTAAAAAAAAAAAAAAAAAAAAAAAAAAAAAAAAAAAGCCGGCTTTCATCACCAAAGTAGTTAAATCTAGACCAATCAAAAATTAATTCTGTTTTATTAGTTTTATATTTCCTAGTTTGGAAAATTCCCAATTTTTATAATACAACGCTTTTTTTCCCCTCTAAAAAAGCACTCATTATAGGAATAAAAACATTATTATTATTATTATGATATAGAATACCTTTATGTAATTTATTTTTTGTTTCTTTGTTCTTGTAAAAAAGATCAAACTGATTTTATGAATTGTATTTTGTGGTTTTATGATATATATATTAGGACACTGAATATAAGTTCTCGCTAATTTACTAAAATATTGCTTTACCAAGATTAAGTGCATGTAATTTCAGACGGTAACGCATCTACAAGGAAGAACTGTCGGTAAGCTTGAAGTTTAGAGTATATTGGCTCGCTACAATGTAAACAACGTTTTTGTTCTTAGTTTTAAAAGTGTCGAGATTTGTGCGAAGTAAACAGTATTTGCGGGGGAATTTCATTGCACTATTTTACTTAAAAGAAATCTGCAGCTGAAGAACACAGACATCTTGTTCAGACTTACAATGAGCCGCCTGCTCTATCGGTAAAACGACATGCTGAGACTGATTTCGATGCTACAATAATAATATGTTGATCTTTGAAAACGCTCACCGAAAGAAAAAAAAAAAAAAATATAAGGCTGAAAATTGGAGGAATTAATGAAGACCCATGTCAGACGCTAGCTGAGCTTGCAAAACCATTACGAGTAGATGACACAACAGTTTCGAAACATTTGAAAGATTAGGAATGTTCCAGAAGCAAGGACATTGGGTGTCGTACAAATAATAGCTAGAATATATATATATATATATATGTTCATAAATATTCATTTACTTTTGAGTTGTTAAAGTTTTTTTTTTTTTTTTTTTTTTTTTACACAGATAAAGTTTTAAATATGATGCTGCAAACTTAACCAGCGGGTATAATCCATTTCATCGATCTCTCTATTTAAAGAGATTTTCAAAATTGCATATCACATGCTAATGTAAAATTTTAAAAACAAAAATAAATCATAGAAATTGGTCAAGTTTTCAGTTTAAGAAACCGCTGCATTTGTCAGCGCGTACCATTCTCGGTCTTTGTGACTTGCTTTATCCGATGAATCTGCTCATGCAAAAATAGAAAAAAAAAAAAAAGAAGTATAATTCTCACATGAATCTTCTTTGGATTCCTTGTACCTGTCGTATAAAAAAATTGTTGGTGCATATTTGGGAGGTATAAAAACCCTAGAAGATAATTAAAAATGCAATAGAAGTAATCAAGATTCGTATCTAGAATGTAGGCCAGAGCCTGATAAAGGGGGAAGCACACATTATTTATACTTACAACGTTATTTTTTAAGAAATACTTTCCTCCTATAATAAACAGAAAATTCTCATTAAAAATTATTTTAAAAGATATCTGGTGTCTAATAACGGTGAGTAAATTGGATTGTTTTACACCGTTCATTTTTTATAAAAAATATTTCCTCGTCAAAGCGTGGAATTTCTATGACATGAAGTAAAAAATAATTGTAAAAATATTCCGGTGAGAGCAGAGATAATGTGTGCTTCCCCCTTAATCAGGCTCTGATGCAGGCATTGTTTTGGGCTATTTATATCGATTTTTCTTTTTTTTTCTTTTTTTCTTTCTTTCTTTCTTTCTTTTTTTTTTTTTTTTTTTTGAATGTTTGAAGGATATACATAAAAAATGAATTGTGAACGTTCTTATTTATAGAACTCACTGAATTTTTAGTTGTTACGCAGTGGAGTAGGGGAGAGATAAAATTACCAGAATATTACCACTACATCTCGAAGTAAAGTGAGTGACGGGATTGAGAAAAATAATCTGACTTGGCGTTCAGTTGTTACATTCGCAAAAATTCGAATTTTTTTAAGAAGAACATAGTTGTAGCTTTTGCTAAGAATAAACACGTGCAATTTTGAAAAGATCATGAAAAATTCACTGGATTTAGTTATTAGGAATTTGGTATACTTTTGCTAAGTTTAGTTCGTGTGAATTAGCAAGATAAGCAGAATTTTGGGCTAATACGGGGACTTAATGCGGAGACCACAGACAACATGACACCGAAGTTACATTTGCATGCAGGGTGATAGAAAGGGGAATTATGACCATCTGTATTGACAAAATAAAAAGAATGTACAAATTCAGAATATACTTTTCTAGATTCATACGCTTCTATTGCATTGGAAATAGATCCATTGTTAAAATAAAGGAAGATAATTAGAAGAAATTTAGAAGAAGAGATTGACTGCCTATGAATTTAAGATTTTCTTCATGGGTTAAAATAGTCATTTCTTTATAGTCATAGGGTTTTTCTATTGATGTGCAGTTTCATTTTTCATATGAAGTTGCAACATTTTGTCCTTGTGATTAAAAAAAAAGTAAAAAGTGAGGTAAAAAGTACTCAAACAGTTCATTTGTTGCTATTGAAATTCATTTCTCGGGATTTACTTTTTTTTTTTTCTTTTCTTTTTTTTTTTCAGGAACAGCTTTAGTATAAGATCTCCTTGACGAATTCGGCTAGTCACGCATAATCATTATAAATAAATCACATAATATCGCAAAAAATTAATAAAACGAAAACAATCATCACGTAATTTTTTCTAAACTGCTCGAAACAGCTTATCTTTTACTTCATTAATGATCATTTGAAACATATTTTATAAAGAAAACGAACTTTTTTCTTCTTTTTTTAATGAATACATTATTGTTATTGTTATTATTACTATTATTTATAAAACATTTGTTATCTTAAAAACTGTTCGTCAGTCATAAGCTACTTTATTTTCGCGGCGCTTAAAATTCAGGAATTTATTGAGATTAATATTTGTAAGTAAACAAAAAATATGATTATCAGATTCTTCATTAAATTTTCTAATTATCATACTTCATTGCATACGATTTACATGCATGGAAAAAAAATTCCTCTGTATTTATACAAATATAAGTAAATCATTCAAACTTGTTCAAGTGATGAAAAATTGTACTCTCGTTATTTTTAAGTGATAACTAAATTAAAATATGTGTAGCTAGTTCTGAATGTGTATCATTGCTCAGTGATATGCATATATGGTAATAAAATATTTTGGATTATTAAAAATTCTAAACCATTTGTGACTACCATCTCGATTCAGCCGAAACATTTTTATGTTAAAAAGCTAAATCACTACGTTACTGGAACACTATTACTAGACAACTTCTGTTGATACAATTTTAAATGTTTTTTTTTTTTTTTTTAATTCAATTTTATCATATAATAATAAGTAAATGAAATGCATTTCATTAATCCCCTGTATATTTTGAATATTTTATTTAAAACATTCCAAATGAAAAATACATTCACCCTGTCTTAATTTTAGAATCAACCAGAATACACCAGAACCTTAGAATTAATTAATTCTTATGTAAAATTATCCAATTAAATTATTGAAGAGTACTATTACTTTTAAAACGGAACTTCGTTATACAATAACTTTGTCTACATGGAACAATTTTAATAACTATTCCACTACAACTAAATAAAAATTATAATCAAACTAGAAATTAATCTGACATTCAAAAAGTTAATTAAGCTTATTTCATTATCGTAGTAACTCTAGTTTGCGTATTAAGAGCTGCAAAAGGCATGAAACTGAAAATTATTACACTTTCTCTGCTCCTCGTGTCATTATATTATCTCGAGTTACATGAATTCTTCATTAAATTTCAAGTAATACAGAAAGAACTTTTGATCTCTTGTTAGTGTTGATAATTCTTTAATCTAAAAATATATTGCATAAAATTACTAGGACGCATCAATTTAATTGGATTTTTATTTTATATTCATGATGTGTTTTATTAAGTTACGAATTCTTGAAATATAGTGCGTTAACCAATTATGTTAATGTATTATTATTACATACATAACTCTATATGTAAAACTAGCATTGTTATGTAATAAAAATGAATAGGTTCTTTTTTAATAGAATTTGAGGAAAATGTTTTTAGCATACATAACATATAATTTTATAAATAACCCTGCTCGGCATGAAAATTGCTGCTGACACCATTTCAGCATATTCTTATGTAAAATGACCTCCTGAATCCCAATATGACTCCCATTTTGCCCTATCACTCACCGTTTTTTAGGAATGGCCCCCTATTTTTATCATTTTTCGGTGATTTTATGGCTATAAAATTGACTTTTAGGAGGGCAGGGGATTACTTTAATCATTAACGGCCCTCTTCACTTACCGTCGCCGGTAGCCCGAGCCAATGTTATTCTATGGGGAAATTTTCTTAACAAATAACTTATTAACTAATACATATTTTTAAGTTCTGTTTCCACATTCAGAAAATTCCCAACTCTTAAATTGACGGACCTTTTTTGAAAAAGTATTTTTTTAATTTTTAATATTTTATTTTGAAATTGCAAAATGAAAAAAATTCACATATTGAAAATTCGTATTTTGCATCTTCGAAGTAAAATATAAAAAAATAAAATAATAATTTTTAAAAAAAGGTCCGTCAATTTAACAGCTGGGAATTTTCATAATGTGAAAACAGAATTTAAAAATATGTATTACTTAATAAGTTATTTGTAAAGAAAAATTTCCCATTGAATAACATTAGCTTCGGCTTCCAACGGCGGTGAGTGAAGAGGGCCCTTAAATATCTTCTGAGGGGCTACAGAGTTGAAATTATGCATTACATATCTTATATTTTTTAAATCTATTTTTTATGTTATTTCTTAAACTTTATATATATATATATATATATATGTATATATATATATATATTGTTTTTAGGTGTTAAATTACTTATTTTTAATTCTTCAAATCGAATTCATGGTCATAAAATAATCGAAAAGAGAAAGAAATAGAGGGAGGGGGTGGTGTATCTAGAAAACGGTGGGCGACTGTGCAAAATGGGAGCCATATTCGGATTCAGGAGGTCATTTTACATAAGAATCAGCAAAAATGGTACCAAATCTCGATTTATTTTCTTTTATTTCCTTTTTTTTTTTTTTTTTTTTTTTTTTTTTCAGAGCAGTGCAATTAAAAATAAAAATATCTGTCAATAAAAATATGTATAAAGACTCATTAAAATTCTAGTATTCTTTATGAACATATTTCACAGGTAGAAATCCGATGCAGAAATCATACCGGTATTTAATATATATATAGATATATATATTCGTTATTTATAAAATCATTGATTTGATAAGAAGAAAAATTTGTTTCAGAAAGAGCTCTGCATTGAATTTCCACCCTGAATTTTTATATATTTCAGAATAAATTAATTTAATTGCAGGTTGGATTGATCACATGTTGCAATAATAATTTAAAGTGATTTAAATAAGCTTATTAGCAGCACAATATTTTATTCACGATCCTAGCTACATTAAAATGAATTAGCATGGAAACGAAACAATATATTATATTTGTTAGAAATTTTTTCATTAGAGATTAATACTACTAATAATGATAACGATACTCTCAACTTACTTACAGTCGGCATCAAAAAATATCCGAGCACTAGCCAATGATTCCGATATCAAAAAAGTACACTTAATAAGTACTATAAATTTACAAGTTTAGTCTTTATTTTATAAACTTTTTATAAAAAGAATACAGATTGTAATGGTAATTTATGTATTCAAAATTTAAATAGTTAGAAATTAAATAAAAAATATCCGAGAAAATATAAATTAAATAATAAAAATATAAATTAAATAATAAAAATATAAATTAAATAATAAATATATACATATTTATTATCACCATTATTAAATAAATCCTTCTCGAATCATGTTTTTAGACTGACTAAAAACATGACTCGACAAGGATTTATTTAACAAAGCAGTATTAAAAGTAAATTTTTTAGACAGGAATTATTGCTAGTGCTCGGATACGTTTTCTGCCGACTGTATTAATCTTCTTGATTCAAATTGGTGCTGATTTTTTGGCCAAGGAAACACCGTGACTTTAATTTAGGAAAGAAATTGTTTGAAAATAATTAGGAAATATTATGCAAGAAAAAATCAAATTAGATAAAAAATAAAAGAATTTTTTAAATCCATCCTTATTATTACTTTTTATTTTAATAATAGCAATAATAAATTGTCCCTTACGCCGAAATTCCTAATATATTCAGGAACACTTTCAGTACCCGTCCTTTTTTTGAACTACAGTATGTGTAGGGTAGTTTTTGCAGTATATAATTACAATTAAATAAGACTAGCTGGAACCCGTCGAATTCCACGATCATTTTATTGACTGTAATGTTTCAAAAAACATCGCATCATTATTTAAATGTATTTCAAGTTAAAACATCTAATATAATTTACGACATTTCACTTAAAAAAAAAAAAAAAAAAGGAAAGTCAGAAAAATGCTTATAAATAGAAATACTATATATGACATCACTTTCAACAAAGTACAGTCAATGTGACTTCAAACTGACTCCAAATAAACAGTTGCTATCTTTCATTTTATATTTCGTTTAATACTAAGACTGTTAGCTGACCCGTCCGGCGTTTCCCGGGCCCATGGTAATAACCTTAAATGAACCTTAAATTTGTATGGTTTTACATCTTTAACTCAATTTTGTTTGAATTTCTATTTTTAAATAAAAGCATCGTGAAAAAATAATCAGCTGTAACCAAAACAATTACTTCAAACCGAACGAAACTCTGCCTTGTGACCTTGGTGCCTTCGGTGGCGCATACGCCGGCCGCTAATAACATAAAAATATTCCCAAAAATTAACATGGAACCCAACGAACCCGCTCGGTGTTGCCCGGACCCATGATACCTTAAATGAACCTTAAATTTGTATGATTTTATACCTTTAACTCGATTTAGTTTGATTTTCTATTTTTAAATGAAAGCATCACGAAAAAAATAATCAGCTGTAACAAAAAAAATTACCTCGAACTGAACGAAACTCTGCCTTGTGACCCGGGTGCCTGCGGCAGCACATACGCGGGCCACTAATAACATAAAAAAAATTCCAAAAAGTTAACCTGGAACCAAACGAACCCGCCCGGCAATGACCTGGCCCATGATAATAACCTTAAATGAACCTTAAATTTGTATGGTTTTATATCTTTAACTCGATTTTGTTTGAATTTCTATTTTTAAATGAAAGCATCACAAAAAAAAAAAAAAAAACCTCAAACAGAACGGAACTCGGGCTCGTGATCCGGTGCCTGCGGCAGCGTACATACAGGCCGCTAATTTCATGAAAAATTTCTCAAAAATTAACCCTTGAACCGAGCGAACCTCTGACTCGTGTTACCTCTGCCTGTTACTGCTGCACTGTATAGCAGGCATGCATGCTACACACGCGTTGCAAATTCCACTTTCCTCCACCAAGGGGTGCAGTATGTTGTATACGAACATCACCAATCGCCTTGAATTTCTAAGACTTTTCAAATAAGGTGTCACTGGTGGTGTCAACTGCAAAATCCTTTAGTTGCCTTTTCCACCGCCATGGGGCACAGCGTGTTCTATAGAACAACACCAACGGTAAGGAAATACCAAGACCTTTAAAATAAGGTGTAACATGATAGGGTCTACTGCAAAATCACCTAATTCTATTTTTATCCACCAGGGGTGCAGTACATTGTGTACGAATATCCCCAATCAACATGAAATTTCAAGACCTCTATCAACAATCGCCTTGGATTGTCAAGACCTTTTAAATAAGGTGTCACATGGTGGTGTCAGCTGCAAAATCCTTTAGTTGCACTTTCCACCGCCAGGGGTCGCATTGTGTTCTGTACGAACATCACCAACGGTCAGGAAATACCAAGACCTTTAAAATAAGATGTAGCATGATAGGGTCTGCAGCAAAATCACCTAGTTCCATTTTTCACCACCAGGGGTCGCACTATATTGTATGCAAACATCCCCAGTAGACATGAAATTTCAAGACCTTTAAAATGAGGTGCTACATGCGTGGGTCTAGAACGGATTTCCCTCTCAAACTAACTTCCCCCTTCCCCCCTCCAAATCTACTTTCCCCCTTTTCCCCCCTTTAAAATCTGAAATTCCAATTTCGCAGAAAGTGATTTTTTAGTATTCGACTCTAGTCCCCATATATACAATTTCTTCACCGTGAAGTAATTTGAAGCTTAGTTAAGCTCGTAAACGTGTTTTTAACCCGGGGAGTAACGGGTGGGAAACGGTTTTCCCCCCGGGGGGGGAAACGTTCGACTTTTTTTATTTTTCTCTTCTCATAGCACATCTACTGACCAAGACCTTTTTTAAGACACCTCAACCAAATTTTTACACCAAGTAGTTCTCTCAATATAGTGGAGACAGACAAAAACATGTTTCAAATTAATATATAGATGAAATTACTCTTTAACGATTTTGAAAAATGGGCGGGTATTAACAGCAGGTTTTTAATCAATTAGGAATTTTAGAATGTCTTCTTTGCAAGCATGCCGAAATTTTAATTTATTCCGAATCATTGGTAATATCCGCCTTTTTTTTTTTTTTTCTACGATATTTTTCATTTTATTTATTCGTAATTGAATATTGCAGAAAATCTCACCATGTATAATGTTGTGTAAAAAAAAAGAAAGGCATGTTAAATATGCTTCACAATAAATTAAAATGTTTGCATGCGTTTTTTTCAAAGCATATTATTTTCCTTAATGAGTACAAAACTTTGATTAAACAACATGAAATACAAGAACTAGCAACAATTGTTTTGGGTAGAAAAAAGACACGAACCTTAGTTAGGCGAACAAAATAGGCACGAGAACTGCAATGCAAACAAAGCGGTAACGCACTCGCCGGCACGAATGCATTGCAGCACTCGTGCCTACTTTGTTCACCTGATGAAGAGTCGTGTTTTATTTCGACCCGAAACATTTGTTGCGAATTCTTGTATTTTACGGTGTTTATTCAAAGTTTTGTATTAATTACTTTTAAACACCAGCTCAGTGGTGCTTTCTTATAATCATTATTTTTTTCACATTAATTTTTTTCTTTTCAGCAAACTTAATTAAATTTATAAAAGTCTGCCATACTAATATTACTTTTCAATTTACTATTTAATCGTTTTCTGTGATACACTTTCCGACTTACCTACACATTTTTAGCGTACTGGCGATATCTACTATGGTTGGTCCTGGAATAAGGTTCCCAAAGAGCTCCAGCCGCACGGGAAGGTGCGAGGCGAAATCTGGCAACGCTGTTCCCCCACTCTTGATTTCGCCCGTCCGCGCTTCTCTGCGTCTCTCAGTCTTGGCTCAGCAGGCATCCGAGATGGAGGTGCTCAATGTTGCTCTCGCCAAGTGCGAGTAGTTCCGTAATTCGCTTTTTGGACGCGCCAAAGGTACTCCACCCGTGGATAATCATCGTCATTTGACAGAGGTGTAAGGCGGCAAATGTATGTCCGTTCAACACGTTCGAAAGTGGTGCAGGGAGTTTAGTGTCGGTCGGAATTACATCCACGATGAAGAACGGAGTGGAAGACCGTCAATTTCGAAGGCAATTGTCGAGATGGTCCAACGCGAAGTGCTTCAAAACAAGAAAATCATCGTCCGTGAACTTGTTGCTCGGATTCCCGGAAGTTCTTAAGGTACAGAGGAAATAGCTTAGACTGAAAAATTAGGGTATTACGCTTCCTCAACGGGTTGGTGGCGGAGTTCTACGACATTGGGATACAGAAGTTGGAGCTGCGTTAACAAAAGTGCGTAAAAAAAGATGGCGATTATGTCGAAAAATAGAATGAAGTGCTTTCTTTCCAACGATGTACATTGCTATGAGGATATATAATGTTGTCTATTTGTAAAATGGATGGTGACCTTATTTCTGGATTAATCCTCGTATAATAAGAACTTTACATATTCATTCCCACAATAAATTATCATTTTTCTTTAAAATATTTAAATGAAAATTTAAAAATATTGTATAAAGTCATTTTACATGTATTTTACGTAAATATGTTAGTTGTATTAATACTTTAAAGTATTATTATTATTATTATTATTATTATTATTATTTTAATCACAACATCTATAATGAAATTAACGCTAAATTTTATAACATTAAATAAAAAATAATAGCCAAGAACAATCGAAACAAGAGCTAGCTTCCACTGATATTCTGATTTCTGTTTTTATACTAGATGCATATAATTAGAGAAGACTCAAATTTTGTTGTATTATTAGGTCTGCAAGTTACACATAAACATAATTTATTTTTATTAAACACTTATGAAATATGAAGCGTATATTATCAAAAATATGAAAAAGTTATTTAAGAAAATAAGAATCTAACAGATGGTTAGTAAAATACCTTCTAAGCCCATTCGAAACATCTTCTTGGGTTTCAATATCATCGCATGTGCACCAAATAAATCGTACAATTCCTTCATGAATTAAAATAGACGTCTAGAAGCCGAACATGGAGTGATTTGGCGCTTTTCACCAATTAAATAAAATTTCTCTCGATTTCAAACTGAGCAAATGACTATTAAATGTCTAAAATAAGCATTTATAACACCACTTAAGACACATTTATTCCCCTTCATTCAAATTAAAAATCTTTTGTTCAAATGAAATACAGCCTATGCGTGCTTTAAATTCTAACGCGTGTACCATGATACATTTTAAAACTTGACTTATTTGATATAAGAGCTTTAATTTAATCATTTATCCTTTTATTATTATGATTTTCTATGTTTTTATTCAATTTGAACTGTTATTTATAAATTTAAAAAATATGCAATTGCGGTTTAAACTTGCAAAATTTTGAGCAATTTCTCATGTTTTGAATGTTTTTAGTCATCATAAACTATTTTTGGAAATCTTAAGTTAATATATATAGGGTGAAAGATTTCCAGAACCACATATATGTTAAAATATATGCATTTTATAATAATAATAATAATAACATATATATATATATTATGAATTTTTATTTTACACCCACTCAGTGTTTGAGTAATTACACTGCCAGTTTTTCATTTTATCAGTAATTAGCATCCTACGCTTCAGTGTTTAACACCGTAGGTTTTTCATTTTACCAGTTATTGGCACCATATGCTTTAGTGTTTGACATACAATGTTAAAATTCTTATATGTAAAGCATGTGCTTTTTCTTTTTTCCTTATTTATTAATTATTTCGGGAAAGATGTCAGATACTGGAACTTGTCAATCACTAGAGCACCTACCCTATCAGGAATTAAGCTAAACTATTTCGAGATTAATATGTTGATATTTGTGTTTCTCTAATCATGAAAAATCATAATTTATTATAATATTTTTCTCTTACTTGTTTACGAACTTTGACATGGATTTCCATATTCCCAAAATTGCCTGCTAATCGCACTTATTAATAGTCAAGTGAATTCCACTGTTAAATTCTTTTGATCGCACTCCATTAAAGTTATTATAAGTCAATCAGGTTGAAGTTGAGGTTAAGTTTAAGTGGATTTTTCGTCGCACTAGTGCTACGGTATAAGCAATTGACAACTATTTCTGATTTACGAAGTCAATCAGTTTGTAAATGTGTCTTACTTTTCCGTTAGAAAAATGTGTGTTTTGGAAATAACAGAGATTGAGTACACGAGGATCCTAAGCCTAGCCGGTGTATACCCACAGTGGAGGTCTTTCTATAGGATCTTATCCTGCCATTAGAAAGGAATGAGGCACATAAGACATGTTACTCATATAATGCAGTTCCCTATTTGATTAAGTTTCAGTGTATTAATTTACTATAAGGGTATATCTATTAGAACTCAGCAGTCTTATATAATTGAGTCGAAACTTCATTTTCTTTAATTAATGATAACCTTATTAGTGCTATAATATCGTACAAACATCTTATATAATAGTTAATGTAGCAGTTATTATTTACGCTTACATATTTAACAATTGTTCGAGGTTTTTTTTTTTTTTTTTTTTTTTTTTCAAGTCTAATTAAAATTTATGTTAGTCGAAAATCTTTTGTTCTAAACAAAAAAGTAATATCTATATTACAAGTCTCATACATTCTTAAACGTAATTTGACTATTCATATTTCGTTAATAAATAAAATAAATGTAGTCTGATGTTAAATGAAAAATAATTAATTTATTTGCTTATTTAGTAAGTAAAAAAAAAAAAAAAAAGTTTATCATTATTGAACACGTATGATACTAACAATCAAAGTGTGAAGAAAAGGTAAAATACCTTGTAATGGAAAGATGAATATCAAATTAATTTGAAGAAAAACATTTTAAAACATTTTACAAAGTTTTAAAGCACAGCATAATTTCTGTCTCATATTAAAGATATTTTTAAAGAATATATCAAATTTTTTTATTATTTTTATTAACATAAAATTCATATCACTCAAAATGTCAATATTTTGATTAGCATTGTATGCTCTTTGCACTTTTTTTATTGATGATTGAGTTAACATTATTTTATAGCATTTTATGTTCTGTTAAAACTTTGCAATAAATCATCAATTATTACATTAACAACTCATATTTTATCATTAAAATAAATAAAAAAATAAATAAGTATATATATAAAAGCAAAGTATAAAATTTGTACGTAGTGTCTATTACAAAATTTCTTCTATATTACTCTATATAACAGCGCCACCTAACAAATAAGATTCACAAAAAATAATAAATATAGATTCTACAATGAAGGTTTAACCTATGCAGTTTGGTGTAGTTTAAATCTTTGCGGCGCAAGACAATTTGGATCATTTAAATTATACTGCCACCGGAATTCATGAACTAAATTAAACTAAAAGAAATTTTAAATTTTAAGGTTAAAAAAAACAGCCTTTTCTGATAAGTTATAAACGTAAATTTTTACTAAAAAATTTCCGGGATGAATTTTTGCAGCTGGATCTTAAATTTTGCGTCCTCGCAGCGAGGACAGCGCGCGTTAAGGGGTTAAACCAATAGATATAAAGGCATAGTCACATGTAAAATCGAAGAAGCTGGAAATTAGTAGCGCGACTTTTCGGTCGAAATAAACCCAAATTTAATTAGCATACATACATTTTCATAATGTCTATCTCACAAATCAAGTTGGGTGCATTTAAACTGTAAAGAAATATATAGCTTTTCCGCAAACGGGGAAAAAAAAAAAAAAAATGAGAAGAATGTCACTTTTCGGTCGATAGACCAGACATTCCGACATCAATATTTTTTTTCAGAAGACTGTTAGTACCTGTTTTTTATTCACACCACTTACCTCAAAGAGGATTTTTCTTATTTAATTGCCATGAAATAATACCGAAGATTACTTTACAAATAATGTGGCGTAAAAAAAGGCGAGCAACAACAGTGTGCGAAATAAATTAACAATGTTGCTATATCTATTATACAACCAAACTGATTCAGTATATTTTTTCATAATGTCCTGCTTACATATAAAAATTTATGCAATTCTGCACTATAGAAGTTGAGATACAGCTCTCCCATAAATAGGGGGAAATGCAGCATATCACTGTTCCCCATCAGTGGTTTATGCACCAAGTCGATATACACCTATGAATTTCAAATCTTAGCTAACTATGTTTTATTATAAAGTTCTGCATATTAGTTCTTTAACTAAAATCATCACAAAATAATTTTCACACACATACATATTCACAAACAGGCAAGCACAATTCCAAAAATACTCAAAATGTGTTTAAAGCTCTTAAAACCTAAAAAAATCGCAAAAACTGGAAGCTGACTTTTTTTTCCCTTCTAAATTTAATAATTTCGTTTATTGTATACCTGCCAACATCCTAATTAATATTCCGCAAAATTGTTTGTATCCGCCTCTTTTTCTAGATCATTTACTTTTTAGAGTGATTTTCTCAAAATGTAATTAAAATTAAAAAAGAAGAAAAATGCTCTAAAAATTACTGGTGTGAAAAATAAAAAGACTCGTACTAACAGTTTTACGGAATATTAATTAGAAAGTTGGAAGGTATGTTGTTGTTTAAAGATTATTTTTTCTTATTACTTGAATACACTTATTTTATTTAAAATGTAATACAAATATTCATTCTGAAATTTAGAGTCTTAAGAGACTTTCTTTCTCATGAATTAATTTAATACACATTTCTAAAAGCAAGTATATTATGCTAATATATCCTTCTATATTTTAAATAAGATACGTTAACGTAATCTCTTATATTTTTCATTTTAAAGACATACCTTGATGTGCATTACATATAAATAAGTACGAAATAAATTTCAATAATCTTGTATAATGAAGTAATAATTTTGCATTACATTCAGATTATCTGAATACGGAACATGTTAATTCCTCTGTCCATAATAGCTTTTATACCAAGGGGAGAATTATTTGAAAAAAGATAAAATTATTATTATTATTTTACAATGCATAAGGTGGAATTAAAGAATTATATACAATTTTTCGAATGGGGTAGCTAAAATATGAGACTTCTTACTTTTTAATCCTGAAATTTTAAGACGTTTTACTGATAAACATAACATGTAAAAAAAGTATCCATTTGTAGATAGAAACATATTTTCAATCTAAAAAGGTAAGCATAAAAATGACATTGTCTTAAAAACATACTAGAAATTAAAATGCAAAATGTAAAATGTTTTTTAGTATCTTAAAATACATGCTGCTTTGAAATTGGTTTTAAAATAGTAATTCCTCTAAATTTAAAATACTTATATACATGAATTTTATAATCTTTATCTTTTTTTTTTTTTTTTTTTTTTTTTTCAATTTCCCATCGTTCTCGAGTTTTCATTGGTTCCCCAAGTATAAAGCCAGAACCGATGCATTTCTATCCTTTTTTTTTTTTTTTTTTTTTTTTTTTATGAATTTTCAAAATTAAACAGTCATTTTTGAGACACCCGGTAAATAAAATAACAATGCCCAATCATGAAATCTATATTATGTTTTCAATTTATTTTTTCTTTTTCAATTTTAGATTAATATCGAGAAATGCATTAAAATTATTGTAATTAAAATTTTGAGAAAATTTACTGTAAAACCTATATAATTTCAAAAGTGAGCTGCAAAATATCGATATTACAAAAATGAAAAATTCTTTCTTAAACAATATTCATTTTTACAACAGCACATTATTTTTACAATATGCTGTTGTAAAAATACCACCTAAAATATGTAACAACCTTAACTTTGCCTCAACCTTCTAAATATTACATGCATACCTAAAAAAAAAAAAAAAAAAAAAAAAAAACGTTTACGTATACTGTTATGTAGATGTAAAATTTTATTTCGATAAACATATTTGTAAGATGAATTTCAGATATTCTACATGTTTAAATAATTCTTTTAAATGTCGTTTCTATAAACTGTATCCTTAATTTATAAGAAAGATATATTCCTCATTTCTTAAAAATTATTTATTGAATAAAATATTACATAATTTTAATTTAATGAATTAAATGCATTTATTTAATGCTTGTAATGAATTTTACCAAATTGCCTTCAAAAATACATACACATAGATTCATGTTTTTCACCTATGCAATACATTTATGTATACCATGTAGGTATACCATCCCACGTAGGTAATTCTTCAATAAAGAAAGATACAAATTTTATAAAGGAATATTTTAAACGTATTCATATTTAGACTAGGAAAACTATATATTGAAAATCTTAAGTTTTACAAATATTCCTAATAAAAGAGCAATAAAATATTTTTAAACTAAAGTTGTCAACAAATATTTAATCTAAAATTTATTCGTGACCACATCACTTTCATGTAGTTTAACAAGGTCAAAACATCAGAAATTACTAGAAGGTAAAATTGTACACCGAACTTTCAAGCATTTTTTCTAAATGTGTATTTCAGTTGTTCAGAAAATGATTTATTCTTTCATGATTTTAACTATTTTTAAAGACACTTATAAAACTAAAGGAACTTAATAATTGTAATTTTTATTCATACAAAACAGATACAATCGGCAGCAACAGTATCCGGGCACTATCAAAAATTCCTATTTGAAATGTACACTTAGTACTGTTTTGATAAAACCTTGTCGAATCATGTTCTTACTAACACAGTAAGGTAATAGGCATATTAAGCTAAGGTATTAAGTAAGGTAATAGGCCCTTGCATAGGCATATTTATATGTTTATTAGTGCACTATATATTTGAAAACTCAAGAATAATTTTTAAGTATTCATTTTTCTCAAAAAAAAATCTTCCAAGAGAAAAAGTATTGTGTATGGAATATTTTTTTGAAATTTGACTAATGATGAAATGAAGGCTAAATAAAAAATTGAGGGAAGAAGCCATACATAAGGATGTTTTGCTTAGCACAGCCAAAAATTGAAATTATAGGTTATGAAAAAAGTACACCATGCTCTTCAATGTTTAATTAATTAGAATGCTTCTTAATTACTTTCCTAGTGTGTATGTAATTGATAAATTTAATGTTAAATAAAGTCGTGTGATTGTGACATCTTCACCCATATATACGGGGGATATGTCACCAGCTATGAGGTAAGATGAAACGCCATAAAAAATAAGACAAATAAGACAAATATTGGGAAAATACCTGTGATTTAAGAATAACTATAGAGAAACAAACAAATTTGTAAGCTTTATTTATTTTTTATTTTTTTTGAAATTTACTTTGATAAAACTAATAATGGTACAAATTTGAATGTTAACCAGCACAATATTTAATTTAGTGCAAATGATCCCCATTACAACCTTCGTGCACCCATTTCTGGCATCTTATGGGCAAGGTTGGCGGAGACAATGGCTTTTTGCACTGGTGAAGGCAACTGCTGCTGGCAGTCGACTGTCTCAAGCTCTGCTGGTGGAAGCAATTGCTGGTGTAGGCCTACTGACGCATGTGCAATTTTAATATTATAGTTATAATTATTAATTCCATTTATGTTTTACACTTTATTAAAAAAGATGTAAAAGAAAACATAAAATTTGAAGGTCATTTAATTTATGTCTCAACCATGTTGCGTCTTCCCCCAAGTATGGGGTGAAAATGCTACACACGCTTATTTTCGTATTGATGCAAGGTTATTGCCGCTTCTGCTTACCTTGTGTGTGTAATGGAATAAAGAAATCACTAATATTGCTAATATCTTATTTAAAATAAAATATAAGTTTTTGAACTTTACATATGAACAGATGAAT
Organism: Salticus scenicus; assembly: GCA_963930645.1. Classification (NCBI taxonomy): domain Eukaryota; kingdom Metazoa; phylum Arthropoda; class Arachnida; order Araneae; family Salticidae; genus Salticus; species Salticus scenicus. The sequence continues at coordinate 195,627,215 of OZ005654.1, read as the reverse complement.
ATTGTAAGGCATTTACTCACAAGGTCGAAAATAACGGCGCGGTGACTAAAGGCGATAAATCAAGATAAGTTCGCAATCCACACGCTCACTGGGGCAAGACATTTGACACATGTTAGTCAATATTACCATTTGTTGACACATAAAGGTGTTAGGAACAAATCTGGGGCTTCCCCGAATTACCTTATTTGTTCTTATCACAAAACGTAGAAATAATTTTTAAATACAACTTCATAAATTGTTCTTTAAACACAATTTTACAAATTTAAATATATTTTTCATAAAATTATGGAAGGTTAAAAACAAAAAAATCAAATTAATTTTATACGGTAAATAATACTTTTACCAATGCCAATATTTTAAATTCCACCAGTATTCGGTCGTCGAATATTAAGATGTTCAGCCAAACCGAATATTTGATGTCATCTTCCAAATTGGCAGAATACCGAATAATAACTGAATATTCCGTGCAACTCTACGCACAAATATGTCGATAGATTGTCAGATAGATACATGGTTAAAATGGTGAAAAGTTCTTTTAGAATAAATTATAATTGTTGTTATATGAAAAAAATATTGAATTTCTCAATAAAAAGGCAAGTTAGTTAATTTTTTATGTGTTTTATAAAAAATAATTATGGATTTAATAGCTTATCCAGAAACGTTTCTTTTACATTTTAAATATAGAGATTACCGTAAATTTCTTTCGTGATGATAGTGCCCTTTACACGTATCAAATATATTTAAAATCCTAAGGATTATTTGTGCATCTGTTTTTTTTTTTTTTTTAACACAATTCTAAATACGCTTATCTGTTTTTCAATCGCTATCAAAGCATACGTTAATGCACACATCTTTTGTTCTTGGAGTGATAGCAAATATTTTTGATTTTGAAAGGTTTAATTTAAATTGAAACATGAGACCTGATAACTTTTTAAATAATAATAATTATAAAAAAAAAAGAGAAGTATTTTTCTTTTTTCAAAAATGATAATATTTTTACATTAAAAATACAATAATATAGAGAGAGGAAACTTAATCTCTGAGTATGTAAAACATCTCACGCATTTTTAACTAATTTATTTTATGACAAGATTCTCTACCAAATTAAACATTATTTAATTACATTAATGATTTTTGTATAGTTATGCATATTTAAGTCATACTCACTAGATACTGAATGAAAATGTCAGTAACTTGACTTGTCAGTAAACTTTCTCTGTTTCCTACTACGTATTTTTGAAAATAACATTACTTTGAAAAAGGAATGAAAACAAAACTATCTTGTTATAAATAATTGTAAACTCGTTTTTTTTTTTTTTTTTTTTTTTTAAATTATTTATTTAAAAAAAAAAAAAAGAGATACATGACTACTTTACTTAGTGTATTTCTGTTTATGTGGTGTTTAGAGCGGTATTTTATTTTATTTTATTTTTTTAATCAATATGGACGTTGTTATCTTTAGGGTCAAGTTTACAACAGAAATATAAATAACGTTTTATGACTTTCACAGATACAAACTATAGCGCCATATGTTACAATAAATAAATAAGTATAAAAATATTCTGAAATATATTTTTTAAATAGCTGGTAATTAAAAGTCCACATGACTGAGGCTTCAGCGTCAAAACTCTAAACTAATAAATAACAATATTCTTCTTAATAGATACTCTAAATTAAGCGATAACTTAATTCCTTTTTGCTAAAATACATAAATAAAAATAAAATTATTTTTTTACTAAAAAAAGTATAATTTTACTCAAATAATAATTTCGTTAGCAAAACGGTCAAAGCACGTAAACTGATGTCATGAAAATATAATTTTTGAATATTGGCATTTTTTTACGGTCAAGTTCCTTCAAATGTAAAGTGTTAGCTTTTCAGTGACGTCATATAAGAACCATTTCGTATTTTAAACTGAAAACATAATTGTAGTTTTATTGGTTGGGAGGGTTTAATTATAAATTCACACAAATAGCAGTTGATATAAAAGAGCTATTGTTTTTTAAAATTAATTCAAAGAATTTAATTAAAAGTTGTAAGTTTGTGACAAAGTAAAATTACGGGGAAATATATCATTTATAGTCCATATGTTGTTGTTGTTTTGTTTTCTTTTTTTTACGTGCTTTGTCTGGAATCTCTGCTGCCGGACCTTGCCCGTATCCTGGCTTGCATTTTTTTTTTTTTTTTTTTTACTGTGCACAATTTAAAATTTTCTTACTTTTAAATAAGTGATTAATCTACAATGCTTTATATTTGTTAGTTGTAAAGTGTTTGAATATTTTAAATAATAATAATAATAATTATTATTATTATTATTTGTGTGGTACGTTATCATGAAACTGCTTTGCGAAAGCTGATAAAATAACATGTTGATCAAACACTTTGTTTATTTTAGTTTTGTACTGATTTTCACTTGCGTTCAAAATAAAAGAACAACTTTATTTCCCATTTTCTTCTTTTGTACAGTCACCCAAAAAAAAAACGCCACCCCCCCCACCTAATTTTGCCGTAAATTATCGTAGAAACATGCGACTGGTACCAATCAGTTTGTAATAACGTCTAGTTTATAATGTTATAGTTAGATTTTACTTAGGGGGGCGTCTACATATTAAAACTGACATCAACTTCATTTTTTTCAATGGTAACTCCCATTTTTTATAATTTATTTGAATTCTTTGGATCAAATCATCACGGAAAATGGTATAGTTTATATATTTCGCTCAATTTTTCATAGAGTTATAAGCTGTCAAAGTTTGGGGGTGCTAATGTTAAATGAATGTGACAAACATTAAATCATATCTTCCGAAATAATTATGATATTTAAATTCTGTTTTTTTTTATTCGTTAGAATGAAGTAACCCAAACATATTCCATGCAAATTTTTGCTAAAAAAAATTTTTTTGAATTATGAAAATTATTAATAAATTCATATTTGAAAAAATTATGAATTATGACCTATGTTAATTTTTGCACGAATAGAACGGGCATCATCAAAAACATAGGTTTCCAAATTTATAGGTCGTTTCTAACATTATTTTTTGAGTTACAGTGATATTTCACTTTTTATTCCTGTTAGGGGGCCGTCACTTGTTATAATCTGTATCCTCTATAAGAAAATGTTTGTATATAATTTGACGGAAAACTATTTTAATTTACCTTTATGTTATTTTTATTGTTTCCTTTTCGATGTTTATTATACAAATTGGCATATTTTTGTAAAGTTATCACAATGTAGGCGAGGGATTGTGAAAGAATTTCAAAAGAAAAGAAGCCCCGCCTCTGATTCGCTGAAACACTATTTAAAAAAAAAGACAAATTTGCATATTCCTATTTGACTCTATATGTGACGCTGGTATGCATAAATCACAATGGTATTTACTACATCGATTATTGAAGACAAAACTTAAATGATTTAATTACAAATATGCAAAATTATTTTGCTTTATATTATAAAGTTTTAGAAAAATTGTGAAAAGGCGTGGCTATTTACATTAAGCCTTGATATGGAAGCTATGTTGCTGTTTTTCGATGCTGCGAAATTTACAAAATATATTTGTGTTAATATACTATACAGATAGAAGAATAATTATATAATATCAACAAATCTTCTTTAATCAATATGTTTATATACATTACTGTATGGAAATGTTTATATATGAATATTGTATTTATTTTTAATGAGAGATATAAACACAAAATACTAAAAAAAAAAAAAAGAAGAAAATGTGTTATAAATTTTTATAAATCAAGCAAAATATATATGCATACTTGCCAACCTAACCCGTAACATTGTTAGCTCCCGCTCCTGTGTGTACATAATTTAATTTTTAGAGTAATTAACTTCAAATACATTTACGATTAACTCATTGAGCGCCATGCGAATTCTTATGGAAATCCCATTCAGGCCACATGTGCTGCTTAGAAGCGTGTTATGTTTATAGAGTTTCAATAAACCCCATTAGGCCTTAACGATATAATCCTATAAAAATCCTATTAAAAAAAAAAAAAAAAAAAAAAAAAAAAAAAAAAAACATGAAGTAAATTTTAAATAAATTGTCAGTAATTACTTAAAACTATGTAAGTTCTGTAGTTTTATATCATATTTTACACTGCCGGCTGACTTAGCCTAAATGGAAAGATCAGTGTCAGCCACCGATGGCTGACACGGCTCTAAAAAGACTGATGTGAAAAAAATGTACGGAAAGGGGCGGGACCAGTAATCTTCCGGATTAGGTTGACAAGAATGTATATACATAGAGCAATGCCAGAAAATGTTCTTTATTTTTCATGAACCAGATGAATGGTATTTTTTTTCTGAATAGTCTATGTATTAAATATAATGCTGGTTTAAATACCCTTTAAATGAAAAGTTTTATTACATAAAGTAATTTTCTGGCACTCTACAGCTCCCAAATGACACACAATACAAAACCCCGCCTTTTTCCAGTGTTTAAAGGGTATTAACGTTTAATATGCTTTACATTCGTTTTGATCTTTCTTTCTCCTCCTTATCTTCTTCTTTTTTCCTTAAAAAAAAAAAAAAGAGTTATGTAACATTTTGACCTTTTCAAGTGAAGATTTAGATTAAGGGTAGTCAGCCTTTCTACACCCACCGTCCACTTCGGTATCTGTGTTAAAGTGTAGAATTTTAGAACATCCCATTAAGTAGTAGGATTTATTATTTTACATATTAATTTGTTACACATTATAAAATATAAAAGCAAAAGAATATCGTGGAGATTTATGTAAAAGTTTTTAATAATGTTATGAAAAAAATAATAATAATAATTAATTAAAAAAATAAATAAATAAAAATAAAAAAATCTGTTTTAATATTTTAAAAAAGTCAATTAAAGAATATGAAAGTACTGCAGTATCACAACAAACTCCCATTGTCACTGTGAAACGGCCGTGGGAACCAGGTTGAGTGCCGCCGTTTCAGACAATTATACGGCAGCTTGAGTTAAAATAATTTTGAATTTTCAAACAAATTTAAAACCATTCATCTTTTTTTTTTCTTTTGATAGATATTTTGATATCTATTCAAGCTACTTAATTTTCTTCGTATGAAGTGAACTATCTGATGTTTAATCAATAGAAACCAACAAAAATCTTTTAATTCATAAACTAACTCAGAAAGTTCTGTGAATTAGTCATTTTTTTTATTTTATAATTAACATTTCTGAAATTTTTTTCCGGTGTGAAACTTAATAAATAATGTGTATTGGGTGGTAGATCGTGATTTATATTTTCTAAATGTATAGACGGACCCCTAATACATTTTCACGTGTAACTCTATTTAAAATTGATTTAAGGTATATAAATAGGTATGTTTTTCGAACCGCCTTGATCTCAGAAATCTGAATATGAAGTCAAAAATAGGGGTTGCCATTGAAGAAAATGAAGTTAATGCCAGTTTTAATATGTAGACGATCCCTTAGGCAAAATTTAACTATACAGTTATAAACTAGACGTTATTACAAATCGATCGGTACCAGTCAAATGTTTCTACGATAATTTACGGCGAAATTAGGTGGGGGGGTGGCGTTTTTTTTTTGGGTGACTGTACATAACTGTTAATCAAATAAACATACTGATATAAAATTTAGATGGCATGATTTTTATCATACCTATAATAGATTTTATATAACTTTAGCATGAGTAATAATTTTAAAACTGATAATTATTCAATTACTTCCAAAAATAAGATTTTGGAAAAGTAAAAAAAAAAAAAAAAAAAAAAATCAACAATTTTAGAAAAGAAAGCTTAATCCAAAATGGTATTAAGGATGCATTACAGGTAGGTGAAGACGCAGATGATGCTTTCAAATGTTTAACTAAAAGCCGATTTTTCTCTCTGTATAACCTTTTCTTTTGTTTTTATAACGCACTTTTTTGAAAAATTATAATTCCTAGTTTATAAATTATAAGTATCACTAGAAAAATAAAAATGTCGATAAACAATTTTATAATGGAAGTCTTATCCAATGTTAATGTTGGTATATATATTTATTAAAAAATTATTCACATGCATAAAAAAGAAGACACAGAAAAGTAAATACAGGAAGATGAATCCGGTTTTAATCTAACACATGGATGTATGTTCATCTTCACCTATTTATAAATGCATCCTTATGAGAATTTTCCACCAAGTTTTCTTTTCTAGAAATGTTAATTTTTTTCATTTTTTTTCCATAGCTTATTTATGAAAAAAAAAATAATAATAATAATTATTTGTTTAAAAATTATTACTTATGCTAAAGTTGTATAAAATTTGATTAATCATATGATAACGAGCATGCCATTCAAATTTTATGTTTATCTGTTTAAAAATTACGCTCAAAAGAAGAAAACGAGAAAACAGGTTAATGCTTTAAGTTAGTACACCAGAGTGTACATTCGTATATTTTTAAAGCAACATCTTTCAACTTTTGAGAAATCTATTTAATGATATTGAATCTTCAAAATTTCAAGTTTTATAATTTTTTATCAATGAAACCAAACTGTTACAACTAGAATAAAGAAAACAATAAAAATTCATATAAATTAGAAAAAATTATATCATAATTTTGAAATGTACATGTAATATGTAGTTTCAAACACAAAAAAAAATTATTATAGTGTATCACTGTATTGTTTATATGTATATATGTATATATATGTATATTTAAGAAAGTCGTAGATCTACACCAATTTTTTTTTCTATTGAATGTCTATCTTGATTAGTGCAATTTTGATTGGTGCAGTAACATCAGACAGAAATTAACTGCATTACTTCAGTAATAAGTGTACACTAAACCACTCTTTGAATGTGTACACTAACAAGCTACTAGAATTAATAATGAATTTTTAAATTTCTGCCAGAACATATCTACACTTAAATTCAGAATATTCTTGCATATAAACTAGAAATATTTTTGGTTAAAAAATACAAAATTAAGAACTATTTTATTTAAGCCATTAGTGTTTCGTGAAAATGATTATCCTTTTACATCTAACATAGCTGCCAACCTAATCCGGCAAATTGTTAGTACCGCCCCTTTTTCTGCACCACTTAATTTTTAGAGTATTTGTTTTCTTCATTCATCGAAAATGTATTTGAAGAGAATGACTCTAAAAATTTAGTGGTGTAGGAAAAAGGGCGGTACTAACAATTTGCCGGATTTGGTTGGCAGCTCTGATCTAATAAAGCAATATTTTACGATTTTAAAGCAAACGAACGGATAGTTTGTAAATACAATTTAGACATAATAGAGATGAAGAACAAATAAGAAATGTAAAATACTTTTATAATGAATTCTCCTGAAGGAAAATTATGAATTTATAATTAAGTTTCACAGCAAAGATTTCTGATCATCCGTTACTATACTTAGCTGTGAAAATATTTGTAAGAATTTATAAAATACTGGTTCTAGAAAAGATAGACCCTAGTACTCTTGACTATATCTTTTCAAATTTATATGAAATCCAAATGTTATACTTAGATATGAATATTAAAGAATTTTAATGATTTAATATTATTTTACAATAGTACACTACATTGCACGATAACATTTTATTTGACTTGAAATGTATGTGATCTCAAAATGAAATTTAATTCACAATGCAATTTTAAATTTTTTATTTAAATTTATAGAGCATCGACATTTTTTATAGATATTTTTGCTTAACACTTTCGCGACCGCATGTTTTTGTCTTTTTGACAGTAAACTCCGCCTGTGAGCGTTATTATTGTATATTACGTTATTTTAAATCAAAGATTTCTGAATCCATATTTATAATATAAATGAATATACATTACAAAATAATTTAAAGTTCAACAGACTGGGTCCTCGATCCTCCCTGAGGCCTCCTGAGGCCCCACGAGGGAGTAGCTGGTTAGGAGATTCCTCGGGATCATTAGATGTTTCCCCCATGGCCACATTATTGCCACAAACCACGCTGTTTGTCAGCGGTCAGTGGGTGCAATCAATCAATTAATCTTCCTAATCAATGTATTTGTATCCATAGTGGATCGACTGCACAAATGTGAATATTGTGTATATTGTTAAAATATAATGCAACCTATGTAACCTAATTAGGTTACATAGGTTGCCCACTGACGAAGTTGCAGATTTTCAAATGACGTGAATGTGTCAGAAGCACTGTTGCCAGATTGTGCGACTTTTTTATTTAACAGTCACCAATAATTTTGAGCAGTGATGTTTGATATACATAATAGATAATTAATCGTCTATTATATACATTAAATATCACATTTCAAAATTATTGGTGACTGTTGAATGAAAAAGTCGAGCAATCTTGCAACGCTGGTCAGCGGTCACGAAAGTGTTAATAAGTTATCTTATCAAACCTAATTGGAAAGTATAACTTTTTTTTTCAAGGTAATTAATATCTGTGTACTGTGAAATATTTGTAACTTACTGATCTATACTATAAATAAATAATTCTTTTAGATTATGTGCACTAGTGTGGTTCATTTTACAGCAAATTAATGCAGTGTAGCAATTCACAGACAGTTTTTTTTAAAGGGAAAATTTATTAATTCTCTGACAATTGAAATATTCATTGATCTGTTTTTCCTGCAACATTTTATTATTATTATAGATTAAAACTATAACAGTTCAAGCTGGTGAATAGCTACTTTTATGTGTTAATATCTTTGCCTAAGGGGAACAATTACAACATAATCTTTATCGCAATAAAATAAAAATTACAAACAAATGAGAAATAAAGCTAACATTCTAAAATCTAATTAGCTTTCTTTCATTATGTCAGTACATTAATTATATAAATTAAATGTTGGGAGGATTTGCTCGAAAGGATATTATGAATAAATTTGTAACAAGTTTATTATTTAATTATCATTTTGTTAGTAAACTTGTATTATGTAGAAACTGATGAAAACATAAACGATAATGAGATTTTTGATATACATTATAGAGAAATTGAGAATTTTCATGGCCGATGCTTTTATCAAATGCATGATGAGCTAAATTAAATAAAATAACATTATGATGATCAAATATCAGTCTATCCAGCTCTTTTATTAAAAAATGACAAAATACGCATTTTTTTTTTTTTTTAAATCTAAATTATATCTTTATAATTAAAATGTGTGAAGAGTCCACAGAATGTTTTTACAATGTATAGTTTCTTCTGATGAATAGCAAGGTTAAAAGCCTGATAGCTATAGAATCAGTCAGGTAATTAATATGATATTTCCCTTTTACAATCTAGATCTACAAAAAGTTCTTTCAAAATCTGGATATAAATAGTGAGAGAGATGAAAGAGCAGCATTTTCTCAGTCCCGCACATAGATTACTATACACATAGGACAGTTCCGTATACTCAGTGGTAATCAAATGCGAACACCTTGCGAGCAAATGTGTAGATCTCTACAGCTTACGAAATAGCTTGAATTATTACTTTTATCTATATTCAATAGAGGAAAGTATTGGATTCGTAAAAATTTTCAACCTCCGGTTTTTGATGGATTTACACGTTTTAAGAGCTGTAGAACACGAATTGACCATTTTTAGAAAATGTCTGTCTGTGTGTGTGTGTGTGAGAGAGAGAGACAAAATTTTGTGGCAGCTGCATCTCAGGAACTATTGCACAGAGTTTCATACAAATTGGTATGAAGTTGCACCTTGACATAAATTAGTACCTATCAACTTTTGGTAAAAATTCTCTTACAGATTGCGTTGCCATCCTGTTTTTTCTAAATTTTAAAGATGGTAATGTAGGACAAAATTTTGTATAAATGTGCATAAAGAGAATTTTTTTTAAGTAATCATTATGAAATTTACATGAATTATTTATAATAGAGATAGTCAACTGGGAAAAAAAAATTGTATGTGTAGGAGCCTCGCCAACCCCCTGGGGCGGAAATCTCCCCTCGAGGGGAGTAAATTTTCAAGATAGGTATCTTTCGAAAGGTCTCGTTAATACCTTTAAAATGAATGGTTTAAATCTGTGATAATTTAAAACAAAGTTATGGATTTTGTTTTACTTTTAATGAAAAAAAACTTTTAAAAAAATCGTAATATTTATTTATTTATTTATTTATGTTTAACGAAATTTAACCAAACTTGGTATTTAGTTGGCCCCTGACATAAACTGGTGCTGATTAGATTTGCGGATCAATCGCTCAACAGGTGGCGCTGTGATCGTATTTTTTTTTTTTTTTTTTTTTTTTTTTTTTTTAACATGCCAGTATAGGACAAAATTTCGTATAAATGTACATAATGAGAGATATTCTTAACCTGTGATTGTAAAATTAATATGAATTATTGATAATAGTAGTAGTTAATTAGGGGGGAAAATTGTGCATGTGGGGGGGCATCGCTTCCCCCCCACCCCCACCCGGGGAGAGGGGGGTAAATTTTCAAGATGGGTATCTTACAAAAGGTCACGTCAATACCTTTAAAACGAATAGTTGAACTATAAATATGTGGTAATTTAAAACAAAGTTATCGATTTTTTTTTTTACTGTTAACAAAAAAAAAAAAAAAAAAAAAAAAAAAAAAAACTTAGAAAAAAAATCGTACATATATATATATATTTTATTGTTACTGTGTGAATTTGTATAGGAAAATATAGAAGAAAGTCTGGTGGAGGCCACCACATACTAGTTTTTATTGTTTTTATGTTTAAATTTGGCAAATTTGTTGTTGTTTATAAACTTGATTGCAAAAGCAATTTATTTTAAAAAGTAAGTACTAAATATTGAGCACATAAGTTTTGAAAATATACGTGAATCAAAAATTCTATTTCCTTTTAAAGCATTTTGTTGTATTTAAACCAAGCAATGTTAAACATTTAACTATTTCATATTACTATTTCAGAATTACAGTTTGTAATTTTTATTTGCACTTGAATATAAATGTATTTGTCAATGTATATTTTTAAAAATTATAAAAAATAACTTTATTTGTTAGAAGAATAGTTCTGAAAGTTTTAAGTATGGTTTTGCGAATTCAAAAATAATAGAAAGTGAAGAAAAAGAACAACTTTAAACACTAAGCTTGCTGCTAACTACTCGCTAAGTAGAAAAACAATTTTCGATCAAAGGTGCTACTCACGCAGATCTAACAAATGTGGAATTTCTTAGTTTCACTTCGTTGACCCTAGTTGTGCTACAATCGTTTAGGTTCGCGCTTTAGCTTCACTGTTATATCTATAGAGTTACCTGGGGTCCAGCATACTAAAAAAAGTTTCCATTTGATGATTCCTGAACTTAGAAAATGCTAACTAATATATTTGCAGGGTTGTTTCCTCTAAAATGGGTTCTGTGTCTCAGCGTGTGATGTAGTATGTAAATATCATTTACTAAAGTTAAATTATCTTTGATCACTTCAGCTAAAAGTTCTATAAAATCAAAAGCAAATATTTCTGTATACCATGAGTCGCCAAAGATTTATTTTTGATGATGGGGAGGTTGAAGGAATTATTAATGGAGATACAATCATATAACATCAATTTATCTACTCCAAATATAATTATTTCTTTTCATGAATGCAGGAATTTCATGAATCCACGTTTCCTCTAAAATATTGCTTCCTGAAAGTGCTTCTTTTATTATGGCGGATTGTAAAAGGATTTTATTGCAGTGATGATCCTTATCCATTCGTAACTCAAGAGTGCTCCATTCATTAAATGTTGTCGTTCCCACTCTGTAAAGATCGTGGAATAAGTTATTTATAAAGCGCATACCATTAGTCTGAACACATTGACATTGTTCATTCGGTTTCGAATAATTTGATTAAAAATTATGGTGGCAAAAACTAAAATAATAGTACAGTTTAAGAAGAGAGGCATTCAAAATTTGTCTTAATCTGACCGCCAGCCTTAAATACGTATTACACGAACCTCGTTGGATATTGTTCGTCTCTCTCCTGCAGCACTGATTTTGTCTTTTTATGAATCATTTATCCGAAAACCGATTTTAGGTCGTAAACAGCATCCTTTGGGAAGCTCTCATACAGGACTTCTGCAACTGCTATTTGTGTTTGACATATTTTTAAGCGATCACGATCAGTTATTTCCCAGACTTCTGGTTCAGGTACATAACATTGATCAGGTACCAGTCACTCTGGTGGCACAATGTTAAAAACTCTGGCCTTCGGTTCCCAGGTGATGTTTTTAAATCCTGGTTCAAGAATAGATGCTGGTAGTGGTGAGTAATGAATTTTAAGTAGTAATTTGTAGTCCCAATTAGCGTTAATTTGCAAAATTTGATAGCAGAGCGATAACACAAACCAAATCAAACTTTCACACATGCCCTAACCTATAAAAAGTTTTAAATGCACACTGATAAGTAAATTTAACACTACTTAACCGCAGATGACAGATATATCCGTGCACTGAGCTATGTTTTTTTTCTCACAAACAATTGTAAACCAAAGTTGTATAATTATGAAATTTTGGATTGGTTTTGAAATTTGATTAACATAAATATTATTCATAAGTTTTATATTTAGAAGCATATTATATTTAGTCATATATGTTGTCTAAGAATAAAAGAAGCAATATTTTAATACATTTTTATAACTGTACACTAAAAACAATACATTTTTTTTTTTTAATTTTAAATCGTGGTCAGATGGTATTATAAGTACATTGACAACTGAAGCATCGTAACCAAACTGCCTCAAGATTTGCATGTTTTTCGACGTCACCGAAACACTTTTAACTTTTAAATGTTTAAAAAAATGAACGTATGATGAGTTGTACACTGTAAAATAGTTAACAAATACATTATATTTTTTATTGATGTGTATTTACTTTTGATTTTGTTTTCATCAAAGACATATTTTAGTGCTTCAAAAGAAGAAAATAAAGCATTATTTTAAATAGTATTAAATAAATATTGCTTCAACTTAATCGAGCTGATGCTTGGTATGGCAAGAATGGCTAATGAAGAAATTATTATTCATTGGAATTTTGAAAATTTTGAAAAGATTACTGATTGACGTTGAGTTTTAATAATTAGATTAACAAGCGAAGATTTTATTTTTCCATATACGTTAACGTAGATTTAGAAAATTCTTCAAAACTCTGAACATAGTTGCCTGAAAAATTCTGCCAGATATGAAAATCTTGTTTTCCTAATTTTGAAAATACTATTTATTATTAGAATTAATGTTTAAAGATTTGTATTATTATTATTTAAAAAATAAATAAATAAATGGGATGCTTGATAATATGTTTTGGTACGCATGTGCTGGGGGCTATGGTAAGTATCAATCTGAAATACACGCACACAAAAAAAAGAATTATAACTTTTGTAAATGAAAATTAAAAATAAATAAATAAATAAATAAATAAAACAGGTGAATTTTAAAATGAAAAAAAAAAAATGTATATATTATAATATTCAAATTTTACGACAGATACCTAAGTTTTGAAACTGTGTTATTATTATTATTATTCTACACAAACCTTCATATAATTTAATTGTTTATAAAATTTAATTTTTTTTTTCGTTCAGTGCTGTAAACCGTTAAGATTTTTGGATAAGGTGTTTTTTATAGACATTTTCTGTTTATTTATTCACAGAAAACTGCCACTAAATCTTATAAAAAATTACAAGTACCCAAAATTCATAATGGTTGGCGGCTATGGTAGTCTGAGCTTTTAATTACTGAAAGAAGTCTTACTAATAATTTTTTTTTTTTTTTAATGTATCTTTGAGGCTTTAAGCAAAAGGTATTTTCAAGATATTATGTCAGATTTCTGTAATTTAAATTAAAAATGTCAAAAGAAAAATACAAAAATAAATAAAAATAAAAAGATGCGAATAAAACTTTACTGTCATTTCATTATTTTTTACCATTTATTTTTATTGTTATTCTTTTTATTTTAACTGTTTAAAGTCTTAATTGGTATTTAAAGCCACTTTATTATAAATTCATGATAGTGCCAAAAATTTTATCAAAATATTTTCTGTTGAAGCTAACATATAAAACTCATAATTTATTATCCTAGTTAAACCTTTTATATTTACTCCACCCGTCAGCTACTTAACTTCATTCAGAAATATATGTGTCTACAGGGAACAATGTTAACAACCACATCACTGCAATTAAATAAATATCATAATCAAACCAGAAATTAAACTAACTTTCAGAACTCTAATTAAGATTCTTTCATTATCAGGAAGTTTTCCTTTTGCAATTCTTAGGTTAGTGTGGTGTTAGGTAACGCACACAGGAGGAATTTATTTAATGTTGTCATTGTGCGAGATTGTTTGTTATTATAAAACAAATATTGCATAAATAATTTACTAAGAGTAAGATAATACCTTGAATAATAAGATGTTTTCATTTCTTATTTCTCGTTTATGAAAAATATCTCAACTTATAATATATTTTAAAATAAATAATTTGTCACATATATTTTAACTTTTTGTTAAAGATAGGTTTTTAGAATGACATAAAAATAACGTTTAAAAATTAAATAGCCTTTTTTTTCTGTCATCAAAAAGAAATTATTTTAAAATTAATATTTCATCATAAATTCTTAAAATATAAAAGATGATTTTTTTTTTATTTTAATAAAAAATTGGAAAATTGTGGTAAATAATTAAAAATATTTTTTTTTTGTGCTTTGTCAAATAAAGTGGCTTAATCAAACATGTTAGTCAATATTTGAATTTTCTTTTCAATCTGAACCTTTTTAAAATCTCAGTCGTCTTTTTCTCAATGTACAAAGTGTCTGCATATATATTTTTTGCATTTTTTTCAAAATAAAACTATTATAAATATTCTGAGTTGTTATAATAAATTTTCCTTCTAATTCAGTATATTAAATTATTCTACATCTTACATTATTGCATTAAACAATTAAAATACCAGAATTTTAGGAATTTCTATCTTTGCTTTCTTAATAATATTTAAACTATTTCGGAGTTTTTTCGGGAAATTAATGCAGAATTTTCGACACATTGTATACTTCAAAAATCGAAACCAAATTTACAACTAAACAACTGGAAAACGAGCTACGAACAAGTGACTGTAAATTTTACGATATAGCATACATTTTTATAGAATATTTGTTATGTAATTTTATTTTTATACTTTATTTGCCGTGCATTTTGCACTGAAGTGTAGAATATTAAAAAAATGGAAATTATTATATCCTAATACACGGTGATCATTTGTCTTCATATTGTACATTTATTGTAACATTCACTGTTATTTTTTTACGGCTTAGTTATCTCCAGAGACAAAGTTAAAACCAAATCTTTGTTATAACCTGTCGATATTCCATTATAAAATAGTGATTGCAAAACCTTTTGAACATACTATTCAACCCTAGATAACTAAATATTTTAAGACCTGCCAATTACGCTAATTTATACATAACAGCGTTAGGCTCCGACGTTTTTTCGCATCAATAAATTTGCAGAGAATATTCAGCAATATGTACTCACGATTAAATAAAAGACTATTATTCAACAAATATACTGGGGTGTAAAAAAAGGCGGGGCCTAACAATATTATGGATAAATTAGCACAATTGTCAGGTCTACGATTTATCTAATAGATTACCCACCCCTGAAAGTTTTGTGAATTAGAAATGTTCCCGTTGCGCTCTTTTCCATTTGCCTTGAGTGTAAACGTTAGTTTTCACCACCTTTTTTTAACGTCTTTTAAAATATGTATATATATATATATATATATATATTTATGTATATACATTTATGTATATATATATATATATATATATATATATATATATATATATATTTAGCGAATAAGTATATATCAGAATTGCATTGATTGAAGTTTAGTTTTATAGTGTTAAAACAGAGGGAAAAATAAAATTGCATAAATACTGAAAGAATTCGAATTTATTGCATTTAAAATTTTTGTTTTTGTAATAACCCATTGTTAAATCAACATTTTTTTTCTCTTTCTTTCTTTCTTTCTTTTTTTTTTTTTTTTAAGTTTCGGTACATACACGTTGAAAAAAATTAACCATTGCTTCAATTCCATTAGACATGCTATAAATAAGAAACTATAATTAAGCTTTAGAAAGCTCTCTGCAAGAGCACTAGATGTGCGTTCTTGCTTTCTGAAACTGCGATAGCATTGATTATTATGTTTTAAGGTTGTACATCAGTGAGACAACCCCCTTTCTCCTTTCCCCTGTTATCCTGTGGGATTTTTGGTGCTTCGTTCAAGATACTTCTAAGTTCAACCAAAACATCGCCAACTGATCCTGGATCCAGTTACTTACTTTCACTTTCTGAACCCAATATTTCTAACTCACTTCGACGTTATCACTTGAAACCATCTCCAGTACTAATTTCAACTGGTGACTTTAACATTCTCAACTCAATATTTCTTATTCGGCACCATCCGCTGAAAAAAACTTCCGACACTAACTCAAACTGGCGACCTACACTTTCCCGACTCGGCACCACTCATACCTTACAAGCTTAAATATATAAAGTAATCTCATGAGCAGTATGAATCAATTAAATAAATAAATAATGCAGTCTCTTTTAAAAGAATTTAAACTCAAATACTGGTTCACACACCATAAAACTAATGAAAGCACTGCTGGTTTCGAAAGGACTTGGCCTTTCTCCTTCAGGTGCAAAACATGTGCACCTGATGAAGAATACCGACACATAAAAAATTTAGAAGAAAAAAAGATTACATTTTTTTTTCCAAAATTCTTTTCTTTTTTTCAGTTCAGAACACAAAATATTTTTCTTTTCCCCTTAATCAACACATTTAACATAAATGTACACACACACACACACACACACACATATATATATATATATATATATATAAATCAAACAAATAATCGTAAATGAGATTAATTTTGATTACATTTATAACAACTTCACATATAAAAAATGATATAAAAATAAGCTTTCATAATTTTTTATAAAAATTATAATCATGAAAATTTTGTCTTATAATAATGCATGGCTTTATACAATAACATCTCTTAAAATAAGTTTTAAAAAGAAATTTATTTTATATCTGTTCACAAAGACTAGAATGAATTTTTCGTCAGATAAACATTTACTTTTTTATCTAACTTACTTCGAAATTTAGATATTATTATCTCATTCACGATTTTTTTTTTTTTTTTTTTTTTTTTTAACACATTTTTACTCTTATCTATTTTTTTATGAAAAGCATTAAATAAAAATTTAGTAATTAATCTAAAAATGTTAAGTTTAATTGTCAGTCCCGTATATTTTAATGATTGAAAACATAAACATATATATATATATATTGTGTCATCTAACATATTTTTATTAAGGAATCATCGTACAAACATTCTCCATCACTGATTGTTATTCAACTTTTTCTTTTCAGGTTATATTTACATTGAAGCCTTTCTTTTTTCTTCCTCATACTTATTATGTAAACATGTGTTTACATTATAAATATATTTCTTTTCATCATAAATAATCTTTGCTTCAATACATTTGGTAGAAACGTAATTTTATTTATTTATTTATTTTCATTTTTCTAGCAATAAATATATTTTTTTAATTTATTATATTTTTAATATTTGAATTTAAATATTTTTCTTTTCTCCTAAGATAATTTTAATTGAAGTTTACACATTTCCTTTAAATATTTTTTTGCATCGATGATTTTTATAATTATTTGAAAGAATGTAACATGTTATTATACAGTTGATTTTGTTCATATAACAAAATCAACTTTTTATATAAAAAAAGTTGCATTACAAAATTAGTAATAAAGAAAATAAAGAAAATTCATCTATATATATATATATATATATATATATATATATATATATAGAACAACATAAATAGCTCTATCACAGATATTCATGAAAATATTTCATAATTATTATCAATGTCAGGAACTCTAAATTTCAAAGGAAACTATTATGTAAAATGAATATATGAAATATTACTACAGTTTTCAGATTTACTTTTAAACACATTTCGAACCTAAGGTTTTCCAATTTCCAGTAATTCCCGTTATTTCACATTTCTCTAAAACGTCACTCTATGTGTACTAAACAGGAAGCACTCACCAATGAACATTACTAGTATTTCGGTATAACAATCCTAATCCTAGAAAGAGCTGTCAATTATATTTAAATAATTTTAAACCTATCTTTTATGACAATTTGTTAGTTTTAATATATATATATATATATATGTGTGTGTGTGTGTGTATAAAAAACCCTAATTAGGTCTTTTTATATTAAGTTGTAATTTAATGAATATACTTTTTAACAATACTTCCATTCTGTTTTTTTTTTAAATCGAAACTACATTTCCGCTTTCTTAAAAACTAAACCGTTAGCAAAATTAATCTTTTATTATTATTATTATTATTATTATCATTATTATTTTAATGTATTTCTCTCAAATTGTGCTTTTCCCTCCAAACAAAAATATTCCCTTCCACACTTTCAGCCTGCCCAATCTCAGAGCGAAAGACCAATTAAATAATTAAAAAGCACAGCGCCATATCTTTTTAATCACGTGACATATCGTCTCGTAGGGGGGGGGGGGAAATCCCGTGGTCTCTTTTGTATTTCCCTCATATAAAAGTGTCTACATCCAGAAATAGAGACTTTTTCCCTTTTTGCTGTTTCTAAAAAAACTTGTACTATGTGATATTTGAAATATTCTAGTGGCTCCTCGCCTACGTGGAAACCCCCGACATTATATTATTAAAATAGATATGACCAGTTAAATTGAGTTGCTTAATTATTGAACCTATTTTAATACGAAACACGAGTGATTAAGAACAAAAGAATGCTCCAGGAAGACCTTATATATATAATACATTAATACGTTTAGAAGAAAAAACAAGAAAGAAAAATCATGCAGTAGGCATTGATTAGTAACACTTTCCAACTGTACGTAATTGTTGTATCGAATGACTTTTAATATTCTTTGCCTACGTTATCACACAACAGACAGAAGGACTGAAAAATATACAGATAGACTAATTGATTTTAAAATTACTCTTAGGCATTTTGGAAAGTGTTAAAAAGGCTTAACGGAAAAGAAAATGCAGCCATTATATTATAATTACAGCTTTTGATCTCTCTGAATATTTAAGTGTAGCCCTGTAAATCAGAAAGTTAATCATATCATATTCTATACAAAAGATTATTTTAGAGTGTTAACAATAAATTTCAATATTTTTTATGATTTTTACAGTAGAAAGACTTTTAAATATAATTTTCAAAAAATTCTGTCCTAAAACGTAATGCATTGGCAAAATTTTCTTTTCTTTTCTTTTTTTTTTTTTTTTTTTTTTGTCCCTGTAAACAAATTAGTTGTACAGGACCTATTAATGTCATTTTAAATGGGGAAAATTCTATAGGGATAATGTTTATAAAAACAACACTCATAGAACAAAACGCTTTCGAATGCTTTTGGTGTCCCTGTACACAAACCAGAAGAGATATTCACTCCATTTTTAATATGGAACATCCGATAGTGAACTTCAATAAAATATATCAGTTTCGAGAAATTCCATACATAATTACAGGAGTTGGAGCTCGGGCTTACAGACAGACAGACAAACAAACTGGAATCATATTCACACTTAAAAATGTTAGAAAGTGTTAAAAACACTCAATGTAAACGAAAGTAATATTTCAGCAATTTTTTATTAATAGCTCTTAATATAAATGGATATTTTTCTGTCACCCTGTAAATCTAATGCTAATTACGCTATATTCTATGCAAAGCATTTTTTTGTGCATAAAAATAACATATTTCAATTTCCTAAAACTTCGTGGAAAGTAAAGTAATTAAAATTTGATTTATAGATATCTCTCTCATAGGGCGCAATGATTTGGAATACTTTTGAGTGTCCCTGTATATAAATCGGTGGTGATATTTCGTCCAATTTATACAGGAAACATCCAGTAGGGAATTGGAATAATATATTTTAATTTCATTAAGATATGTCTACAGTAAAGGTATGAAAATAGGGTTTATAGAAATACCTCTCATAGAACACAATGCTTTGAAATACTTTCGGGTATCCCTGTACACAATCCAGTAGAGGTATAAACTCCATTTTCAATAGGGAACATCCAATAGTGAACTTGAATAACATATATCAGTTTTAAGAAATTCCATAAATATTTACGAGATTTAGAGATCGGACAGACAGACAGGCAGGCAGACGGACGAACAGGCAGATACACAAAGCTGAAATCATATTCACACTTTTAAAATGCTAGAAAAAGTTAAAAACGCTTAACGTAAACGAAAGTACAATTCTAGCAATTTTTTATTAATACCTCTTAATATAACTGGATATTTTTGTGCCACCCTGTAAATCTAATGCTAATCATGCCACATTCTATGCAAAGAATTCTTTTGTGCATGTAAATATTTCAATTTCCTAAAACTTCGTGGATCGTAAAGTTATTAAAGTTTGATTTATAGAAATATCTCTCATAGAACGCAATGCTTTGGGATAC
This sequence comes from Salticus scenicus, assembly GCA_963930645.1. NCBI lineage: Eukaryota > Metazoa > Arthropoda > Arachnida > Araneae > Salticidae > Salticus > Salticus scenicus. The sequence continues at coordinate 195,606,742 of OZ005654.1, read as the reverse complement.
TTTTGAGTGTCCGTGTATATAAATCCGTGGTGGTATTTCCTCCATTTTATACAGGAAACATCCAGTAGGGAATTTGAATAACATATTTCAATTTCATTAAGATATGTCTTTAGAAAAGGTATGAAAATAGTGTTTATAGAAATAGCTCTCATAGAACACAATGCTTTCAAATACTTTCGGGTGTCCCTGTACACAAACCAGTAGAGGTATAAACTCCATTTTCAATAGGGAACATCCGATAGTAAACTTGAATAACATATATCAGTTTTAAGAAATTCCATAAATATTTACGGGAGTTAGAGATCGGACAGACAGACAGGCAGACAGACAGACGGACGGACAGGCAGATACACAAAGTTGAAATCATATTCACACTTAAAAAATGCTAGAAAGTGTTAAAAACGCTTAACGTAAACGAAAGTACAATTCTAGCAATTTTTTATTAATACCTCTTAATATAACTGGATATTTTTGTGCCACCCTGTAAATCTAATGCTAATCATGCTACATTCTATGCAAAGCATTCTTTTGTGCATGTAAATAACATATTTCAATTTCCTAAAACTTCGTTGATCGTAAAGTTATTAAAGTTTGGTTTATCGAAATATCTCTCCCAGAACGCAATGCTTTGGAATACTTTAGAGTGTCCCTGTACATGAACCGATGGGGGTATTTCCTCCATTTGATAGAGAAAACATCCAACAGTGAACTTGAATAACATGTTTTAATTTCATTAAGATATGTCTACAGTAAAGGTATGAAAATATGGTTTATAGAAATACCTCTCATAGAACACATTGCTTTCAAATAGTTTCGGGTGTCCCTGTACACAAACCAGTAGAGGTATAAACTCCATTTTCTATAGGGAACGTCCGATAGTGAACTTGATTAACATATTTCAATTTCTTTAAGATATGTCTACAGTAAAGGTATGAAAATATGGTTTATTGAAATACCTCTCATAGAACGCAATGCTTTGGAATACTTTCGGGTGTCCCTGTACACAAACCAGTAGAGGCATAGACTCCGTTTTCAATAGGGAACGTCCGATAGTGAACTTGAATAATATATTTCAATTTCATTAAGATATGTCTAGAGTAAAGGTATGAAAATATGGTTTATAGAAATGCCTCTCATAGAACACAATGCTTTGAAATATTTTCGGGTGTCCCTGTACACAAACCAGTAGAGGTATAAACTCCATTTTCAATAGGGACCGTCTGATAGTGAACTTGAGTAACATATATCAGTTTCAAGAAATTCCATAAATATTTTCGGGAGTTAGAGCGCGGACAGACAGACAGACAAACCGAATTCATAAACACTTTTCAACCTTGTAGGAAAGTGTTAAAAAAAGAAGTAAAACATTGTCACATGTGGAAAAATTTAATAAAAAATTGAAATTTCTCTTTGCCATTTATTAAAAAAAAAAAAAAAAAAAATTGCTGTATAAATCCAATTCTTAGTATTTAAAAAATGACTATGATAAAAATTAAGGGAAAAAAAATCAATTGAAAACTGTTATCTTTTAGTTTTAGCATTTTTCACAATATATGCAAAAACTGCAAACTGAAAAAAAAAAAGTATTTTAATGTATCGTTAAAGTAATTTCAGTCAAAAGCATTTTGAAATGTATATATAATTATCAGATTTAATGAAACTTCGCTTGGTTATACTAGAGATATCAAGGTATATTTTAAAGAAAATATTATAATATCAGTATTTACGATTTTTTTTTTTTTTTTTTTTTCCCTTTTAGCAATAAAACATTTTTATTCTCTTTAAGTTTTATCTAAAATTTTTAGTTTCTGTTTCTTCTCTTCTCTTCTCTTCTGTTGAATTAAAGGTGATATAAAAAATAAAAAAAAATATTTTATTTTCCAAAGGAATAGGCAAAATATTTAAAATTATTCTGGTAATCAAAAAGGTTATCCTAATTATTGAGGATAACATTTTTTATTACCGAAAAATTTTGAAGGTTTTCGATAAAAACAATCGTAATCTCTACGTAGTTACTAATCTAAAACCATTGTAGTTCTTCCCAGTTACCAGATTAGGTAATGAAAAATATCTGAGTCACTAAAATTATTTCACTTAAATGGAAAGGTGTTTTATTAATATTATTTATTTATTTATTTATTTATTTATATTTATTTATTTATTTATTTTATAAAAAATAAATCACCAATTTGCTAATATATCATCCAGAGAAAAATTAAGTGAATTAATAAGGAAATTAGATACATCCTATGCATTCTCTTACGTATTTTGAATTTTTTTAATTAGAAAATTCTTAAAAAAAAAAAAAAAAAAAAAACATTCAGCACATCTTAATTTCAAAATCCTACTATAACATACAAGAACCTTAGACTTAATTAAGCTTTATAAATAATTATCTAATTAAATTATTGAAGAGTATACTTCTAGTTTTAAAACAGAACTTCGTTAGGCCACTTATTTGTCTACAAATAACAATTTCAACAACTACTCAACTACAATTGCATAAAAATTTTAATCAAAATAGAAATCAAGCTGACATTCATAAAATTAATTAAGTTTCTTTCGTTATCGTAGTAACACCTTTAGTCTACGTATTAAGAGCTGCAAAAGGCATGAAACAGAAATTTATTACACTTTCACCGCTCCTTATGTCGTTATATTAGTTCGCGTTACGTGCATACTTCATTAAATTTCAAGTAATCCAGAATGAAACTTTGATCTCTAGTTAGCCTTGATAATTCTTTAATTTAAAAATATATAGCGTAAAATATATAGAAAACATCAATTTAATTGGATTCATGTCTTGTATTCAAGAGTTGTTTTATTAAGTTATAATTTCTTTAAATAGAGTGTTTCAAACAATCATGTTTATTATTGATAACAGTTAATTATGTAGAACTAACATTATTTTGTAGGAGAAATCTTCTGTCTATATATAACACAGAATATCATTTTTGTTTGAAAAGTGGTGTATTAACCCGTTAACGCCCGAAATATTTTTGCAAAATGTTATTATCTGATTATTTCACTTCTAAATTAATATAGACAACAGGCAGTAAAATATATTAACTTAAACAATTCTGATAGTTTTAAATTTAAAGCCTAGCCTCATTTATTGCCGTTTAGTGTTCTAGCGAGAAAACTTCGAGATAGCAAAACTTCGAGATAACAGACTAAATTCTTATTATATGTTGACAAAGATCTGGAAAGTAAAGTATTATAATATATATTATTATTCAACTTGATTTAAGTTAGTATACCTGCGCAAAAAGGAAATATATGTGCGACGAATGAAAAATCATAAAATGACTATCCAGATTATGAAATAATAATTAATAGTAGGCACATAAAACTTTCAGGGATCATTTAGAGTGACGCTACAAACTGTCACTAAAAAGCAGAAATCATTCCAAGAAACTACAAAAAATATAAATGCCATTTTATTAGCTGTCCTCAAATGAGGACACTGGGCGCTAACGGGTTAATATATAGTTATTCTTATTTTTTTTTTCTTTTATAAATTGACGTGTTTTAATTTTTCTAAAAATAATTTAATATAAAATTCTTTATTAATAAGAAAAAAAAAACTATAGATAAACAGGTAAAATAATAATAATAATAATAATAATTACCCAAAAGCCATTGAGTCTACCGTCAGAGAATTCCCTCAATCCACTGTTGGAACAGTACGATTTTTCAAGAGCTGCTACCAAAGAGAAAAAAATGTTTCCTATATCTTACCAAAAGAAATGATTTGATCCACTGCAGTTCAGAATTAAAAAATAAAAAATCTGGTGTGTAACAACCACATGACTTTCATTACCCATTATTACACATATGTACACTTTTTGGAAATAATGGTGATCAGACACTATAAAATTGACCTATAAAATTAGACACCTAACAGATTTTCTCTGAGACAGGGATGGCCAACCCGCGGGCTGCATCCGGCTCGCTGTGCAGTTCTTTGCGGCCCGCGAGAAGATTAACGATATTTAAAATTTGATACCATTGATTAACAGATTAAAAACAAACATCTCTTCAGGCATTTCGAAGCTAAAATACCATTAAACGATTATTGTAATTAAAGAATCACACTGTTTTAATGAAATATTATTAGATCCATTATTCATTCTTTTTATTTTTAGTTATTAATGTATTGGCATACAATTTTCACTATTCTATTGTTAATTTATAAATGGAAAAATTTAAAGTAATGTATTCTGCTCCGAATGTTTACTCTGCCCTTCCCCGAAAAAAAAGTATTTACGTACATGGTTTATACACTCACAAACATATGCGCATACACATACATACATACAGTGTGGCCCGCCTGAATAAAATGCACTCGTTCTCATATTTATAAGGACACTTTATGTTTTGAAATAACTAATGTAAAAATAACTGTGAACAAGATTATACTAAGTGCACTTAATATATATGTAGTATTCTGAAAACCAAAACTGCTATAAATTTTTTTAATATGAAACAAAATTAATAAAAATTAAAACAAAATATTTTTTTCTCCACGTTTTTACATGTTGATAATTATAGGGAGAATCAAGATTTTTTTGGTTTTTTTAACTTACTGGCGAATAAATTACAGTTGACAAGCGAATTTGATACTACTGGGCTAGATTAATTCATATATAAGCCTTTAATCTTTCTTGGACTGACATTACTGTTAATTCCTCAAAAAAAAGAACGTTCATGTAGGGAAGTATGATATATCTGTTTTTTAAGTGGAAGGATAATTTCAATCCGCCGAATTTCTACTGAAATTCAAAGATCTAAAATTGCTGAAGGAAATGTGATCAAACGTTGAACTGCTAGATCGATAGGAGAGAGATCTGATGCAAAATAAGAGTTGTTTTACAGAGATCGAAGACTCATAATTCCTCTTATTGTTCTACTCATAATGACTGCTGCTGAATTTGATCGTAATTTTTAACGAAAGGTTGGGGTCCACATTTATGCATGTTTAAAATAATTCATAATATGTTACAATGAATAAAAAACCTGTAATAACCAATAAGCATTTATTGGGGGAAAGAACGCCTGTGTTAAAGTTGAATAAAGATCATATTAAATGGTAAAATGTTGCATTTTTGGATGAAAAACATTTTATTTTTGATTAATGAAATGGTTTTAACAGTTACTGGCACGATCTGAAGATAGCGAAAGACAGAGAAGATTTTTTAAAGGCAGATATGAATCGGACATTTTAAAGGTGGATCTATGGTGCTCTGGGGAGCTGTTTCTACTGAAGGCAGAATGAATTTAGTAATTTTTTCTATTATTATTAACATGAAGAGAATATCCGCAAATTTTAAACGTGGAATTCGCAGATTTTTGTTATATTTTGGGGAGTAATAATATTTTTTTCATCAAGACTTACATTTTTGCTCTACTTCTAGAGCAATAGGAAATAGATTGAAGAAAGAAACTTCTGTATTATTGCCTTTCCCGTGGCTAAAAATTGAAAAAACCTCAACTTATCATATTAGAAAAGTGCATGCAAGTGGACAGCAATTTTAAATAGTTTAAATGTATTCAGAATATCATCTATGCTGTATGAAATGGTATTGAAACTGAATATTGCAAAAAAAATGTATATATATATATATATATATATATATATACCAGAGAGAATGTCTGACTGTTTCACCCTAAAAAGAGACCCCATAAAATATTAATTTAAAGAATAACTGAAAAAAAATTCGAGCTGTCCTTATAATTGTGAACACCTGAAAAATCATCTTTTTGACCGTATTTAAAGTTTTTTAAGATAGAAAAACGATAAAACTTTTTAAATATAGTCTAATAATGAAATTCAAATTAATAAAAAATATATTTGTTTAAATAATAGTGTTCAGTGTTTAGTTAATATAGAAAAACGGGTGTCTTTATAATTACGAGAACCAGTGTAGATTTTCTATGCGGCCCTCCAAATGTTTTGGATTGGAGAGGCCTGCTCTAAGAGAAAACTGATACATGTGTAAAGACATATAAAACATAGTTTAGATAGCGACTTTTAAATAAAGGTCGGTAGAGCAGTTTTTGTAGCACTCATTCAAGTGACATACCTAATTATAAGTGACATACCTAAATTTTCAAGAAAATCACCATTAGAGCTTTTTTTGCGGTACCAACTTTCATCAAAACTCGGCAAACTTAATTATCAAACAGAAAACAACGATTACATTCGAAAGGATATCTAAAAGAAAGTAAACATGACGAGTTTAAAAAAAAAATCCGTACAGATGTTTCTAAAAGAACGCACTTACGAGGACTCAAATTGGCCTACTTATATAAGAAACATATAAATTTTCATGAACTAACCAAGGAATATAATTATAACACTATTTACATAAGAAAGAATATCCAATAAGGTGTTTATATAGCAACTTTGAAGGCAGTCGTTAGAGCTGTTTTTCAGATATGGACTTCCGGTCCTACAGTCGGTTTCATATGTCCCATTTTCGGTTTTCCAATTTTCCCCGAAAGTTTAAAAAATCACCTGTACACCACACTTATTCTGAAGTTTCGTCTTTCTATCTTTGTTAGTTTCGGAGATATAATATCAGAACATTCCCCACACACATGCACACACACATACATATACATATACTGACCAATTGTCAAAAATCACTTTTTCAGATTCAGGAGACCTTAAAACATGTAAATCAGGTGAAAACTCGATATAAAAATTTTTTCGACCGAATGCAATACTCCCATTACCTACGGCAGTAGGGTAATGGAAGTAAAAAGTAGTTGGATATATATATAAAAGTATTGCTTGAAAAAAATTATTTTACATAAATTGTTATAAAAAATTGTTTTACTTAAATTGTTATAAGTAGAGAGCGGATTATATTTACTTAAAAATATCTAAAATATGTATTCAAATAGGTACTAAAAAGTTCCGAAATATGCACCTAAAAAGAAGAAATGTGCCTTTAAATTAGCTATTAAATTTATTACATCACTTAAAGGAAGTCACTAAACCTCCAAATTTGTGATTGCGGAACTCGTGAAAGAAAGAAAAGTGGGTTTTTATATTTGATAACCTTTTTTGAAATAAGAAGTCATGGAATATTTCTTCTGCGCTTAAGATAAAAGAGATTCTACACAGTCTAAAACAGTGAAAACATTTTCGTGGAATCCAAATACTGTTAATTACGTAGAGCAGCATTTATTCAAGTACCCCATCTTATCAAAATAGGCTGTGGTTGAAAAGTAAGATCACGGTACATATATTTGTAAAGTTTAATACTCACAAGAGCGTTCAGAAAATGTTCTTAACAAACAATGTTGTGTTATATGCAGAAGCACAGATTTCTCTAATTTATTCTGTTTTTCTGTGTTAAGTCCGGAGCTAAGCGAGTAATACATATCATGTTCGGAAAAACATTTTAAAGTCTGATGCAACTTTTACCATACAAAAACATACGTACCATTACGAACGAAAATAGCACATTGTTACACTTGTTTGCACCTGACTACAATTATCTCAAACAATCATTTGTTGATCTGTAAATTTTTAAATGATTAGCTCTTTCAAGTACGTTACAAGCCAGAAGATGGGGACGCGTTGGGATAGTATTTAATTATTCACACATTAAATGTACTATAAATCGTGCCCAGCTGTTTATAGTTTCCTCTACACTTATTCGATTGGGACCTCGTCCTAACTCCTTGAAATTTTCGTTGAAAACTTCACGGTAAATGGTACCAAAATAATGTTTCCCTAGATAAGGTTCATCTGGAATGATTTAATTTATACAATATTTCTATAGAAAGCCTCTAAATTTCTGATTATTTAAATTTTCAATAGAAATCTTGCTATAAAGTTGAGCTTTATATAAATCAATAGAGAAATCAATTTTTCTGTTTTCCGATAGAGTCTGAAGTTTTTACAAATCTATGATCTTTATTTTTCCGATTTATTTTTGGGAGTAAACATTAGTTTTTAAGTGTTGGTAAATTTAATCTTTATCACAAAGAATTTTTTTTTTTACATGCAGCAGAGTAAATAATGAAACCGCCTGAAATTAAATATTTGCCATAACAGGTCACATTTTTATTAAAGATTCCTATTTGGCTATGTCCAAAAATTTCTAACAGATTTTTAAAACTTCCGCCTAATGCATATATTTCCTTTCTCGCCCAACATAAAAATCCATGCATAATTAATTATATGGGTCAATCGTATGTTTGATAACTGAAAACAACAGGTTTAGATTAAAAAAACCTCAGATTTTGAAACGTGTGTACAAAAAAAAAGGGGGGGGGGGAGAAAAAAACGTGTTTCAAGGAGAAAAGGGAAATTTTTCTACTAAAATTCCTCAAAATATGCATTTAAAGTAAAAAATATTTCCTTTTATGCATTTATATGCAAAAATACAAAAAACGGCTCAAATATACAAATGCATATGCTGATATGCACTTGCATATATTCCGCTCTATAGTTATAAACAATATCTATTTCGAAATTTATATAGTCTTAAAAAAATTTTGTTTCTCTAAATAAGTAATTTAAATTACATTATTGGAGCTAACAGTTATTTCTGCATTCCATATAAAGTCCATTAACGTAATATCTTACATTTTTCATTTAAAAAAAAACCTTGATGTGCATTATATTCAAATATAAACGATGTAAATTTCAATAATCATATTTAATGAAGTAATAAGTTCGAATTAACATCGGCTTACCTCAATGCGGAATATGTTAATTCATCTTCCCAGTATATCTTTTAATACCAAGGGGGAAATTATTCAAATAGAAGGATTAAATGATTTATTAAGGTCTTGGTTACAAGGAATAATTTGAAAAAAAAAATACATTTTCTCAAATGTTTTAATGAAATTAAATTGTGTCGTATATCTTAATCCTGAAATTTTGAAATGTTTTACTTACAAACACAACCTTGTTCAGAAAAAACTGTAATATTGATAAAAATTTATTTTTAAATCTGAATAATTAAGCATACAAAACCAATGTCACAAATATATACTAATAATGTGGAATTATTCTGAGCTCGTTAAAGTACGTAACTGTTTTCGAATTAAAATTTAAATAGTTATTTAATATGGTCAAATTTTAGAAAATAATTAATTTTTAATATAACAATAATTTAATTCTAAGAATTTTTAACTTAACAGAAGAAAAAATATTTTCCTAATTTTAAAATTATCAAAAATTTTATCTCTAAAAAAATAAAATCAGATTAGCTTTTTGTGCTAAAACTTATGCTCCAAATATGATATTTAGAAGTATATTTGGAAGAAAACCAGTTCATGGTGGCTATTCGGCAGTAGGATGGAGGTGTCATCCAGTATCTTTATTATTATTATTATTATTTTGTTTTTAGGTTTTCATTCTCTATAATTAGAATGAATGTTACTCATTTTTATTTATTTTGTAGATACTTTATTAACTATGGAATTTCTGTTATGTATGGTGATATGGTAATTTAATTCCTTGAAAATTTAAATTAAAATTCTAACGCAAACTAGCTCTTATGCTCGTTCTTCACACGGGAATTTAATTATTATTCAAAGTACATTATTAAAAAAAATATTTAGTTTAGCTGAAGCTTGCTATCCCGATGACGATATAAAATAGGTTATTATATTTAATATGTACTCTTTGTAAATTTTCACTCATACATATACATATTGCTTTTAATGTGCATAGTTGTTTTTGCACTGATTTAAACATAAAGTTTCTCAACGCCCCCCCCCCAAGTAATAATGATAATAATAATAATAATAGTAATAGATAATAATAATATTTTCTGTTGCCACTTACGCTCCGAAAGACGGGTAGAAAAACTAGTAAATAAAAAGTCGCCAAGAGGGTTCTAAACTAAAATTGTGCCTTTCCTTGAATATTCAACTGCATCTATAACATATCAATTTTTCTGCATTGAATTTCCGTGAAATGAAGTATTTGTATCCGGTATCGAAAACAAGCAATCACTTCTTATATATACATTTTAAAATAGACAAAATAATTACATTTTGGAACAGCTTTAGCTGCCCCACTTGGCGAAATTTAAATTTTGGTGCCGAAGTAGATAGGTTATTTCTCGCCAAGGTCTTTTTAAACTAAACTTCGATAGCCAAAAGTAGACAAAAATTTAAATGTCAAAAAGAGGGTAATGTACTAAACCTGTAGCAGTTACTTAAAGAACGCCGTTCTTTGGGACAATGTTACTTTACTTTCAAATTACTTATAACTAACAAAAGTACAAATGTTTCTTGTTTAGAATATGGAAACAAATATGTAATAACATTAGTTTCCACATTTAATCATCAGTTAAATTATTTCATCAACAGCCCTATTATTACAATGGACCGAAGTATTGCTTTATTACGGGAATATAAGAGAAGGTTGCAAATGTGAGCAAGGTGATTGAAAGAAAACGGTTAACGTTTTTCGCAATCATCGCATTATTGCGATTATTTGTTTTAAATGTTGTTTTATTATTATTATTAAAAGATAAAGCAAGCAAAACTTGTAGAAAGCATAACATCTTGAGTTTTCAGCTCTATTTATTTATTTATTTATTACAATTATTAAAAGAAAAGTATAATACCCATAAATTATTATAAAAAATATATATTGCTTTTTTTTCCTTTTAGATATTACATACAATTGCAATTTTTCTTTATTTATAAAACTAAATATAGCAGTTATAAAAAATATAGCATTTTTAAAAATAATTACTTTAAGAGTACGAAGTAATGATATATATGTATAATATATATATATATATATATATATATATATATATATATATATATATACACAGTGTGATTCATAAAGAAGTATACACTTTCCAGATGTTGCAAAACTGTAACAGTCATAAACACACACCACATCAGCGAACCGTAAGAAAGATGTAATCTTAAATTTTGTGTCTTGCCCTTGACGGAAGTGATGTCGGAAATAGCGTGCGTGTCATGTGACTAGTGAGACGAAATGGGGGCGACTGCAGTGGAGAAGAATTTTTATCTTCGTGAATTTAGCAAAACTGAATCCGCAACTGTTATGCAACGGCATTTTCGATCATGATTCGGAAAGGAAATTTCACCTAGAAAATCTATCAACGGTATGAAACATTTAAAAGTACTGACTGTTTGTGTAAAAGTCTTGGATGACAGACTATATCACAACAAGTCGCCGATAGAGTTTGCACCACCGTTCCAAGTGATCACCCAATGGGCACCCAAAAATCCTTCCTAACACCTTGTAAGTTCTTCCTGTGGGGGTTCGTAAAAGACAAAGTATTTATACCTCTCCTTCCTGTTGATCTAGTAGAGCTGAAACAGCGTTTTACAGCCACTTTCGATGGACTTGATTCAGATGCCTTAACACGCGTTTGGGCGGATATTGATGTAGTGTGACTAAGATGTCACACATCTGTCTCTAACAAAACTTAATACTATCCCATATAATTCTGTTACACGCAACGTATATTATCTTACATTGTTTATGATTTATAGTGCATTAAAACTGTATACTTCTTTACGAATCACCCAGTATGTAAATCTTACCTGTCAATCACCATTTCTTGCAATAAAATGTGTTTTATATACAAAACAATCTAACTTTTAATGGGAAATACAAATTTTAAAAATAGCTTCCAAAAATAAGGACAGATATCATCTGCGAAGAAAAGCATTAAAATAATAATGGCAGGGATGGAACACGGGCGCAGAATTCATACCGGAATCTGTTTAAGAAATTTCTCTGCCTATAATATCGGTGATTTAAGAAGTAAAAAATTTTCTTATATTTATAGTGGTATGAATTCTGCGCCCGTGTTCCATCCCTGTAATGGTAATAAAAAAATAAAATTAGAATTTTTTTGTCAAATGTAATCATTTTAACGTATCTAAATACCTAGACATTATTTACATTTTTTTACAGAATCATTTTTTACTCATATCTATAAATCTAATTGAAAGTTTGAAATGTTCAATGGATATAATTTTATGTTGGTTACAAACTGAATTCCGTTCAGCCGCTTTCACGAAGCACCCGATCTTCTAAAAACATTCTATATACCTCCAGCTCTCCCATGAATACAGATAAATTATTCTGAAATAAATTTGGGTTCCCTGATGCCTAAAACATAAAGATAACGCTAACTTTTCCCCCATTCAAAAGCTTTTTACGCGTGCCCTTCAGCAGACGTTTTTTACCAATATCTTTAATTCAAATAAATATTTTGAAATTTCGACAGCTATAATTTTAAGTTGAGTAAAAACCTAGATTCCTGTAAAATGCTGCAGATTTCTGTCCAGACGTTCTTACGTGATAATAGAACAAAAAATGTGTTACAGACATACAGACACAACGACCCACTCCCCCCACACACAGAGAGAGAGAAAATTTTCTGAAGTCATCTTTGCCTTTCACGATGTGTGAAACGGGAACATATCAGAATTTTTTTTGATTCTGAGAAATTTAGACATTTTATTAATATAGTAATAATAATCAATGATTTAAATCACTTTCATTGTGAGAAAGAAAAAAAAAGGGGGGGGGGAGGGGAAAACTAAAATTTTTCAGTATTTTTTTTTTTTTTTTTAATGAGATTTTTCCGAAATTTATATTAGGTGTATAGATATTATCAAGCAGTTGTTCTAAGCGGGAAAGGCTAGTATACTTAAAAGAAGATTTTTAACTTTTATACAAAATTAACAATTTCTTTTAAAGATATTTTCTATGAACTGAAATGTTAATCATAAAAAATAATGTATATCCTTTATATCTTAAAATTTATTTATTAAATAAACAGGTAATCAATTGAATTCAATTTCATTATACAATAATCCTGAAAAAAGCTATATACACAGATTGATGTTTTACAATTATATATTATTTTCCTGTAGGTATTTATTCAAAGAGCATGGTATGATAAGGAAACAAATTATGGTAATGACATTATGATATGATAAAATATTGTGATAAGGGAACTAATCGGATAAAAAAATATTAGTGGAACCTGTCTAAAGTGACCACCCTAGGGACTGGCTAAAATGGTCACTATACGCAGGTGGTCACTTTATAAAGTGTCTTTAAAATTGGAAAATGGTCACTTTAGTCAAGAAAATGGTCACTTTAGTCAGGTGGTCACTTTACCATGGTGGTCACTTTTACAGGTTCCACTGTATATGTTTTTATAGCTTGAAAAACGATGTCGGAAGGTATAAATTTTATAACAATTACTTCTGATTGAAAAGTAAAATATTTTTTAGGATAATGTTGTCAACAAGTATTTGGATCTAAAATTTATTCTGAGTCACAACACATTTAGGCTAACTTATAGAAAATCATTTTCAAGAATCATTTTACTAACAATCTCTTTCTAATACTGTGAGGTTTGGGTTGGCACAAACTTCATCTTAATTAATTGGTTAGATAACTAAATGGATAAGTAAGGAGAGCACGAGACTAAATATAACATAAAATAAGACTTGTATTTGAACAGATTAATGAGAGGGCAGTCTGGCATTTCAGATAGCTCAGTCAGCGTATTTAATTACTTTATCAAAATATATGTATCAGAATTTAAATTAAATAATTCTAAATATCTCACCCCAGCAACCGTCGAAAGTGTAGAGACGGATGCACACTTTAACTCCGCTACTGTGACTTCACCGTGGATCAGAGGATTCCCTGCTGAACCAACTTCACTTTTACGAATGCTACTAGATACGCGTACCAACACTCATCACTACTTAATCTTCACACAACCAAATCTCCACTACTTCACACCTCAATACTCGCCAAAATAAGATTCTTCGCAATCTACACCACAATCTCCTACAATATACACCACCATCCACACTCATCTACTAAAACCATCTCCATCTTATACTTCTTCCTACTAACCTCCTTTCCCTTCATTTCAATCAATACTTTTAAATTCACTTCACATTCATCTAACTCTCAGAACCTAATTCTTTCGTTGCAGCACCGTGCCGACACGAAACTAATCCGACCTCAACTTTCGCCGAGTCACTGGCGTCGAAGCGATTTTAACCGTCCCAACTTTATACTTTAATGGATTCAGCTTAATTTCACACAACTGTGGAGACGTTCTGTAGTCTCAACCTCACAATACTACAGATTATATAAACCAAATTTTTCTTAAATATGTAACAGATATATGTTAAAAATAAATAAATCATATAAAAATAAATCATATAAAAATAAATCATATTTATAATAAATAAATCATAGAAAATCTTTTTAGAACTTTTCTGAAATCTTGTAAACAATACTATGTTTTTCTTTCGATTTTTTACCTCTTTTTAGAAGACTTTCATAAAATTAGAAGAAATTGAAAAAGGGTAATTTATATTGACCCAAAACAACGTTATATTTACTGTAATTTATTTAAATATTTTATATTTTACAAATATGCTTGTAACAATGTAAAAGAACAAATTAATTATTGTTACATGTAAAATTACATATAATTGAAATCGACGGATATTTCGAAATTCAACTAACATTTTAATTACTTTGAAAACTATGCATAATATATTTTTGTTCATCAACAGGTTTTATGAAAACGTCTAAGATACTGTTCTACATGTTAAACATACTCTAATGTAGTATGAAAATCTGGAATTTCGATAATGTATTGGAGAACTTGTTTATATTGAAGCTCTTTAATCCCTTACAAATATATTATAATTTTAAAATACACTGTGTCCCAAAAGATTAGACAATCAATAAAATTTGCATTAACATAAAAAGTAATAAGATACAATTAACATTCGTGAGATAGGTAATAAATAAAAACAGATTTCCTGATATACACATATAAATTATGATCAAAGGTTTGAAATTATAAAATGTACATTAAATTATATAAAAATGGGCTGTCCCAAAAGTATAGACACAATGCATTACGTGTTTTCTTTTACATTTTTGTTTACAGAATAAAATATTTTTATTGTCGTCTGCTTCTATAAATGCAGAATGTTTTTTTTTCCCTTTAATTGAAATATCGTCTGCTATATTTTTAGCAAAATAATTTAATGATTTCAATGTATTGTTTTGTTTGTGATTCGGAAAAGACGTTTCCGGCGTATTCTGATAAAAATGCCACGCAACAAAGAAATTTTTAAAGATGAAATTATTAAGATATTACAGTTAAAAGCGCAAGTAAAAAATACTGTACAAATATCGAGAAGAAAAAGAGATCCTTGAGCCATATTTATAGAGTTTTGAGATCAGGTGGAACATAAAATACTCGAAAGCGAGTCGGAAGACCAAAGAAAACAATGTTACATGATGACAGAATGTTACTAAAAAAGGCTTCAGTTGATAATTTATATGTGCGTGCAATTGCAGCAAATTCCAGAATTTCAAAAGTATTGTACACAGAAGAATTAAAGCTTCAAAACACATTGTTTACAGGAGAATGAAAACAAAACCTTGCTTAAAGCAGAGACATAAAGATGTACGTCTAAAGTGGGCTTTCTGTTATCTTCAGTGACGAAAAGAAATGGAATTTGGACGGCCCTGACGGTTATAAATTTTACTGGTATGATCTAAGAAAAGAACCGAAGAACTGTTTCAGCAGGAAACAAGGCGGAGGATCCGTAATAACCTGAGGAGGGTTTTGTTTCAACGGGCAAACATTTCTAGGATTTACGGACAGAAAAATGAAATCAGAGGATTATCAGGATATAATACGTACCAATTTACTGCCAATTATGGATTTGCTAGCAGGACCGGACTGTATTTTCCAACAAGATGGGGCATCCATCCATACCTCCAGATCAACGAAAACGTGGTTTATGCAAAACAATATCACACTATTAGACTGGTCAGCACTTAGTCTGGATTTGAATCCCATGGAGAGCATATGGGGGCTCTTATCTCGTAAAATATATGAAAATGGAAAGCAATATACATGTGTAAATGACTTTAAAACTGCAATTGACAAAGCGTGGTATGAAATATCTCCTTTTGTAATGCAATGCTTAATTAATTCTATGGAATAACTTTGATGTTATAAAGTGTCGTGGCAATACAATTCAATATTAAAAGTATGTTTTTAGTTACTTTTATAAATGTAAAACCAAAAACACTTACAGGTGTCTATACTTTTGGGACAGCACATTTTTATATAATTTAATGTAAATTTTATAATTTCAAACCTTTGATCATAATTTATATGTGTGTATCAGCAAAACTGTTTTTATTTATTACCTATCTCACGAATTTTAATTGCACCTTATTACTTTTTATGTTAATGCAAATTTTATTAACTATCTAAACTTTTGGAACACGGTGTAGTATTATAAATAGGCATTTAAGTACATTAACATTTAAAAAAGTATACTCTATTAGAGTATATATTAAATTAAACTCTCATCAATTAAGATAAGCCGACTTGTTATAAAACTTAAAACAACTTTATTTACTTAATTTAGCGAAAAATATGTATTTAGAATATTTCTTAAAACAGGACTCTTTTGGCAAATTTAAAAATTCCCTTTTATTTCATATCTTAATACGATGCAAATTATGTTTGTTTTTGACAATATTACTAGCTTTATTAGCATTTTAATATAAATAAAATCTAAGGTTTAAAATGATGACGGTTCTTTCGACTAAGATATCTATAATTCATATATATATTTTTTTCTTATTATATTTAAAAACTAATGAATTAATTTTGTTGCGTTATTTACAACATTTTCAAAGAAAATATTTTGAGCTATTAAATTAAAGCCGTAGTAAGTTTGATTAAATATATATATATATATACATTTGAATCAATCGATTACATTGTAAACATTTGTTTGCTTATTCCACCCATTAATCTGTAATATTTAAAATAGTACATAATCATGCAAATAACTTTTTTTTCAGTAAATTATGTGTAGGTTGTTTATGCGTTCCCAACACGCACTATAAAGAGAATTTACGAAATTTCTCCCTCCCCCCCTTTAAGGGCAGAAGGAGGGGGTGGTTAATAAACACGTTTACAAGCATAACTTTGCTTCAAATTATCTCAGGATAGCGATTCTTTTATCTGTAGATTGGTTATGCGTACTCAAGACACACACTGCAAAGGGATTTTGTAAAATTCCACCATATCCCCATTGGGGTGGGGTGGGGTAAATCATTTTTCCATACGCAACGCTGCTCTGAACTATCTTAGGCGATTTTTTATGCGTGGGCTGGTTTTTCTTTCCCAACACGCATTATAAAGGGATTTCGTGAAATTTCCTCTTTCCTCCCTTTAAAGGCGGGGTGTGGGGGTGGGGCAAAATCACGTTTTAAAAAGTAACTTCTCCAAATTATCTCAGGAAAGCGGTTTTTTTATATGTCAATTGGTTATGCGTACTCAACACACACAAACTACAAAGGGATTATTTGAAATTCCGTGTTATCACTCCGCCCCCCCCCCCCCCCCCGCTTTTGAGGGTTGGTGGGTAAAAAACACGTTTTCACACGTGACTTTGTTCAAAATTATCAGAGAATGTCAGTTTTTGATGTGTTGACTACTTATACGTATTCGACACACACTACAAAGTTATATTGTGAAATTACACCCTTCCGCCCTTTAGGAGGCGAGGGGGCAAAAACATGTATTCCTGCGTAACTCTGCAGTAAATTATCTTAGGAAGGATCTTTTTGATGTGTGAGTCAGCTACATGCACCTAACTGATAATATAAAGTGATTTTGCAAAATTTCCTCACCCTTCATTCCTTTAAGAATGAGGCTAAAAAAACACAGGGGGTGTAGCTAAAAAACATGTTTTAAAACATAACTCTGCCTCAAATAATCTCAGGATCTCAATTTTTTAATGTGTCGGTTATGTACGTGTATGCAACATGAACTATATAAAGATTTTGTAAAATTACTTCCCCTCCCCCTCTGTGGTCGTGGCAAAAAACACGTTTTCAAGCATAAATGTGCTTCAAATTACCTTTGAATGGCAAATTTTGTTGTGTGGGTTTTGATTAAATGTACTTAATATGCACTTTGATGTGATTTTGCAAACCTTCCCACTTTACTCGCGAGGAAGGGGGAGTAAAATGCAGGCAAGGCGCTACCGAAGGCATTGTTTCTCCAGACTCGAAGTGTGGCGTCTGGGAAAACCGCTACCGAAAATAGCGAGAACTTTAATTTAGATTTTGACTGATTTTAATGATTTTTTTTTTCTTTTAATTATTATTTTGATATGGTATTTTGAGAAATCATTCCAATATAATGACCAGCGATGCGGGCAAAGCCTGCAAGTAAATAATAAAATTTGCGAAACTAATTAAAGAGAAAAAAGTAATAAAGCTCTATAGATTGCGAGTTAGCCCCCAGAAACAGCCCTTCAAACATATATATATATTTTTTCTCAGTTGAGAAAATCTTTACGCTAGAACAAGAGTATTATCCTCAATATTATAGACGGGGATTTGCAGAGTACATAGTTCTATTGCAATTGTACAACATCAACAACCAATTCAATACTTCAGGATCTTGGACGCATTTGTACATCGTACAAAGCAATTTGATTTTAGTGGAAAACACAATCAAAATAAACAAAAAAAAAAGGGATGAATGAAATAATTATGACATATTTTGTAAGCTATGACATTGCCGTGGTCTCTCAGATGTATTTAAGATACTAAGTATGGACACTTGTTCCTAGTTTGTTGATGGTTGATTGGGTTTTACGTCGTACTAGTGCTACGCGATTGGCAATCGGTGACGATCACCTCTAGAGGATGTCCGGAGACATGCCATCACAATTTTGATCCTACACGGAGAGGATGACTCCCCCGCTTCGGTAAGCCTCAGAGATATAATTTTGATGGGAACATGGAGGACGACAAATTTTACGTGCACCAGCCGTCATTAGTGTACACGACGGTCTTTGGCCGGTTCGAGTACCTAACCCGCAATTTTCCAATTACGAGTCCGGCGCTCTACCGACAGGGGTACCGTGGCCCCACTTGTTCATAGACTGTCTCGTAAATTCTATCTCAGGAGAATTTGGATTTGTACTCTATTGACATTAATCTCATAGACTTCCGTTTGTGGTAAACTCTTGAGCATAGGGCTTTTCCTAAACCCCACAAAAGCTTGACATTGCTTAAAGCTCTCTAGTGTTTGAATAGTTGTTGCTCTCTAGTGCTCTTCTAGTATTAACATAACTGTATCACAATTACAGTGGTCTTCAGCATATTTTATTCTGTGATGGATGTTTTGTGTATTTGAAAGAAATAGGGAACACTGAATAGTCTTAAATATGTTGCAACTATATTAATATTTCATAAAATAAAGTAACTTTTGAGTTGATTGAATATGTTTTGTTTCATTTATATGAATATATTGAGTCAACAAGATGAAACTGTCTTACTCAATCGCTATTATAATATAGTTACGAATTTGTAAATAGTAGTTATTTTTATGTAAAATCATTCAAAGAGATTTAGTCAGGCTATAAAATAATAATTTTATGCATTTCTATTTTGTTTTCGCATTAAAATAGTTCATTTCCCGGTAAAAACACGGTAAAAATCTTCATCAAGGCAGATAATGGCCTTGGCGCTAAATTTCGTGACCTTTTTCGTCCTTGGCGACTTTTTTGGCAACCTTGGCTAGAAAATAATTATTATCCATAAATAGGGAAACCCTAATATGAATATTTTACGCGTTAATAGGACATTCTGGGTTTTATAGAAAAGTATAAAATGAAGCCCATTGCGGCAAAGCAGTCAGTTTCTCTCCAACCGCCTTACGATAAAGTGCTTCTGACTAATCTCTTGTTTGCTGCTCATTGCTGTCTGTATTAATGTTATAGTACAGTTTATACTGCGAATTTGATGTTGTCAGCTGTATATTTAAGCTGTGTTTACTGGTAAACTGAAGTTGATACTTGGTTTATAGACCTGCATTCTTCTCGAATTATCTGTAAATAAACTTTTGAGCTCCTGCAAGTTTTGCCTTTCATTCACAGGCAACTCACGAACCCCGAATACGCAACAATATATATATATATATATATACAGGGTGATTATAAAAAAACTATCCCGATGTATGAGACCATAGCTATCTTACGGTTTACAGAAACTAAATAAAAATTTGGTGGAAGGTATTTTGAGGTATGCACTCAAAAATGATATGAAAAACATCAGTTAAACTCTAACAGTTACGGTTACAGTGACACAATTTCCCAAATTTTAAATGGCAACACCTACTTTTTTTTATTGGAATATGATCTCCGTAGCAAAAAAAACAAAAAAAAAACATATTGTCATTTGAAATTTTCGAAATTTTGTCACTGTAACCGTAACTGCTAGAGTTCAACTGATTTTTATATGATTCTTGAGCGCATACCTCAAAATACTTTCCACCAAATTTTTATTTAGTTTCTGTGAACGAACGGTATGATAGCTATGGTCTCATATATTGGGATAGTTTTTTTTTTTTTTTTTTTTTTATAATCACCCTATATATATATATATATATATATATATATATATCTTCTGCTTAATTTAATTCCTGAATCTTTTCATAACTCATTGCGATAAATTAGTGAGTAAAATCTTATTTCCTGAATACACAGAGAAAAAAATGTGTTACTGACATCTAGAATCTAGTTTGTGGCTCTAGTAAAAATAGTTCCATGTCATCCTTATAAATTATAGTCCCCGTTGAAAGTGAGTTCTAGAAACCCCTATTAGAATTCTAGAGCGATTGCCTATATTATCGAGAACAATTTTTTTTAAAAATTTCTCCAAATAAATGTGAATACAAGAGGCTCGTTTTAGCAACTGTAACCTTGGTTTTTGATCTAATTCTAAAAAATCAAGCGAGAACTTCTTGCATTACAAAAGATTCATAATATTTAGAATATTCAGAATATAGTTTCACCATCTAGAAATGCGTAGACTAGAAATTATCGATTATTTCGTCCATTCAGTTTTTGGCGTACCTTATATGCATATCTCAGAAATCTATATTTCTAATTAAGGGATTTAGAAAATGACCACTTATCCATTCTAGATGAAGACGGTACAGTTTTCTTCTGTTTTTTTTTTTTTTTTTTTTTTTTTTTTTCGCAAGTTGTTATTCCTGATTCAAACGGTAAATAATGGTGTTTGTGGTGAAATTCTTTCCGCTGATACCTTCAATCATAGTATCAAATAATTATTTAAAAAAAAAAAATAGTTGATTTAAGTTCATTTTCTCTTTTATTAGTGGTAGTAAATGGTTTGGGTATGGAACAGAGAGTAATATAACCCTCTTTTTCACAGAAAACCATTAACTTTGCATATTTATTTTCCTATCATGCCCTTGATAAAGTTGGGAAACTAGTATGCTTTTATAAATGTCCAATTATCTTGATTTATTTCAATTTTATTCAAATTCATAGTAGCTTTGCGATTGATCTTATTAATAGCTTAATTTCAAAATATTCTTTCAATTTAAGTATTAGGATATTGTAATATATAGTTATTATTTTTATCATTTTTATTGTAAATGCTGCACCCTGCGCTTTTAATAGGAATGATGTTTAAGTTTATTAAATTTAACTTGTTCTTCTGTGATACAACAAAATTATTTTACACACAATTTGCTAATAATTAAGCAACGATTTAAGTTTTAATTAAAATATATGTACTATATATGTAAATAAATAAATAAATATGTATATATATAGTAATATTATTATTCATATATATGTATGAGATAAATAGAGAGATAGATACGTATATACATAGATAGATAGATAGATAGAGACAAATTTTAAAATTATGAGAAATTCATTTCGAATAAATTATAAATACTTTTATAGAAAAATATATTTTGATTAACTTTAAAAAAAAATATTTATGTTTTATTTGTTTTATACAAATTAATTATTGATTTAATAGCATATTTAGAAACATTTCCATTAGAATTTAAACATAGTGACTATCGTAAATTTCTTTCCTGATGGCATTGCCCTTTACACCATATCTAATATATTTTAAATCCATGGGATTATTTTTGCATCTGAAAAACGTTTTTTTACCCAATTCTAAATCCGCTTATCTACTTTTCAATCTCTTTCAAAGCACCCATTTATGCATATTTCTTTTGTTCTCGGAGTGATAGCATACACTTTTGATTTTGAAAGATTTAACTTGGATTGAGACAGGATTCACGATAAGTCTTTCGGGAAAAAAAAAAAAAAAAAAAAAAAAAGATTATTATTATTATTAGTAGTAGTAGTAGTAGTATTACTATTTACAAACGTGTCACAAAACATTCCTACATAAAAATACAGTATACGCTGTAGAAAATTGATCTCAGAGTATATAAAGATTATTAAGCATTTCTAACTACTTTATTTTTTGCATTGTTTTACCATCTAGAAATGTATAAACAAAAACTCTCGATCATTTCGTTTATTTTTTTCAATTACTTACCCTATACGCAAAACTCGTAAATTAAAATTTGAAAGCTTAGGAATTTAGAAAATGATTATTTTTTCTTTCTAGATGAAGGCAGTGCAACTTTCTTTCCCAGTAAATTAATTGCGAAAAAGGTCTGTGCACTTGATTCATCCAAAAATGACACAGTATTTTACTTTTGTATTGCCCAATGCTGAAACTGTTCGGGAAAAGCCTTTTTTTTTCTACTTAAAAAATGTATCGTAATTTCTTGCGTGTTTAAAAATCTGTAAAATAAAACCTCTGGTTAAACTTATTAAAATAGTGTTCAGACTGATTTTGATGAATTAAGTCTTAAATTTTTTAAAGTTATTTTTAGTGTTGTACACCCATACTTCTTATGCCATGAATATCACATGCTCTCGTTTTTCTTCGGAAAGCTTTTCTCTCACGTTTCGTATGTTTTCTTGGAATTTTAAAATTGCTTGTAGATATATGAATAGCTAGTTTTCTCACATTTACAGGGCTATTACATGCACATTTTTAATATTTTTTCCGTACTACTATTTCCATAATATAAAATTTTTATCACATTTTTTGCAGGCGAAGTGCAGATTTATCTGAGTTGATATATTACGAATTTTATTATTTTCCACCACATTTTATGTAAGGAATGTTTGTAATAATGATTTGAACAATGGATTTTTTTTATCACGCATAGCTGAAAAAAGAAGAGCCGTAGAATATTGCAAATTTATGTTTGAGACTATCATGGCGTCCAGTAGTACACCTCCAAGTTTGGTTTTTATACGAGCTCCCCTTTTAGATATATTTACGAATTTTCGTGATGTATGTATGTGCGTGTATGTGTGTATGTATGTATGTATGTATGTATGTATGTAAGTGAACACGATGACGTTTAAATACTTTGTTAGAATGAGCTGAAAGTTGTTATAGGTCACTGTAGGTTATAGGTCGCCCTAGCAGAAACCTCTTGATTTTGGTAAATCTAGCACTTTTTGTTTTTTTACAGGGACACAATAAAAAATTCTTTATCATTATGACCTATGGACTGAAATTATTTGAAATGCAATAGTGTTTAAATACTTTATTTGACTGAGCTGAAAATTTATATATGGGTTATATGTCACCGTTGCACGAACTGTGTAGATTTTGGTGAATGTAGCAGTTATATATATATATATATATATATATATATATATATATATATATATATATTTATTTATTTATTTATTTATTTTTTACATAGACATAACAGAAAATTCTCTATCATTACGTCATATGAACTGAAA
This sequence comes from Salticus scenicus, assembly GCA_963930645.1. Lineage (NCBI taxonomy): Eukaryota > Metazoa > Arthropoda > Arachnida > Araneae > Salticidae > Salticus > Salticus scenicus. Next base: position 195,582,994 of record OZ005654.1, on the reverse strand, counting down.
TTATTTGAAGTAAGATAGCATATAAATGCCTTATTTGGTTGAGCTGAAAATTTACATGCGCATTTAAGATCACCGTCGTACAAACTATATTGATTTCCGTGAATTTACCACTTATATTTTTTACAGGTACACAACAAAACACTCTCTATCATTATAGCCTATGGGCTGAAATTACTTGAAGTGTAATAGTGTTTAAATGCGTTATCCGATTGAGCTGAAAATTTTTATTTATGCTATATGTCACCGACGCACGTTATGGCTAGTTTACAGGGACGCACACACACAATAAAGAAATTCATAACGTTAGATTCTGTGGACAGATTTTTATTTCAATGTATTTTAAAGCGTTCCAGCTGTATTCAACCTAATGAAATTGACATATATTATTAAGAGACTTAAAAACATGATTTATCTAGAAAAAAAATGTGTGTATATACTAAATAATTTGTTTACAGGACTACAGAAAATAATTTCGATGTCATTCTAAAATCATCCAAATTATGTCAAATATGGTTCGAATAATGAGTTTAAAGAAATTTGTTGTACAGTTTTATTAGTTTATATACCATTTGTAACTCGTGTATTGGTACAAAAGAATTTTGTACCAATACGGTCTATAAACGGTATTTCTCATAATTGCATTTCAACATGGTTACACTCCATTACACACAGTGAAATAAACACATGCTATAAGAATGTTTAAAACATGGTTTCTGTAGAAAATGGCAGGCATAGAATTGGTAATTAGTTCACAGGACTACGCTAAATAATTCTAATATGTTATAAAATTATTTGTTATGAAATTTGGTGCATGTATTCTGAATTTTAAGAAATTAATAGAAGAATATGAGTTACAATGAAACAGACATATGTAGATGTATATAAACATTGAAATACAACAGGGGATTGAGGGGCGCATTGCCCCCCTCAAAAACGTTATGTAGCGAGTAAATTACATATGTGTATGAGTGTTGCTATATATATATATATATTAAATAATATGGAATAAATAAAAATTATCTGCAGAGTAATAAGGGATGCAATTAGGATGTTGAGGCTCTTGATCTGCAGATCCATTAGTTTAAACAACCGTTTATCACCTAAAGTTCGGAAAGTCGAGTGGAGTCACTCCAGATTTTTCTTTTCTTTTCTTTTCTTTCTTTCTTTTCTTTTCTTTTTTTTTTTTCTTTTTTTTTTTTGAAAATAGTGGTAGTTTTTTATGAAATAAGTCGCCTGTTCCATCCCTGTATTTACTATAGCATTTATTTCACGCTCATAAAATCCAAAGTTATGAATCATGAAGTTTCCTGACATTTTTGCAGCATAAAGTTAAGAGTAAAATTAAATAATACGTAGATTTATTTTGACTTCAATTGCCTGACTACCTTAGGTAATGGAGTCATAACTGTTAACTTGTACGTTTTCTTTTCTATAGAAACGTTTAACAGAAGTTTTTTAAAAAATTTTAACAATATTCTGTGATTAAACAAGATGAAATTTTTTGCAAAAGAATAGTGGTGCTAAAAAACCGTAGAAGTTGGTACTGCATTTGGTCAAATATTTCGATATCTAATTTCCACCTGATTTACATTCTTTCGGGTCTCCTGAGTGCAAATAGGTGATTTCTGGCAATTGGTTAGTGAGTACGTGTGTATATATTTTATGTATATGAGGAAATTTCGGATTATCATGTCTCGAAAAGGAAAAATGATAAAGCAAAGAAACTTCACAATTGAGATAGGCATGGTGTACAGATGATTTTATCAACTTTTAGATAAAATTTAAAATTGGAAATGCGACATGGAAAACGGAAGTTGGATGCAAGTTCGTACCTCAAAAAGGGCTAAAAACCATTTCTTTAAAGTTGCTGAATAAAACCTGTTTTAGATATGCTTCATATGTATTCGTTGGTTGACGTAGGAAAAGGGTTGGCCGTCCTGAATAAGGAAATCAATTTTATGTTTCGGAAAAGTGTTTGTCAAAAAACAGTTCTACTGATTATTTCAAAATTGCCTTATTAACTCCTTTTTAGATGATTTTTCGTATGCAATCGTAAGTTTCCGGAATAAAGATAAGTTTGGTAAACTTTGATAAAAATAGGAAATAGAATCGACAGTCTATATTTCAAAAAAAAAAAAATAATAATAATAATAATAATAATAATAATAAATAATCATAAATAAATAAATACATAAATAAAAGTAAATAGCATATATATATATATATATATATTAATTGATAAATAAAGAACCTTTTCAGATGCCTTTTTGCATGCAGAGCTGCCAACCCAATCCGGCAAATTGTTAGTACAACCCCTTTTTCTACACCAGTAATTTCTTAGAGTATTTTTCTTCTTAATTCATCGCAAATATATTTGAAGAATATTACTTTAAAAATTAAGTGGTGTATAAAAAGGGGCGGTACTAGCAATTTGCCGGATTAGGTTGGCAGCTCTGTGCATGTATTACTCTATCATTGTAGTGAAATTATGTAGTCCTTATTAAGTAGGGGAGTTTTAGGTCTCAGAACCTAAGATTTCAAATACCATCACCATCTTTTTTTTTTTTTTTTTTTTTTTGTTACTCTGTAAATTTAATTTTATATTTCTTAATGATATTTGAATTAGTTTAGTGTAAAAAATAAATAAATAAATAAATAATATAATAATAATTATAGGTTACTGATTGGTTTCGTCAAATCAATTTCATGTCTTTTCAACGTACTTTCTCGAAAAAGAGTGTATAATCTGCGTAGTAGTGGGTAATGAAAATCGTGTAGTTCTTACTCACCACATTCATGAAATAGACTGTTTGTAAACCTTTAAATCACCTTGAAATTTTATTTGACTTTAAAGGAAAATGCATAATAAAATAAATATGATACTTATTTTAAAAAAATTACTTATATTTAAAAAAAAAAAAAAAAAAAAAAAAAAAAAAAGATTTCTTCCTTTAACCCTTTCAGTCGCAGTGTTCCCGCTGATGGAATACCTAATTCTCAAGTGCAAAAACTCATCCCGGAAATTTTTAGCAAAAATTTACATTTATAACATAGCAGGAAAAGGCACGTTTTTTAATCTGAAAATTTAAAATTTATTTTATTTTAATTTTGTTCGTAAATTCCGGTGGCAGTGTAATTTAAATGATCTGTGCCGCAAAGGGTTAAAAACATTTTTCTAGAAATTAAACAACTGACTGGTATTCCAATATCCAATTAATTACATCTTGAAATGAATATATGAAAGATGAATATATAGATAAAGTGTAATAACCTTAAATATATAGAGTAATCTCATGAATAGTATAAATTAAATTAATAAATAAATAATGCAATTCCTTTTAAATAAATTTAATCTTAAAAACTTTTTCACACACCGTTAAATTAATGAAACCAATACTGATTTCGAAAGAACGTGGGCTTTCTTTTTCCGGTGAAAAACACGTGCTATTGCCTTGGAGGCAAAAGCAAAACTTTTAAAAGTGTTGATAGGTTTGAAATTTAACTTAAATGTATAAAAGAGAAATCAAACAAATAATCGTAAACGACATTAATTTTGATTACATTTATTCTAACAACTTCACATATTCAAAATGATATAAAAATAAGCTTTCATAATTTTTTTTTTTATAATTATGAAAATTTTGTCTTATAATAATGCACAGCTTTATACAATAATAGCTCGCAAAATAAGTTGTAAAAAGAAACTTATTTTATATAGTTTCGCAAGGACAAGAATGAATTTTTTATCAGATAAACGCTTACTTTTTTATCTAACATACTTTGAAATTTAGAGATTATTATCTCATTTACGAATTTTTTTCTCTCTCACATTTTTAACCTTATCTATTTCCTTATGAAATGTATTAAGTAAAAATTTAGTAATTAAACTAAAACTGTTAAATGTAATTGTCAGCTTCGTATATTTTAATAATTAAAAACATAAAAAAATATATATAAAGTATTTCTATATTATGCTCTCTAACATATTTTTATCAAGAAATTATCTTAGAAACATTATACCACAATGACTGTTATTAAAAGTGCTCTTCTTAGATATTTTTTATCTTGAATAAATTTGTTTTCTTCCTCATACTTATTATGTAAACATGTGTTTACTTTATGAAAAATATTTGTTTTCATCATAAAGAAACTTTGCTTCAATACATTTGGTATAAACGTGATTTTATTTATTTTCATTTTTATAACAATAAATACATATATATATATATATATTATTTATTAAATTTTTAATATTTGAAATCAAATATTTTTCTTTTTTCCTAAGATCATCTTAATTAAAGTTTACATGTTTCCTGTACTTATATACATTGATGATCTTTAAAAATATTTAAAGGAATGAAACATGTTATTATAGAGTTGATTTTGTTTATATAACAAAATCAACTTTTTATGTAACAAAAATTGCATTACAAAATTAATAATAAAGAAAATCAAGAAAATTTAGGGACTGTGTGATGCATATATAAAAGCAAACGTTTAGAAGAAAAAAAAAAAAATCTTTCAGTTTTAGACCAATATAAATTGTTCTCTCAAAGATGTTCATAAAAATACAACCTCTGACAATAAAGTTCGGTGAATAGTCTTGTAACATTAATGTAGATGAAATATTAACGAAAGTTACTGTACTGTCCTTTGAAATAGTCACCTCCCATAACTATGCACCGCTGAGAACTGCTATACATGTCCTGGAAACTTTGCAAGAAGTCTTCTTTTGGGATGGTGTTCAAAAGCCTCGTCACGTGTCGTTGGATGTCAAGAATACCGTCAAATCTCTTCCCTTTCAAATCGAGTTTGAGTCATGGGAATAGGAAGAAGTCTGGAGGATTCAGATCTGGCAAATATGGTGGATGTTCAATTTGCACCACCCTCTAAACGCGCCTGCTTCTGATCGTCAGTCAAGTGATGTTTCACAAGACGACAACACGTTTTTCTCATCCCTAAATTCTGGGTAATGATTTGTCGCACGGATTCACGGTTATCTGCAGTTCATCAGCTATCATGCGCACAATTAATCGACGATTTTTCGTGATTAATTTCCTCACTTTCTCAATGTTTACGTCACCAACGGAGGTCACCGGTCTTCTGCTACGGAAGTTGTCAGAAACACTTTCCCGGTCCTCTCGAAAACGGGTAAACAACTCGTATACAAACTTCATGGACAGTGCTTGATCTTTATAAACACGTACCAGCATCGCAAGAGTTTCTTTCGGTGTCTTGCCAAGCTTAAAACAAAACTTTAAATTGATCTTTTCATTTCCCTGTTCTCAGTTAAGAACCAACGCACTAAACAAGCACTTTGTAAAACAAGTCTCACACGGAACACAAAGGACGCTCAACTGAACAACGGTGGGGGCAGATGGTCAACACCTGACACTATACAGGTGCAGCGTTTTTTTCACCAGTGTCGCCAGATCGGCCGTTCTGACTCCATTCACCGAACTTTCTTGTCAGAGGTTGTATTTAATAATCATTATCAATGTCAGAAATTCTAAATTTCAATGTAAACGATTATGTAAAATGAATATATGAAATATTAATACAATTTGCAGATTTACTTTTAAACACATTTCGTAAGTAAGGTTTTACAATTTCCATTAATACCCGTTGTTTGGAGTTTCCTTAAAATGTCACTCTATTTGACAGGAACAGGAATAACCCACCAGTGAACATTGCTAGTTTTTTGCTATAGGAAACCTAACCCAGGAAAGGGTTGTAAATTCTACTTTATTAATTTTAAACCTGTTATTAAAGTAGATTAGTATTAATACAATTTCCAGATATACTTTTAAACACATTTCGGATGTAAGGTTTTCCAATTTCCAGTAATACCGTTGTTTGGAATTTCCTCGAAACATCACTCTATTTAACAGGAACAGGAAGAACCCACCCGTGAACATTGCTAGTTTTTTGCTATAGGAAACCTAACCCAGGAAAGAGCTGTAAATTCTACTTTATTAATTTTAAACCTATTATTAAAGTAGACTAGTATTAATACAATTTTCAGATTTACTTTTAAACACATTTCGGATGTAAGGTTTTCCAATTTCCAGTAATACCCGTTATTTGGAATTTCCTAGAAACATCACTCTATTTGACAGGAACAGGAAGAACCCACCAGTGAACACTGCTAGATTTTTCTATAGGAAACCTAACCCAGGAAAGAGCTGTAAATTCTACTTTAATAATTTTAAACCTATTATTAAAGTAGATTAGTATTAATACAATTTTCAGATTTACTTTTAAACACATTTCGGATGTATGGTTTTCCAATTTCAGCAATACCCGTTTCTTGGCATTTCTGTAAAACGTCACTCTATTTAACAGGAACAGGAAGAACCCACCAGTGAACACTGCTAGATTTTTCTATAGGAAACCTAACCCAGGAAAGAGCTGTAAATTCTACTTTAATAATTTTAAACCTATTATTAAAGTAGATTAGTATTAATACAATTTTCAGATTTACTTTTAAACACATTTCGGATGTATGGTTTTCCAATTTCAGCAATACCCGTTTCTTGGCATTTCTGTAAAACGTCACTCTATTTAACAGGAACAGGAAGAACCCATCCGTGAACACTGCTAGTTTTTTGCTATAGGAAACCTAACCCAGGAAAGAGCTGTAAATTCTACTTTATTAATTTTAAACCTATCTTCCCCTACAATTTCTAAGTTTTAGAATTCATATATATATATATATAATACATTAATATGTTTGGGAGAAAAATGACATAAAACGTTTACACACATGGGAAACAATTGAAATTTGTTTTGTCATATATTAAATTAAAAAAAAAAAAAAAAAAAAAAAAAAAAAAAATACTGTCCATTACCATATCCTTAGTTTTTAAAAACTAACTATAATAAAAATCAAGAAAAAAAAATCAATTGTCAAACTGTTATCTCTAAGTTTTAGCATTTTGTACAATATACACAAAAACTAAGAACTAAGGAAAAGCATTTTAATGTTTAGTTTAAGTGGTTTCAGTCAAAAGCACTTCTAAATGTATATATAATTATCGGATCTTAATGAAACTTTTCCAGGTTATACTAGAGATGTGAAGGTATATTTTGAGCAAAATGTAATAAAATCAGTATTTACGTTAATTTTTTTACCAAATAAAACGTTTTTAGTCCCTTTAATTAATATATATATATATATATATATTAGATTCTATTCTCTTCTGATGATTTAAAGGTGATATATAAAAAATAAGAAATAAAAAATAAACTGTTGGTTTTCCACAAGAATACACAAATCATTTAAAATTATTCCGGTAATCAAAAACGTTATCTTAATTATTGAGGATAATTTTTTTTTTTATTACTGGAAAATTTTTGAAAGTTTTAGATAAAACAAGCGTAATCTTTACATAGTTACTAATCTAAAACAATTGTAGTTTTTCTCAATTGCCGGATTAGGTAATGAAAGAAATCTGAGTCAATAGAATTATTTCACTTAAACAGATTTTTTTTTTTTTTTTTTGGTAAAAAATAAATTACTAATTTGCTAATATATTATTTACTGAAAATTTAAGTGAATTATTAAATAAATTTGATACATTATATGCATTATATGCATTCTTCCACGTATTTTGATTTTTTTTTTTTTAATTACAAAATTCTAAATTTAAAAAAAAATCACATTCACCATGTCTTAATTTTAGAATCCTACAATAGCATACAAGAATCTTAGCATTAATCAAGCCTTATAAATAATTATGTAATTAAATTATTGAAGATTATATTTCTAGTTTGAAAACGGAACTTCGTTAAGCAACATGTTTATGTACAAACGATGATTTCAACTACAATTACCATTGAACTATACAATTAAGTAAAAATTTTATTCAAAGTAGAAATTACGCTGATATTCAGAATAATTAAGTTTCTTTCGTTATCGTAGCACATTTAGTCTACGTATTAAGAGGTACAAAAGACATGAAACAGAAATTTCTTACACTTTCACCGCTCCTTATGTCATTATATTATTTCATGTTACGTGCATACTTCATTAAATTTCAAGTAATCCACAATGAACCTTTGATCTCTAGTTAGCCTTGATAATTATTTAATTTAAAAATATATAGCCTAAAATATCTAGAATTTATCAGTTTAACTGGATTCGTATCTTGCATTCAAGGTGTGTTTTATCAAGTTATAATTTCTTAAAATAGATTGTTTCAAACAAATATGTTTATTATTATTCATAAACATTAGTTATGAAGAAATAACATTGTTTTGTAAGTGAACTAATTTGCCTATATATAACATAGAATATAATTTTTGTTTGAAATTTAGGTGTATTAATATGTACTTATTCTTACATTTTTTACCATTTGATGGGTTCTAATGTTTCTATAAACAATTTTAAATACAAATCTTTGTTAATATATAAATATATATCATGGTAGATAGAGATAAACAAGCAGGCAATATATATATATATATATTATATATTTAACCTAAAAAACATTCAGGCTATTGTCAGAAGTTTAAAACCCGAATAAACTACTACATCAGAAACGCCAAAGAAAAATATTTGAGATGCATAGAGCTGTTTCGGTAGCCTTAAGCGTGCCGTCTTAGGTGTAAATTGCACTGAAGTCTTTTGCACTGAAGACGGTGCGCTTAAGGCTACCGAAACAGCTGTATGCATCTTAAATATTTTTCTTTGGCGTTTCTGACGTAGTAGTTTATTCAGGTTTTAACATTACAACGCCAAGTCTCCTGTTATTATCGTCAGAAGAACCCCTCAATTCAGGGTTGAAACATTAATATTTTTCAAAAACTTCTAGTAACGATAAAAACCTGCCTCCTACATCTCACTAAGAAAACAGAATAGGTACATTATTTTCAGAATAATATAAAAGTAAAACATCTAATATTATACAAATATATAATGTCATAGAAAGGTAAAAAATAAATTCACGTAAAAATTAAACTAACGCATATCTTATACAAAACTTATTAATAGAAAAAGCACAGAAAATACACAAAAATACTACACAACTTACCAGATTCAAAGTAACAGTTTCGGATGGCAATGAAAATGTAAATGGATAACCGTTAATATTGCAGTATCAAATGAATAGCAAAACGCCTAATGAAAGCTATAGCAAATATTGCAATTTATTTTAATCCGATGAACTTGTGAAGATAAAACATTTATTCAAAACTTAAATACTTATAAATGACAACCAATTAGTTCTACTAATTATCTTAAAATAAAAATAAAAACTTGTATTGTAGAAACTAATAATTCAAGATTTATAAACTAAGCTATTAAAAAAAAAAAAAAAAAAAAAAAAAAAAACATTTAACTCTCATTACTAATGTACTTTAAAATTAAATTTTTAGTATGAATATCTTTAGAACCCTCTTAAAAATTACTACTATTAAACACACTAAGATCATCATTCAGCTCAGCATCATTGAGTTAATGAATCTGAAATTATGAGTCTTTAAGATAAAAGTTTAGATTTAGATTTTAGGATTATTATTTTAACTAATTTTTTATCATGTATAAATATTAAAGTTTTGAAACTTATTTTATTTCTGAAAATTGCTAGGATTAAAATAGTTCCTAATAAAAGCGATAGCTTCCGTGAGTCATTTCAAAAATTGATGATACTATGAAATTAAACGATTATCGCAATTACGTTTTATCTGCCATCTTTCACTGCTAATTTATGTCTAATGTTATAACCGAAAAATCTATGCATTTTGTTCGTTGCAGTTTATGAAATAATAGAATTGTCTATTTAAATATATTTAAACAGAAAATGATGTTTCGGTCAAAATTTTATATTTGCAGATACTTGTCCTCATAATACGACATAGAACAGACATTTCTCTAAATATATATCATAATGAATTAAAATAAAATTCATATAAGCTTTATTCATAACTTTTTTTGCCAAACATTGTTTATTTATAAAGTTGTGATGCCAGTTTTGTTTTTAAATTGTCATTTTTATTATTATATTCGTTTCAAACCATAAGTAGAGGAAAATTAAATTTCCTTTATCTCAATAATTATCGTAGATACGATTTCACAGTTTCAAATAAAGTAATTCAGAGTATCATTTGCATCACCATGAAATTGAGGCTATTGTTTTTTTGAAGATAAAGATTTAAAATCATATTAAATTTCCTTTTCCTTTTGAAGGATGGAACAGAAATACTCAAAAAATTATTTCTGCCCAAAAATATGTAGTTATTTATTTTTATTAATACAAGATGTAATTCATTTCTAAATGTAAAAAATTTGGGTAGCATTATGTAAAACGCTAATAAAAATTAAAAGTATTCTATAAATATTTTTTAATATACGTTAAAAACTTAATTCAAATATGTGTATATTCGTGCGGTTTAATATTATGTAATTGAATACAAATTAGGCTGTAAAATATAACCTACTGTACACAGAGAAATGTATTTTGTATAAAATAATGTTCGATAAATAGTATCATATATATTAAATATGTATACATATATGAACAGAGTGGTTATAATTAAACATCCCTTATACAGCACAAACGGGTGAACGGAATGCAACGAAATTTGGTATATAGAATCTGCACGAGATTCACTCATAGAATTTCGATTTTTTTTTTTTTTTTTTTTTTTTTTTTTTTTTTTTTTAACAAAATTAAATAAAAATCTGGTGTACACTCATCACGTGTTTTTTGCACCTGATGAAGAAAGGCCAAGTCCTTTTGAAACCGGTTGTGCTTTCTTTAGTTTCATAGCGTGTGTGAAGACTTTTTTATTTAAAAAAAATATTTCTAAAATGTCCGCCAGAGGGTGTCCGAAAAAGGCGCCCTCTAGTGAACATTTTTGATTTTTTTTTTTTTTTATTTTTTTTTTCAAAATTCCGTGAGCGCATCTCGTGTATAGTCTATATACCAAATTTTGTTGCATTCCGTTCACCCGTTTGCACTGTAGGTTGCTGTTTATAGGGGAAATTTAATTATAACCACCTTGTATGTATGTATATATATATATATATATATATATATATATATATATATGTATGTGTGCGTGTGTTAATTTTCAATTTGGCTATAAAATTGGAGTAAATTTTTATCGGTTAGTTAAATGTCTCATATTTTATAATGAAAAAAAAATGTATATATATAAAAGAAAAAAAAAAAGAAGAAGAAGAAAGAAAGAGAAAATAAGAAAAGTGTAATGTTTTATTTTTTATTCTACATCATTCTATATAGCAGCGCCACCTACCAGTTCACATTCACAAAAAAAAATATAAATATAGCTTCTCACAATAAAGGTTTTATATATGTAATTTAATGAATATTATTTAATTAATGTTAATTTACATAAAAGTTTTACTTAATTTTAAATAGGAGAAGATGGGTAATATCACTTTCGATCTGTTGGCTGTAGCTTTACATAAACCAACAGAAACACATTTTTTTATTTTCCAAAAGCACATATGAAGAAAAATATTATAATCATGTGAAAACTCCAACTTTGAGATTTTGGTGTTCCTACACGTTTTGAGGTTCCTCGAGTTCATTTTGACTATTTTTACGGTGATATATGTATGTATATATGTGTGCATGTATGTGTGTATGTATGTGCGTATGTATGTGTGTGTATAAGTATGTGCGAATGTATGTGCGTATGTATGTGTGTGTACGTAAGTGTGTATGTATGTGAATGAACACGATAGCGTCTAAATGTTTTGTTCGAATGAGTTGAAAGGTGATACGTATGTTATAGGTCACCGTAACACGAACCCTACTGACTTTAGTGAATCTGGCATTTATAGGTTTTTTACATGGACACAAAGAAAAATTATTTATCACTATGGACTATGAGCGCAAATCATTTAAAATGAGATAGCGTCTAGACGCCTTATTCGATTGAGCTGAAAATTTATAAGAATGTTTTAAGTTACTGTTGTACAAACTGTATAGATTTTGGTAAGTCTAGCGCTTATAGATTTTTACAGGGACACGACTAAAATTTATATCATATGATCTATGGACTCAAATTTTTTAAGTACTATAGCGTGTAAACAACTTATTCGATTGAACTGAATATTTATATACAAGTTATAGGTTATTTTTGCACGAACAGCATAGATTTTGTGATTTTTCCTGTGATTTTTTTTTTTTTTTTTTTTTTTTTTTTTTTACAGGGACACAACGAAAAATCCTTTACCATTATGGACCTGAAATTTTATTCGCATGTTATAGATCACCGTTACACAAGCTGTATGAATTTAGAGAATCTAGAACTTGTAATTTGTTTTAGAGGGACATAAAAAAATATTTATCATTATGTCTTCTGTCCTTAGAATGTTTAAAGTACGATAACATCTAAAATACTCCTCCGATTGAACAGAAAAATTATGTAAAAGTTATAGATCACTGTCTCATGAACTGTATAGATTTCGGTGATTCTAGCGCTTGTAGATTTTTACAGGGACACAATGAAAATTTATATCATTATGATGTATGAGCTCCAATTATTTAAGGGACAATAGCGTTAAATATACTGCATACTATATAAAGAAAAATACTCAAACAGCAAATTATAATTTTCTCTTTTGTTTATTTAACGACTTCACTTTCTTTAATTTATTTATACAACAATTAACGTTCGGAAAGTCGAGTGGAGTTACGTAGATTTCTCTGTTTTCCGATGGAGTTTAAAGTTTTTACAAATCTATGACCTTTATTCTTCCGATATTTTTGGAGAGTGAACATTAATTTTTAAGTGCTGGTACATTTGATCTATTTTGTTGCAAGAAATATATTTTTACATGTAGCATAGTAAAAAATTAGTCGGCCTAAAATTAAAATTTTGCAATAACAGGTCACACTCTTAATAAAGGTTCTTTGTTGGATAAGTTCAGAACAGAATTTTAAGCATCTGCATGATTATATTTCACTCCTCCACCAAAATAAAAATCCATTTATTATTAAGGATCTGGATCAATTTCATGTTTGATAACTGACAACAACAGGTTTTAGTAGACATACAAGAGACCCCAGAGCCCAGAGGCCCCAGAAGATATACAAGAGACCCCAGAAACGTGTGTACAAAAAAAAAAAAAAAAAAAAAAGGGGGTGGGAGGGGGAGGAATACGAGTTTCAAAGCGAAAAGATATTTTTTTTCTGCTAAAATCCCTCAAAACATGTATTAATAAGTAAGAAATTTATGCATTTATAAGCAAAAAAAAAAAAAAAAAAAAAAAAAAACCCTTAAATGTGCAAATGCATATGCCGATATGAAATTGCATATAATCCATTCTATAATTATAAGCAATATCTTTGAAATTTATATAGTCTTAAAAAATTTTTTGTTTCTCTAAATAATTAAATTACATTACATTATTGTAGACAAGTTTATTAAGCTAACAGTTACTTCTGCCTTCCAAATAAAGTACATCAACGTAATCTCTTATATTTTTCATTTTAAAAACATATCTTGATGTGCATCATAGTCAAATAAATACGAAGTAAATTTCAATAATCTTATTTAATTAAGTAATAATTTCGAATTAACATCGGCTTACCTCAACGCGGAATATGTTAAATCATCTTCCCAGTATATCTTTTAATACCAAGGGAAAAATTATTCAAATAAAAAAGATTAAATAATATATTAAGGTTTTGGTTACAAGGAATGAGGTGAAAAAAATTACGATTTCACAAATGTATTAATTAAAATAAATGGTCTGGTATATTTTAATCCTTGAATTTTCAAATGTTTTACTTATGAACATAACTTAATTAGAAAAACTGTAATTATTCCTTTCATTGATAAAAACTTATTTTTAAGTCTGAATAGGATAAAAAAAAATCAATGTCACAAAAATGTGTTAAAAACTAGTATGTTGTGGCCACCACAAGACTTTCTTCTATATTTTCCTATACATATTCAATCAGTAACAATATTAAAAAAAAAAAAAAAAATATGCGAATTTTTTTTCAGTTTTTTTTTTTTTATTATTTTTTTGGTTAAAAGTAAAAAAAATCGATAACTTTGTTTTAAATTATCACAGATTTATAGTTCAACCATTCGTTTTAAAGGTATTGACGAGATCTTTCGAATGATATCCATCTTCAAAATTTACCCCCCACGGGGGGTACTTCCCCCCCATGCACAATTTTTTTTTCCTAGTTACGTACTACTATTATCAATAATTCATATTAATTTTACAATCACAAGTGTAAAATAACTCTTATTATGCACATTTATACGAAATTTTGTCCTATTCTGCCATGTTAAAAATTTAGATAAAATGCTATCACAGTGCCTCCTGTTGAGCTATTGATCCCCAAATATAATCAGCACCAGTTTATGTCGGGGACCAACTAAATACCAAGTTTGGTAAAATTTCGTTAAAAAAAAAAAAAGTACGATTTTTTTTCTAAGTTTTTTTTTTTTTTTTTTTTTTTTTTTGTTAAAAGTAAAAAAAATCGATAACTTTGTTTTAAATTATCACAGATTTATGGTTCAACCATTCGTTTTAGAGGTATTGACGAGATCTTTCGAATTATACCCATCTTCAAAATTTAACTCCCCCCGGGGGGGTACTTCCCCCCCAGGGGGGAACCGATGCCCCCCATGCACAATTTTTTTTCCTAGTTAACTACTATTATTATCAATAATTCATATTAATTTTACAATCACAAGTTTAAAATAACTCTCATTATGCCCATTTATACGGAATTTTGTCCTATGCTGCCATGTTAAAAATTTGCATAAAATGCTATCACAGCGCCTCCTGTTGAGCTATTGATCCCCAAATCTAATGGGCACCAGTTCATGTCAGGGTGCAACTAAATACCAAGTTTGGTTAAATTTCATTCATTGGTTCGTGAGATACAGCGTCCACAAAAAAATGATACAGACACACAGACAGACAGACAGACACACAGACAGACATTTTTTAAAAACTATCAATTCGTGTTCAGGACATCCTAAAACGTGTAGATCCGTCAAAAAACGGAGGTCGAAAATTTTCGCGAATCCAATACTTTCTCTATATTACATATAGAAGAAAGTAATAATATGGAATAAATTTCAGTTCCTTAAAATAGACAACTGTTTTCGAATTAAAATTTAAATAGTTATAAATTAATTCAGTCAAATTTTGGGAAATAATTTATTTTTAATATAACAATAATTTAATTCTAAGAATTTTTAACTTAGCAGCAGAAAAAATATTTTTCTAAAATTAAAATTATAATACAAATATCAAAAATTTAATCTAAAAAAAAAAAAAAAAAAAAAAAAAAAAGCTAATATGTTGTGGCCACCACATAACTTTCTTCTGTATTTTCTTATACAAATTCACTCAGTAAAAATAATTTATTAAAATTATTATTTAAATAATTGTCTTCCATCATAATGCAGACGATTTCCATATTAAGGAAGTAGTATAACGCTAATATCCAAAAAAAGTCAATTTTTTTCTCAATATTACATTAAAAGAAAAAAAAAATTAAATGGAAAAAAATCGATAACTTTATTTTAAATTATCGCAGATCGATGGTTCTACCATTCGTTTTTAAAGTATTGGCGAGCTTTTTTGAAAGATACCCATCATGAAAATTTACTCCCCTCGAGGGAGAAATCCCCCTCCACCCCAGAGGGGAGGCGAGGCTTCCAGATATACAATTTTTTTTTTTCCACAGTTGA
Organism: Salticus scenicus; assembly: GCA_963930645.1. Classification (NCBI taxonomy): domain Eukaryota; kingdom Metazoa; phylum Arthropoda; class Arachnida; order Araneae; family Salticidae; genus Salticus; species Salticus scenicus. Next base: position 195,567,292 of record OZ005654.1, on the reverse strand, counting down.
CTGTCTCTATTATAAATAATTCTTCTAAATTTCATAATGAATTTTTAAAAATAATTTTCTTTATGCGCATTTATACAAAATTTTGTCCTGTACCCCCATGTTAAAAATTTAGAAAAAGCGGGATGGCAACGCAAGCTGTTGGACAATTTTTACCAAAATTTGATAGGCACTAATTTATGTCAATGTGTAACTACATACCAATTTGTATGAAATTCTGTGCAGTAACCCCTGAGATACAGTTGCCACAAAAGTTTGTCAAGCACACAGTCACAGACAGACATTTTCTAAAAATGGTCAAATGGTGTTTTACCGCTCTTAAAACATGTAAAACCATTAAAAACCTGAGGTCAAAAATTTTTACGAATCCAATACTTTCTTCTATTGAATATAGAAAAAAGTAAAATAATAATAATAATCACATTACATTTTTGTGTTATAACATAAGCTCAAAATATGATATTTAGAAGTATATTTGGAAAAAATTTAAGACAAGTTAGGCATCGCATTTCAAGGGGACTATTCAGCAAGACGGTGTAGATGCCATCTACTTTTATTTATTTATTTTTTTGTTCTTTAAGATTTTTATTCATTATAAATAGAATGAACTTGATTTCTTTTTATTTGTTTTGTAGATACGCTTATTAGCTATGAAATTTCTGTTATCTATGGGGATTTGGTAATTTAATTTCGTCAAATTTTAAGAAATAATTGATACTTGATATAGCCATTTTTAAATTAGCAGCGAAAAAAAATATTTTTTTAAATTTAGATTATAATGCAAAAATGAAAGTTATAAATCTCTTTTACTTGAAAAAGAAAAAAAAAAAAAAAAAAAGTAAAAACTGAAATTTTCCAGTGATTTTATTTATATTTCTTATTTATTTATTTATTTTACGTACACATTTATCAACTATGAACTTTTTTTTATGTACGGTGATACGAAGATTTAATTCTGTCAAAATCTAGGAAATAATTTTTAATATAACAATATAATTCAATTCTAAGAATTTTTAATTTAGCAGCGGAAAAATTTATTTTCTAAAATTGAAATTATAAAGCAAACTAGTTGTTGTAACCTCTCTTTACGCGGGAATTTAGTTATTATTCAAAGTACTTTATTAAAAATTATTTAGCTTAGTTGCAGCTTACTATGCTGATGAAGGTACAGAATTATTCAGGGGGGTTTGCGTTCCGGATTTTTTATTTTATTTGCCACCAGTAGTTTTTTAATAGTGATATTATTGGTAGTTTACTAGTAATGTTTAGCGCAAATAAATATAGCCAAAAAATACAATTCGTAATTACTGGTGAAAAATAAAATAAAACACCCGGAACGCAAATACCCCTGATTATTATATTCAATATGTACACTTTCTAAATTTTCACTCATACATATATATTGCTTTTAATTTGCAGAATTGTTTGTCCTCTGATTTGAACAAATTTTTTCTCATAAATCTCCCCCTCCCCCCCCCAAAAAAAAAAATATATATATATAATAATAATAATCTGTTGTTATTTACGTTCCGAAAGACGGGTACAAAAGCTCATAAATAAAATGTCGCTAAGAAGGTTCTAAACTAAAACTGTACCTTTCCTTCAATATTCACCTTTATCCAAAACATATTAGTTTCTTTTTCTTTGAATTTTCGTCAAATGCGATATTTGGATCCAGTATTGAAGACAAGCAATCGCTTAATCAATATGCATTATAAAATAGACAAAATAATTACATTTTGGGACAGTTTTAGTAGCCCCACTTGGCGGAATTTAAAATTTGGTGTCGAAGTAGCGCGGTCATTTCTCGCCAAGGCCTTTCCTAACTTAACTGCTATAGCCCTTTTAATTCATCGTCAAAATGAGACAAAAATTTAATGTCAGCTAGAGGGAACTGTACTAAACCTGTATCAGTCATTTAATGAACGTAGTTCTTTTTGACAATATTACTTTAGTTACAAATTACTTTAAAACTAACAAGAGTACAAAAAATTTTTCTTTAGAATGTGGAAACGAATACATAATACCATATTACCTTTCATGAATAGGCCTATTATTACAATGAACGGAACATTGCTTTATTATGGAAATATAAGAAAGGGTTTCAAAGATGAATCAGCTAATTGCGGGAAAATGGTTAATTGTTTTCGCAAGTATCCCGTTATTGTTTGTTCAGATTTTTTTTTTAAATTAATAGATAAAGAAAGCAAAACTTGTGGAAAACATTACATTTTCAGCTTTTCAGCTCTATTATTTTTTGAAACAATTATCCAGAGATAATTATAATATCCATAAATTATTATAAACAATATATTGCACTTTTTTTCGTTTGCATATTACGGGCAATTGTTTTTTTTTTTTTTTTTTTTTTTTTTTTTTTTAATTTATAAAACTAAATATAGCAGTTATAAACATTTTACAAAAATAATTAATTAAAAAGTACGAAGTAATAATAATAATAATAATAATAATAATAATAATAATAATCTTACCAGTCAATCAACATTGCTTGCGATAAAATGTGTTGTATGTACAAAACAAACTAAATTTTAAAGGGAAATATAAATTAAAAAAAAAAAAAAAGCTTTCAAAAATGAGGAAAGATATCGTCTGTGTAAGAAAATTATAAAAATAATAATTTGGCAATAAAGGAATAAAATTCCAGTTTTTTTTTTTCAAATATAACAATTTTAACGAATCTAAATACGTAGACATTATTTTTAATTTTTTCCACAATCGTTTATTGCTCATATCTGTAAATCTAAATAAGTTTTGAAATGCTCGACGGATAAAATTTTATGTTGGCAACAAACCAAAACCCCAGCCCTGTGTCAATGAATTCCGTCCAGCCGTTTTCCCGAGACAACCGATCGCTGGACAAAATAACGGAGGAACTAATTAATGAGCTTAAATCCATTGCATTTTCCTGCTATAAGCAGCGAAAAACACCTGAACAAAAAGAACCAAACTGGTGGACTGATAAAGTCAAGACTGCAAGAAATAGGGTCAGGGCGTTTCGCCGTAGGTACCAATCCCAGCCAGACCCAGCTATCAAAAAACAGCAACATATTCAGTATAAGAGAGAGCGCGCAATCTACAAAAAATTAATAAAGAAGGAAAGATCAAAGGCATGGGTAGCTTTCTGCGAAAGCGCCAAAGATACCTACGGCCCACAATACAAAATCGCCTCAGGTAAAATGTCAGCCCCCGCTAAACTATGTAACATTCTAGAAGATAATGAACACGTCACAATAGACCGAACCCTCACCAAATTCCTGGACTCATTGTATCTAACGAACGAACACACCCCGCATAGGCTGAGCACGCTCCCACCGCGCTTCGACGAAGATAGCCCACGTAAGATTACCCCACAGGAATTAAACAGGATCATCAAGCACATTAAACAAAACAAAGCCCCAGGCCATGATTTCGTTGACTACAACCTGGTCAAAAAAATCAATCGCGTGAGTCAGCACCTTCTCCTGGCGCTCTTCAACAAAAGTCTCCAACTGGAATACTTTCCCAAGGAGTTCAAAAAGGGTATAGTAGTTCTGTTCCACAAGGAAGGCAAGGATCCCAAAGACCCAAAAAACTATAGGCCAATATGCCTCCTACCAGCTATTAGCAAAATACTAGAAAGAATCATACACGGCAGAATTAATCATCACTTAACTTTAACTAACTACTGGAACCCAAATCAGTTCGGCTTTAAACAAGGCACCTCCACAGAACACGCACTTCAAAAATTAATAGAAAACATAAACAAGGACAAAACAGACAAAAAACAAACACTGTTAATATCAATAGACATAAAAGGTGCATTTGACAATATCCGCTGGCCGACTCTGCTTAAAAATCTTAAAAACTCTGGCTGTCCAACATACCTCGTCAACTGGATAGCTAGCTTTCTGGAAGACAGGTATGTGACACTGGAAGAAAACGGCATAAACATCACAAAACAGACTTACGGAGCTGTCCGCAAGGAAGCTGCCTAGGGCCCCTCCTTTGGCTACTAATAGCCGAGACAGCGCTCAACCATAGCTGGGGGAACCACAAAAAGATCCAAGCCTTTGCAGATGACTTTATCTTAACAATATCGGCAAACAACACAGAAACACTCGTAAATACAGCAAACACAGCTCTACAAAAATTCGGCACTTGGGCAAAGGAAAACGACCTCACGTTTAACTGGAGCAAAACGGAACTACTATACCTGAACAGACCACGTCTGGGAAACCTCCCGACTTCCTGCACTCACAAACTAAACGGGATCCACTATAACGGGATCGAGCTAGAAACTAAAGAAAAAATGAAATATCTCGGAGTTATCCTACACAAAAATCTAAGATGGCAACCACACATAGAACACCAAACGAAAAAAATATATAAGGCCTTCAATCTGTTCGGGCGTATGGTCTCAGGGGTTGGGGACTAAAACCAAACCTGGTAAAAACATGGTACAAAACAGTAGTGGAAAAGACACTGATCTACGCATCCCCAATCTGGGGGAACAACCTAACAAAGCAGAATAAAGACAAACTGCTTAGCTGCCAAAGGCACTTCGCGCTGGCCATCGTGAGGGCATATAGAACGGCCCCAACATCGGCACTTCTGGTTCTTTCAGGCCTGATTCCAGTACACCTCCAAGTACAATACGAAGCAGCTTATGGCACAATTACAAGACTCCACAAGAATTACAAGCTACACGACCATATGTTTAACCACACTGACTATGTCAAAAAACAAAATATTTGGCGCAAGCACCCAGCAGACACACCCGAACCACAAATTGGCTCATCAACTAAAGATATACAAATCTACACGGATGGTTCGAAGCTGGAATCAGGAGCTACAGGTTCGGCCTTTGTAGCCTTCGAAAATGTATCCAAAATACACGAATGGTTAGTGCCCTTAAGGAAGTGCAACAGTGTCTTCCAGGTCGAACTACTGGCAATACTCAAAGCTGCTGAGTGGGGAAATACAAAAGGAATATCATATAGCATCCACTCGGACTGCATGTCAGCCATCCAGGCACTCTCCAAACCATTCACGACAGAAAACATGGTAATTAAAATCCACTCGGAAATCAAAAGGTCGAATAATAATTTAAAAATTGAATGGGTTAAAGCACATGTAGGGATCCAAGGAAACGAAGAAGCAGACAAACTGGCTAAATATGCAGCGGAAAACGAAACGAACCGCGAACATTTCTACCTGGAAAAGCAGATTTCCTATTTAAAGAAAAAACTAAGAGGGATCACCATGGAACAATGGCGGTTCGAGTGGGACTATGGGAACACGGGCAGGCTAACACATAGATACTTCCCAACAGTGGACACTAAGACACTCGTTAGCTGCAAGCTCTTGACACAAATTTACACAGGATATGGGGCATCCCCAGCTTATCTCCATCGGGTTAAGAAGAAGAATAGCCCAGACTGCGCCTGCGGTGCACTAGGCACATCAATACACTACTTAACAGCCTGCCCACTAACGGACCACCACCATCTGGCTCAAATAACACAAGCAAATGAAACACTATGGTACAAACAGCTAGCACAAAACACACATGTACAAAACAAGGCAAAACACATAGTCAGATGGCTCACGAACAACATAGATGACATTTCACAGTAACAATAAGCAGTGTTAACACCAACAAGAAAGCTCCACTCTTCAGCAGCATAAGGAATAGAACACCGGAAGAAGAGGACCTACCAGCCAATGAGGCAACCACCGCTACCGCCACTTTTTGTTTATTTTAGGTCATGAACGAGGCCCCTGTTATTAAAGCGGCCAGCATCATTATTACATGAGGCCCGGTAAAAGTAAAAATGTTAAAATTAAAAAATCTTTGTAAAATAAAAATTATTAAAAATAAAAAAATAAAAAATGTATAAAAAACTATTATAATATAAAAATGTATAAAAAAATGTATAAATAAAAACTGTATAAAAAATGTGCATAAAATGTAAACGGTCCTCTGTTTTATTTGGTCTATAAGTCCGCACCACGCTCATGACCGCGCATAAATGGGTTACTAAACCAATTTTTTTTTTTTTTTTTTTTTTTTTTTAATTAGTTTACTTAATTTCAGCCAAGTACAATATATTTTTTTTTATGAGTTTGTATGAATGGTATGATCAAGAAGCTAGCACTACCGCCCAGCACACCGCTTTGGATTCACCTATCAGCATTCTTAGGTCCGAACAGAAGAAGTCCAAAACTCCAGAATCCCAGGAAGGGATCCAAAAGGCTGAATCCTCACATCGGGCCTCGCAAGCCACCTTACGTCCGTAGTGTCTCATTCGAATCTTTATCATGCACCCATTATTATTTTCATTATCATTTTTTTATTTATTTTTTTAATTATTGTAACTACTAACTTAGAACTTACTCTTAGAATTTTTTTTTTTTTTATTAGCCAACCAACTATTCATTTTTTTTTCGTTAAACTCAAACCACAAACAGCGCTCCCTCAGTTATCCCGTCTAATTTATTTCATTTTATTTATTTAAATACTTATTTTATTGTTATTCTTAGTTATTCTCATAATATTTCATTTTATTTATTTATTTATTTATTTATTTATTATTTTTTATTATTTTTTATTTTATTTTATTATTTATTTTATTTATTTATTTATTTTTTATTTATTTATTTATTTATTTTTATTTATTTTTTATTATTATTTTATTTTTTACTTGCTTCACCCTCTTCGGTTTTCTTCGGGTTAGTGCTAGGAGGATCCAGTGCTACTGTCCTCTCTTCTAGTCGTTGGGCCCCTGTCTTGCTCAACCCTCTCTGCCTCCGGGGTTTTTTTTTTTTTTCTTTCTTTCTTTCTTTCTTTTTTTTTTTTTTTGAGCCCCTTGGTTTTCCTGAACCGGACCCTTGAGTGGGTAAGGTGACCGGGACCCAAGCTTGTGTGGCTCTCCTCCCCCTTTCTTTTATTTATTTATTTATTTATTTATTTATTTATTTTTTATTTTATTTTTTATTTGTTTGTTTGTTTTTGAGCCCCTTGGTTTTCCTGAACCGGACCCTTGAGTGGGTAAGGTGACCGGGACCTAAGCTCGAGTGGCTCTCCCTCCCCCCTTTTTTTTGAGCCCCTTGGTTTTCCTGAACCGGACACTTAGGTGGGTAAAGTGACCGGGACCCAAGCTCGAGTGGCTCTCCCTCCCCCTATTTTTTTGAGCCCCTTGGTTTTCCTGAACCGGACCCTTAGGTGGGTAAGGTGACCGGGACCCAAGCTCGAGTGGCTCTCCCTCCCCCTTTTTTTTGAGCCCCTTGGTTTTCCTGAACCGGACCCTTGAGTGGGTAAGGTGACCGGGACCCAAGCTTGTGTGGCTCTCCCCCCCCTTTTTTTTTGTTTTGAGCCCCTTGGTTTTCCCGAACCGGACCCTTAGGTGGGTAAGGTGACCGGGACCCAAGCTCGATTGGCTCTCCCCCCCCTTTTTTTTGAGCCCCTTGGTTTTCCTGAACCGGACCCTTAGGTGGGTAAGGTGACCGGGACCCAAGCCTGAGTGGCTCTCCCCCCCCCATTCTTTTTTTTTTTTTTTTTTTTTTTTTTTTTAGAGTTCTCCCCTCGTTCTCCCGCCCGGTCCAGAGGGTAGCCCTTTTGGGAGGTTCAGCTTCTTAGTTCAACCTCCTGCTCCCTGTTGGCCCCTCAGTGCTCTTCTCGCCTCTCAGCATTTCTCCGGAGCCTCGAGGGCTTTACTCACCCACTAATTTAATCATTCCAAAAGCAATAGTCTTACTTTCCAAATTACTTATTCACTAAAACTTTATATATATATATATATATATATATATATATATATATATATATATATATTTTCATCTTTCCGAGGGTGTGGCGGTGTCTGGTCCTCATAAAAATGTGCTGCACCGTCAAGTGCTCGATGGGGTCGTTTAGCAGTCATCGGGCTACCAACGCGGGGCACCATCCCCCCGTGGTGGATCCAAATTGTGATGGTCCCTCTTTCTTCTCCCTTTAGGCCTCTTAGTGCATAGCTCATTTCCCCCCATTGGCCCAGCCACTTCAAAATTCTACGCTATGTGCTACTAAATTTCCTTCCAACCATCCGTGGCGAGTTTTTAAAAAATACTGTTTGTAGCGTTTTTTTTTTTTTTTTTTTTTTTTTTTTTTCTCTCTTTCTTTTAATAGCTCCTTGTTTTGTCGACCGTTCAGCCAATTTTATTTTAGGTGTTTAGCTCCCCTCCCCCAATGTTTTTGCCTCCTCATTTCGGTGTAAATCTGAGTGCACAACTATCCTCTTGGTTCCCACTGCGATTCCCCCACCCCCCTCAAAATTCAAAATTTTTTTTTTACTTCTTCTCTGGCTCTAGGCTAGTTGTGCACATATTCAAAATTCTTGTTTTGCATCCAGGAAGCGTGTCTGTGCGCTCCGTTCCCTGGGCAATCTGGAGGTGTGGTGTGCCAGTCGAGCATTATGTGTCAAGAAGCAGATGTCGCAACCCTGCCATTCCTGAGCTGTCATCAGAAGTAACTTTGCAGTTGTGTTGATCAGGAGCCAGCAGTCTCCCTGTCTGATGTCAGAAGCCTAAACGAGTCGTCGGACACAGCTCATTCTATGTAGCGACTAGATAACTATCTGGCAGTAGGCAGCTATCATGCAGTGATCTGGCGATTAATTCGCTCCGGCGGACGGCATCCAACCCGTTAAGCTTCGCTCGTCCAGGCAGGCAGGGGCTGTCCAAAGGTTTCAATGAGTCTCAATGAGACAACCGATCGAATAAAAAACGTTCCATATATCTCTAACCCTCGCATTCACACAGAGAAAATACTCGGAAATAAGTTTTTGTTTCCTTGATGCCTGAACCGTAAAGATAAACATTTTTTTTCCCCATTTAAAACATTTCATGCGTGAGCATGAGTAGACTTTTTTACCCGTATCTTTAAATTCTAACCAAAATTTTGAAATTTTAAAAGATATAGTTTTATGTTGGATACAGACCTAAGTTCCTGCAAAATGTCGTAGATTTCCGTGCAGCCACTCTTACGTGATACCAGGACAAAAATAGACTTACAGATATACAGATGCAATGACCCCCCCCCCCCCACATCCCACACACCCACACACAGAGATAGAGAGGAAACATTCTGAAGTCTTTTCTGCATTTTGAAATGTGTAAAACGTGGATATATCGCAATTCTTTTACTTTCTCTTACCCATAAGGTAGAGAAAGTATTGTTTTAGGGTCAATTTTTCGAACGAGAGTTTTTGTTATATTTACACGTTTTGAGGTCCCAGATTATGAACATAATGTTTTTAGCGAATAGTCTCTCTGTCTGTGTGTCTGTCTGTTTGTGTGTTATCAGCATAGCTCAAGAATAAATAGTAGCAGAAAGTCCGTACTTGGTATTCTAAATGTGTATGATGTAAGGATGCTACACTCAGCTTTTCGTTCAGGTGAAGCAAATGGTTCATGTACAGGGACGTCCAAGAGAATTCAAATACATTACGTCTAGGGGGGAAAGTGCTGATAAGTACAGTTTAATATCTATACACTGCACTAAACCAATTGAAACGACTATAAAATTTGTAAATGCATAAAAACATGTCTCATGTAGCATATGGTAGGGAAATCATTCACTGTTCGTTTACAGGGCTACACAAAAGAACTAGTTAAAAGTGCGGCAATAGTTGCAAATTGATGGAAGTGTATTTCAGACTGGGCCATGTATTATTACTGTAGGATTATATTTAGGTGCACCATGTGGTCTGTATATAATCTTCGAAAGATATACAGGGCTGTAAATATTTAAGCGATAACATTGTTTTTTTATGTTAGTGAATGTGCTTTACTGATAATATTTTACCATTTCCAGGAAAGTTGTTCGGGAATTGAAAGGAATTCCTCGTAGAGATATGGTAAGTAATGTATGTTTTCAAGTTAAATATTCATCGCTTGATTTTTGTATATGTACACGTTTTGAGGCTTCCTGATTACCGTAGTCAAGTCTTATAACGTTTCTTCTTTGTCTGTGTCTCTTTGAGTGACTTAAACACGAATAATTTTAGGCGATCCAATGTTGCATTTTGAAGTTAAGTTTGTTGCTGGAAAAGTTTGATCAAGATTGATAAGTTTCAAGGAATGTTGCGTGTGAAAGTTGTCTGAATAATTTTAAGTGAACTTTAATTTTAATAACAGATTTAAATTCTATATAAATATATGTGTAGTAATGAAACGGGAGTTTGAGCGGGGCGGTAGCCCCCCTCATATAGAACTGATTATCATATAAAACTCTTCCGAAGCCAAATTTGAATTATTTTAACACAGGCTTAGATAACAGTACTCGTTATGTTACCTCATAATCTCCAACATGTATTTATAGTATTAAATTTCAGTGTAAGAGAAAATCGTTTGAGTGACACACCAGATTATATTTTTTATTATTATTCTGAGAAATTTACAGACAGTCTTAATTTAAGTCTGATTTTATTTATACAAATATCAAAGGTTTAAATACCTTTTATTGGGGAAAGAAAGGGGGGAAAAGCTGGAATTTTCCAGGGATTTTTTTTTTTTTTTTTAAATGAGATTTTTTTGAAATTTATTTTAGGTGTATGCTTACTATCACACAGTTGTTCTGCGGGAGGAATGTTACTATACTTAAGAGGAGATTTTTAAATCATTTACAAAATTAAGAAATTCTTTTAAAGGCATTTTCTATTAAATGTAATGTTAATGAAAAATAATGCATATTATTTTTCAAAATTTATTTATTAAATAAACATGTTATTAATTCAGTTAAATTTCATTATACAATATTCCTGAATATATATATATATATGTGTGTGTGTGTGTGTGTGTGTGTGTGTGTGTACATATACACAGAGATTGATATTTTCAAATTACATCTTATTTTCATGTACGTATTTGTTTAAAAAATATAATATGAGAAGAAGAGAAATTATGGTAAGGAAATTGTGATATGATAAAATTTTTCGATGAGGAAAATAATCTGCTAAAAAAAATATCATATACGTTTCTATAGCTAGAAAAGTGATATCGAAAGGTATAAATTTTATAACAATTACTTTTAAATGAAAAGTAGAATATTTTTAGGCTAATGTTGTCAACAAGAGTTTTAATCTAAAATATATTCTGAAACACAACACATTTAGGTTTACTTAAAGAAAAGTATTATCAAAAATCATTTTACTATCAATCTCTTTCTAATAGTACAAATTACATACATCAAATTTTACTTTTAAAATATGTAACACATGAATGTTAAAATGTCTGGCACGGTTATAATAAATAAATCATAGAGAATCTCTTTAGAGCCTTTCTGAAATGTGTAAAAAATGCTATGTGTTTAATAAGTGCAAAAAATATTGCAGAAGCTGATTCCTTCTTCCGATTTTTTACCTCTTTTTAAAAGAAATTCCTAAAATAAAAAAATAAAAAATAATAATAAATGGTAATTTATATTGACTTAAAACAACAATGTTATACTTACTACAATTTATTTAAATGCTTTATATTTTACAAATATACATGAAAAACAGAAGAACAATCGGCAAAAATTAATTATTGTTGCGTGTAGAATTACATAAATCAAATCAACGAAAATTCCAAATTAATGTAACACTTCAATTACTTCAAAATCTATGCAAAATATTTTTTTATTCATCAATAGATTTTTATGGGAACGTCTAAGATAATAATTCTGCATTTTAAACGTACTCTAATGAAGTATGAAAATCTGGAATTTTGATTAATGTATTGGAGAAATGTTTTGAATTGAAGCTCTTTAATCCTTTACATATATTATAATTTTAAAATAGTGCGATAAATAGGAATTAATGTACATTAACATTAAATAAAATATACTCTATTACAGTATATATTAAATGAAACTTTCATTAATTAAGATAAGCCGACTTGCTACAAAACTCAGAACAACTTTATTTACTAAAAATTGTGTAATTTAGAATAATTTTTTAAAAAGGACTTTTTTGGCAAATTAACAATTGCACTTTTATTTTGTATCTTAATACGATGCTAAAATGTTTGTTTTTAACAATATTACTGTCTAATTAGCATTTTTAATGCAAAATCTAAAGTTTAGAAGGGTAACGATTATTTGGACTAAAATATCTATAATCCATGTGTTTATTTTTTTTTTAATATTTTCTTAATATATTTAAAAACTAATGAATTAATTTTGCTTCGATATTTACAACATTTGCAAAGTAAAATATTTTGAGTTATTAAATTAAAACCGATTAAGTTTGATTCATATATATATATATATATATATATATGAATCAATCAATTACACCATAAACACTTGTTTGCTTATTCTACATATTAACACTGACTCTAATATTTAGAATAGTACTACATAATAGTTCAATTTTTTTTTTCAGTAAATTAAATTAAGAATCTATCATGCCATTTCTGGAGAAATTGTTAAAATTTATAATATTTACTGTGAATTAAGATATAATCTAAAATGTTTTATTTAAAATCTGTTTTTTTTCCTTCTTCTTTTTTCCTTTACAACAGCATTGTGGTAACGTTTACACGAATTCTGGCTCCTGACGTAATAGCCTTTAGCGGTAGAAACGTTTTTGCAAATGTAATTACCATTTGGCTCTCAATTTGTTATTTCTTTATAAACACTTAACTGTTTTTATTACGTTCACCTAATAGATTTGTTTTTGTCATCTGTTATTTCTATTTATTTATTTATTACTGACTGAGAAAATTGGAAGGTTTCGTGTATCAATTCTACGGGTTTCTTTACTTTTTAAAAATCTAAATTTATTTTACAGATTTGCATTTTCGGGTATTAACATACATACATATATATATTTATATATAACATTTTAGTTTTTTTTTTTTTTTTTTAACAACTAATTTGTTATTGCTGGCGTAAACTCTATAACATTTACAAAGCGGCTGTTTTAAAATTTCAATTAAAATATATATATATATAATATATATATTGTTACGAATTTGTAAATAATTCGTAGTTACTTTTATGTAAATTTATTCAAAGAGGCTTAGAAAGATGATAAAATGTTAAATTTTGAGCATTTCTAGCTTGTTTTCTCATTAAAATAGCTCATTTCCCGCAAAAACACGTTAAAAATTTCTTTAAGGCAGATAATGATTTTGGCACCGAATTTGGCAACTTTTTCGCTCCTTGACGATTTTTTTTTTTTTTTTTTTTTTTTTTTTGGGGGGGGGGGGGGGGCAACGTTAGTTTGAAAATCTTTATTATCGATATATCAAATATGAAAGCTCTAACTTGATTGGCTGCGAAGTTTCTGGAATTTTCTACATTTTTCTACGCGAGTATTTAAGGAATTGCTTCGCGCCAAATGAGTCAGTCTGAGTTGAGTTTCGTCAATGCTCCTGAAAAAGCTCTGAGCTTCTCTGGTCGATTACTGCTGTTTTCAAAGGACTGTGTCAGCTACTCGGCATAGAGAAAAACTCGGCGCAGCTCTATCCCCAGTCGGATGGCACTGTGGAGAGGTTTAACCTCACCACCCTGAATGACTTCTCTCTTCTAGTATTAAGGAAACAGCAAGATTGGGACTTGAAATTACCGTTTTGTTCCTGTTGGCTTATCGAAGTTCTATCCATGAAACCACCCGCTATACTTCAGCTCAGAACGTGAACTTCGTCTCCCATGTGATTTTATGTTTGTTTGTCCACCAGATGCACCTTCATCGATCGAGGAGTACATCCAATATCTCAAGGTACAAGTGGAAGACGTACACACCATTTCTCGGGAGCGGATTCACATGAAACGGAGATAATGAAGACAAGATATGATCTAAAGGTTGCACAACATGAATTCAAGGAAGGAGACAAAGTTTGGTTGTGGAACTCTGTTCGATGGATAGGACTCTCTCCCAAGCTACAGTTTAATTCGGACGGTCCTTATATAGTCTTAAAAAGATTGAATGACGTTCTTATAAGAATTACTAAAACAGCTTCATCAAAACCGAAAGTAGTTCATTATGATCGGTTAGTCACATATCACCGTTAACAGTAATGTTTAAATTTGAAATGTAAATATTTGTTAAATTTGTATCTGTGTATTGTAAATATTTGTATGTAATTATTTCTCACTTAATTTCGCAATCTGTACTGTTATTTTATTGTTATAAGCAATTTAGTTTTTATATTGTATAGTTTATTTACTTTCGTCTCCTGACAAAAGGAGCTGTACAAGCCTTGAGAGGAGGCAATGTTACGAATTTATAATTAATTCGCAGTTATCTTCCTGTAAATTCATTTAAACGGGCTTAGTCGGGTGATAAAGCGTTAATTTTCAGTATTTCTAGCTTTTTTTTCGCATTAAAATAGCTCATTTCCCGTTAAAAACACGTTAAAAAGCCTCATTAAGACAGGTAATGTTTGTGGCGCAAAATCTGTCGAGTTTTTCATTCCTGAGCGACTTTTTTGGCGACCTTGGTGAGAATATCCTTATTATCGATATATGGAATATAGAAGCTCTAACTTGATTGGCTGCGATGTTTCCTGAATTTTCCACAATTTTCTGATACAGTTTGTAATGTGAATTTGCTGTTGACAGCTGCCATTTAAGCTTCGTTTACTAGTGAAAGGAAAAATTGAAAGTTTCGTTTATAGAACTGTAATCTTCTAGAATTTTCTGTTGATATATTTTTTAGCTTCTTCAAGCTTCGCTTGTCATTCTTGGACAACTCACGAACCCCAAATAAGCAATAATATACTCAGTATTCTATATATATATATATATATATATATATATATATATAAATCTAGAAATTGTGAGAAATTCTTTTCGGGTAAATTAAAAACACTTTTACAAAAAAATAAATTTTGATTATCTTAAAAAAAAATATTTATGTTTTATTTGCTCTATACAAATTAATTATTGATTTATTAGCTTATTTAGAAACGTTTCCATTAGATTATAAACATAGAGACTATCATAATTTTTTTTCCTGGTGACACTGTCCTTTACACCCTATCTAATATATTTTAAAACCCAGGGATTATTTTTGCATCTGAATAACTTTTTTTTACGGAATTCCAAATCCGTTTATCTATTTTTCAATCTCTTTCAAAGCACCCATTTATGCATATTTCTTTTTTTCTTGGAGTGATAGCAGACATTTTTGATGTTGAAAGATTTAACTTTAAGTGAGAGAAGAGTCACGATAAGTCTTTGGAAAATTAAAAAAAAAAAAGAAAAGAAAAGAAAAGAAAGAAAGAAAGAGGAAAAAGAATCAAAATTTTATTATTATTATTATTATTATTATTTTACAAACGTGACACAAAACATTCCTATTTAAAAATACAGTATATGCAGTGGAAAATTAATCTTTGTGAATATAAAGATTATTAAGCATTTTTTAATTAATTTATTTCATGATAATATTTCTACTGATATAAAGAAAATAATAATTGCATTAATGTGTTTTGTATTTTTATACATATTTAAGTTTTACTAGAAAGTGATGTTAAATTTTTGTTTTTCTCATTATAGATTTTTGAAAATCGCACTACTTACAATAATATGCACTGAAGTATGTTTTCTTACTTTCTTTTTCTTTTTTTACAAATAACAGCAAACTTCTAATAACTTTCCTGATTATTTAGAAAAAAAAAATACATACTATATATATTTCTTGATATGATGTTTCTGTCAATACAGTTTTCAGCTACTGCACTGGTTTTTTTCACATATTTCCTTTATTGATGTCGGTGTTGTTATAATAATCGCTTCAAATTATAATAACGTCTTCACTAAATTATTATTATTACCTCTTCAGCGCCGAGTTTATGAAATATTAATGACTTTTTACAATATAAATAAGCTTATATGGCTTTTACATACACACAATGAAATCATATATTACAGAGAAAAATTCACGAATTGTATTTTAAGTTATTAGACGTTTTAAGTCTATAGGAGTGAATGATTAACAGCTAAAATCTAAATTAATAAATAGCGGTTTTCCAAGAGTTATTAATTTACAATGCTTCTAACTTTTTTCCTTGTAAAGCGTTTAATTAATTTAAATAATTATTAAAACTATTTATCTTTTTGGTCATACTTTAATGAAGCCTCTTTGCGAAAGAAAATTTTAAAAAAAAAAGAACTTTTATTTCATTTTATAATCCAGTTTTGTGTTTTTTTAAAGGAACATCCTTCGAATTAAAAAAAAATCTCTTTAACGATCCATAATTAAGTCGAAATATACTTTTAATTATTTTCTTTTCTCAATGCTATAGTGTAACAACGTTTACTATGAATGAGAACGAGTCCAAAGACTTGGAAAGAAGCCGGATTGACCAATAGATTGGGATTTGGAAAAATCCAGTCATTCAGAGCTCTTTTATCGCTTATTTTATATCACATGACTGGCACTCCTATTTTAACACTAGACTCGCTGAGTCAAAACTTGCGCAGAGGCTTCCTTAGTTTCAAGTTTCAAGAAATATGGTTAAATAATACCATCATTTGGCCACACCTAGAATAAAATGTAAATACTAATAAGTATTCATAAAAGATATCATAGCATATTATATATATATATATATATATTAATATATATTAATATATATTATGCATATTGGTTTTTAAGATAATTGACCATGAGTTTACTGAAGGTTTTTATGTTGAATGTTAAAAATAAAACGGTTTCAATTTTTGGGGTAATATCACGAAACCAATCAACCGCACTACTTAAGGAATATCAGTAGTCTAGAACAATTTTTCAATTAATGACGAAATTTTACATTTCAGCGTTAGAATATATCTGCTCGTAAATTCAAAATACCTTTATGTATAAACTTGAAATGGTTGCTGCATTATGTAGTAAGTATGAAAAGTAAAGAAATCTATTAAATTTAAGACACTAGAATTTTTTGAAATTCATTGTTCTTTTACACAAAAGCAGGGCAATATTTTGCAGACAGAGGATCCATTTTTAAAGCAATCGAAGGATCCGTTATAAACACAACTTAGCGATATTTGAGATTGAAAAAATTATAAAATTTAAAAACGTATTTATGTGATGAATTTAATAATCAATTTTCAATTTCATTAAAATAAATAAATAATAAATAATCAAAGGCGTTGTCACAGATCAAAGTACTGTGAACCCGTTTTACCATATTTAGTCTTAGAAAATATTATGAAAGAATTATCGAAAATACTGGTGCAGGAAAATATATAAAACAGTACCTTTGACAATACATTGTCAAATACAAATTTATTATGAATGGTATTCTTATAAATAAATACCAATAATTTGAAAATTTATATTATTTTACAATAGTGGGCTACATTAAAAGTTCATATTATGTTTAAACTGAAAATAATCTGCAAAATGAAATTTAATTCATAATGCATATTTTAATTTAGCCGTGGATTAAAGATTCCTTATTATTTTTAATATTATTTATATTATTATTATTATTTTACCACCAGTATTAATACACAGAAATTTTTCTCATATTTTTACAGCTATTTTTGTGATTTTATAGGGTGTAAAATTTTGAAGGGAATTACTGGTGGGGAAAAAAGCGGAACTGTTTCATCCTTGTTTGTTACTTAAAATCATACAGCGTCGACATATTTCAGAAATATCTTAGTTAAATACGTTTCTCATCAAATTTAATTAGAGTATGTTCATGTTTGTCTAGATATACGCTACCTATAAGTATTTGGACACTTTCGAATTTAGATGCTTTGTCAAGTATCTTGAGGAATCATCTTGAAACTTTGTGACTATAAAGAACATATTATACATCTTATATTTCAGCAAATGTTTTGTGCTGGTGAGAAAAGGAAACCAGTAAAAAATTAAACAATGATCAAAACATTTTGTATCACCCTGTAAAAAGTAATGCTTGAAATGCTTTTCGGCTCTAGCAGATGATTATGAGAACACTTCTAATTATCTGTATAATTTTTAATAAGGCTACCACATATATTCATTGAAATATAATGGTTTCCTGAAAAAATTGCAAAAAATAAATACCACTTTTTTAATTATAACACGTAGGATATTAGACCCAGTGCAAAGACATTTATACAAAACTTGGCGTACTGTATTATACACAGCACATTACAATCAGAATGCAAAAATGTTAAATATCTTGACAAATATGAGAATTTTTACTAAATAATTTTTAACTACACATTCACAAGCTTTTAAAAAACTTCATTTGTATAACTTAATAGTCAAAAGTATTGAGCTACTTACATGAAAAGTGCAAACAAATATCGTGTAAATTCAAAAAGTTATGAGTAATAGAATGAATAGAATTTCTGCTCCTCCCAAAAAAGAAAAAAAGGGAAGATGGTTGGGTATTTTATCGATATTTATTTACAATCAGTGAACACTGTATTACCTTTGGGCATTGATTGAATCAAAATGAACATGTGAGTAAAACTCTTTATAGTTTATATTTATTTTGATAGGAACTGAAATTCTGTTCATTCTACCTCTCATAATTTTTTGAATTTGCACGACATTTCTTTGGGGCTTTCAGATAAGAAACTCAAAACTATTGGCTATTCAATTATGTAAATGAAATTATTTAAAAACTTGCGCTGTGCAGTTTAAAAATTATTCAGTACAAATACACATATTTCGTACGATATTTAATATTTTTGCATTCTGATTGCAGTATGCTATGTTTAATATAGTATGTTAAGTTTCCGAAAAATGGCTTTGCACCGAATCTAATTTACCCTATGATGATATAATTAAAGAAGTGACACTTCCTTTTGCAATGTTTTCAAGCAACCGCTATATCTCCATGAGTATATATGGTAGCCTCATAAAAAATTATACAGAAAATTAGAAGAATATGCTATATTATTAGAATAGAAAATAGAAATAGAGAATTAGAAGAATATGCTACAGCCAAAATGTATTTCAAGCCTTATTTTTTACCGGGGCATTCAAAATGTTTTGATTTTTATTTATTTTTTGCACGTTTTCTTTTTTTCTTCAGGGCAAAACTTTCGTTGAAATATATGAAATATAACATGTTCTTTATGCTCCGAAAGTTTCGAAATAATTCCAGCAGAATTTTTCTAGATGTTTGACAAGACTAAATTCGAAAGTGTCAAAATACTTGTTGGTAGATTGTTTATAATATACTCACATTAAAAATAATTTTGAATTTACTGATAATTTATAAATTATTCTATTAACTTACTTATATGTAAAATTACAGACAATTAAAAAAAAATGCAGAATCCATCCATTCTCCAGTATTTAAGTTTTTCATGATTTTTTTTTTATAGCTTTTGACTATTATTTTAGATAATAATTAAAAATAAATTTACTTCTGAGATTGAATATTTATTTACTATCTATAAATATCCTAGTTTAAAGCGAACAATTCAACAATATCTCTGTCGAAATTAAATAATACAACTAGATAAGAAATAAAGCAAATATTCCTTAATCTAATTAAGGTTCTTTCATTATATTAGAACCTTCTTTCATTATATTAGAACCCAAATTACATAAAATAAATACTGATAAGTGACTTTGAAAGGTGTTATGTACAAATATGTAACAGCTTCATTGATCCAATTACATATTTATCAGCAAACTTAAATTACACACGTATTGCTAAAAAAACAAAAAAAAAAAAAATATGCAGAAAGTTTTAACAGACATTAAAGATAAATTTTAAATTTTGGTGGTTTATACTTTTCGAAATATATGATAATTTATATCAAATAAAATGACAAATGATGAACAAAATACATTTTATCGACTTGTTTTATTCATAATAAGAAAAATGCAGTTTTTCAAAAGCTTTAAAGCAAGTATTGACAAAATTTATTTTAATATTTATTATGATTTTCTCTGAAGTATAGAAACGTTATAAGCCTGTTAAACATTCAGTCTATCAGGTTCTGAAGCGCTACTGTGGTTTTATAAACTACTTCTACAGAAACAATCTTTCCATATCTGGGTGTAAATTGTGAGGGTGGTAAAAAATCTGAAATTTATATGGCCAACACGCCAAGGAAAAATTCTGTAACTGACATCTAGAATCTAAATTGTGGCTCTACAAAAAATAGTTCCATGCCATCCTTATAAATTCTAGTCCCCTTGGAAATCAAGTTCTAGAAGCCCCTATTAGAATTCTAGAGCGTTTGTCTATATTCTCGAGGGCAAAGTTATTTTAAAATCTCTGCAAATAAATGAGACTACAAGAGGCGGGTTTCTGCAACTATAATCTTGGTTTATTACCAAATTCTAGAAAATCAAGCGAGAATTTCTCGCAATATAAATGATTCAGAATATTTAGATTATCCAGTATATTGATTCACCATCTAGAAATGTGTACACTAGAAATTCTCAAAAATTTCGTCTATTCAGTTTATTGGTGTGCCTTATGCGTATAGCTCGGAAATATATATTTCTAGTTAAGGGATTTAAAATATGGCCACTTATTCATTCTTAGAGAAAAGCGGCAATTTTTTTTTCTCTCAGTGCATAACCTAAATTTATTCTATTTGATTCCAGTTCAAAGAACATGCTTGCTAGTATATTCCTAGCATCGTTTCCTCTTAAAATGACGTCTACTATCTTAAAACTATGTGATCTACAAATATCATTTAATAAATTAAATTTATCTCCAACCGCTTCAGCTAAAATTACTATAAAAGCAGAAGTAACATTATCATGTATATTGTGAGCTGTCGAAGATTCATTTCGGATAATGTGGAGGTCGACGTAGATATACCGCCGCATATACCTGCGATACCACCGCATGTTATCACAATAACTCTTTCTAATATAATTATTTTTCACACGAAAGCTGAATTCTTATAAATTCTCGCTACTTCTAGAACAAATACACGCTACTTCTTGAAAATGCTAGTATTACCATCAAGGATTATAAAACGGGACATGAAGGATTATAAAACGGGTCTCATAGTAGTGTAATAGTTATGTATTCATGTCTCATGGTAGCACATTTACAAAATTCCACCGTTCTCACTTTCTATGGGTAGTGCAATGTGATGTAAAATTAACAAAATACTTGCCATAAGTTTGAACATATAGACTTATAATGTGATTAACTTTTAACTTCATTCACTTTTAAATTATGGTTTTAAAAGTTAAATAATAGTGTTGAATAAGGAGAGTGACGTTCAAATTTTGGTCTTAAATATGTATCACATTAGCCTGGTGCATTATTGCTCTTCTGACATTGACTCTGTCTTTTTATGAGATCCAAAATCTAAAAAAAAGTCTCTAGATCCAAAACATAACACTTTGTGAAAGTCTCACACACGATGTAAACAACTGATACTTGTGTTGGGTCCATTTATAAGAAAGCAATACATTTCCAGGCTTCTGATTCAAGTATATTCTTTACTAGGTACATATACTTTCTTTATTCTAAACATATATTCTTTATTAGATACATATATTCTTTATTATAAACATATATTCTTTATTAGATACATATATTCTTTATTACATACATATATTCTTTATTAGGAATATGAAAATCTCGTGGAGAAATAGTCAAAACTTCTTTTGTATGAGAAATAGTCTTCCTTTTAAAAATATTAAACACAAATTTTGATTCAGGCGTATACATTTGTAATAGTTCAGAATCCAATTAAAGCAGCAATTCCAAGTCTAATTATATATATTATGCAAAAGCTCTTTGCAAAAGGGGCAATTCAAACAAAGGAAAACAGAGCTTTCAGACTAGTCCTAACCAATACCAAGCACTAAATGCATATTCTTCAAACACATTTCTTGAAACTATGGTAGCTTTTGTGCAAGTGCTGACTCAACGAGTCCACTAATAAAATAGGGGTGATAGTCATCTGATCGAGAGAAAATAAGCGATAAGAAAGCGCCGAATGACTGAATGATTTCCAAATCTCAATCTACCATTCAATTTTGAACCCCTACAAACTTTTGGACTCGTCCTCACTGGTAGACTTACGGAACGTGGTTACTCTACACTCCTCCTCATATTTATGAGGACACTTTATGTTTTGAAATAACTAATGTAAAAATAATTGTGAACAAGATTATACTAAGTGCACTTACTATATCTGGTATTCTAAAAACTAAAATTACTATTTTTTTTTTTTTTTTTTTTTTAATATGAAGTAAAATTAATAAAAAATAACACAAAATATTTTTTCTCCACGTTTTTAGATATTCATAATTATAGGGACAATCAAGATTTTTTCGTTTTATTTAATTTACTAGCGGATAAATTAAAGTTGATATGCGAATTTCTTAACTACTGGGCTAGATTAATTCATATATAAGTCTTCAATTTTTCTTGGACGTATATTACTGATATTTCCTCGAAAAAAACAACGTTCATGTAGTGAAGAATGATAAATGTGTTTTTTAAGTGGAGGGATAATTTCAATCCGTCGTATTTCTAATGAAATTCGAAGATCTAAAATTGCTGAAGGAAATGTGATCAAATGTTGAACTTCTGGTTCGATAGGAGAGAGATCTGATGCAAAATCAGAGATGTTTTACAGAGATCGAGGATTCATAATTCCTTTTACTGTTCTACTCATAATAGCTGCTGCTGAATTTGCTCGTATTTTTTAACGAAAGGTTGAGGTCTACATTTAGGCATGTTTAAAATAATTAATAATATGTTAAAACTAATAATAATAAAAAAAAAAACATGTAATAAGGAATAAGCATTTAATGGGGGAAAGAGCGTCTGTATTAAAGTTGAATAAAGACAATATTGAATGGTAAAATGTTGCATTTTCGGATGAATAACATTTTATTCTTGATTAACCAAATGGTTTTAGCAGTTACTGGCACGATCTGAAGATAGCGAAAGACAGAGTAGATTTTTTAAAGGCAGATATGAGTAGGGCATTTTAAAGGCAGATCTATGGTGCTCTGGGAAGCGGTTTCTACTGAGGACTGAATAAATTTAGTAATTTTTTCTATTATTATGAACATCAATAGAATATCCTCAAATTTTAAACATGGAAATCTCAATTTTTTTTTATTTTTTTTTTTTTTTGGGGGGGGGGGGGGGAAATAATATTTTTTTTCAACAAGACTTACATTTTTGCTCTACTTCTAGAGCAATAGGAAATAGTTTGAAGAAAGAAACTTCTGCATTATTGCCTTTCCCGTGGCCTAAAAGTTAAAAAAAACCTTAACGTATCATATTAGAAAAGTGCATGCAAGTGGAAAGCAATTTTAAATAGTTTAAATTTATGCAGAATATCATCTATGCTGTATGAAATGGTATTGAAACTGAATATAAAAAAATGTATGTATGTATGTATATATATATACACCAGAGAGAATGTCTGACTGTTTCACTTTAAAAAGAGACCCCATAAAATATTAATTTAAAGAATAACTGAAAAAAATTACTAAGATTCGAGCTGTCCTTAAAATTATGAACACCTGAAAAATCATTTTTTGACCGCATTTAAAGTTTTTTAAGATAGAAAAACGATAAAACTTTTTAAATATAGTCTATCAATAAAATTCAAATTAATGAAAAATATATTTGTTAAAATAATAGTGCTCAGTGTTTAGTTAATATAGAAAAACGGGTGTCCTTATAATTATGTGAACCAGTGTATACTGAGCAGTTTATTTGACATTAATAAGTAAGTATGCGGACATTTGGAACTCCCATGACTGAACTACAGCATGATTTTTTACACAACGCTGCAGAAAAAATTTCTCATTCCAACGTTTAAAAATATTATATAATGTAAAATTAATTTAAAATATTTATTCAGCATTTAACATCTACATCATGTTTTTGATTGATGTGTATTTAATAGTGATTTCTGGTTAATCAGAAACATATTTACATGTCTTAACCCATGAGGTGCCAAAGCTCCTATTGCAGGAACAATTGTTTAATATTTTTTTTTCTCTGCAAATAATTAAGATAAATATATTTTTTTACATTTTACATTAAATACTGAAATGTCTAGCTTCATTGGTAATTTTTTCAAAAAGTTTGTAATGTAAATTCTACTTATTATTATTATTATTATTATTATTATTTAAACAAAGGTGTCTGTTTTTCTACCAAAATATGAGCAAATAAATAAATAAATAAGCAAAAATATCTCATTCGAGTGCAGGGGTTTAAAACAATGAATAATTACTAATGAATAATGAATAATGGGTTTAAATCAATGAATAAAACATTTCTTTTCTTAAATTGAAACAAACAGGGATCAATAAAACTAATTTAAAAGTGTTTTGCAGTTTTTCAACATCTATTCTACCCCACTTATAGGCCAAACCTCCCATTTTGGAACCATATCATATCCTCTAACAAAGTAATTTTTTTTTTATTATTTCGACTATAAGTATAATACATATGATTAGAAATGCACATTGAAACCCAAAACAAACGAAATTTCATCAATTTTCGGTGGGATTTATACAGCGACGTTTAATGGGTTTAAAAAGTAAAAAAAATATAATAAGTGTTATTTAAAATGATAATATATCAATATTGCTTCAACATAGTCAATCTGAAGTCTGACATGACAAGAAAGGCTGATGGAAAAATTTGCATCTTTTGGGAACGTCAAAAAATGTATCTACTGAAGTCTGACTTTTAACAAACAAATTTCCAAGTGAAAATTTTGATTTTCCATGTACGTTAAAGTAAACTTAGGAATTTTTTAAAAATGATAAGCACAAAAAAATGCTTAAAAAATTCTACATGACAACAAATTCTGAAATTCTGAAATTTAAAATAGTACTTATTATTATAATTAAAGTTAAATTTTTAAAATAGTATTTAAGTGTATTTTTATTATGGAAATGTTCGGTAGTAACCATTACTCTGCATGATCGATATTCAATGCAAAATAATATTAATCTGAAGTACATGAAAAACAAAACTGTTACTTTTCTATTTAGGGATAGTATTTTTGTTGTGCATTAATGCTGATTGCCTACACGAGAACTAAGTCATTAGTGAAATGCCCTGTGTGGGTGTCTTTCTAAGCTGTTCTGAACATATTCAATTTAATTTAGGAGAAAAACACGAAAAAAGCCGAAGAATTAAGTTCACGATCATGACCCGATAAATGTTTCTTGAATAAAAAATCTAAGAGAAGAAAAATAATTTTAAAAATGAAAAAACAAAATGCATACAGAGTGACATTCAATATTTATATCACATATACGTGTTTTAAAGATATAATATCATTCTTTATAAATGCTCAGAATATTTAATTGTTCATATAATTTATTCATTTGTATCCCTTAATTACAAAAAAAAACCTTATGATGAATTTTAATATCCCTCAGAAATAAATTATAAAATCTTTAAGAAATGTTTTTAACATATTGTGTCAGGTTTATGCAAAATAAAACACCAATTATCTTAACCAAAAAAAAAAAAAAAAAAATAGTTGAATAAAAATGTTACAATTATTTCGCTAAAATATTTTTTTTAACACTATAAAGCCTTCAATGATGTTAATACTGAAATTCAAATCCCTTTTATTACAAATTAATGAATTTACAAAAATTCTATAAAAAGATTTTAAGTGTTCTTTTAAATCCAACACATAAAATTCATAATTTATGATCCCAGTTAAACCTTTTATATTTACTTCACCCGTCAGCCTGTTAACTTCATTAAACAATATCAGTGTCTACAGGGAACAATTTCAACAACCACATCACTGCAATTAAATAAAAATCATAACCAAAACAGAAATTAAGCTAAATTTCTAAACTCTAATTAAGATTCTTTCATTATCACAAGCATTTTTTTTTTATAATGTTCAGTCTGATGTAGCGTTAGGTAAGACACAGAGGAAGAATTTGTTTAATGTTGTCATTGTGCGAAATGATATGCTATAATAAAGTAAATAATGTATAAATATTTTATTAAGATTAGAATAATTCTGGAATGAAAAGAGTTCTTGCTTCTTGTACATGAAAAATATCATATTTTATAATATCATTAAGTTTAAATATTTTGTTAATTTTTTATATATTATTAAGCATATCTTATACTTGCATGGTTATAAAAAAAAATATCATTTATAAAATTATATAAATTTTACTATTTTTTTTCCTTTTTATTAGTGTGAAAAAAAAAATTGAATTAAAAATTTTATCAAAATATACATAATTTTTGAAAGGTAATTTTTTTTTTTTTTGAATGATGTAAAAATTTTGAAAAAGTGGCTAAAGGTTTTATTCAGTGACTTATTTCTGCTTTCTGAAATGTTACTCAATATTTGGATTGACTTTCCACATTGAAACTTTGGATATTTTTACTTTTTGCTCTACTAAATTCTAATAAATCCAACGCTAAAAGTCAGAGGTTTTTTTTTTTTTTTTTTTTTTTTTTTTGTACTTTTTGTACTTTTTGAATTTGCAATTCATTTAATTTCTTTTCAATATACAAAGTTTTTGACTAAATTTAATTAAATATCCTCAAAACTAAACTGAAATTAAATAATTTGAATAGTTTCAATGAATATCTGTTCTGATCCCATTTGTGAAATATTATACGTCTTGTATTATTTCATTAAACATTAAACTAGTTGAATTTTATAAAGTTTACTAAAAAATGTTTTGTTTTCTTAATGAAAATTAAATTATTCTGACGGTTCATTAAAGACGTACGAAGATTGTCAAAAGGCTGTACAATGTAAATAATAAAACCAAAATTGTACAAGAAATTGGAAACTTTGCTGCGAATACTTTACTGTAATTTTTAAGGTAAACTGTCAGTTAAAATCCTTTTCTTCTGTGTATTTATAACTTTTATTATTTATTTGGCAGACAATTTTTGGATAAGGTGCAGATTATATCGATAATCGATTGTATCGTCTTTTACGGTCATTTGCCCTCTCATTGTGCAATGAATGAACTGTAACATTCACTGTGCAGATATCGCAATACATAAGTTAGAATCGAACTATCTGTTATAACATATTGCATTTACCTTATCTTCACAATACTGATTATAAAACCATTTGAACTCATTCTTTAAATCATAACTGTACAATACACACTATACAATACATTGCTAATTCACAACTATACAATACATTGCTAATAATACATATAAACTTCAAGCTTAAAATACAAGCTAATGTTTCATAATTAAAAAAATTAGGTATTCCCAAAAATATGTCGACTTTCTTGGTTTAATAAAATAGTTCGTCAATAGTTTCGTTTCGTAATAAATCAAACGCATACAGATGAATATACTTGATTCAACGTAATTCTTCGAAATAATACAACAAAAATACGATCTCAAAGAATTTTCTAGAAGCACTTCACTAAAGATGTTATTCGTATCTCAAAAGTCACGCTTCAACGAATATCATGGAAATAATTTTATAGAAAAATTGCTTGTTTCACAAGAGTAAAACCAATAGCGTCAATTTCTCGCAGAGCAGAAATTTCGATGATTTATTATGTAAGAGTGATCGCTCACCTTCTAAACACAGTTGAAGAAGTCAACTTTTTTCTAATTATAAGTTTTTTCGATGGTATTTGGCAATGTTTCTGTACTAGAATCAAATGGAAAGTTCCAGAACTTGACTCCTATAAAACGTAGAGTCGTGCAACTGCCCCCCCCCCCTAAACTAAGATTTTTCAACGAATTCGGTCTCCAAGTCACCAAGTTTGTCCCAGAAAAAAAAAAAAAAAAAAAAAAAACCTTTATTTCCAATTTGTCTGTAAGAGATATATTCCGCAAACATGGAAAGTGTTTATTTTTATATAAATTTTAAACATTTATAGCTCTTATTTACAATTTATTGGAGTTCTTCAGATACGTGGCATTAGCCACAGGCGCTTTCATGCTCCAAAGATCTCGAAGCCTACCTTTTATCTTATAAAGCTAATAATGGATGACGTTATAACTTTCTTCTATATACATAAATTCTTATTTTTCAGTATTCAACACAATTTTTTTATTTTTATTTTTTATTTTTTTTTAGATGTATAGTTTTTCAATAACAGTTTTAGATACATTAAGTTACATTGTTTAAAGATTATTTAATGATATTTTTGAGCAATATTGTTAGTGCAATCTAACTCCCATGATTAATTACCTCTGTATTTCTAATAAACTAGATGCCTTAACATACAAGAGCGGGAAAATTAATAATTAACTTTTAAAAAGTAATATAGAGAGTTGTCTATTGCGGACTGATTAATGCTTATTTTCTCTCCTTATTTTACCACTTCTGATATCGTATATTCTTCTTTTGCTCACGGTATTCAAACAATATTTTCCCATCATCATTTAAATGATTAATTGATTTTGTTTATTATCTATCCGGTTCATTTTTCAGAGCAACATAAAAGCATATTAAAATTCTATGAGTCTAAATGCATAATTATTCTTCCGAAAGTAGTGATCAATTTAAATGAACTGAAAAAATATTTGTGTGGATTTTAGAAAAAATATTAATACGAGGTGTCCTAGCATATATATTTTATTTAATAGGATTGTAAATAAAAGTACTATTTTTTATAATTTTTTTTTCCTATGAAACGTGTGTTTCATAATGTAGGAAAAACCTCACTCAAACTCATTCCACCGGAATAAACATCAATTATTGTGTATAATAAATTCTGTTTGAAATCCCATAAGCGAAATATTTGAAGATGATCTTCGGTTTGGATTGGTTGGTAGGTTGGTTGGGTTTAACGTTGCACTAGTACTGCGCAATGGGTAATTGGCGATGGTCCTTCGGTTTGGAACAATGGGGCGTGGGATTCAAAAATATCTAGCATATATTTACAGTCGGTAACAAAAGTGTCCGAACACTAGCAAAAATTCCTATCTTAAAAAAAGTACACTTCATTAAGTTTTGTAAAACAAATCCTTATCGAATCGTGTTCTTACACTGGTTAATAACAGGATTCGAAAAGGATTTATTTAACAAAACCGTATAAAGTGTACTTTTTTTACATAGGAATTTTTGTTAGTGTTCGGACACTTTTGTTACCGACTGTACTAATTTTGTTTATAAGAAAAACAGTTACCAATCACATTGATAATAGTAGATATTTAAACCATACAGACATTAACCCAATCACATCAAACGACGAGCTGAATTTGCTATGGCATTTTAATTGGAATAACAGCAACTCATAAATCGCTGCAGTATTCACGGTATTTAAAAAGCTTATTTTCTCCAGCATTCACTGCTGGTGATTCGAGTTTTCGGTTATGAACAAAAGTGAACATTTTCTACCAATTAATATATATATTTTTTTCTTACAGTTATATTTTTAACTAATTTCGACGATAAATTCAACCCAAAACATTTATAAAAACCTTCAAGTTTGAAGTTTCCGTTAAAAATACGGAAGACTTGGCCCCTACATATGTATGTATGGGGAAGCTTCTGACTATGTACCTCTGAAACGAATAAAGATAGAACAACAAACTTCGGAATTTTAGCAGATCCACTCTATAAATAAGCTTTCCAACTTTTAATGAAAATTGGAAAATTGGAAGTGGGACCCCAAGTCATTATCTCAATAACGGCTCTAACGATTTTCTTCAAGGTTGCTATATAAACACCCATTTAGATGTCCTATTGTATTTATTAACTGGTTATTTCAAGGAGATTGATTGGCGTCCTATAAAAGAAGGTCAATTTCAGAACACGCAAGTGGCTTCAAGGATTTTCATCAAACTTGAACTAACTTTGTTTTAAATGTCCTCTCGTATGTAATTGTTATTTTTCCGGTAAACAAATGAGTTTGCCAAGTTTTAGCTAAAGTCAGAAGGGATACGGAAAAATGGTATCTCAAAAACGGTTCAAACAATTTTCTTTGAATTTGGTACAACCCTCCTGCCTTTAGATGATTTTTTATGTGTATTACTTGGTTACTAGTTACTACAGTGAAATTGACAAACGCTCTGATTAGGTAAGTCACTTTTAGACCTAAACAATTAGGGTTTCAAAAAATGACTCAACAGGTTTTTTTTTTTTTAATTCCCTTTGTAAATTTTGTTTACGACGCATGTGTTAGTTATAATGTATTATCGACGTATGTATTAACTTAGAACTGTTAGGTGTCTGATTTTTTCAGTCAGTCTCATGTCTTTTGACGTGACTGTTTCCAAAAAAGAGTATATATAATATATGTGGTACTGGACAATGGAAGTCATGTGGTTGTTACACAGTCGTGCAATTGCTACACTTATTTATTTATTTATTTTTGAAATCTGTCATATTACTTTTCTAACATTAAATAAAGAAAAAAATTATAAAACATTTTTAGTAAAGTCTCCTACGAAAATTGTAAGAGTTTGTAAACGCATATGTGTCATTTTGATGATTTCATGTCCCGATGTTATTTAATTACCCTTTCAAATAATGAACAATTGCTACAATTCTAAACAAAAAAGTTGTTTGAATTGAATATTCATTACGCATACATTTGAAGCATTCATGATAATATACAGCAGAATTGGATCGCGTATTAAAAGGTTAACGAACATTTATTTATTTCTCAGCATAATCGATTATAATTAGAATTACTTTTTTTTTTTCATAAAATTAATAAAGCTGTAACAAATTATCAAAAAATTTGAATTAATCTTTCCTGTAGTGACGTCCAAGTAGGAATTAAAACAAATATATATTCAGTGCACATAATGCTGATAAGATTAATAATGAAAAAGGTTTTAATTTTGATTCTGATTCATCAGTATCGTTTATAATTCGTTTATAATCGTTTACAATTCGGTTATAATTCTTCAATATCGTTTATAATAACAATATTAATTCAGTACAAATGACGATAATCAAGTAACATTAATTACTTTAAATATCATTCCACTGTTTCTTAGAATTTAAATAAATAAGCTAAAATATTTATAAGGTTAATTATCTTAAATGCATATTATTTACTTATTTATTTATTTGTTTTTTATATTCGTTTTGGAATCTTTTTTTTAGCTTTATATTTTAGTTTCCCCAAATAATAAGATAACATAAAATATGATCATATCCATCCTTCCACTATTGTTTAAACCTTTTACCTATATATATATGATTCGATACTATTTTTATCCAATATCCTTCAATAAAATCTTTCTAAAAATCTTTGAAGCGTAATATTTTCTTAGTTCCCGCATGATACTGCTTACAGAAGCGTTTATATTTTATTGACCGTAACAAGATTTTTTTTTTTTTTTCCCCTCGAAGTACAGAAAAATATTCGCGTTTTAGAAAAGACATTACCCAGTAGAAGTTAATAGAGACAATTTTCTTTTCCTAAAAATTCAGTTACTAAGAAATAAATATATATACATATACATATATTGTGTGTATGTGTATATGTGTGAAAGACAACGCATCGAAAGCGATAAATTTTAAATAACTTTTTTTTTTTTTTTTTTTTTTTTTTTTTTTTTTACGCGAGTATTATTCTGATATTAATGAGGTTTAAAAATTTTTGAGCGTTTTCCGGCATAACGAATCTAAAAATTATAATAGCTATACGATGATAATCTTTTCGTTAGTCACATCATAATTTTTTAATTTTTTGACAATGAGGATTCCAAAATCCTCAGAACCGCTGTGATCTTCGTCTATTGGTTTGTCAGAATGTTTGCGGTAGCGTTAAAAAAATTATTCATTAAATATATTTATACAAACACAAATGGGTATACATATAAATATAGATAGAGGTACGCAAAAAAAAAAAAAAAAAAAAAAAAAAAAACAGCCATAATAATAAAAAAAACAAAATCATATTTATGTGAGAGAATATAACAATTACCGTGGCCAAAAATTTTTAATGTTATGATTATTATAACATTCCCGTATACCAAAAAAAAAAAAAAAAAAAAAAGAAAAGAAAAAAAAAAAAAAAAAAAAAAAAAGGTGATTTATTGTGATAGATTCCTATTGTTTTTATAATATTACTAGCAGGTCTACCCAGCGTTGCCCAGGTTGAAGTAGTGTTTATAGAATTTTGCAATAAGTGAAAGAACTGAATAAACGTGTAAAATGGAAAACAAAAATGCATGAAACGTTTCTCGTAGTCTTTAAAAGAAAACATTAAAAATAAATAAATAAATAAATACAAAACTCACAGCTTTAAAATGGTACTCCCTTGGCCCTTGGCGACTTTAAATATTTTTGGCCAATTTGTGATGAATTGAAATGGCTATCGCAATTGCGTAACTAATAACCTTGGCGAGAAACGTCCGAGCTACTTCGACGCCAAATTCCAAATTTCGCCAAAGGAGTCAGATACCTGCCAACATCCCAATTAATATTCCGTAGTGTTGTTAGTCACGCCCTTTTTTTTCACACCAATAAATTTTTAGAGTAATATTCTTCAAATGCAATTACGAAAAAATAAAAAGAAAAATGCTTCGAAAAAATACTGGTGCGAAAAAGTAGGCGGTGGAACAATACTACGAAATACTAATTAGGATGTTGGCAAGTATGCTAAAGCTGTTCCATACAAATAATAATAATAATAATAATAATAATAAAAGCATTTGCAGTTTTATGATATCGCCCATCCTCCCCCAAAAGGTCTTAATAGAATCCATATCATAAATATTTAAAATTAAGGTGAGAAAATCAAAGAACTGTGTGGAAAATCTCCCCCCAAACAATTAACTGCATGAAGGTCACTAGATGGCGCTACGCGCCCAGTGACTTACTTTTTTGCTCTGAGAATGAATTTTTTAGATTTTCTGGAAGCACCACCGGTAGAGGTAGATTACGTTTGACCTTCGACCTCATAGCATCAAAGCGATGCTAGATTTTAGAATTCTTGTTCCTTTACGGAACCTTTACATTAGAAAATATGTTTGTTCTTTTTGATTTATTTAACCATTCTGTAAATATGTAAATTAAATTTTCACTTGTAAATAAGCATGTAATAGTATGAAATAGCTTTTTTAAAATATTAGAGCCTGGCTTTACATAACTTGAAATCGAAAGTGTATCATTTTTTCTTCACTCTTAAGTCACACATAAAGTATTAATAAAAATGATTTTTTTAAATTATTATTATTGTAGGAAAGGAAAGTATTTAATTAAATAAATATGCCAAGCAAATGTCCAATATTTGTATGAAAATGTTTGTTTACACCCGAATAAATGATAAAAAAGTGTTTCAATTTTTATAACGTGAAAACTTTTTTATTCCTAATTTTTATTATTATTCACACGAAATTGAAAATAATTCATTTTACTTCCGGAAAAAAAAATATAAATAAATAAATAAATAACATAAACGTGCATTTTATTTGCTTATTTTAGCCTCAAATATGTTTTTCTTTTTAATCATTTTAAGTTAAAGTAGGATTTTTATTAGGACTGAGGTCTATTAGTCTCAATCTACGTAAAAAACGTTGTCGCCAGTTTTACAAAGGTTGGACATCCATCGAAATTGAAAATTTATTGAAAATATAATTGAATAATTTAGAAATGATATAATTAAAAAAAAAAAAAGAAAGAAAGAAAGAAAAAACTAATAGTCCTCCATACTAAACTAAATTCTGATTTTGCCAGAATTCCATCAAAATCGGTTTTTTATTTATTTTTTATTTATTTATTTATTTATTTTATTTATTTATTTATTTATTTGAAAGAAAAAGAAAAGAAAAGAAAATTAATAACAATCAGTATGGAAACGGAGAATATCTAAAAAGTTGAAGAAGCCCAAAAATACATAATTTATATTAACTTTTAATTGTTGCGAAAAAGGTTTACGAGTTGATTTTATTTTTATTTTTTTTTCTTTTTTAATTAAAAGAAATTCATGCGTAAATATTAAAATTGATATAAAACTTTGTGAAAAATTAAACTTGATGTGAAAATTGACATCATTATAGCTCGAAAGTTTTTTTTTTTTTTTTTTTTTTTTTTTTTTAAGCCCATTTTGTTCTTTAATGAATTTTTGAACAAAATTTAACACAAATATATGCAAAATCATATAGATATGAAATTTTGGATACCTGTAACATTGATTTCCTACAATACAATTTCTGAAAATTATTAATAAGGACTAGTACCACCTAGTGGTAGAAACTCGACCAAATTTTTTTAAGTAAGCATTTAATAAGAAATATTCAAATTCAAAATTTCTGTATAAACAACGTTCTTAACAATTAATCTATCTTAAAATAAAATTAAAAAAAAAAAAAAAAAAAAAAAAAAGCCTTTAGCAATTTACATGACGATTCACATCTCTATTAACTTTTGTATCTATTTGCTTCTTAATCAAACCAATCAAATTTCTTCTTCTGGGCCTTTCAACAGCCAAAGAACACTGAGTGCTTCCAAAAATAGTATGTTAATAGTTTGAATAAAAGTAAAGTTATACTTACTTCTGTTGCTAGCCAAATAAAATATTGAAATGTATATGTAGGTTCACTTGTATTGCGAATAGACAAATGGTAAAAGAACGCTAAAATAAGGCAAAGAGTGATTATCTCGTGTGGCATTATGTTTGAGGTTTTAATAAATAAATCCGTGCAGTAAGCTAAATCATGAAGTTATAACAACTTGCTTCTATAGGAATTGTAAATGCTAAAAGTTACGTGTATAAAATGAATATTTCAAGTCTATAAAAAAAAAGGTGTTTTTTATTGCCTTCTTGACATCGTTTGAGTATAACATTTATATATATATATATATATATATATATATATATATATATCTTTTATTTAATTATCCGGTTGAAAAAAAAAAAAAAAAAAAAAAAAAAAAACGCATTAGATAGATTTTTACCTGATTAATAAGTATACCACTTTTCATAGCAATCGGTTGAACGATGTAACTTTGTATAACGAGCTAAACATCCGGACAAACAAACGATCAGCTAAAGATATATAGATTTTTGTATAACCATACAGTAAAAATAATATCTAAATATTCTAAATATCTTTAACAATCTAAATTTTGATAAGATAGTTTAAAAATTCCGTAAATGAAAGTTTTATTTCTAATCTGGGGGACAAAGAAAAATAAATAAATTTTAAATAAACGTCATAAATTATAAAAACACGAGTTTTTTTTTTTTTTTTTTTTTTTTTTTTTTAATGGCGTTTCTCTAAAAATATATTTTTCTTCATCATCCAGTAATAATGAGAAATAAACATTTTTAAACAAACATTATAAATTGTAAAAATTTTAGAATAAAAATGGCTCATTATCAAGCAAACATATATAGGTACAGGGGGCAGCATAAAAAATTTAAAGTAATTTTTAGTGTTTGCTTTAATAAAATAAAATAAAATAAAATAAAACAAAACAAAAAATGATCACTTAACGCAAATTTTAGTTCATTTTACTTAAATTTAGAAAGATGTGTTAAGAGCCTTTCCTACAACATGTAGAATAACGTTAAAAAATGTTTAATAAGCTTTTGACTGGTTGGTTTTACCCTCATTACTTAACTAGAAAAAAAAAAAAAAAAAAAACTCTAAACTTACGGGCATTATATAACTTTCATTATTTTTTATACTACTTTAGTAACTAGTTGGCATAGGTGGACTCTGCTCAGTTCCCCATCATATTTATGTTCTCAGAAATTCCTAGTGCGAGACTTATTATAATCATGTTAAAAGAAATGAATTTAACCAAAGCTTGATATAGTGACAGAATGAAATCCCCGCCTAATAGGCTACCCACCGTTCACTTCGATATATTTATCTTATTCTAATCTATTAATTTATTTTATCGGGGTCAATTCCGTTGTTTAGTTTTCATGCTACCATTTCCAATGCAATAATCCTCAAAATTCATATTTATATGAAAAATTTACAATTTCGCTATGTTGATAAAATCGTAAATTACGAATAATTTACGAAATTTTCCTAGTAGAATATTTGTATTCAATCATGTTCAAACAAATATCATAAACGTAATTTTGAAGTTGTCTAATGTATTTACGATCCTCAAAATGGAAGTTTATGCTCAATTTTGCCTTATTCTGACATGTTAAGTAAATCGTAAATTCCAAATAACTTACGAATTTTTTAAATTGGAAAAATCATAGTATATGATATTCATGCCAGTATCCTAAATAATATTTCGAAAGTGGTTTGACATCTTTACGATAAAAATATCTCTCAAAATTGACGTTTATGTGAAATTTTGCCCTATACTGCCATGTTAAGAAATTCGTAAATTTCCAATAACTTGCGAAATTTTCAAAGTAGCATATTTATAGTTACTGATGTTCATTCCGGCATCAAAACGGATATTTTAAAACTGGTCTGACATTTTTACAGTAAAAAGTTTCCATTTAATGCACGTTTAAGTGAATTTTTGTCCTATTCTCCCATGTTAAGAAAATCGTAAATTTCTAATAACTTACGAAGTTTTTAAATTCGAATGTTGCAAATGAATAGGGTTCTTGCCAGTGCCGAAAGTAATATTTTAAAACTGATCTGACCTCTCTGCGACAATTTGTTCTTGAGATATCGTGTACGCAGACTAACAAACTAACGGACTAACACACTAACACACTAACAGACTAACAGACACCCTACAGACAGACACCATAGAAATTTTGTCATTTTCGGATTCTTCACACCTGAAAACGTGTAGAAAAGTAAAAAAACCGAGGTCGAAAATTTTCACGATTACCTAAGTCCCCATACCTATAGTAAGATGGGGAACTAAAAATTTGTCTTTGTAATAGTTTCCGCTCCAGTTTTAATTATTATTATAAATAATTCTTCATACTTCAGAATCGTTAGATGGAAGCTGAGAAAAAATTTTCATGTTTAGATATACATGATAGGAAAAATGTGCCTGACACATTTTAAACTTTAAAATAAAATGAAGAAATTGACATACGAGTTAGCGATTTGTAATACGGTTCTTCTTATAATAAAAAATTTTTGTTCAAACAAATAAAAATAAAATAAAATAAAATAAAATAAAATTGCCTATAGATGGCACTGTTCTTAAAAAAAAAAAAAAAATGTAAGAATACCATATAAAAATGCAAGGCAAGCAGTTAAAGAGTGTTCATTTCATGATATCCAGTGCAATATTTCAATATATGCGTTTTTTATATTTCAAAGCACATACAAAGAATAATACAGTTTAAAATTCACGCATTTGCTTCCATTAAATGAGGAAGATACTGGATTACCATTATATGTGTTATTCGTGTTTTCAATACTCTCAGCCATACTTTGTCTTACAAGAAGAAATCAAGTTGGGTTAAGTCTACGTATCGAGATGGCCTGAAAAAACTACTGGAAATGCCATATTTGAACATAATGACAATTACCGCCATCTGAAGAAAATATTTAAAACTATTGATTTTAATTTGCTAAAACCATGCTATTAACGTAAGAAGCATTCCCCACTAAAAATAATCTCAAGATATCCTGCAGATATTTTTAGAGAAAATCTACAGGATATCTTAAGTCATTTGGTCCATTCTTAAGAAAGTTTACAAAATTTCTTTATAATGTCTTCAAAATTTCTGAAGATATTTTATAGAAAAAGATAAATCTTCAAAATATTTTTAAATATTACAAGAAATTCTTAAGAAATACTATTTTCTCAAGAATATCTTCGGTTTATTTTTAGTGGGGTTACAGTGCAAACTGCACTCTTGTACATGGGTGAAAGTGGTTATCGTCATCGACACCACTATTTTTATTTAGAAAAACTGAGTGTATTACTAAACTAATATACTCCGGTTAAATAGGATTGTGATTTTTGCTAAAAAAATACCGGTG
Source organism: Salticus scenicus (assembly GCA_963930645.1). Taxonomy (NCBI): domain Eukaryota; kingdom Metazoa; phylum Arthropoda; class Arachnida; order Araneae; family Salticidae; genus Salticus; species Salticus scenicus. The sequence continues at coordinate 195,529,537 of OZ005654.1, read as the reverse complement.
GGAGAGTTCCATCAAAAGACGGAAAACTTTCACCCTTGCTCTCATACGTTTCTTATACAATTTTATGTTAAAGATTAGAATGTGTTAGTGACGACTGGATCAAGTTGCTTATGCTTCATATTTTATATCCTGATATCTGCCAGATTCCTTAAAACTGTGGTAATCAACTCGTTCCCTTCCGCCTACCAGTGGGCGTTTCAGCTTTCATGTTGGGTGTTAGGGGTTTTGTCTAATACAAAAGCACTTTCATTATTATTATTATTATTATTTAATTCACTTTTTAAAAATATTGAAATGGAAAAGTTATTTATTGTTATAAGTTTTAGTTCTTTCTCATTTGATTTTACATGTTTTTTAAAGTAAAGTTACTAGCCTACTTTATAAATCACCGTTTATGTGGAACCGGCGAGGGTTTAGAAAATTTTACTACTAAGAGATATACAAAAGTGGGCGGTAGGTATAAAATGGTTGACTAACCCATACCCTCCAACATCCTAATTAATATTCCGTAGTTCCGCACTTTTTCTCCCACCAATAAATGTTTAGAGTAATATTCTTCAAATTCAGTTGCGATTGTATAAGAAGACAAATACTCTAAAATTATACTGGTGTGAAAAACAAGGCGGGGCTTCCAATACTACGGAATATAAATTTGTATGTTGGAGTGTATGCTACCCCTGTCTTAAAGGATGATTTTCCAATTTATGAACTTTCTTTTTTTTTTTTTTTTAAGATCTTCTACTGATTTGAAAATTATTAAATTGTTTTCTTTTACTAAATATAGTCATGAAAGAGCTTTTTTTTTTTTTTTTTACACCAGACCACGCTACGCTACAACACATTTTTATGCTCGATTAAAGTAATGCACATGCGCATAAATAAAAAATAATTTTATAGAAATGTATGATTCTACATTTTCAAAAAAATATTTTATTTTAAGGTCAAAGTAAAATGTTGTAAATGTTCATTAAATCTGTTATTCATCCGTAAGTGATTTAAAACATGCCTGAATAGCTAAACAGGAAAGTTTTTTTAGTGTGTTTATAAAACACCTTCATATGACTGGATTCTGTGTACTAAACGCAAGTTTAGAAAACTTTGTAACTTAAGCAATTTTTAGCTTTCCTCTTTCTTCGTAAATATTATGATAATATTTATTACACTACAAACAAAAAATACCTGCTTGAAAATGACAAGCAGTTCATTTTTTTCGCCAAACAATTTTGACAACATTTTTAAGTATAAATAAATGTCTAAAAATTACACAATTATGGAAATGACAAATCTTTTTTGTTTTAATTAAATCAATTAAGAATTTACACCTGAATGAATTAGGAGCGTATTTTGAAATTTATTTATTCGTTTTTGAGAAAATTTTAAAGATGCATGTCTAGATAAAAATTAAAAAAGGAAAAGGTTATAATTTTATTTTTAATATTTTTTTCATTTTAAATATACTGCAAAATCCATTCCTAACTCTTATAAGTAGATTCTGTTAAACATCTAAAAATATAAAGTCTTTTCTTTAATATCTGTAGAATTTTTAACATTTTGAAGATTATGGATTCCTGAAAAAATGCAAACAGAGACAGCACAATTTAAAGATTTCAAATGTACAATATTGCTGCATCGATCGAGGCTGAAACAATATAAATTTCTATGATTATCTATATTGTTTTACGAAATCGATGCAGCTCTCTCAGCTTTATGAAGTACATGCCCCCTGAAGAGTTTATACTTCAATTTTTAAGCATTTTTATCCAATTATTATTTCTGTGGTCTTTTATTTACTTTCTCCGTCATTAAGTTTAATGGTCCTTTTTTATTATTATTATTCATGTCGGCGTAAGTTTTTTTTTTTTTTTTTTTTTTTTGTCTCTTATTGATTCTTAATCTGTATCGCAACATTTCTGTGTCAGTCTTACCTAATGTTACAATCAGTTCTATTGTTATTGTGTTGGTATTGTTTTGTATCTATTAATTGCTAAATATTAAGGTTAAATTTTATTATTATAACTATCATTTATATATATATATATATATATATATATATATACAAACCATAAGAATTGTTGCTAGAGTATAATATTTTATTGAACAATACCTAATATAGTTCAATTTATAAATTTTAAATGGAAATATAAGCTTTTATACAGGGGTCATACTCTCCACCCTTTTTTCAGGACTCTCTCAAAGTTAAGAAATTTCAGCTTTTTTTCACCACCATTAATTTTCTATAGAAATACTTGTGATAATATTTATAGTAATGTGTCATCATTATAAAGGGTAGAGATTATTGTATAATAATAGTGGTAGCAATAAATTAAAAAAATTTTCAATCCTGACAGTCTCCTAAAAAAAGTCGGAGAGTACGACCCCTGCTTTTTTATGAAACCTTCAGTTTTGCCAAGTCAAAGAGGCCAAGTTCCCTTAATTAAATTTTAGAGAAATTTCAATTTAAAAATCAATTTCAAAGCAGTATTTATTTTAAGAAACTAAAAATGAATATTTATTTATTTATTTTCCTTTTCCATTTCTAGAACTTTTTCTTGAAAATAATTTTTATGATAATCTTTTCATCTTGAAAATTGTTTTTATTTATTTTGTTATTAAAGGAAGTACAGATTTTTTTTTTTTTTTTTTTTTTTTTTTTTTTTAACTTATGTTTATAAGCAAGACGTTTTAAAACTTCAAGATTAAAATATACGACATCACATATTTTAATAAACCCATTTGAGAAATTGACTTTTTTTTTTTTTTTTTATTGAACCTTATATCTTGTAACCAAAATCTGGATAAATCAGTTAATCCCTCTATTTGAATAATTTCCCCTTTGGTATAAAAAGCTATTCTAGGAAGATGAATTAACATACTCAGCGTTGAAGTAAGCCGACGGTAATGCAAAATTATTACTTCATTAAACAAAAGTATTGAAATTTACTTCACATTTATTTAAATATAATGCCCATCAAGGTATAGCTTTAAAATAAAAAACATAAAAGATTACTTTAATATACCTTATTTGGAATACAGAAAGAACTATTAGTATAAGTAATAACTTTGTTTCTTGGAATGTATTTTAAATTCATTATTCAGTCAAACAAAGACTCTTTAAGACTCTAAAAAAACTTCAAAATAGGTATTGCTTATTATTTTTTAAGTAAGATAAGTTTATTCGAGCAATAAGACATTTTTACTTTATTCAATAATCATTATAAAAATGTAATAGATTAAAAAAAAAAATTCGATGGTTTATACACTTTAAGAGCCCCCTAATAATGTTTTTACTATCTATTGAACGATGTCTGTGCATGACAAAAAATTGTGTAAGTTCTAGATCAAAAACTAATGCACAATATTTCATAAAAAATATAATTAGTTGTACCTTCACATAAATTGGTGTCTACCAACATTAGTCTACATCAACCAATAGATGGAGCTCCTATTCCTTAATTTCCCTCCCTTACCGAAATGCTATGTTTCTACAGTGCATAAATGCACAAATCATAGTATGAAAGAGGGATATTGTGAGATAATATGCTAGACATATTCCATTTGAAGTATATCAACAGACAGGTAGCGCTGCTATTTTACTCGTTTAGGCAAGACTCTACTTTTATAGCTTACAAATGCACCAAACTTCATAGACGATATGAGGATTATAAAAAATGAATAAAATCATAATTTAAGCACATGTCTCTCGACAGATAACGATGTTGTTACTGACCTTCTGCGATTTTCTGTATGCGTATACCTTAAGATCTATTGGTGCAGATAACACCACTTAAATCTTTATTGTGAGAATATGCGTTGAATAAATTTTTATGCATGTTAACAAATAGGTGGCGCTATACGGAAAATAATATAGAAGATAATTTTGTGATGAATACAATTTACTAATTTTTTGCTTTATTTATAACTGATTTATATCGTGAAATATTACATATTAAAATAACAGTTTACAATTTGTTGCAAAGTCCGAGGAAAATATAAAAGGCAATAAAAAAAATCTAACTCAATTATTAATAAAATGGTAAAATGCATTTATCAAAAAGAAGATGCAACTTCTGACACTAAAAAAGTATCATATTACAAGACAAGGCATTAGTACTACACCAGCAAAAGAGGCAAGAGGTTCTCGCAACAAGCCTCGACAGACCTCCCCCTACACCTCCTACCTACGCTTCTAATTAGAAAAAAGCATTTATTCAAACCTTTCAAGAAAACTCCAGAATATCGCCTGACAATTTAATACCTCAGCACCTGTAATCCAAAATTAGACATCGACAACTAAAATAAATTATCAGGTGTGTTAATTCTAATATTCTTTTTATTTTTGAAAAAGTTAATATTAACACGTTGCCTGTCTCATTTAATTTCATTCCTCTGGTAAGCGTTACCATATTTAGGTACTTTTTTATTCAGAATCCAATACTAAATTTTAATTGTAAAAGTTGCCTAATCACTTCGAAGGTTTTTTATTCATTAAATATTTCAAATATCACTCCTCAAAATTATCGGTGTCGTCCAACTGCGACCCGACATACCAGGTGTTTCAATTTCTTCTTCCCCCACCTATACCAACTGCGACCAGCCTTTTATAATCCCTTATGCCAACTGCGTCCGCTGAAAATTTCGCCAAGTACGACGAATCGCCAAATAAGAATAATAAAATTGTATTAGTAATATTTCAGCATAAAAGACTTGATAAATCTTGTACTTTAATAATTTTTATATCAAATTTATAGAGATTTGAAATCTTTAATGCATGTCTATGTAAAAATTTGCAAAAAATATTATATTTGTTACAATTTTATTCTTTTTTAACACTAAAAATAGCTAATGTCACCAAAAACTGCAGGTTAAAAGATAAATATACTTAATAATTTCTTCTACTGTACACGGGTGTACGAAATTAAAGCAATAATTTGTTTTCTTCTTTTGCGCGTAATTTTTAAGCAAATGAACACAGTGAAGATTCATATACATGCATGTGTTAGAATTAAACCAGATTTTTCTTTCTAATTTTCCTTCTTTTTTTCGCATGTGAATAACTTTTTCAAAAATATACATACAAACATGAAAACTGGTTCGTTAAAAAATATATAATCTTCGCTTATGATCCGAATAATTGTTTTAATACTGAAGTTAATTCATCTTTAAATTTCAAAAAAATTTTTGCACTGATATTATTTTATTAATGTATTACTATATATGTATATATATATATATATTATCGACATTTTATTATCATGATGAAGGTTATAGTTTACAAATTAGTAATTATATATATATATATATATATTATATATATTAAGTGAAAGAAAGAGAAAGAAAAATCAGGATTAAGTTTGACATTTGGAGGCATGTGCGTCTTCACCTAACTGTAATGCATCCTTACCACTATATTTCTTTTCTTTTTTAAAATTGTTAAAATTTAATTTTTTTCAAAGCTTACGTTTGAGAAAAATTAAATAACTATTAGTTTAAAAATTATTACATATGCTAAAGTTACATAAAATTCGATTAATGATGTGATAACTAATATGCCATTCAAATTTTATGCTCATATGTTGACTTGTTTAAAAGTTATCCGCAAAAGAAGAAAATGGGAAAGGAGGTTTTTCCTTTAATTTTGAACACCAGTGTGTATAGCACATTAAAACCTATCACTTAAGTTTTTTTTTTTTTTTTTTTTTTTTTAAAGTATATTTGGGGAATGGTGGACGTTAAAAATCAAAATTTTAATCCTCATATTTGAATTGTGAAAGTTTATATATATATATATATATATATATATATATATTGAAAAGAATCAGCATTAAGTATATTAAAATTTCTCTAAAACGTTTACTTAAAAAAACTAGTATGTTGTGGCCACCACATGACTTTCTTCTATATTTTCCTATACAAATTCACTATTATTTTAAAAAACGATCTTCCGTGATAATGCAGACGATTTCCAATTTTACAGAAGTAGTATACCACTAAATATCCCCCCCAAAAAAGTCAATTTTATTGTCAATATTACATAAGAAAACAAAATGATAACTTTATTTTAAATTATCGCAGATCGATGGTTTAGGCATTCATTTTAAAGGTATTGGCGAGCTCTTTTGAAAGATACCCATCATGAAAATTTACTCTCCCCGAGGGGGGAGGCGAGGCTCCTACATACACATTTTTTTTTTTCCAGTTGACTATCTCTATTACACAAAATATATATTCGTTTCATTTTGTTTAGTGCAGTTTATATATGTTAAACTCTACTTACCTGCAATTTCCCCCATAGACGTAATGTACTTGAATACTTTTGAGTGTCTCTGTACACGAACCATTTGCTTCAGCTCAACGAAAAGCTTAGTGTAGCATCCCTATATGATACAAGGTGTCACTACATACTAATTTGTATGAAATTCTGTGCAGTAGTTCCTGCGATATAGTTGCACAAAATTTTGTCACACAGAGACAGACAGGCATTTTCTAAAAATGGTCAAATCGTGTTCTACAGCTCTCAAAACGTGTAAATCCATCAAAAACCCGAAGTCGAAAATTTTTACGAATCCAATACTTTCTTTTATTGAATATAAAAGAAAGTAAAAAGATAAAATTCACAATTATAATTTATTATTACTATTATCATTTGAAAAATTTGAAAAATGTTTATGTCAACTAATTTTTTAATTTTTTGCTAAATTTGAAATTATTGTAGTTTAACAATATATTCTAAACACATTTGGTATTACTCTGCAGATTAATTGCTAAATTAATTTTAGTTTTTTTTTTTTTTTTTTTTTTTTTTTTTCTGTTTAAATGCTGAAATTTTACGCAAATATTTACTGTTTAAGCCAAAAAATATGGTAAAAAAAATTTTCTGATGAATCAGTACACAAAGTAATATCCATTTAAGTTTAGCATATATTAATAAAATATAAAAGTGTAATATCGAAAGCAAAATTTAAAAACTAATTAGCATGGAACAATTAGAAATGTTTAAATTTTTCAATTTATTTTTTATTTAAATATTTTTCGATGTTTTAATATAGTTGACACATTTCAATATCTTAATATATATAAATCTCGTGTCACAATGTTTGTCCTCAATGGACTCCTAAACCACTTAACCGATTATAATAAAATTCGCACACCATGTGCAGTTCGATCCAACTTGAGAGATAGGATAGTTTAAATCTCAAATTATAGTCGCAATTTTTATTTATTGCTAATTATTTGTCTGTTATTATTTGACAGTCACAATTATCTGTTAACTCCAAATGATTCTAACAGATGTCGATACCTTTCGACTGGGTTGAGTAAGTAATCAATAGATGAAAATGAAAGCTGAAATATATTTGGTGCTGCCATCTACACAAAGAATCTTCAACTTTTTAACCTATTAATAAATTTCGTATAATTCAATTATTTCCACTTTTTAAAAGATGAAAATGAAAGCTGAAATATATTTGGTGCTGCCATCTACACAAAGAATCTTCAACTTTTTAACCTATTAATAAATTTCGTATAATTCAATTATTTCCACTTTTTAAATTTTTGGTGTTAGCAGCCGGCCACGTGTTACTTAGACTGAAGTGTAAATTGAATTCATATTATAATGAAGATAATACAGTGAAATTAATCCTGTTTTTTACTTATTTGTGCTTCATTGATCAAAACTTTATAATTTAATCTGTATATATATATAAATTACGTGTCACGATGTTTGTCCGGGGTAAACTCCTAAACTAAGGAACTGATTTTGATGAAATTTTGCACACTGTGTGCAGTTTGATCCAACTTGAGAGATAGGATAGTTTTTATCTCAATTTATTGTCACAATATTGTTTTATTGCAATTATTTGTTAATTATAGACCTTTATTAAAGTTGCTCCAAAATATCTGTGAGTTCCATTAATTTAATTGTTGCCAAAAAAAAAAAAAAAAAAAAAATACGAGTTCATTTTCTTTCGACATAAAAATAAATACATTTAATCAAACGTGAACGTTAAAAAATTATAAAAAGTTAAATTATGCATCTCACGAAAATTGACGTCATAATCAATTTAAAGATTTTATACACATTGATAAAGTGCTAATGTAGTTCTATCATAGATATAGTAATATACATAGATCTCTCATCCCCATGTTATCGTAGAAAGATTTTTGATGCCGAAAAAAGATAAAAAATAAAAGCTTTGGAAACAGCCATTAAGTGGTATTGAAAAAAAAAAAAAAAAAAAAGAAAAAGAAAAGAAAGAAAGAAATATGAATTTGAAACTGTATCTGGAGTCTTCCATTCCCCTTTAGCAAATAAATTATTCATAAATTTTATTTGCTAAAATATTAGTATGTATTCCCGTGTGTATTCACTCGGGGAAAGACGGCCATATTTTGGTAAAAACGTCGTCTTTTCCCAAATGAAAAGGAATAACTTTTTTCTCCCCAATGATCACTCTATTCTATATATGCTATACTATACCTATGAGTTCTATACGCAAGCGAAGTGTGACTCACTGACCGTCTGTGCAGCCAAGAAAAAGATTTCCTATGTTAATTGCCCACTGGATTTTTTGTAAGAAATTATTAAAAATCGAGGAAATTTATTTCCCGATTTTAATCCTTATATTTGGGTATAGATATGTATTAGTTATCGCGGGTGTTAGATTGAATTATTTTGCTGTCAAATTGACAAAATTTTAATTTTAAATTTTTAAACTCTGTCGCCCTTGGCTTTTTTTATTATTATTATTATTATTTGGCGATCAAAAGCGTAACACGAAAATATACATGCCAGATGTATGCATTGTACGAAATGTAATATGTATTATTCATTGTACGTATGTATGACATGTAATATGTATTGTACGAAATATTGTTTCATATTATTCATTACTCTTTTAATATAAGTTGTTAAAATAACCATGATTTTTGAAAGGAATTAAATATTTTCGCCAGATAATTTGGCGATATTCTTTTTTTTTCGCCAAGGATGACAGAAATGAAATCTATTCCGCTGCAAAATATTAGTATCTTACATCAGATATTTTATTTAGACATTTGAAAACAAATTTGACTTCAAACTATGATAGAATATTTATCATTTTCCTTTTAATTTGTATATTATTAGTATATTAAAATTTAAAAGCATGGTATATAAAAAGTTTTTTTTTTTTTTTTTAAATCTTATAATTATTCTTATCTTAATCCTCAATGTTTCACATCTTTATTGACTTGAATTTACTATTAAAATTTTAACATACTCAAAAACTTCTCATCACTTCGTTAAAATACACTAAACTTTTCCAAAATCTTTTTGTATTTAAAATGATACATGTATTTACTTTAAATGTCCAATATTTCATAAGATTTCCAATTTTAAAGTTTTAAAATATTTATCAAATTTACTTATTTTTCTGGTTTAGCCTTATTGTTTTCCCTTTTATAACTACAGCTGTTGCCCTCTTTAAAATATTTAAAATGATGAGGTCATTTAATAGTAAAATTATCCATTATAGCATATATTATATTTCACTCCTCCATAAAAATTGATTTTAAAATCGTCTGTTTCTTTTATACTTTTATTTTAATAGAATTTTAACAGAATTTAATTTATATATTAGTCATTTTAGCAATTTTATCCAAAGTAGCATTAGAAATAATATATATCACTTCTCCATTAAAATTTATAGGACCCTACAATAAAATTAATTTGTGCTTAATATCAACACTACGAAAATTTTTATCAATCGCTTCCAAATTTTGACCTAAGTTTCAAATCTCAACCCTGTGGATTTTTACATCGGCTACAACGTTTTCGTCTTTGTTCGTAAATAATAATTTAACTGTACTAAATAGTTTACAGCCGTATAATTCAACGTATAACTTAGTCACAGCAACGCGTGGCCGGGTCTGCTAGTATACATATATATGTATACTAACTTTCAGAACTGTAAGTAATTTAAAAGAGCTAGTTATACCGTCCACCATCTTTTTAATGCGGCAGTTTTCGCTTATGGATCACTTAAAAAACAGCCTTGAATTTTTATTATACAGATAGATTGCTTTTTAATCATGATGCCATTTTCCACTGATTTCATGCAAATATGAGATGAAATATGTCAGTTTCTTTATTTCTTTTCTTATTTACGATTAAATAAAAGTAATTTTGGTCACAGAAACTAAATTTGGCACAACTGCATACACACACGCGCGTACGCACACACACACACACACAAAAAAAAAAAAAATATTGTATTGATATTTCAAAATTATACACAATTTTCTTTAATTTCAAAATTTAATGGAAGTTCTTGTTTTCAATACAGATACTTAAAATAACATTTCCAAAACTCTATGAATTTTCAATAACAAATACATAAGTTCACATATTTCTGATAATATCTGTTTATCACCAATATTATCTTGTTTGACGAAAAAGGATAATAAAATTAGAAATTCTAACTTCTAAACTTTTATTAAATTATTTATTTTAATTTATAATTGTTGCCAAAAAAATTAAACTTTAAATTTTACATCTACTTTTTAAGATAGCATTCTCTCTCTCTCTCTCTCTCTCTCTCTATATATATATATATATATATATATATATATATATATATATATATATATATATATATATATATAGAGAGAGAGAGAGAGAGAGAGAGAGAGAGAGAGAGAGAGAGAGAGAGAGAGAGTTTTAACTGTATGCGTGCTGCATTTTTCAATTATATTTCTTCATATTTATGTAACTGCATTAACCTTTAAATGCATGATTTTTATTTCTTCCAAAAGATTGTATTCAAATGTAAGATAATTTTATTGCACAGAAAATTCAACGGAAAAAAAAAAAAAATCAGGTTTCTTTTTTTTTGTGTAATATGCTAATTTGTATATTATATATTGATTAGTTAATGGAAACTTCACCAAGAATTACAAAAACCTATTTATATATATATATATATATATATGATTCAAATATGCATCACTATGCATTTAAAGGTTATTTTATTTTATTTTTTTTTTTTCTCTATGCTTATATAGTAATTTAATGTGCTTCCCCCATCCTTTCCCCCAAAAATAAATCAGTAAAAATTAGATGGAAATGTAAATTTCTGAAGCCATTACTAAGAAAAGCAACACGCTATAAATCAAAATTTATTACCTAAAAAATTAAAAATTACTCGTCCCATACTAAATTATAACCATGTGCAAAATTCTTTGGCGATTTTGGCGAAAAACGTTCTTTGGCAGGAACTTCAGGGGAACATTCCTGGGTCGCACTTGGTATAGGTGGGGAGATTTCCTGGGTCGCAGTTGACCTATGGGGGAGATAAAAATGTTATTTTGGGTCGCAGTTAACCTAGCCCCAAAATTATTGGTGACAGTTGAATAAAAGAGTCCCTCAATTCGGCAGCACTGTCACTGCTCTGAAAAAAAGAAGAAAAAAATCGAGATCTGATACCATTCTTGCTGATTCTTATGTAAAATGACCTCCTGAATTCAAATACGACTCCCATTTTGCCCAGTCAACCACCGTAGTCTAGATACACCACCCCTTCCCTCAATTTCTTTTCCTGTTCGATAATTTTATCCATGATATTGATTTGAGGAATGAAAACTAATTAATTTAACACCTAAAAACAAAAAAATATAAAGTTTAGAAAATAACAATAATAACAGATTAACAAAAATATAAGATATGTAATGCATAATTTCGGTGTAAAATCCCTCCCAAAAATTTTCCCTTGTCGAAAATGTCCATGTATTAGAATTTTCCAACTTTGTAGCCCCTCAGAAGATATTTAACGATTAAAATAATCCTCCCACCTCCCAAAAATCAAATTTATAGCCATAAAATCACCGAAAAATGATAAAATAGGGGACAGTTCCTAAAACACGGGGGTGATAGGGCAAAATGAGTGTCATATTCGGATTCAGGAGGTCATTTTACATAAGAATATGCTGAAAGGGCGTCAGAGGCAATTTTTATGCCGAACATTGTATATAGAGCGCTTTGAATCGTTAAGGCTGGCAGAGGATTAAACTAAAACTGCTGGAACAATTCAATGTTGAGAAGAAATACGCATTTCAATATTCGAGATATGAATATTAATGGACGATTTATACACTGATATATGTGTCAATAAATCTCTCCAGCGATCGCTTTGTTCAATTGCCAAAATGTATAAATGGTATATTTTATAAAACGTGTATTATAGGGTAGGTGCTCCAGTGATAGGCATGCTCCAGTAATTGACATCTATCCCGAAATAATTAATACATAAGAAAAATAATAAAATCATATATTTTACATATAAGAATTTTAAAATTTTATGTCAAACACTGGAGCATAGGGTGCTAATAACTGGTAAAATGAATAACTAGCAGTGTCAAACACTGGAACATAGGGGGCCAATTACTGATAAAATGAAAAACTAGCAGTGTCAATTACTTAAACATTGAGTGGGTTTCAAATAAAAATTCATAAAAAAATAATTGTTATCAAATGTATATATTTTAACCTGTATGCGGTTCTGGATGTCTTTCATGCCATATGTAATAACTTAAGATTTCTAAAAACATTTTCTGATGACTAGAACATTAAAAACTTCAGAGATTGCTCAAAAAATGTCAATCACTGGTGCACTTACCCTATATTGTATATTTTTAATCTGTCAGTTTGACAAATTCTTTAATAGCCATTAACCGCAGAGAGAGAGGTAATACATTATCTTTTCTTTAAAGTAGATATTGCTTTATGAAATATTAAAATATTGTATATAATTTTAGAATACTTGTATATTATAATCTATATCTCCACATTGTGTTAATCTGAAGTTGAAATGTAAATTAATGTTTTATATTGCGTTATACTTTGAGAGATATTGTTTACTTATTTTTTTAAATTCATTGGCCGAATGAAACGCGTTTAACTGTTAATCCAAATAGCTGTGGCATGTGTATAGCGCAATAACGTTCTCAGAGCTTAGCACTGAGGACGATTCTAAGAACTTGGAAGGACGCCAGGTTGGCCGGCAGTGTGGGATTTGGTAAACATCCAGTTACTCAGTGTTCTCTTATCATTTTCTCTCAACCACAAGGGTTATCATCCCTATTTTAATACTGCACATGCTGAGTCAGCAAATGCGCAGAGACTCACATGCAATGTTGCCAAATTTAAGAATTTTTTATTCAATATCACCCTGTAATTTTTAATTGTAACAGTTGCTTAATTACTTTGAAGATTAATCCTCTGTTATGTATATCAAGTATCTCATATTTGTCATTATGTCTCAAAATTATTAAATAAAAATGTCTCTAAATTTAGGAACACTGCTCCCATGATCGCAAGATCGTGGTTGAGGAATAGCTTTGTTTTCGCTTCGAATTGAATTAATATATAAAAGGAAGAAAAAAAAATATAGAATTTAAATCATCTTATCTTGTAAATTATATTTCTAATTAGAGCAGAATTTTCGATTATTATTATCTTCTGGGAGCTGCATATGCCAATTACTGGATATTACAAATGACTCTTTTTTTTTTTTTTTTTTCAGATAAGATGTTTTTAAAGAAAAGCTTATGGTAATTCAGCCATTGCAGATTCAAAGAAGTATTTAAACATGAAAACTAATGTTAATACCTCCATTCCAGATAAACCAGTTTAATACCTGCAGAATTTTTAAAAGTATTTTTTTTTTCTTGTACTGAATTGTATCTATTTGATCAAATTTATTTGAAAGGATTGTAAAACTTACTATAAAAATGGGACTGCATACATTTTTTTTAAAGAATATATAGCTAATTAAGTTAATCACTGCATGTTTCATTCATTTAAGAATCGCACGCTTTTTTATCATACATTTCAATTAAAAATGTTATTGTGAAAAAAAAAAAAAAAAGGAGGCGTGTATGTCTGTGTGTGTGGGGGGGAAGAGGGGGGGTGTAAATTACGCATTTTACTTTTTTTTTTATCGTTAACGTTTTGAGCTGTAAAATATGATTATTAAACATAATTATCTGATGCAGTCTATTTTAAGAAATTATTACATAATAAAGCATACCTTGAGTACAAGATATGGATCGAGTTAAATTGATGCCTGGTTAATATTTTGTACAACATATTTTTTAATTAAAGAATTACCAATATAACTGCAGATCAAAGATACATACTGTATTACATGAAATTTAATGATTTATTCATACAAAACGTGATAATATAATAAAATAAGGAGCAGAGAAAGTGTAATAATTTTCTGTTTCATGTCTTTATGAGCTGTAATTGCGTAGACTAGAGATACTACGATAATGAAAGAAGCTTAATTAAATTTCTGAATGTCAGTTTAACATATAGTTTGATTTTAAATTTCATTTAATTGCTCTGTGGAATTGTTGTTGAAATTGTTTCCTGTAGACAAAGATATTGTATAACGAAATTCCGTTTTTAAAACCAAAAGTGCATTCTTCAATACTTTAATTAGATCACATATACATATATATATATAAGAATTTAAATTCTAAAAATTTGTTATCATCTTCTCAGGTTCTAAAATTAAAACGTGGCGAATAAAGGCCCACCAGTGACCGAGCGGTTCTGCGCTCAAAGCTGGTAGATGGGAAGTGCCGAGTTCGATCCCTGATCGCGCTCATCGACCTAGCCGTTCGGAGGTTTCCATGGTTTTCTCCGAAACTTGTGTAAATACGAGGTAGAACCCCTTAGAGAGACCCCCACGGAGGACATTCCACCTATAGGCCTAGAACCCTAGCGTTGTCAATCGGCCTAATCCCTAAAGAACAAAGAAAGGAGAACATGGAGAATAAAAATGTTTCATTTAGAATTTTTGGAATTTAATTATTCAATATACATAGATGTGCGTACAAAACTCATCGTATTTATTTATTATTATATATGGATAGAGACAAGATCAGCATTTAAGAAAGTATAACAGGGATTGTCCTATACGATTATTTTAGTATTTTTCAACCACATTTCTTGCGACTATTGAAGTCGACTGAGGGAGTCCAGTGTTAAAATAGGAGTGATAACCCTTGTGATTGAAAAAAAATAGCGATAACCGAGTTCCAAATAACTGGATGTTCGCCAAATCTATACCTATTGGTCAATTTAGCACCCCTCCAAACTTTTAGAATCGTCCTCAATGCTAGACACGAGAAACATGGTTACACAATAAAATTGTGATTTAATTTTTTATTGTTAAAAGGAAACTTTGAATATAATTGAAAAAGGAAATTGCAAATGCTTTAGATTTTTTCATTATCTAGGAGATCTCATAGTCTAATTACCATGTATTTCACAGAGCAACGTTCTGCACTTGGTTGCAGTTACTTCGGTTTTAGGTTACTGAGGTAATGACGAAAACATAATTAATCAATGTAATAATTTGAAAGGATTTGTTATTTTTGTGCAATATACAAACAATTTTTTAATATCCCCGTAAATCGGCAGAAGGAGTGGATATAGATAGAAAATAAAACTTAAAGGGACTTAGAATCCTTTATTTGGCGAAAAATGATGAAAATACCAGTCTTTAAAGTTTCGAAAAAATTCGAGAGTTACATATATATTAAAAGGTTTTTAAGTGTTTGAAATTACTTACTCTTAACATGCTTTTTCTCAGTTTGCACTTTTTTCCTTTTTTTTTTTTTTTTTTTTGCAGTATACAAGACTCGACGCGATCCCATCTTTACATACCACTATTTATATACACTAATTTTTGTATCAATCAATCAAGAAAAAATACTACAGAGGAGTATTCTAAATAGAGACATTTCTCTAAACAATTGCATTAAAAATACTAATAATAATAATTTATAAATTATCTCTAAAAAATAGTTAAGTTAAAACACGTGTCATTTGTTATTTAGATTAAAAACACTTAAAAACACGTAAAATTATACTTTATTTAAAAGATTTTAAAACATTATCCCCAGCTTTTCGCTTTGAAATACCAAAGCATCATCAGAGATTTTTTATTACTGATTCCCAATGAGCAGTTTTTAAATATTTTGCATTTCACAGTTAACAGTTAAGTCTTTTAATAACGTGAACAGAAGCAAAGTCAATTTGAAGTCCGGTGAAGGAGCTAAGAAATGTAAGAGAAGCTGTAACTATTGTAAAATCACACGAGGCTGTTGTAGGATGAAAACCATAATGAACTAGCAAAAATAAGCTACTAGTTATTCTATAATATTGTGCCAAATTATTAAAATTGCAACATCTTTAGAATTTATTGTATTTTTACATTTAATTATATTAATAGCTTCAGAGGTGTGAAGTTCTTGTATAGTAGGTGGTGCTGTAATAATTTTGGCGTTATCCCATATAGGGTTAGTGTTTGGGCTAACATGTAAAACTTCAATCAATAATAAAAACCTATAATTTAGTATATTTTAAACGCTCCGAAAAGTTAACTATGTATTTTGTAAGTTACGTTTCCCAAATCACACATGTTCTCATTTGATGACATTCCGTTGCTGAAGTTGATAAAAAAATATGAAGTTTTTCTATGTATATTTTAGTGTTCTCCTAGCTTTCGAAAGCTCTTGACAGACCCCTACAAAGTTATGATCTCTTCCAGCATTTCCCAGTCTGTTTCTGCAACAAACTCTTATCTTGTGAATTTTCCTCGCTTCATTTGAATCCCCGTACTGCTAGGTTTTTTTTAACAAACTGTAGCACAACTCCAACTGCAGTAGCCATCAATATCTCTACATATCGACAATTAAGCCATGTACAACTTCACTTGATGATGGTATTGTCAATAGTAGCAAAAAAAGATTTGTATCTTAAAATGTAATATCGAAATATTTTGTATTTCAAAATAAAGTATTAGGTCTACTGGAAAGTTCTGTCCTTTTCAATTAAAATACTGACATCAGAAATTTATACTGCATAATATTTAAGATATTAAGTAAAGTAATTTTTAAGATGAGAATTGGTAAAGTGTAACATATAAATATTGTTAAATAATAACTTCTAGAGTGTCATTCTATTAATTCAAAAGTAGATAACTTTCCGGTAGACTTAGCTTTCATTTAAAGACTTAAAAAAAAAAAAAATCTATGTATAGAAAAATATTTTTAACTTTTCATTTCTCAGTCTACACGTGATTTACAAATTCTTTTTAAAACGAAAAATGCTTAAATAACCCTCCAAAATAGGCAAATATAAAAAGAAATGTGTATCGTTAATTCAAAATAAAAGTTATTCCTTTATCTAATTTAAAATTTCAGTTGTTAAAATTGTCTTTAAAGCACAATAATTTAATAAATATTATAACACTGAAAAAATTTAAAAGAACAGTATTAATCCAATTAAATCGGCGTAATCAGAGAATTTTACGCTTAATGAATTTCGAATTACAGTTTTATTAATACCAATAAAATATCAAAGGAGTTTTCCATTATATTTGAGAATTTACGAAATATTCTTGTAACATGAGTTTCATAATACAAGATCAGAAGCAATGAAAGTTTAGTTACAAATTCCTGTTTCATATATTAATTGTCTTAATATGCATTAGCAATACTGATATGTTAATGAAAGAATCTTAATTAAGTGTCTCAAAGCCTTGTTAATTTCAAGATTAAATGTAATTGTTGTTTAGCTTAAGTAAGGAGCTCTTGAAATTATTACTGTATGCGTAGATATTTATTAATGATATTCTTTTTTTTTTTTTTTTTTTTTTTTTTTTAAGCATAGATTTCTTTCTGTTGTTTTAATTAGAGCATAATTTATAAGCTAGAAAATTTAAAGAGAGGAATTCTCCTACTTCTAATTGTTTAATTTTCGATGTTATGGTAATTTTCTAAATTTTTTTTGTTCGTTTTGGGGCTTTAAATATATGTATATATATATATATTTTTTTTTTGTTCTTGCGAATATTGATCCAAAACCTAAAACGGTATTGGTATATCTACAGAAATAAACTGTGTAATAAAATAAAATACTGTCATATTTTAAAACTAATTTCTGTACATTGTCTGTACATGAAGTTTTAAAATGTTTATTAATAAAACACACCTGATATTTTTTTCTTTTTTAAGAATAAAAAATATACTTTTACGTTAATACTTAGAAGTGCTGAACAATAAATTAATTTGTTTTTTGAATCTAGCTATCAAAAAGTTTAGGTAAAATAATCTGTAAACGTGTCATAGTAATGAATACTAACAAGGAAACATTCAAAAGGTGTCATCTTCAAAAACTATTGAAAAAAATATATTTAATTCTACTCTTCATGAAACACCAGAAAATTAAAAAATTATCGGCTGAAATTGATTACAGGGACCACAAAAAATTATCAAAATTAAGCATATTTGGCGATTTCACACTGCTAGGCGATTGATTTTGAGTACTTGGCGGAAAAGCAAAACACAGTTCTGTTCGTAGACGGCAATCTCGGTGCTAGCAAACAGGACGCCTAACAGCACCAAATCGCCAAATATGCTTAATTTTGATAATTTTTTATGGTCACTGTAATTATTTTCAGCCGAGAATTTTTTCATTTTCTGGTGTTTCATGAAGAGTAGAATCACATATATATTTTTTTTCAATACTTTTTGAAGATGACACATTTTGAATGTTTCCTTGTAAGTAAAAATGTCTGAAAAGAGATAGTGTGATGCAAAGAAAACCTTTCCGCAAATTTTACTTACAGTTTTGGATAGCGTGACGCAAAAGACTGTTGAAACAAATGCATTTCAATTTATAATGTAAACACAGTGAAATTATGATTATTTGACAGTGTATTTGAAAATTAAAAACAATGTTTAATACGTAATTATGCTTTATTGGACAAAACAAAAATAACTGTAATAGAATTTAAAAACAAATTTTTTAAAGCAACACCAAGGCGTCACTATATTTTTTAAAACCCATATTTTGAATTTATGAGAAATATGAATGAAAAAACATCAGTGAGTAAATTTTTCATGTCTTTTCATATTAAAAATATCTTTACACTGTGAGTATGAACGGAATAAAAAAAGCAAAGGATTTTATAAAAAACCTATGTGTATTTTAATTAATAGTACAGCGCCACTCAAAACTTTATAGCATTTTTAAGACATGTATATCGAATTCATACAGCCATTTTACAAACTTTGACCCCGTTAAAGATTTTTGTGCTGGCACTATTACTTTTTACAGGTTGTTGATCAATTGATTATAAGATTAAAACATGAAAAGACAACAACAATCGATGTGTAGTACTGTGTAAGATTTACACTTTCATAGGTGGCATTGCATAAAATTTTACTTGGAACAAAATAATAAATGTAATGAAATTTAAAAAAAATTACAGAAAGTGATAAATTAAAAACTTCAAAGAAAAACTGAATAATTTAAGAAACTGGATAGACAAACTTAAGGAAGAAAAAAGTAGTTCTAATATACAATGTAAGTAAAAGAAAAACTGGGAAATCGATTAGTGACTACTTGCAATAAGTAGCACTTTTTTAACTGGCCATTTATTTTTATTTTTTTTGGTTAGAAATTATAAAGACAACTATATGTTTTAAAACTTTTGCATGGATTAGTAGCAATATAAAAATAAACAATCCAGATAAATTTTGCTTATATCAATGAAATTTTAAATACATTTAAAAAGATATTAAGGGACATTTCCAGGAATAGCAGATGAACTTTCAAATAGTAAATATCTTGTTAAGTACCACACAAAAATGCAACTTCGAAAATATTTTTTTTTTGCAGTTAATTGTCGTTTTTAAGTTGAATTCAAATTGCGCAATTAACTTTTAAAAGTTATTTTTATGAATTTTTCTAAATCAGTATATTGGAGCATCACAAGATTCTGTAACGTAGGGTAAAAGAATGAAGAAGTTAATTTTAAAGCTGTGACAATCTTCTAATTTTGAAACAATAATGCGATGAATTTATTACCAGCACCAAGTGTAACATTTTATTGAATAAAACATATAGATATTCTTCTGAAAGTAATTATTTACCTAACACTACAGTAGGTCAGACCCTCATCATTCGGAAGGTGCAGTCTTCGTTATGTAACACCCAAACAAATTAAAATTAAAAATATCATAACGATTTGCGTAATTTTCCAAGTCTCTTGGCTCCACACGGGGTACAGATATTCCTTCCCTTAAACGATGCGATTTTCGTTATATGTATCCGTTATGTATTTCGTTATATGTGTCATCGAAGTCCAACCTTAAAATTTCCTAAAGGTCAGTTCTTAACTAAGCAAGATCCTCGTCATCAAGGGGAGGTTAGATCCTCCACTCCAACGATGAAGTCTTCATCCTACCAACACCCATTGGAGTCCGACTTTAAAATTTCGTAAAGGTCGTATCATAACTAAGAAAGATACTCGTCACCAACTGGGTGTTAGATTCTCCACTACAAATATAAAGTGTTCACCATACTAACACCCAACACAATCCAAATTTTATATTTCTAAAAGATCAAAATGTAAACTTCCGAGATAAGGTATTATGAGGGATCAAGCCCTCTCACTCAATCTGTGTAGTCTTCGTTTGTAGCACTCAACAAAGTTCAAATTTAAAATTTTGTAAAGATTGAACCGACACTTTCTGAGAAAATGCATCGTGGAGTCACAATAACCGCCCTCCAAACAAAATATATCGAATAAGCAAATTTTCGAATTTCATTTCTCTGAAAATATTTGTTAGACTTTTCCGTATTCAATCAACGTTTTCAATGTATCATGAAAATACTTAATTGGATAAAATATTTAATATGAAATATTTAACTGATAAAGTATTTAATATAAAATATTTAATTATAAATAATTTTCTTTTGCTACAGACAAAAAAAAAAAAAAAAAAAAAAAACTGAAATTACATGTAATTTAAAATAAATTACCTATATAATTGTAGAAATATATGTCTAAAAAGAAGTCAATACTAAACAAAATATTTATTTCTTTAAAATATAATATAAAATTTTTCATGAACAAAATAAAATACCACTTTTTACTTTAAAATTATCCTAATCTGAATAAAATATTTATATATTCTTTACTTTATAATAACATAACATTTCGCACAATGACAGTCTTAAACATATTCTTTTTCAGTGCCTTACCTAACGTCACATCAGCCTAAACATTACAACAGAAAAACCTTTTGATGATGAAAGAATCTTAATTAGAGTTAAGAAGTTAGCTTAATTTCTGGTTTGATTATGATTTTTATTTAATTGCAGTGATGTGGTTGTTAAAATTGTTCCCCGTAGACACTCATATCGCTTAATGAACTTAAGTAGCTGACGAGTGGAGTAAATATAAAAGGTTTAAATGGTGTTATAAATTATGAATTCTTTCAATGGTGACTTTAAAAACCGCTTAAAATTTTTGTTAGAATTCTTGCGTAAGCATAAATTTCTAATAAAGTTGCACTGAATTTCAGTGCAAACGTTTTGGTGAATTTAAAGAAATAATAATAAAAAAAAAAACCCATTTTAAGTACATGATTGTAAAAATTAAACTGCACCATTTTATGTTAAGGTATTTAGTGTTTTATTTTACTTAAATTTGACAAAATGTGTGAAAAAAATTTCCAACTTACTGTTTTAAAAATATATTTTTGGGTAATATTGAAAGTAATATATTTTTTGTTGTTGTTGTTAAAGGATGAAACTAAATATAGATAATTAAAGTAAACAATTAAATTTTCTGAGAAAAAATATATTTCTAAAATATGTCATAAATTTTTAATATCATATTATATGCATATATGTATTTCAATTTAATCTTCATTTCTTTTTTTTTTTTTTTTTTTTTTTTTTTTCCATTACTAAAACTGCAATTTGGTTTTTTATGTACTTAACAGGGATGGAACACGGGCGCAGAATTCATACCACTATCAATGTAAGAAAATTTTCTACTTCTTAAATCAACGATATTATATGTAGAGAAATTTCGTAAACGGATTCCGGTATGAATTCTGCGCCCGTGTTCCATCCCTGACTTAAGATCAATATTT
Source organism: Salticus scenicus (assembly GCA_963930645.1). NCBI lineage: Eukaryota > Metazoa > Arthropoda > Arachnida > Araneae > Salticidae > Salticus > Salticus scenicus. The sequence continues at coordinate 195,507,535 of OZ005654.1, read as the reverse complement.
AGCGTTGCATCTTTGTCATGCGTACTCATAAAAAAGAACTAAAGTGGAAGTTAATGGTTAGTTAAGCGGTTGATAACGATCACCATCAACCACTTAAATTATGAAGATAAACTTAAACAATTAAAAAAGAGCATTTGCATTAACTTTGAAAATAAGCTCTTAATCTGATAATATATATTTTAACATCAATTAAAACAAGATTTTATCGGCTCGCAGAATTTTTTGAGAAATTGTGATTATTGTTTTGAAGAAATTTTCAGTTCTAATTATCCATAAGCAAAATCAAAACCTTCAATTTGAATCTGTTTATCAAAGGTAAAACTGCTCTCAGAGTGTTTCCTTCAAAGCTTGCAAGTAAATGCTAGATTTACCATTAGCCTCCTCTGCTTTTTCAGATTTCCGTTTTTTGTCTCAAAATAAATAAATAAATAAATAAATGAAATGTGTTAGGGAGTCTTATCAATATTTATTTATAATAAGAGAAAACACTGTAATATCATTGGGCATTGATTGAATCAAAATAAAAATGTGAGTAAAACCCCTTATAGTTTAGCTTTTATTTCGAGAGAACTGAAATTCTGTTCATTCTATCTCTCGTAACGTTTGTTTGGGGTTTTCATATAAGTAGCTCAATAACTTTGGCTATTAAATTATGCAAATGAAATTTTTATAAAGCTTGCGCATGCGTAGATAAAAGTTATTTAGTAAAAGTGCTCGTATTTCGTAATATATGTAATATTTTTGCATTCGGATTGCTGTATGCTGTGTCTAATATAGTATGAAAATGGCTTTACACTGGGTCTAATACCCTACGTATTATAATTTAAAAAGTGGAAATTGTTTTTGCAATTTTTTAAATAAACAGTTATATCTCCATGAATATATATGTAGCCTCATAAAATTTTATACACATAATGAGTAAAGTCCTCATAATCACATGCTACAGCCAAAACGCACTTAAAGCATTACCTTTTAAAGGCTATCCAAAATATTTTGATTTTTATTTAATTTTTTTCTGGTCTCCTTTCTCTTTTCATGACACAGCTTTCACTAAAATGTATGAGGCATAGCATGTTCTTAACACTACCAAAGTTTCAAGATGATACCTAAAGAACTTTTCAAGATATTTGAGAAAATGTAAAAAAGTGAAAGAGCTCACATTATTTTGTACCACACCTGTACATTTTACATGTATATTTCACATTTATAAAATAAATTTATCTAATTTATCTAAACCTTTATTAATTTTTTCTACATGTACCAAATTGTGTACATTGATAATGATTATGTATATATATATGAGTAGATTTTACGTCTCAAACGCTGAAAGATGTTGCGTTAAAAAGTCAACAAACTGTGGTAGCATAAAACTGGATAAAATAATGACATGTGAGAATAATTTATCTGTTTTCGCAAAGAAAATTCATGACAGTGTGGTAAAAAAATAAATAATTTTAGTAATTATTAAAAATGAGTGAACACTTTACAACAAAATAATAATTGTAATTATAATCATTCTAGATTAATAACAACTTTTATTTTATAATGTAGGATTCTTAGGATATATTCAGTTATTTATGAAATCAGAGCATTGTATTTAAAGATTCATTCATGTGAATTTTAAATTACTAACCATTTAAAATATCAATTTCAGAAAAGGTGTTTAATTTTCTGTTATCTATGATTTCACTGTATGTGTTTATTGCTATGTAAGGTTTCTTATGTTGTTATTATAAACTGAGGTCTGAAGAGGTTATAATATAACAGTAGCAGAAGAAGTTATAACAGAGTAAAGAGGTTATAATAATAGTATCCGTATACATAAAGAAAGTGTCTGAAAAAGATCACTGCACTAACTGAAAAACGCATTTACAGTCACAGCATGAATCAAGAGACACATGGAGTTTATATATGTATATACAGTCGGACCTCGTTAACGTGAACACGCTTAATGTGAATTACTTTTAACATGAACTGTTTCCACAATCCCCGTCAAAGAGAAGATTAGTATAGTTATATGAAGATTGATTACTGATATCATGAACTACTGATAACATGAACGATTTTTTCTTCCCCATGAGATTCACGTTAACGAGGATTGACTGTATATATATTTTTTTATAAATAATCGGAAAAGTTAACGTGAGTTTATAATTATCCATAAAAAAGTACTGTTGTGTAAATTTTTCAAATTAATGCTATCATTAAAAATGTATAGTGGAAAAAAGATTGACATTACCACCAGTACCTAATAAGACTTAAATATGTATAAATATACAAAATGCATTGATGTAATTATTATTATTATTATTATTATTATTTTAGTAGAACGTTTTATCATAGAATAAACTAAATATAAATTAATGATAATTTTTATAAACTTAGAAATTAAATTTCCACTGTATATAGTGTATTTCCATGCAAAACTGGTAAGTTTGAAAAAAGAAAAATATTTTTTCTTTCTCATTTTTCAAAGACTTATCAAGACTCATGTCTCAATTCAAGTTAAATCTTTCAAAATCAAAAATGTCTGCTATCACTTCAAGAACAAAAGAAGTATGCATAAATGGGTGCTTTAAAAGAGATTGAAAAACGGATAAGCGGATTTAGAATCGCGTAAAAAAATGTTTTCCAGATGCAAAAATAATTCCTAGGATTTAACATATATTAGATAAAATGTAAAGGGCACTGTCATCATAAAGGAAATCTGCGATAGTCTCTACATTAAAAAACTAATGAAAACGTTTCTGAATAAGCTATTAAACCCATAATTTACTTTTATAAAAACAATAAAATATTCTTTATATTTTTATGTAAAACAATAGAAATAAATAATGGTTAAATATTAAGATCCATTGATTTGTTTTGAATATTTTAAGTTAGATTTGAATTTATTTGAGACAATAAAGATAATTTGCTGCGTATACATTTTTCATATTCATTTATAAACCCAGAAGTACTCTTAAATACAAAAAATTAGACTACTTGCTAAAAATAAATAAACTAGAATCAAGATTCCTTGTTGAAAAGTAACTACATGAATTACACTTTTCTTGTGTAGCCAGGTGAATAAAAATCACAAACACAAGTTTATTTATTAATTTGTTTATTTTTATTTATTTATTTATTTATTTTAATGCGATTTTATTTAAATTATAGTATGAAAATTGGCTACATGCAAATCAAGCTGTTAAATTTCAGCTGAAATATAAGAAGTACTCCAATTTAAATTTAAGCTTCATTTCAGTTAATTTATTTATTTTTATTCATTTATTTATTTATTGTTATTACTATTTGAAATTCGAGTTAAGAAAACATACAATATATTATTAAAATGAGACAAACAAATATAAATACCAAACAGTATATTCTTACTGTTATTTAAACATATTTTGACTACTTATTGATTAAGATTTACTTCAAGTATTACTAGGTACACACTGTTTTACTTAGCAAAATTGTTCACTGTTAAAATAGCTTTATGATTTATCATATTCTATTTATTTCAGTAGCATGCTAATTCAGTAGAAAGTTTTTCCAGTCTAAGTATTTTATGAAAAGATCCTAATGGAAATGATTATGTATCAATATCATTTCAAGCACTGCTGAACCAGAAGTCAGTTTCAAAACACACTGAAGATGCAGACATAACTTTATCTTAGATCGGTTTCTGATCTTGAATTTTCAAAGGAAAAAATAAAATACAAAAATTCATACTCAACTTGTTTTCTAAAAATATTTCATTGGTGTAAAGATCATGCACATAATCTACAAAAACAACATTTCATTATTATTATTTTGTGAAACAAACTTTTATACCCCAAATTTCTATGAATCTAGGTGCTGTTCTTCTACAGGCTAATGTATATATAAATTGAAAAAAGTAATTGTTACATTATAATTCATTTAAACATTCTGAAATAAAATGAAACATTTTGTTTTACTTTATTTTATTTATTTATTTATTTATTTTTACAGAGTGATCTAATATATTAACTTTATTTAAACATAAAACCTTCTTTACACACCATAAAATAAAAGGCAGCATTGCCAATTTCGAAAAGACTTGGTCTTTTTTTTTTTTTTTTTTTTTTTTAAGGGCAAAATTCGCGTGCCACTACCTTGGAGGCAAAAGCAAGACATTCTGCACCTGAAGAAAGAAAAGGCCATGTTCTGTCGAAACCGGTAGTGCTTTGTTTAATTTATGGTGTGTAAAGAAGATTTTTATGCTTAAATATTTATTGTACAGCAGCAGCTTTTAAATTTATAATTTATAAATTTATGCTAATTTATTACAAAATTTCTTGCCCTCGAAACTCTTTGTTGTAATATACAAGATAGAACATGTCCATTACAAGTGGATTTGTCCAGTATTTTTCCGCATATTTGATGAAATGTGTAAAATCGAAAGCTTTTCCTTTTACTCGTCTATTAACACTTTCGCGACCGCATGTTTTTGTCTTTTTCACAGTTAGCCCCGCCTGTGGGTGTTATTCTTGTATATTACATTATTTTGAATCAATTTTTTCCATATTCATATTAATAGCATAAATGCAGAGCTGCCAACCAAATCCGGCAAATTGTTAGTACCGCCCCTTTTTCTACACCACTTAATTTTTAGAGTAATTCTCATCAAATATATTTACGATGAATGAAGAAAACAAATACTCTAAAAATTAAGTGGTGTAGAAAAAGGGGCGTTTTTCAATAGGCGTTAACAATTTGCCGGATTAGGTTGGCAGCTCTGTAATGGATACACATTACAGTTATACTATTTCTAATAAAAGTATTTGTATCCATGATATATTGATTGTATAAATGTGAATATTGGGTGTATTGTTAAACGATAATGTAACCTCTGTAGCCTGCAAAAACTCCTACTGGCGGAGTTACAGATTTTCAAACGACGTGAATTCACGTCAGCGGTCGCGAAAGTGCTAACTGCATAGCTTTTATTATGTGTACATATGCAAAGAAACTCTCATTAATTTTCATCGATGTTCATGTACTTTATATTATATGCGTATAGACATTTCATATCATAATTCTAAATCGGAAATATTTGGAATATTTCGTCTTCTCTTTGATTTTATTTTAACATAGGTTTTATTGTTTACACATCAAGCTTAAATTAAATATTTTAAACATTAATTGTTTCACTAAATATTGATAGAAATCTGAAAATTAATTAAACCAGAGATTATACTTTTAAAAAGTTAATGTTTCAGGTTATATCGTTAAAAATAATGATATTTAAATTATATTAAGATAGAAAATGAAAATAAATCCTTTCATTGCAAAAAAAAAAAAAAAAATTCAATTATTAAAAATAATTTTAAGTAAATTCTTCGCTAATTTAAGTAATATTGCTTTGAGATTTGTAATTTTTTTTTTTTTTTTTTATGATTACAGTTTAACTTATATCTAATAGTTAGGAGTATACATTTTAATGTTAAAGGGATTTAATATTTAGTAATTATTCCATTTTCAAATTATATTATATTTGTAAAGGCTTTAATAGATTAAGTGTAAATAATCTTTCCATTAGAGTATCCAAATTCTAGATTTACATACTATATTGGAATATAATTGAAATGTAGACTGTATTCGAAACGTTACAGTATAATTAATTAATGAATAAATTAAATTATTTTACACAATATTTGAAATAATTATAATGTCAAATTAATTTGAAAATGTCGATGATTTGGTTCTATGTAACAATAATCATCTCTTTCAGACTTCTCTGTTATATTGTAAGGAGTATATTTGCGGAATATAAAACATTATAATAATTATATAACTCTCTCATTTTTAACCAACAGAAATTATCATTTATCAAAATCCTTTATTATATATATATTTGAGTTACACGTTAATTAAAGTGTATTGGTATAAAAAAGGCGCAAAAGGCAGCACTAAGAATTATACAAAAATATGTAATTTTTAAAATATGTTAAGACTTGAAGATAAGTTAAGACTTGGAAATAAGTGGGCGTGGTTAACAAGAAGAAAAAAACGTTAATAAACTTAAAACAACGAATTAAACTAACCAAGAACATTTGTAAAAATAACATTACATGTGAAAAAACACCCTTCCGATTCCTCTTTATTGGGTGGGAGCAGCAGAACTGAATGTTTCTGATACCTGTTAAGCCTTTTCACTTTATTTAATTGTCTGTTCAGCTGCTCCCACCCACAGAAGAGGAAGTTATTTTTATAAGTGTTTTTGGTTATTTTTACAAATGATTTTGGTTACTTTAATTCGCTGATTTAAGTTTATTAACGTTGTTTATTCTTGTTAACCACGCCCACTTACCTTCACGTCTTAAAATATTTTCAAAATTATATATACACTCCTTCTCATATTTATAAGAACACTTCATGTTTTGAAATAACTAATGTAAAAATAATTGTGAACAAGATTATACTTAGTGTACTTAATATATCTAGTATTCTAAAAACCAAAACTGCTATAATTGTTTTAATATGAAACAAAATTAATAAAAAATAATGCAAAATATATATATATATATTTTTTTTTTTTTGTCCGCGTTTTTTAATGTTCATAATTATAAGGATATTCAAGATTTTTTCGTTTTATTTAACTTACTAGCGGATAAAATACAGTTGACATGCGAATTTGTTAACTACTGGGCTAGATTAATTCATATATCCTTCAATTTTTCTCGGACGGACATTACTGATAATTCCTCGAAACAAAGAACGTTCCTGTAGCGAAGTATGAAAAATGTGTTTTTTAAATGGAAGGATAATTTCAATCCGCCGAATTTCTAATGAAATTCGAAGATCAAAATTGCTGAAGCAAATGTGATCAAATGTTGAACTGCTGGTTCGATAGGAGAGAGATCTGATGCAAAATCAGAGTTGTTTTACAGAGATCGAAGACTTATAATTCCTCTTACTGTTCTACTGAATTTGCTCGTAATTTTTAACAAAAGGTTGGGGTCCACATTTATGCATGTTTAAAATAATTAATAATATGCTAAAATGAATAAAAAACCTGTAATAATCAATAAGTATTTAATGGGGGAAAGAACGTCTGTGTTAAAGTTGAATAAAGACAATATTAAATGGTAAAATGTTGCGTTTTCGGATGAAAAACATTTTATTCTTGATTAACCAAATGGTTTTAACAGTTACTGGCACGATCTGAAATAGCGAAAGACAGAGAAGATTTTTTTAAAGGCATATATGAATCGGGTATTTTAAAGGTGGATCTATGGTGCTCTGGAGAGCTATTTCCACTGAAGGCAGAATGAATTTAGTAATATTTTTCTATCATTATGAACATCAAGAGAATATCCGAAAATTTTAAACATGGAATTCTCAGATTTTTGTTAGATTTTGGGGGGTAATAATATTTTTTTCAAGAAGACTTACATTTTTGCTCTATTTCTAGAGCAACAGGAAATAGTTTGAAGAAATAAACCTCTGTATTATTGCCTTTCTCGTAACCTAAAAGTTGAAAAAACATTAACTTTCATATTAGAAAAGTGCATGCAAGTGGAAAGTAATTTTAAATAGTTTAAATGTATTCAGAATATCATCTATGCTGAATGAAATGGTATTGAAACTGAATATTAAAGAAAAAAAATGTATATATATACCAGAGAGAAAGTCTGACTGTTTCACCCTGAAAAGAGACCCCATAAAATATTAATTTAAAGAATAACTGAAAAAAATTACTAAGAGTCGAGCTGTCTTTATAATAATGAGCACCTGATAAACCATCTTTTTGACCGTATTTAAAGTTTTTTAAGATAGAAAAACGATAAAACTTTTTAAATATCATCTATTAAAGAAATTCAAATTAATAAAAAATATATTAGTTTAAATAATAGTGTTCAGTTAATATAGAAAAACGGGTGTCCTTATAATTATGAGAGCCAGTGTACATAAAGAATCAGCTTCTACTTCTTGTGTTGGATTTGTTAAACTTATTGTATTATCCTTAAATTTTAAAGAAAGTTAAAAAAAAAATCCTGTCATTTTATTTTTAAACCACAGTAGATGTTCTAACGTGTATTTGTTAACCATTTTGAAAATAAAACTTATTTACTGTGTAATTTTAGAAATATCCCTTGAGTTTAAGGGTTTCTTAAAATGCCTGTCTGTGAATTAACCTGAGTGTGATGTGGTCTGGAACAAATTTTAGATTTAAATACCCATTCAAAACTTTACCTTAAAAATATTCTACTTTACCTGTGAGTTAATAGTTATAAAATTTAAGATTTTGTATATATCCCTTTACTTTTTTTAGCTATAAATACGTCTAGAATTTTTCCTTATGAGATTGGTTTCCTTAATATAATTTACTCGCCAGCATGGGAAAAAATTTATAATTTTAAAACATGAATCTGTGTATTGCTATTATGTATCAGTTTTATCACGTCTATTATATGTATTGTTTGAAAGGTATTACATGTATTGTATGAAATTTATTACAAGCGATAACATGTTTATTCAATAAATAAATTTTAGTTATAGGTAATATATTTTTTTTTCAGTTTGTAGAAAATGTTTTTAAAAAAAATTTTAAATCTTACAGAGTATTTGAAACTTACTTTACAAACATATTCTTCGAAACAATACTTCACAACTTCAAGTAAAAAACTTGTAATTGTTATCTGCACGCATAAAATATTTAAAATACACTGGGAAAAATTTGGTTTTCCTATTTATTTTTTATTTTATTTATATAACAATATATAAACGTAGTTTATAAAATAATTGTAATATTCTATAAAACCTATATTTTGCAGTTCTATTTTGGAAAATATATAGGTTTTGCAGCGAAATGTGAAATTTTACAATATTTTTACTTCCTTATACAAAGTATAAGGAAGTATAGTAATCCCGATTTGCGAAATGGATTTTATATTTCACATTGCTCGAAAACGAATGATCGCTGAATGTTGCCAATTTATACGTGTGACTGTCATGATGTCTAGTTGTCCACCTACAAGTGTCGTCTTAACACGAGCTCTCGTTTAATAAGGGATAGGGACTTATAAGGGACTTTACACGATTTTTCTTGACGTTCGTATGTGTGTCTGTCTGTGTGTGCGTATGTCGCATAACTGAAAAACGGTTGGACGTAGAAAGTTGCGAATTGGTACATAGGTTTGTTATAATATCGAGTTGTGCACCTCCCTATTTGGACTTTATGTGATTTTCCGTTTTGGAGATATTTAGGAAAATTAGGTTCATAATGACCAAAAATACATAGTTTTTGGCCATAATGCATCAAAAAACGGTAATAACTCAAAAACGGTTTGGCCAAATCTTGCAATTTAACTGACTTCCCGACTAGCTGGGCATTTGAAACTTTCAGAAAAGCTCAGAACACGTTAACAATGCATTTTTTAAAATATTTTTAGCCAACTGTTTCCGATACCTTCTGCCTTCAGCAGCGTTTATGTGATTGTACAGAAAATTTATTTAACTAACTTCCCGACTACCTAGACATTTGAAACTTTCAGACTAGATCAGAACACGGTGAAAATGCATTTTTTTTAATACTTTTAGCCAACTGTTTAGAGTCCCTGCTGCCTTCGGCAGTGTTACCAGTACAAATCTTGCAATCGATTTTTAACTAACTTCCCGACTAGCTAGACATTTAAAACTTCCGGAAAAGCTCAAAACACGGGGACAATGCATTTTTTAAATATTTTTAGCCAATTATTTCGGGTCACTGCTGCCTTCGGCAGCGTTTATACGGTTCAACAGAAAAATTATTTAACTAACTTCCCGACTAGCTAGACATTTGAAACTTTCAGAATAGTTCAGAACACTGTGAAAATGCATCTTTTTAATACCTTTAGCCAACGGTTTCGGGTCCCTGCTGTCTTCGTCAGTGTTACCAGTACAAATCTTGCAATCGGTTTTTAAGTAACTTTGAGAAAAGCTCAGAACACGGTGATAATCCATTTTTTTTTAAATTTTAGCCAACTGTTTCGGATCCAATGTCTTTGTTTTTTACCATTATGTATACTTCTAGAAGTGTATAAGGAAGTCATGTGGTGCCCACATCAGATTTTTTTCATTACAATATGTAATGGAGTCTTCACTTTTAACCTGAAATTGCTAAGCTAATAAATAAATAAATCATCATAAAAATTTACTCGAAATGCAGTTTACCATTTAAAGTTAATACATGAGGTAATTTATATTTGCAATATTACAATTAGGAGTAGTTATAGGAAAAGTGAAAAGTATTTCGCAGTGGTTTGTAAAATTTTTAAACAAATTGCCTTCTTTCTAAACACGATTCTTATCACATATTTTGTTACGTAATAGAAGAAACGTTTATTAAAATGCTGTGCGTACGCCAGAGCTGCCAACCTAATACGGCAAATTGTTAGTACCGCCCCATTTTTTACACCACTTAATTTTTAAATTACTACTCATCAAATATATTTAAAAGGAATTAAGAAAACAAATACTCTAAAAATTAAGTGGTGTAGAAAAAGGGTCAGTACAAACAATTTGCCGGATTAGGTTGGCAGCTCTGGTACGTGCTTTGCTTTATTTAGTTATTGAACATTGCTAATGGGATATTATATCGTAAATTTTTATTCAAGGTACATAATTCGCCACCATTAAATTTATGTAGAAATACTTCTGATAATATTTATAGTAATTTGCCATGATTATACAGGGTAGATATTATTGCATAATAATAGTGGTAGCAATAAATTTAAATTTTTTTCATTCCTGACAGTGTCCTGAAAAAAAATCCGAGAGTACGACCCCTGCTTTTCTATGAAACCTCCAGTTTTGTCAAGTCAAAGGGGCCAAGTTCCCTTAATTAAATTTTCGAGAAATTTCAATTTAAAAATCAATTTCAAAGCAGCATTTATTTTAAGAAACTAAAAAAGAATATTTATTTATTTATTTCCATTTTCCATTTCTAGAGCTTTTTCATGATAATAATTTTTATAATAACCTTTACATCTTGAAAATTATTTTTATTTATTTATTTATTTTTTATTTATTTTATTTTATTTTATTCTATTTTTTTTTGTTAATAAAGGAAGTACAGATTTTTTTCAAAAAATTATGTTTATAAGCAAGACATTTTAAAACTTCAAGATTAAAATATACGACATCACATGCTTTAATAAACCCATTTGAGAAATTGACTTTTTTTTTCTATTGCACCTTATATCTTGTAACCAAAATCTGGATAAATCAGTTAATCCCTCTATTTGAATAATTTTCCCTTTGGTATAAAAAGCTATTCTGGGAAGATGAATTAACATACTCAGCGCTGAAGTAAGCCGACGGTAATGCAAAATTATTAGTTCATTAAACAAAATTATTGAAATTTACTTCGCATTTATTTAAATATAATGCCCATCAAGGTATATCTTTAAAAGTAAAAACATAAAAGATTACATTAATATACCTTATTTGGAATACAGAAAGAACTATTAGTATAATAACTTTGTTTCTTGGAATGTATTTTAAATTCATTATTCAGTCAAACAAAGACTCTTAAGGACTTTAAGAAAAAACTTCAGAATAGATACTGCTTATTATTTTTTAAGTAAAGTAAAATTAGTTTATTCGAGCAATAAGACATTTTTACTTTCTTTAATAATCATTATAATGTACTCGATTAAAAAAAAATTCGACTTCATGTTTTTGACGGTTTTAAGAGCCCCCTAATAATGTTTTTACTATCTTTAGAACGATGTCTGTGCATGACAAAAATTGTGTCAGTTCTAGATCAAAAACTAATGCACAATATTATATATATATATATATATATATATATATATATAATTAGTTGTACCAAGAGGGATATTGTAAGATATTATGCTATAGACATATTCCATTTGAAGTATATCGACCGACAGGTAGCGTTGATATCTTACCCGTTTAGGAAAGACTATATCTCTACTTTTATAGCTTACAAATGCACCAAACTTCATAGACCAAACTTCATATGCACCAAACTTCATATGAGGATTATAAAAATGGAATAAAATCATAATTTAAGCATATGTCTCTCGACAGATAACGATGTTATTACTGACCTTCTGCGATTTTCTGTATGCCTATACCTTAAGGGCTATTGGTTCAGATTACACCAATTAAATCTTTATTGTGAGAATATGCGTTGAATAAATTTTTATGCATGTTATCAAATAGGTGGCGCTATACGGAAAAATAATATAGAAGAAAGCTTTGTGATGGATACAATTTACTAATTTTTTGCTTTATTCATAATTGATTTATATCGTGAAATATTACATATTAAAATAACAGTTTACAATTTATTGCAAAGTCCGAGGAAAATATAAAATGCAATAAAAAAATCTAACTCAATTATTAATAAAATGGTAAGATGCAATTATCAAAAAGTAGATGCAATTTCTGACACTAAAAAAGGATCATATTACAAGACGAGGCATCAGTACTACACCAGCAAAAGAGGCAAGAGGTTCTCGCACCAAGCATCGACAGACCTCCCACCACACCTCCTACCTACGCTTCTAGTTAGAAAAAAGCATTTAATCAAACCTTTCGAGAAAAATCCAGACTATCACCTGACAATTCAATACCTCAGCACCTGTAATCCAAAATTAGCCATCGACAACTAAAATAAATTATCAGGTGTGTTAATTCTAATATTCTTTTTATTTTTAAAAATGTTAATATTAACACTTTGCCTGTCCATTTAATTTCATTCCTCTGGTAAACGTTACCATATTTAGGTACATTTTTATTCAGAATCCAATACTAAATTTTAATTGTAAAAGTTGCCTAATCACTTCGAAGTTTTTTCGTTCATTAAATATTTCAAATATCACCCCTCAAAAGTTTTGATGACAGTTGAATAAAAGAGTTCCTCAGTTCGGCTGCACTGTCACTGCTCTGAAAAAAAGAAAAAAAAAAAAAAAAAGCGATCTGATACCATTCTTGCTGATTCTTATGTAAAATGACCTCCTGAATCTAAATACGACTCCCATTTTCCCCAGTCACCCACCGTAGTCTAGATACACCACCACCTCCCTCAATTTCTTTTCCTGTTCCATAATTTTAAAACCATGAATTTGATTTGATGAATGAAAAATAATTAATTTAACACCTAAAAACAAAAAAAAAACAAAAAAAAAAATATGAAGTTTAGAAAATAAAAATAATAACATATTAAAAAAATATAAGATATGTAATGCATATTTTCAATGGCAAATTCCTCCCAAAAATTTTCCCTTGTCGCAAATGTCCATGTTTTTTGGAATTTTCCAACTCTGTAGCCCCTCAGAAGATATTTAACGGTTCAAATAATCCTCCCCCTTCCTAAAAATCAAAATATAGCCATAAAACCACCGAAAATGAAAAAAAATAGGGGTCATTCCTAAAAAACGGTGGACGATAGGGCAAGGGCGTCATATTCGGATTCAGCAGGTCATTTTGCATAAAAATATGCTGAAAGGGTGTGAGAGGCAATTTTCATGCCGAGCAGTGTACACTACGCGACAAAAAAAAAAAAAAAAAAAAAAAGCCGCACTTGGATATTTTCCATTTTTCTTTCTGTAATCGCTAATTTTATTGTTTCAAAAGTAAATTTTTGAAAAGATTTTATTACGTTGTGTTCCGCGTGATATTTAGGATTGAGCCAAGTGTTAAAAACAAGATTAACAACAATTTTTCGGAAAATTGTAATTTTAGAAAGTATTTCAAAAGTGGTCAGTATAAGGCAATTAAAGATATCGAAAAAAATATTAATTTTAAAATGAAGAATATAAAAAAAAATATTTTAATACATGGGATGTCAAAATGATTACATGTTAACAAAATATTAGTAATATGGTTTTTAGAAAGATATAATATTTTTTGGCTGTTTAAACTGCACATTTGTCCTTAGGCGGCCACGTTAATCATCCAGTCGAGATGAACGCAAGTTAAAAATTCAGCGCCTAAAAAATCAGTTTGTATAATTTTTAGAACATAGCAGGGATTCATAAAAGGTGTTTAGTAACATAATTTATCTAAATACAGTGAAATAACAATTAAACAAAGCAGGTTTAATTGCCAGAAAATCTGAAAAAAATTCATTCTTAACGAAAAGAATTAGAAAGCCAAGCCATTAGAGGATTAAAAAAAAATAAAAAATGATCAATTAATTATTGGGCTGAAGTTGTTCTCTCTGATGAGTTAATTTTAACTTATTTCGAACTGACAGAAACAAGCAGATCTGAACACAAAAATGAGACTGACTTAATGTAAATCGCACTTTTAAAACGATGACTTATTCCCTGTACATTACGCTACGAAAATGCGCAATTTTTCGGTGAGTGTGGCAAATTTTCATGTTCAAGGGATCAATTAACCCGAAATAAAACTTGGCCATTAAAAAATTGATACCTCACCGACTACTTTAGGGGTATTTTACACTCTTCCATAATCAGAATTTCTAGATAATAATGCACCTTGTTATATGGCGCCTGTGATACATTTATTTGATTCAAGTTGTTAAAATTACTTATCCATTCTCATGAGTATCTATAATTTTGTAAGTTATCATAACTTTTTTTTTATTAAAATTAAATCCCACAATGAATATCGCAGGATTTCTTTTTTATTAGACCTGAAAATTGTCCCAATCTCAATCTGCTCGAAAATGTTTAGTCTATAAAAGAGGGTGGGGACTAAAAATTTGTAGCCTACAACTTTGAAAGAGCTAGAAAAAAACATTTCTGATATTTAGCACAGTGAAGTTTCTGAGTTTCATGTTAAAAAACTGTAAAACACTATGCCATTGCGCATTAAAGCAGTAATTCCATATAAAGGCGGAATTATCCAATCCAGAATACATATCTTTATTAAACAATTGTTTAGATCTAACAAATAAATAGTTTTATTTCATATATTAAAATTTTACTTGTTTATTTCATATAATAAATCATGATAGAATACAAAGTATATGCCTATTATATTACGTTTAAAAAGAAAATTTTATGTAAATTTTTATTAAATACTTCATAGAGTGTAATGAAACGAATTATTAAATCTAAAATGTACATAGGTATAATGTTATGACTTCCGTATTATACAAACACAACAATTTTATTTGTTGCAATCATTAGTTTTAAAATTATTACAAACCCAAAAGGTATAAGTCAATTTTTCTGCAGTGCGGCTTTTTTTTTTTTTTTTTTTTTTTTTTTTTTTTTTAGTCGCTTAGTGTTTATAGAGCGCTTTGAAGCATTAAGGCTGGCAAAGGGTTAAACTGAAAGTGCTGGAACAATTCAATGTTGAGAAGAAATACGCATTTCAATATTCAAGATATGAATATTAATGGACTATTTATACATTGATATATGTGTCAATAAACCTCTCCAGCTTTCGCTTTGTTCAATTGCCAAAATGTATAAATGGTATATTTTATAAAACTTGTATTATAGGGTAGGTGGCTCCAGTGATTGTCATGCTCCAGTAATTGACATCTATCCCGAAATGATTAATAAATAAGAAAAATAATAAAATCATATATTTTACATATAAGAATTTTAACATTTTATGTCAAACACTGGAGCATAGCGTGCCAATAACTGGTAAAATGAATAACTAGCAGTGTCAAACACATAAGGGGCCAATTACTGATAAAATGAAAAACTAGCAGTGTCAATTACTCGAACATTAAGTAGGTTTCAAATAAAAATTCATAAAAAAATAATTGTTATCAAATGTATATATTTTAACCTGTATGCGGTTCTGTATGTCTTTCATGCCATATGTACTAACTTAAGATTTCTAAAAATATTTTCTGATGACTAGAACATTAAAAACTTCAGAGATTGCTCAAAAAATGTCAATCACTGGTGCACTTACCCTATATTGCATATTTTTAATCTGTCAGTTTGACAAATTCTTTAATAGCCATTAACCGCAGAGAGAGAGGTAATACATTATCTTTTCTTTAAAGTAGATATTGTTTTATGAAATATTAAAATATTGTATATAATTTTAGAATACTTGTATATTGTAATCTATATCTCCACATTGTGTTAATCTGAAGTGGAAATGTAAATTAATGTTTTATATTGCGTTATACTTTGAGAGATATTGTTTACTTATTTTTTTAAGTTCATTGGCCGAATGAAACGCGTTTAACTGTTAATCCAAAAAGCTGTGGCATGTGTATAGTGCAATAACGTTCTCAGAGCTTAGCACTGAGGACGATTTTAAGAACTTGGAAGGACGCCAGGTTGGCCGGCAGTGTGGGATTTGGTAAACATCCAGTTACTCAGTGTTCTCTTATTGTTTTCTCTCAACCACAAGGGTTATCATCCCTATTTTATTACTGCACATGTTGAGTCAGCAAATGCGCAGAGACTCACATGCAATGTTGCCAAATATGAGAACTTTTTTATCCAATATCACCCTGTAATTTTTAATTGTAACAGTTGCCTAATTACTTTGAAAATTAATCCTCTGTTATGTATATCAAGTATCTCATAATTGTCATTATGCCTCAAAATTATTAAATAAAAATGTCTCTAAATTTAGGAACACTGCTCCCATGATCGCAAGATCGTGGTTGAGGAATAGCTTTGTTTTCGCTTCGAATTGAATTAATATATAAAAGGAAGAAAAAAAATATATAGAATTTAAATCATCTTATCTTGTAAATTATATTTCTAATTAGAGCAGAATTTTCGATTATTATTATCTTCTGGGAGCTGCATATGCCAATTACTGGATATTACAAATTACTTTTTTTTTTTTTTTTTTTTTTCAGATAAGATGTTTTTAAAGAAAAGCTCATGGTAATTCAGCCATTGCAGATTCAAAGAAGTATTTAAACATGAAAAGTAATGTTAATACCTCCATTCCAGATAAACCAGTTTACTCCCTGCAGAATTTTTAACTGTATTTTTTTTTTTTTTTTTTTTTTTACTGAATTGTACCTATTTGATCAAATTTATTTGAAAGGATTGTAAAACTTACTATAAAAATGGGACTGCATACATTTTTTTTTAAAGAATATATAGCTAATTAAGTTAATCACTGCATGTTTCATTCATTTAAGAATCGCACGCTTTTTTATCATAAATTTCAATTAAAAATGTTATTGTGAAAAAAAAAAAAAAAAAAAAAAAAAAAAAGGAGGCGTGTATGTCTGTGTGTGGGGGGGAGAGAGGGGGGTGCAAATTACGTATTTTACTTTTTTTTTTTATCGTTAACGTTTTAAGTTGTAAAATATGATTATTAAACTTAATTATCTGATGCAGTCTATTTTAAGAAATTATAACATAATAAAGCATACCTTCAGTACAAGATATGGATCGAGTTAAATTGATGCCTGGTTAATATTTTATACAACATATTTTTTAATTAAAGAATTATTAATATTAACTGCAGATCAAAGATACATACTGTATTACATGAAATTTAATGATTTATTCATACAAAACGTGATAATATAATAAAATAAGGAGCAGAGAAAGTGTAATAATTTTCTGTTTCATGTCTTTATGAGCTGTAATTGCGTAGACTAGAGATACTACGATAATGAAAGAAGCTTAATGAAATTTCTGAATGTCAGTTTAACATATAGTTTGATTTTAAATTTTATTTAATTGCTCTGTGGAGTTGTTGAAATTGTTTCCTGTAGACAAAGATATTGTATAACGAAGTTCCGTTTTTAAAACCAAAAGTGCATTCTTCAATACTTTAATTAGATCACATATACATATATATATAAGAATTTAAATTCTAAAAATTTGTTATCATCTTCTCAGGTTCTAAAATTAAAACGTGGCGAATAAAGGCCCACCAGTGACCGAGCGGTTCTGCGCTGAAAGCTGGTAGATGGGAAGTGCCGAGTTCGATCCCTGATCGCGCTCATCGACCTAGCCGTCCGGAGTTTTCCGTGGTTTTCTCCGAAACTTGTGTAAATACGAGCTAGAACCCCTTAGAGAGACCCCCACGGAGGACATTCCACCTATAGGCCTAGAACCCTAGCGTTGTCAATCGGCCTTAATCCCTAAAGAACAAAGAAAGGAGAACATGGAGAATAAAAATGTTTCATTTAGAATTTTGGAATTTAATTGTGCCAAATTATTAAAATTGCAACATCTTTAGAATTTATTGTATTTTTACATTTAATTATATTAATATATTCAGAGATGTAAAGTTCTTGGATAGTAGGTGGTGCTGTGATAATTTTGGCGCTATCCCATATAGGGTTAGCGTTTGGACTAACATGTAGAGCTTCAATCAATAATAAAAACCTATAATTTGGTATATTTTACACGCTCCAAAAAGTTAACAGTATATTTTAAGTTAAGTTTCCCAAGTCACATACGTTCTCATTTGATTGCATTCCGTTGCTGAAGTTGATAAAAAATATGAAGTTTTTCTATGTATATTTTAGTGTTCTCTTAGCTTTAGAAAGCTCTTGACAGACTCTTACAAAGTTATGATCTCTTCCAGCATTTCTCATGCTGTTTCTGCAACAAACTCTTCTCTTGTGAATTTTCATCGCTTCATTTGAATCCGTACTTCTAAGTTTTTTTTCAACAAAACTGTAGCACAACTCCAATCGCAGTAGACTACAATATCTCTATATATCGACAATTAAGCCATGTACAACTTCACCTGATAATGGTATTGTCAATAATAGCAAAAAAGTTTCGTATCTTAAAATGTAATATCGAAATTTTTTGTATTTCAAAATAAACTGTTAGGTATACTGGAATGTTCTGTCCTTTTCAATTAAAATACTGATATCAGAAATTTATACTGCATAATATTTAAGATATTAAGTAAAGTAATTTTTAAGACGAGAATTGGTAAAGTGTAACATATAAATATTGTTAAATAATAACTTCTAGAGTGTCATTCTATTAATTCAAAAGAAGATAACTTTCCGGTAGACCTAGCTTTCATTTAAAGACTTAAAAAAAAAAAAATCTGTGTACAGAAAAGTATTTTTAACATTTCATTTCTCAGTCTACATGTGATTCACAAATTCTTTTTAAAACAAAAAATGCTTAAATAACCCCCCAAAATAGGCAAATATAAAGAGAAATGGGTATCGTTAATTCAAAATAAAAGTTATTCCTTTATCGAATATAAAATGTCAGTTGTTAAAATTGTCTTTAAAGCACAATAATTTAATAAATATTATAACACTGAAAAAATTTAAAAGAACAGTATTAATCCAATTAAATCGGCGTAATCAGAGAATTTTACGCTTAATAAATTTCGAATTACACTTTTATTAATACCAATAAAATATCAAAGGAGTTTTCCATTATATTTGAGAATTTACGAAAAATTCTTGTAACATGAGTTTCATAATACGACATCAGAAGCAATGAAAGTTTAGTTACAAATTCCTGTTTCATATATTAAATGTTTTAATATGCATTAGCATTAGTGATATGTTAATGAAAGAATCTTAATTAAGTGTCTCAAAGTCTTGTTAATTTCAAGATTAAATGTAATTGTTGTTTAGCTTAAGTAAGGGACTCTTGAAATTATTACTGTATGCGTAGATATTTATCTATGATATTCTTTTTTTTAAGCATAGATTTCTTTCTGTTGATTTAATTAGAGCATAATTTATAAGCTAGAAAAATCCAAGAGAGGAATTCCCCTACTTCTAATTGTTTAATTTTCGTTGTTATGGTAATTTTCTAAATTTTTTTGTTCGTTTTTTGGCTTTAAATATATGTATATATATATATATATATATATATATATATATATATTTGTTGTTGTTTGTTCTTGCGATTATTGATCCAAAATCTAAAATGGTATTGGTATAGCTACAAAAATAAACTGTGTAATAAAATAAAATACTGTCATATTTTAAAGCTAATTTGTATACATTATCTGTATTGTACATGGAGTTTTAAAATGTTTATTAATAAAACACACCTGATTTTTTTTCTTTTTCAAGAATAAAAAATATACTTTTAAGTTAATATTTAGAAGTGCTCAACAATAAATTGATTTATTTGTTGCGTCTCGCTATCCAAAAGTTTAGGTAAAATAATCTGTAAACGTGTCATAGTATAAAAACTGAGTAAAAATGTCTGAAAAGAGATAGTGTGATGCAAAGAAAAGATATCCGGAAATTTCACTTACAGGTTTGAATAGCATGGCGCAAAAGACTGTTGAAACAAATGCATTTCAATTTATAATGTAAACAGAGTGAAATTATGATTATTTGACAGTGTATTTGAAAATCAAAAACATTGTTTAATATGTAATTATACTTCATTGGACAAAACAAAAGTAATTGTAATAGAATCTAAAAACAATTTTTTTAAGTAACACCAAGCCTTCACTATATCTTTTAAAACCCATATTTTGACTTTATGAGAGGATACGAATGAAAAACCATCAGTGAGTATATTTTATATTTATATGTCTTTTCATGTTGAAAATATCTTTACACTGTGAGTATGAACGGAATAAAAAAGCAAAGGATCGAATAAAAAACCTATGTATATTTTAATTAATAGTATAGCTTCATTCAAAATTTTATAGCATTTTTAAGACATGTATATTAAATTCATACAGACATTTTACAAACTTTTAACCCGTTAAAGGTTTTTGTGTTGATATCATTACTTTTTACAGGTTGTTGATCAATTAATTATAAGATTAAAACATGAAAAGACAACAGCAATCGGTGTGTAATACTGTGTGAGAATTACACTTTCATAGGTGACAATGTATTAAATTTTACTTGGAACAAATTAATAAATGTAATGAAATAAAAAAAATACAGAAAATGATAAATTGAAAACTTCAAAGAAAAACTAGATAATTTAAGAAACAGACAAACTTAAGGAAGAAAAAAGTAGTTCTAATATATAATGTAAGTAAAGGCAAAACTGGGAAATCAATTAGTGACTACTGGCAATAAGTAGCACTTCTTTAACTGGCCATTTTTTTTTCTTTGGTTAGAAGTGATAAATATCACTATATGTTTTAAAACTTCCGCATGGATTAGTAGCAATATAAAAATAAACAATCCAAATAATTTATGCTTATATCAATAAAATTTTAGATACGTTTAAAAAGTTATTGAGGGACAGTTACAAGAATAACTGATGGACTTTCACAAAGTAAATATCTTGTTAAATACTACACAAAAGCGCAAATAATGTTTGTTTTTGCAGTTCATTGTTGTTTTTTAACCTGAATTCAAATTGCGTAATTAACTTTTAAAAATCCTTTTTATGAATTTTACTAAATTAATATATTGTAGCATCACAAGATTCTGTAACGTAGGGTAAAAGAATGAAGAAGTTAATTTTAACCCTTTGCGGCGCAAGACAATTCTGATCATTTAAATTAGACTTCCACCGGAATTCATGAACTAAATTAAACTAATAGAAATTTTTAATTTTAAGGTTAAAAAAACCGGCCTTTTCTGATATGTTATAAACGTAAATTTTTGCTAAATAATTTCCGGGATGAATTTTTGCAGCTGCATCTTAAATTTTGCGTCCTCGCAGCGAGGACAGAGCGCGTTAAGGAGTTAAAGCTGCGACAATTTTCTAATTTTGAAACAATAATGCGATGAATTGATTACCAGCACCAAGTGTAATATTTTATTGAATAAAATATATAGATCTTCTTCTGAAAGTAACTATTTACCTAACACTACAGTAGGTCAGACCCTCATCATTCAGAAGGTGCAGGCTACGTTATGTAACACCCAAACAAATCCAAATTTAAAACATCATAACGATCTGCATAATTTTTCGAGATTCTTGGCTCCATGGGTTACAGATATCCCTTCCCTTAAACGGTGCGATTTTCGTTAATATATATCCGTTATGTATTTCGTTATATGTATCACCGAAGCCAAACTTTAAAATTTCCTAAAGGTCGGTTCCTAACTAAGTGAGATCCTCGTCACCATGGAGAGGTTAGGTCCTCCATTCAAACGATGAAGTCTTCATCCTACTAACACCCGTCGGAGTCCGACTTTAAAATTTTGTAAGGGTCGTATTATAACTAAGAAGGATACTCGTCACCATCTGGATGTTAGATTCTCCACTCCAACGATACAGTGTTCACATTCCAATACCCAGCAGAATCCAAATTATATATTTATAAAAGAAAAAACTGTAAACTTCCGAGATAAGGTATTATGAGGGATTAAACCCTCTCACTCAAACTGTGTAGTCTTCTCTTCGTTTGTAGCACTCAACAAAGTCCAAATTTAAAATTTTGTAAAACCGACACTTTCTGAGAAAATGCACCGTGGAGTCACACTATCCGCCCTCCAACGATGTTATGTACCCATGCAATCAAAATCAACGTTTATGCGTATTGTAATTATTCTACAAAACCTAAAGTAGTCAGATTCGATTCTAGGCATAAAAAAGCATCCGAATGATGACGCTTGCAGGATCTAGCCAAACTACACCTTTGGAGGACGTCCACTGGCTGGAGAACATATGCGTCGGCATATGGCAACGGTATTAACCCGTTCTTCTGACTACCATCACTCTCGCTCAAGGTCGGGATCGTTCTACTTATTACTATTCTACCTTATTCTTAATTAAAACAAAATATATCGAATAAGTAAATTTTCGAATTTCACTTCTCTGAAAATATTTGTTTGACTTATCTGTATTCAATCAATGTTTTAAATGTATCATGAAAATATTTAATTGGATAAAATATTTAATATTAAATATTTAACTGATAAAGTATTTAATATAAGGTATTTAATTTAAAAAAATTTCCTTTTGCCACAGAAAAAAAAAAAAAAAAAAAAAAAAAAAAAAACTTTTTCAGTATCTCTTGTAACGATTTATTAATTTTCATTTCTTTTTCTTTCAAAAAAAAAAAGATTTTGATGAAATTCTGGCAAAAGCAGAATTTAGTTTAGGACGGAGGACTATTAGTTTTTTTTTTCTTCCCAATTATAACATCGTTTTCAAATTATTCAATTATATTTTCGATAAATTTTAGATTTCGATAAATGTCCAACTATCGAAAAATGATTTCGACAAATGTCCAACTATCGAAAACGACAACGCAAAAATCCCAGATTGAGACTAAAAGGCCCTCAGTCCTAAAAACTTATATTACATGTAATTTAAAATAAATTACCTATATAATTGTAGAAATAGATGTTTAAAAAGAAGTCATGAAAAATTTTATATAATATTTTAAAGAAAACAAAATATTTATTTCTTTAAAATATAATATAAAAATTTTCATGAACAAAATAAAGTTACACATTTTACTTAAAAATTATTCTAATCTTAATAAAATATTTATATATTCTTTACTTTATAATAACATAACATTTCGCACAATGACAGCCTTAAACATACTCTTTTTCTGTGCCTTACCTAACGTCACATCAGCCTAAACATTACAACAGAAAAATCTTTTGATGATGAAAGAATCTTAATTAGAGTTTAGGAAGTTAGCTTAATTTCTGGTTTTATTATGATTTTTATTTAATTGCAGTGATGTGGTTGTTAAAATTGTTCCCCGTAGACACTCATATCGCTTAATGAACTTAAGTAGCTTACGAATGGAATAAATATAGAAGGTTTAAATGGTGTTATAAATTATGAACTCTTTCAATGTTGACTTTAAAAACTACTTAAAATTTTTGTTAGAATTCTTGCGTAATCATAAATTTCTAATAAAGTGGCACTGAATTTCAGTGCAAACGTATTGCATGAATTTATAGAGATTAAAAAAAAAAAAAATCAAGGAAAACAAAACCTATTTTAAGTACATGATTGTAAAAATTAAACTGCACCATTTTATGTTAAGGTATTTAGTGTTTTATTTTACTTAAATCTGGCAAAATGTGTGAAAAACATTTCTAGCTTACTGTTTGATAAATATATTTTTTGATAATAATGAAAGTAATACATTTTGTTGTTGTTGTTATTAAAGGATGAAACCAAATATAGATAAATAAAATAAACAATTAAATTTTCTGAGAAAAAATATATTTCTAAAATATGTCATAAATTTTTAATATCATATTATATGCATATATGTATTTCAATTTAAACTTCATTTCTTTTTTCGTTAATTTTCAATTATAAAACTGCAATTTGATTTTCTATGTACTGTTGTTGTTGTTGTTATTAAAGGATGAAACCAAATATAGATAAATAAAATAAACAATTAAATTTTCTGAGAAAAAATATATTTCTAAAATACGTCATAAATTTTTAATATCATATTATATGCATATATGTATTTCAATTTAAACTTAATTTTTTTTTCCTTTAATTTTCAATTA
Source organism: Salticus scenicus (assembly GCA_963930645.1). Taxonomy (NCBI): domain Eukaryota; kingdom Metazoa; phylum Arthropoda; class Arachnida; order Araneae; family Salticidae; genus Salticus; species Salticus scenicus. The sequence goes on along the minus strand of OZ005654.1, from coordinate 195,483,240 downwards.
CTAAAACTGCAATTTGATTTTTTATGTACTTAAGATCAATATTTAGTGTTGCATCTTTATCATGAGTACTCATGAAAAAGATCTAAAGTAGAAGTTAATGGTTAGTTAAGTGGTTGATAAAGATCATTATCGACCACTTCCATTATGAAGATAAACTTAAATAATTAAAAAAGAGCAATAAACTTTAATTTTGAAAACAAGCACTTAATCTGATAATATATATTTTAACATCACTTAAAACCAGATTTTATCGGCTCGCAGAAATTTGAGAAATCGTGATTATTGTTTTGAAGAAATTCCCAGTTTTAATTTAACTCGTAAGTAAAATCAAAATCTTCACTTTGAATTTGTTTATCAAAGTTAAAACTCCCCTCAAAGTGTTCCCTTCAAAACTTACAAATAAATGCTAGATTTACCATTAGCCTCCTTTGCTTTTTCAGACTGCCGTTTATTGTCTCAAACAAAACGAAAGATGTTAGGGGATTTTATCAATATTTATTTACAATCAGCGAAAACACTGTAATATCATTGTGCATTGATTTAATCAAAATAAAAATGCGAGTAAAACTTCATATATTGGGTTGTTCGGAAAGTAATTTCGTTTTTACCTTCGAAAATGAAAGACGATTTTCGTATATTGTATAAATATTTTAATGAATTATATATTCTCCACTTTGATCGGTTTCTTAGCGATCTCACGAGTTGTTATTTGGCAGTTTTTCATAAATCAATACTTTATTTTGTCTTCATTAGCACAAACTGGTTTTCTAGAACGTTATGCATCTTCAACTCAAAATTGCCAGAACAAAATTTGGTAAACCAGTTGCCAATAGCGTTCTTTAAATAAATTTTCTGTGCACACATCGTATACACTTTTACTCCTTGTTTGAATAGTATTTTCGCATTTTTGATAGCAAAAACAAAATATGCCGAAAATGTCGCTTCTGATTTTCTTTATTTGATAGGGCACCAATCAAAAACTATTGAGCAGAATAAAACGACCTTTTTCACAAGCAAGCCTTGCTATATCAGCTGTCACAATATGTAATGGCAATGCAACTTAAATGTGAAGAAGGTGTGAAAAAAATACAATTAAGTACTCTGCTGAAAAAAACGAAATGACTTTCCGAACAACCCAATAGTTTGGCTTTCATTTTGAGAGAACTGAAATTCGGTTCATTCTATCTCTCGTAACGTTTTGAATTTACATGATATTTGTTTGGGGTTTTCATAAAAGTTACTCAATACCTTTGGCTATTAAATTATGCAAATAAAATTTTTATAAAGCTTGCGCATGCGTAGATAAAAATTATTTAGTAAAAATGCTCGTATTTCGTAAGATAAGTAACATTTTTGCACTCTGATTGCTGTATGCTGTGTCTAATGCAGTATGTCATATTTCCTGAAAATGACTTTGCACTAGTTATAATACCCTACGTGTTATAATTAAATTGTTTTTACAATTTTTTAAAGAAACCGTTATATCTCCTTGAATATATGTGGTACCTTCATAAAATTTTATACATATAATGAGAAAAGTCCTCATTATCACGTGCTATAACTAAAATGCATTTAAAGCATTACCTTTTACAGGTCGATCCAAAATATTTTAATTTTTGTTTAATTTTTTACTGGTCCCCTTTTCCTTTAATTGACACAGATTTTACTGAAAAATATGAAGTATAACATGTTCATTACACTACCAAAGTTTCAAAATGTTACCTAAAGAACTTTTCAAGATATTTGACAAAACGTAAAAAATGCAGGTGCTCACATTATTTTGTTCAACAGCTGTATATATTACAGGTATATTTCGCATTTATAGAATAAATTTGTCTAATTTATATAAACTTTTTTTTTCTATATGTACCAAATTATGTACATTGATAATGATTATGTATATATATATATATATATATATATATATATATATATATACAGAGCTGCCAATCTAATCCGGCAAATTGTTGGTACCGCCCATTTTTCTACACCACTTAAATTTTAGAGTAATTCTTTTCAAATATATTTACGATGAATTAAGAAAACAAATACTCTATAAATAAAGTGGTGTAGAAAAATGGGCGGTACTAACAGTTTGCCGGATTAGGTTGGCAGCTTTTTATATATATGAGTAGATTTTATGTCTCAAACTCTGAAAGATGTTGAGTTTAAAAAGTCAACAAACTATGGTAGCAAAAAAACTGGATAAAATAATAACATATAATATTAATTTATCTGTTTTTGCAAAGGGAATTCATGACAGTGTGATAAAAAAATAAATAATTTTAATAAGTTTTGAAAATGAACGAACACTTTACAACAAAATAATAATAATAAATATAATCATTGTAGATTAATAACTACTTTAATTTTTTAATGTAAAATTCTTAGGATATATTCAGTTTTTTATGAAATTAAAGCATTGTATATAAAAATTCATTCATGTGAACGTTTAATTACAAACAATTTAAAATATCAATTTCAGAAAAGGTGTTTAATTTTCCGTTACTTATGATGTCACTGTATGTATTTATTGCTATGGAAGATTACTTATGTTGTCATTATAAACAGAGGTCTGAAGAGGTTATAATATAACAGTAGCAGAAGAAGTTATAACAGAGTGAAGAGGTTATAATAATAGTATCCGTATTTATAAAGAAATTGGTTGAAAAACATCATTGCACCAACTGAAAAATGTATTTACAGTCACAGCATGAATCAAGAGACACGTGGAGTTTATATATGTATATACAGTCGAACCTCGTTAACGTGAATTACTTTTAACATGAACTGTTTCCACAATCCCCGTCAAAGAGAAGATTATATGAAGATTTGTTACAGATATCATGAACTACTGATAACGTGAACACATTTTTTCTTCCCCATGAGATTCACGTTAACCAGGTTCGACTGTATATATTTTTTTTATAAATAATCGGAAAAGTTAACATGGGTTTATATTTATTCATAAGTACTTTTGTGCAAATTTTTCGAAGTAATGCTATCATTAAAAATGTATAGAGAAAAAAAAATAGAAATTGGCATTACCACCAGTACTTAATAAAACTTAAATATGTATAAATATACAAAATGTATTCCTGTAATTATTTTTTTTTCATTGAGTAGAAAGTTCTATAATAGAATAAATTAATTATAAATTCATGAAAATTTTTATTAACTTAGAAATTAAATTTCCACTGCATATAGTGTATTTCCACGTAAAACTATTATTTTAAAAAAAGAAAAATATTTTTTCTTTCTCATTTTTCAAAGACTTATCAAGACTCATGTCTCAATTCAAGTTAAATCTTTCAAAATCAAAAATGTCTGCTATCACATCAAGAACAAAAGAAGTATGCATAAATGGGTGATTTGAAAGAGATTGAAAAATGGATAAGCGGATTTAGAATCGCGTAAAAAAAATGTTTTCCAGATGCAAAAATAATCTCTAGGATTTAAAATATATTACATAAAGTGTAAAGGACACTGTCATCATAAAGGAAATCTGCAATAGTGTCTACATTAAAAAACTAATGAAAACGTTTCTGAATAAACTATTAAATCCATAATTTATTTTTATAAAACAAGTAAAATATTCTTTACATTTTTATGTAAAACAATAGAAATAAATAATAGTTAAATATTAAGATCAATTTATTTGTTTTGGATATTTTAAGTTAGATTTGAATTTACTTGCGACTATAAAGAAAGTTTGTTGCGTATGCATTTTGCATATTAATTTATAAACCCAGAAGTACTCCTACAGAAAATTAAAATACTTGCTAAAAATAAATAAACTAGAATCAAGATTCCTTGTTGAAAAATAAGTGAATGAATTACACTTTTCTTGTTTAACCAGGTGAATAAAAATTCTAAACAGAAGTTTTTTTTTTTTTTTTAACCAATTTTATTTAAATGATAGTATGAAAATTGGCTACATGCAAATCATATTGTTAACTTTCAACTGATAGTACAAGGAGTACTCCAGTTTAAATTGAATTGCCCATTGCGCAGCACTAGTGTTACTTAAAACCCAACCAACCAATTTAAATTTAAGATTTAATTTATTTTAATTTATTTAATTTAATTAATTAATTAATTAATTTATTTATTTATTATTATTATTATTTGAAATTCGAGTTAAAAAACATAAAATATAGTATTAAAATGAGATAAAACTATACAAATATAAATAACAACAGTACAAATCTTACTGATATATAAACATATTTCAACTTCCTATTGATAATTATTGATACAAATATAAATAACCAACAGTACATTCTTACTGATATTTAAACATATTTCAACTTCCTATTGATTAAGATATACTTCAAGTATTATTAGGTACACACTTTTTTACTTAGCAAAATTGTTCATTGTTAAAATAGCTTTATGAATTATCATATTCTATTTATTTCAGTAGTATGCTAATTCAGTAGAATTTTTTTTCCAATCTAAGTATTTTATGAAAAAAAAATGATTAAGTATTAATATAATTTCAAGCGAAATCCGTTTCAAAACACACTGAAGACGCAGACATAACTTAATCTTAGATCAGTTTCTGATCATGAATTTTCAAAGGAAAAAAGAAAATAAAAAAAATCCATATTTAGCTTGCTTTCTAAAAATATTTCATTGGTGTAAAGATCATACACATAATCTACAAAAATAACATCTTTCATTATTATTATTATTATTATTTTGTGAAACAGACTTTAATACCTCCAAATTTCTATGAATCTAGGTGCTATTCGTTTACAAACGAATTAATATATAAATTGAAAAAAGTAAATATTACGTTATAATGCATTTAATCTTTTGTTTTATTTTATTTTATTTATTTATTTTTACAGAGTGATCGGACATATTACCTTCATTTAAATATAAAAGCTTCTTCACACACCATAAAATAAAAGGAAGCTTTACCAATTTCGAAAAGACTTGGTCTTTTTTTTTGGGGGGGGGGGGGGGAAGGGGGGGAGAAATGCACGTGCCACTACCTTGGAGCAAAAGCAAGACATTCTGCACACCGGTAGTGCTTTGTTTCATTTATGGTGCGTAAAGAAGGTTTTATGTTTAAATATTTATTGTACAGCAGCTTTTAAATTTATAATTAATAATTTTATGTTAATTTATTACAAAATTTCTTGTTTTCGTAGCAAAAATCTTCGTTGTAATATATAAGATGGAACATGTCCATTATATCCCTGAAATTCAAGGTAATTTGTCCAGTATTTTTCCGTATATTTGATGAAATGTGTAAAATCGAAGGTTTTTCCTTTTACTCGTCTATTAACTACATAGCTTGTATATGCATACATACACAAAGAAACCCTCATTAAATTTCATTGATGTTTATATACTTTATATTATATGCGTATAGACATTTCATATCATAATTCCAAATCGGAAATATTTGGGATATTTCGCCTTTTTTTTTTTTTTTTTTTTTAGTTTAAAATAGGTTTTATTCTTTACATATCACGCTTAAATTAAATATTTTAAACATTAATTGTTTCACTAAATCTTGATAGAAATCTAAATATTAATTAAACCCGAGATTACACAATAAAAATGTTAATGTTTCAGGTATTATCGTGAAAAATAATTATATTCAAATCATATTAAGATGGAAAATGAAAATAAATCCTTTCATTGCCAAGAAAAAAATCCACTTATTAAAAATAATTCTAAATAAATTCTTAGTTACTTAAATAATTACTTAAATTCGCTAATTTAAGTAATATTGCTTTGAGATTTGTATTTTTTTTTTTTTTTTTTAGGATTACAGTTTAACTTAATATCTAATAGTTAAGAGTATACATTTCAATGTTAAAGGGGTTTAATATTTATTAATCATTCCATTTTCAAACTATACTATATTTGTAAAGGCTTTAATAGCTTAAGTGTAAATAATCTTTCCATTAGAGTATCCAAATTCTAGATTTACATACTAGTTACATTGGAATATAATTAATGTAGACTGTATACGAAACGTTCCCGTATAATTAATTAATGAATAAATTAAATTACACAATATTTGAAATAATTATAATGTCAAATTTATTTGAAAATTTTCGATGATTTGATTTATTTGTAACAATAATCATCTCTTTTAGAGTGCTCTGTTATATTGTAAGGAGTATATTTGCGGACTATAAAACATTATAATAATTATAATAATTATAACTCTATCATTTTTAACCAATAGAAATTATCATTTATCAAAATCCTTTACTCATATATATATATATATTATTTTTATTTAGTTATTTATTTTTTTATTTTTTTATTTTATTTATTTATTTTTATTTATTTTTATTTTTTTTATTTTTTTTTTAGTTACGCGTTAATTAAAGTGTATTTGTATAGAAAAGGTGCCAAAAGCAGCACTAAAAATTGTACAAAAATACATAATTTTGAAAATATGTTAAGATTTGAAGATAAGTTAAGATTTGAAGATAAGTGGGCGTGGTTAACAAGAAGAATAAACGTTAATAAACTTAAAACAACGAATTAAAGTAGCCAAAAACATTTGTAAAAATAACATTACATATGAAAAAACACCCTTCCGCTTCCTCTTCAGTGGGTGGGAGCAGCAGAGCAGAACGTTTCAGAAACCTGTTAGGCCTTTTCAATTTACTTAATTGTCTGTTCTGCTGCTCCCACCCACTAAAGAGGAAGCGGAAGGGTGTTTTTTCACATGTAATGTTATTTTTATAATTTTTTTTTTTTTGGTTATTTTTACAAATGTTTTTGGTTACTTTAATTCTCTTATTTAAGTTTATTAACGTTTTTTCTTCTTGTTAACCACACCCACTTGTCTTCAAGTCTTAACATATTTCAATATTATATATATGTAAAGAACCAGCTTCTACTTCTTGTGTTGTATTTGTTAAACTTATAGTATTTTCCTTAAATTTTAAGGATAGTTAAAAAATAATTCCCTGTCATTTGATTTTTAAACCGCAGTAGATGTTCTAACGCAGGGGTGGCCAACCCGCGGCCCACCGCGTAGTTTCTTGCGGCTCGCGAGGAGACTAACGATATTTAAAGTTTGGCAACTTTGGTTATCGGATCAAAAATTAATAAATACGTTCTGAATTTTCGAAGTGAAAATACCTTTCAACGATTATGATAGCTAAAGAACTGTTGCAATGAAATATTATTAGATCCATTATTCATTCTTTTTATTATAGTTTTAATATATAGTCATAAATTTTTCACGATTCTATTGTTAATTTAATAATGAAAATAATTTAAATTAATGTATTCTGCTCCGAATTTTCACACTGCCCTTCCGCGAAAAATTATATACACACATGAATTATATACTCACAAACATATATGCAGATGTACAGTTATAAAATAATAATAATAATAATTTCTTCCCCCGACTAATTTCACCGTAAATTATCGTAGAAACTAGCAGCTGATGCATAAAGATTGCTAATAAAAATCTAGATTTTAATTCAATTGCTAAATTTTGTTTATGGTGTAATCTACATTAAAACTTGCACGAACTTTTTTTCCCCCAAAAAGTAACAAATATTTTTGACTACATGACTGAATTTCGGAAGTCAATTCGGTTCGGAAAAAACTATAGTTTATATTCCTTATATCAAGTTTTTATAGTTACAAGCAAAAATTAATCAAGAGTAAATCTCTATAATTAAAATAATTAAATTAAGATATGACAGAGAAAAGTATTATATCTATTCACATAATAATCGGAAAAAAAGTAAAAAAATTTTAAATATGAACTAAAGTAATGCTAATTAAGAAATGATGTGTACGCCTAAACTTACTTGAATAACTATTTTTAATCATACGCAAGCAAAGTAATATATGACAGAAATTATAACAAGTGACAGTCCCCTAAGAGCAATAAAAATTGAAATATTATAATTCGAAAAATAATGGTAGAATGAACAGTAAATTTAGAAACCCATATTTTTGCCAAAACACATAAATTTTTTGAAATATGAAATTACTAATAATTTTCATAATTCAAAAAATGTTTTTTCAATTGCATATTTTTAACCAAAATTACCATGCATATTTTTAATCAAAAATATGCATGGAATATATTTGGGTTACTTCATTCTAACGTAAAAAAAAAAAAAAATGAAATTTCAATATATAATTTGTGGGAAAACATGAATTAATGTCTATTACCTTCATTTAACATTAGCATCTCCATATTTTAACAAATCATGTGAAAATTTGAGAGAAACATATAAACTATACCATTTTCTGGGCTTATTTGATCCAAATAATCCAAAAAGCTTCTCGAAATTGGGTGTTACCTTTGAAAAAAATGAAGTTGATGCCAGTTTTAATATGCAGACAGCCCTTTAAGCAAAATCTAACTATTACCGTTCTAAACTAGGACTTATTACTAATCGATCGGCACCAGCCGCATGTCTCTACACTAATTTACGGCGAAATTAGTCGGGAAAGAAAGTGGGGGGGGGGGGGCTTTTACGGTGCGGCCCGAATGAATAAAATAGATTTTCAATGCGGCCCAACAAGTGTTTTGGGTTGGACAGGCCTGTTCTAACGTATATTTGTTAATCATTTTGAAAATAAAACTTATTTACTGTGTAATTTTAGAAATATCTGTTGAGTTTAAGGGTTTCTTAAAATGCGTGTCTGTAAAGTAACCTGAGTGTGACGTGGTTTGGAACAAATTTTAGATTTAAATACCCATTCAAAAATTTAGCTTAAAACTATTCTAATTTACCTGTGAAGTAATAGTTATAAAATTTAAGATTTTCAATATATTCCTTTTCTTTTTTAGCTATAAATACGTTTAGAATTTTCCCTTATTAGATTAGTTTCTTTATTATAATTTGCTCCGCCAGCATTGTAAAAAAATTATAATTTTAAACATGAATCTGTGTATTGTTATTATGTATCAGTTTTATCATAGCCTCCTAAACTAGATGCCTGTCGCCTCGCTCGGAAACTTGGCAACAGTTCAAGCGGTAGACAGTGCCACCTCGTACAGATTGTGTTAATTTTTTATTCAACAGCCACCAAAAAATTTTAAAAGTGAGATTTGATGTAGATAAAAGGCAAATAGAATCGAAGAAATGTCGATTATACCCAAGTAGCACAGGAACGTTCTGTGAACGTCTAATAACGGTTTCAATAGTTCAAAAAACACCGTGTTTCGTGTTAAAAGAACGTTCTAAAACACGTTCAGAAATAGTATTATTTCGAACGTTCTGAAAATGTTTGATTTGTACCATCTATAAAACGTACAATTCTAGTTCTATATAGAACGTTCAAGTGTGACACCGTCATAACACGTTCTGTAACAGTGTAATTATAACGAATATGACAAAATGACTTTTTAGTACTATTGGTTGGAAAACTAGGTTAATCATGAAAATTTTTGACTTCAGTTTTTGATTTTTTTACACGTTTTGTGGCGTGAGGAATCCGGAAGTCAAAAGGTTGGTATGGTATCTGTTAATGTGTATCGGCACCTATTAGTGTGATAGCCCGTTTGTTCATGTACACGATATTAATATCTCAAGAACAAATGATTGCAGAGAGATCGGAGCAGTTTTAAAATATCACTTTTGATATTGATAAGAATCTTATTGAGAGATTTGCAACATTCTAATTCAAAAACTTCGTAAGTTATTCGAAATTTATAATTTTTAGCATGATAGAGAATAGAGCATTTTTTACATTTTCAGTTTAACGTTTTGTTAGCACGTCAGTAAAGAATGCTTCTCAATAATCAGTAGCGGTGAGGTGAAAAAAAATTACAAAATTTTAAACTCATGAAAAAATTTTGTGGATTTTGTATTTCAGGAATCAATGTATGGAATTCAACCAAACTTGTTACAATATTAGATCTTGCCCTAAATTGGAGTTTATTTGAATTTCATTTGGGATATATCGTTCGATAGATTGCGGTGCTATGCAATGAAACCCTCCATTTATGGGACAGCTATATCTCTTCTATAGTGTACAAATGCATTAAACTTGATATATTGGCATATATCATCATAACCTCTGCTAATACAATTTGGATGTATACATTGTCCAACAGGTGGCGTTGCTAATCTGCAATTTAATCATTTTAACGGAAAGGCAATATTTTAACTCTTGTGATTTAACAATAAATTCTGTGATACACTGAAGTTATAAGTGAAATCGATTTTATGTAAAGCTTTACTGGTCCATTTTGGATGCACATCGGCTAACAGGTGTCGTGGCTATTTTGCAATTTAATCTCATAACGGAAACGAAAGATCTCAACTTCTGTGATTTATAAATATTGTAAATTTGGTAAGTGAAATTAATATTACGTAAAACTCTACAGATTGCCTTTGGGTGCATATCGGACGATAGATGGCACTGCCACGTTCCAATATTTTCCATTCACAGAAAGGCTATCTATCAGCTTCTGTAATATATATACTCACCAAACCTTCTGCGTGACATACATTTGATATATATTATTGATTCAATTTGGCTGTATAACGAGTAATAGTTAAACAGTTTTTTTTTATTATTATTATTCATAGGACATTGTTTTTTCCCCTAGGAATAAGTATACATCATCCCAGGAGGATGGGGGAGGGGTGGATAAAAATTTTCACTATGATTATCTTTCAAAAGAATTCGATATCACCTTTAAAACGAATAATTGAAACATCGTTTTCTGATGATTTAAAACAAATTTACCGTTTTTTTTTTTCATTTGCAATAATAATAATAATAAACCCTTAGAAAAATACATTTTCTAAGATCTTCTATACAGCATAAAAATGATTGTCTTCTGTCATGAAAATCTATGCATTCCCCAGACCCAGAGTTTAGATACAAAAAACTAATCACGGATGTTATTGAATACGCAATAATAATATAGTGCTTTACCCGAGTTTCAAAGAAAATCACGGGAAAACTGGGAAAACTCCGAAAACCTAAGTCGACGAGCGTGACCAGGAATCGAAATCAACACTTCCCGTCTGTAAGGTTCGAGAGTAGAACCTCGCGGTCTCTAATACTCATCGGGAAGTTACAGAAATGAGTTTTTTTCTTCTTTTCTTTAAGCATAATTTTAAACTTTTATTATATTTTATTTATGATTCTATTTAAGATTAAATGTTACTGATAAATTATCAATATTGATAATGTTGTTAAATCATTACTCTGTTTGATTGTTCTTATTTTATTTTATTTATTTTCACTGAATATTTTGTTCAATACTGAAATATACACTAAAACAAAATATGCTTTTCCGTTTAATTCTAGATTTTAAAATGGAAAAATAAAGTGATCTCATAAGTTTTTAAAATACTTTATAAAAATTTAAATAATTATTTAACTCCATTCCATTTTTCCTTAAAATAATGACTATATGTTTCCTACATCTATAAATGCTTAATAAATTTCTGTTTCATATGTTGAACTTTGAAACATGATTATTGCGGATGCAAGAAGGGAGAGCAGATGTTAACATCGACATCTGTGGATTGCATTTATTTAATTTTCGCTGACCGTGCAACTGCAAAGTCAAACGCCAGGCGCCAGGTCTTGGGAAAGTCGTGTCGTTATGTGAGGCTGTAATTTTAAAACATGTAATCTGATTTATTCAGTTTTAGCGTTAAAATGACTAGGATAAGCTTTAGAAAAGGTAAAAATGTAATATTTTTAACCTGTAATATTCTCTATGTTCTATTTATTAAAGTCTTATTTTAATATCAATTAAACAATCATTTTCATATCTGCGTAAGTTCTTAAGCCTAACTTTCGATACTAGAAAGCAGCGTTGAATCGCAGAAAAAACTGCTTCTGTTACAGAAAACCGCTTAGAAATTATGGATTCATTTTATTAATTTAGTCTTCTGAGATGGAATTTGTTAAAATAACTATTTTCGTTATTATGTTTCTGGAATGAAGTATGAAGAAGTCATAAAAATTTTACAAGATAAGTGCTAATTTTAAGTGAATGCCCTTCCGACTGGTCATTGTGTATTTTAAATATCTTAGTAACTTTAAATATCTTGTTCCATTTTGGGAGAATAGAAATGAAACTTTTTGTTAGAATGAGTGTCAGTTTTCTAAATATGACTATAGGGATCTGTGACTATGTAAAAAGCTAGTTTTTGCAATTTTGAAAAAATAGATATTTTAAATTTAAACATGTTATATACCACAAATGCTCATATTCTTTAAAACATTTTGTAACTGAAACTATATATTTGCGACCAATAGTTGCGGAGATAAAGGTATTCTCGTCACAATGCTTTGCACCCTGTATTAAAAAAAAATATAAAATATATATATATATATATATATATATATATATATATATATATATATATATATATATATATATATATATATATATATATATATATATGTATAAATGAATTTTTTAATCTTAGTTAAAGCCAAGCAACAGATATAAGATCCCTGAAACCACATAGGTCAATGAGAAGGAAATTACAACAAATTTAAATAACCTGGGGAGACTGATTGTGATTTATTGAAACATTTATTTTTTATTTATTGATTTTTATTTTATTTAACTTCAGTCTAATCATAAATTTATTCCTATATTGTTAGTTGCAATTTTAATAATTTTGCCGGTGCGTAAAAACCACATGAAACTCAAATCAAAAGTTACAAACAAGCAACGAGGAAATAAAAAATTAAGACAGCATTTTAAACATTTTTTTTAGGAAAAGCTTAGAATGGTAGAAAAAAAAAAAAAAAAAAAACTCGTGAGGGGTGACCCTTTTCGTCGTTGAGCACCAATGTACGATTCCGTTCGTTAGCAGCTATAATAGCAAATTGCTAGCGGGCACCCTATCGTACAAGAAATTAATTGAAGTTAGAAATGAAGAATAAATTGGAATAAATTATTTACTTCAAGAAATCAGAGAATCAAACAGAAAACAACCATGAAAAACAAACATCAATCATAGGATGACGCATTCGGAATCACAAGGATTAAAACCAGCAAAATAAATCAAGAGTTTAGTTGTACATAGCAGATGAAGAATAATGATACAACACAGCAACAGGGATATAAATTACTTTTTTTTTAATTCAAATGATGTTTGATAAATTTTAACATACTTACTATTCCTTTAATTTCAACGTATATGCATGAAAAATTCCATATTTTATGACAGGAATTCCCAAAAAGTGTCATAACGTGTCTATATCCCTTAAAAAATTCCTTAAACTTTTGCATTTTTAAAAAATTTCTTTTTTCCCCTAATCTGAAGATAATGACGTTATAGTATTAATTACGAAACTTTGAATAAACACCATAAAATGCAAGAACTCGCAACTGCTACAAACAAAGCACGGCTTCTACAAACAAAGCGGCAACGCATTCAACACACTCAACGTGCTTGTTTGCAGCTCTCGTGCCTACAATGTTCGCCTGATGAAGGGTTGTGTCTTCTTTTGATCCGAAACAGTTGGTGCGAGTTCTTGCATTTTATGGTGTGTATTCAAAGTTTTGTAATTAATACTACAACTTCATTATATTCAGATTAGGGGAAAAAAAGAAATTTTTAAAAAATGCAAAAATTTAAGAAATTTTTTAAGGTATAAAGAGACGTTATGACACTTTTTGGGGAAAACTGTCATAGAATATGGAATTTTTGATGCATATACGTTGAAATTAAAGGAATAGTAAGTATGTTAAAATTTCTCAAACATTATTTGAATTGAAAAAAAAAGTAATTCATATCCCTGTTCATGTGTTGTATCATTATTCCTCATCAGCTATGTAATTTTTACTTCTAAACGCTCGTACTGAGGTGATGTTTTATAATGACGCCATATTTTTTTTTTTTTTTTTTTTTTTTTTTTAACTACACTATTTTAGAACGTTTACAGTACGTTTTCTGGAACGTTCTGAAAATGTGTATAACGTTTTGAAAACGTTGTAAAAACGTTTAAAACGTTCTGAGACCGTATACATAGAACGTTCTCAGAACGCTTCTATAACACCGATGGTGATAGTTACACGTTCATTGAACGTTCTCTGAACCGTACTATTGTACGTCTTCAAGATGGACAGATAGATGTCTATAACACGTTCAAAGTGAACGTTCTTAGAACGTGTTTGCAGAACACTTTTTGAACGTTCAGAGAACGTTTCGGTGCTGCTTGGGTATATATAATGTATCACTTTTAAAATTATTGGTAACAGTTAAATAAAAAAGTCAAGCAATCTGTACCAGGTGGCGCTGTCTACCGCTTGAACTGTTGCAAAGTTTCCGATCCACACGGCAGGCATCTAATTTAGAAGGCTATGCTTTTATTATGTGTATTATGTATTGTTTGAAAGGTATTGCATAATGAAATTTATTACAAGCGAAAACATGTTTATTCAATAAATAAATTTTAAGAATAGGTAATATATTATTTTTCAGAGTTAATATTGCGGTTTGTGGAAAATATTTTTAAAAGAACTTTTAAATCTTATAGAGTATTTGAAACTTACTTTACAAATATATTCTTTGAAATAAAATTTCACACCTTCCAGTAAAAAAAACTTGTATTTGTTTTCTGCCCGCATAAAATATTTAAAATAGACTGGGATAAATTTGATTTTCCTATTTATTTTATGTTTTATTTATATAACAATATATAAACGAAATTTAATAAATAATTGTAATATTCTATAAAACCTATATTTTACAGTTCTATTTTGGAAAATATATAGGTTTTGCAGCGAAATGTGAAATTTTACAATATTTTTTTCATTACAATATGTAATGGAGTCTTCACTTTTAACCTGAAATTGCTAAGCTAATAAATAAATAAATCATCATAAAAATTTACTCGAAATGCAGTTTACCATTTAAAATTAATATATGAGGTAATTTCAATATTAAAATTAGGAGTAGTTATAGTAAAAGTGAAAAGTATTTCGCAGTGGTTTGTAAAATTTTTAACCAATTGTCTTCTTTCTAAACACGATTCTTATCACATATTTTGTTACGTAATAGAAAGAAACGATTATTGAAATGCTGTGCGTACGTGCCAGAGCTGCCAACCTAATACGGCAAATTGTTAGTACCGCCCCATTTTCTACACCACTTAATTTTTAATGTAATACTCATCAAATATATTTACGAGGAATTAAGAAAACAAATACTCTAAAAATTAAGTGGTGTAGAAAAAAGGTCAGTACAAACAGTTTGCCGGATTAGGTTGGCAGCTCTGGTACGTGCTTTGTTTTAACTAGTTATTGAATATTGCTAATGGGATATTATATCATAATTTTTTATTCAAGGTACATAAATTGATAATTTTAAAATATATTTTTTAGCGATTTATTAAGTCTTAAAATGAAACTTAAAGTTTTATAGAGGAACAGTGGGAAATATGGAATAGTCGGGTAAATGGAATACCGTTTTAACTCACTTATGTACGGTGCTGCAACCTACTGGAAGCACGTTAAAAACGTCTTCAGTAGGCCCCAGATATGAACGGTAGTTCGCCATGTGTCAAAGAAAATATCAGCTTCTGCGTTTATAAATCTTGTTTGGTTTGTCAAGATATATATATTTTAGGTAAATGCTACAAATTTTTAACCTAATTACGAAGCAGTAAAATCAAGTGAAAAACTAGTATCATTGTTAGTAGGAAAGTTGAGTTAGTTAGTAGTCTCACCCCCATAAACTTATTTCAACCAACAGATGGTTGAGGTTGTTTTATTCTTTAAGATGTTGATTCGGGCAATATGGAATGCCAACTAATCCTTATTTTTGTGATTCTTGTAAAACTTAAATGTTGGTAATTTTTCAATATAGCTTATTTTCATTATTAAATGTAATAAAATATTTCTATTCTAGTATTCATCTTTCTGTAAAATATACTACCCTGTTCCATAACATCCCTAAAAAATGGGTGTTCTATATTTCCCTTATTAATTATTCCACATTACCTGCTTGATCAATATTACCCGACAATAGCTTTAACTTTCGTTAACTAAAAGTTATACATGAAAACTTTGTTTTTTATTTATTTATTTATTATTTTTATTATTATTATTTTATAAACTAAAACCACCAAAACATAATTAACAATACTTAAAATTTTGCTTTAATTGAATCCACAATTATCCATAATGTTTCAGTTCATTATGATGAGTTCAAATAGAAACGTATTTCATATTCCTCTCCTTCTTCTCACTCTTTTTCTTATTCTCATTTACTTTAATTAATTATAATTTAGGAAAAACGACAGTGAAATGACATACAAACAAATATTATAACAAAGTTAATAAACAAGAAAAAAAATGCTAAATTTTATTTTGAAACTTATTCAAGCCGAAAATTCAATAGATGTAGTATCATCTTCCTCACCAAATTTTCACCACTTAGTATTCCCACCTGCTGAGGAAAATGATACAGCATCTATTGAATTTTTCACTTGAATAATTTTCAAAATTAAATTTAGCATTTTTCTTCTTGTTTATTAACTTTGTTGTAATATTCGTGTGTGCATTTCACTGTCATTTTCATTTTTTATAAATTGTAATAAGATAAATTTATCTTTTTGTATAGAAACTTAGAATTGCTTTAAACGAATACTTCATACAAATTTAATTTATCAATGCTGACAATTTAATATATATATATGAAGAAAAATGACCAACAACTTGTGATGCAACAATTTTTTAGAAAATGTTGGTTCAAACTGTAACCTGTTAAACTTGATTCTTATGTTCCTATATATATAGTTAGACTTTCTGCTTTAAATATTAACGTGGAAATGTCTTATACTATGTTTTACTCTATGTAGACATTTTTATTGATTTCGAACAAGGGACTAGGAAAAAATGTCTTAAAAAGCTTTAAAGAGCCAAGATGTCAAGGAGTGACTAAAACTTACTTATTTGTAAAGAGTTAAAATCAGCTGATTAACACGATATTTGCAAACAGTTGTTGCACTTGATCGGAAGCATATTAAATATTTCCACCAGAAATAGGATGTTCATGGCTTTTGCTTGGACTGTGAATACCTTGTTAACCCCATTCAATCAATTTTCGTATTCTCAGTAATCCGTATTTCTTCAAAACCAATTCCGTATTCTCTATTTTCTTCTTTGTCCATACTCGTCATAACGAGTTAATGGAGCTTAAAATGATGAGTGTGGATGATCGAAAATAAATCTGTAACGTTAAACACTTTATGAAAAAATTACACTTTACAAAATAGCAGCTTATCCTTTTGATACATCAAAATCACTTCGCGCATGTAAACATTTCAGTTTAAATAATCTTGTGTATCACTCACACGACATTCGTTTACCCTGAATTTCAGTACTGAAAAGATAGATTGCAAATTAAATCGTAACATCAATAAAATAAGATAATAAAATTCAATCTACTTTAAAAATAATGTAAAGTAGGTTTAGTAAGAATTTTATATTTGACATATACTTCTGAATGAGGGGTTTTACCGACCCCCTCAAGCCCCTGTTCAATTGTAGTGCCTACATTTATCTTCTAAACAATTGCGATGCTGTCATTAACTTGCTATACTGCACAACCTTGAGCGAATTTTTTAATTGGCGAACCAAATAAGAACTTCAAAATATCACATTTGAATTTTCTATACTTAAATGTTTTTAAGTTAAACTGGTGATAAAGTAGAAAGAGAACAGTTAAAAATTTGACTTTCGTATTCAAAGCACCTCAAAACGTGATAATATATAAAAATCAAGAATTATTTATATATTGATTTAAAAAAAAATTGTTTTCAGTATGGATATGAAAAATTTATTTATTTTCGCGAGCAGTGTTCGTCGACATAGTGAAATATAGCAAAGAACTTCCATAAATTACATTTAATAGAAAAGATTATTTAGCTTAATTTTTGGTAGTCCTTTATATTGTCTATACACTATATTCACACCATATTACGTACCTAAATTTAGACTTTTATGAAAAACCCCTAACACAAAATGAATGTCACTTCAAGCAATTTTTAAATATAGCCTCAATATATCCAAATACTTTGGGTAGCCCTGTAAACGAATGCTGAATCATTTTCATAACATGATCTACGCAAAACATGCTTTTATACATATATAAAATATAAAATACATATCTTTAAAATGTGTTTTTTGTATATCACAGTTTCGTTCAGAGGTTTTCTCTAGCGCATGGCTTGAGGGGAGGGGGAGGTTATCTTTGCAGCATTCAATAATAATCTGCTAACATGTTAATATTCTATTGAACCTGATACATCCTTTCCATTTCTTTGATGTCTTGATAAAATTGCTTTCCTTGTTCTTCAATCTTATCAACTTGATTTACGGAAAAATAATTCAGATGAGACTTTGAAAAAGTGGAACTTTAAGTTCATTTCTGTCAAAAGATAATTTTTGTCAAAACTGTATGTAATGGCAATTTAAGAATATTTTTTTCCCTTTATCCGCATCGAAAAATACATCAAAAAACATATCACACGTACAATACGATTATAATTTTATTTATTTATATATTTATTTACTTATTTATTTTTGAAAATAAAAATTTCAGTGTTTTTCTGTAATTTATTACAGCCATTCAAATTTTATCATCACTTCCACATTTTGGACCTGAAAGGTCCTTCATTATTTGCCTAAAAAATAGATCGCCCTGAATAAATTTATGGGCAATGACAAAAATTTCAACATTGATAAAAATTCAGGCCCACTTGAACGATAATCTTGAGTAATATCCATATATATAGTTTCAGATTATTAGCAACATTTGAAAATTACCTGGCGCGATATTGCCAGCTTGCTATAAACGGAGACAATTGCATGATGTATTTCTATGGAATTAAAGTCTTCAGCTTATAAGACTGAGCAGTTGCTTTTATGACCGATATGAAGTATGTGTGCATTTGAGTTGCAAATACGAACGCTATCCAAATATGAATTTAAAAAAACACTTTTATTTACCGCTACTACCAATGCTATTATGCCAAATCTTCAACTCATTAAACGTATCACGATTTATTTACAAAATATCGGTAATTAACGTCAGATGTAACTTATTTTTATCTCTCTCTCTCTCTCTCTTTTTTTTTTTTTTTTTTTTTTTTTTTATTACACTCGTAAAGAGGAAGCAAACTGGTTAAAATATGATGAAGACTTTTTTTTTTTTTACTCAAATGAAAAAGAAAATTGTTATTTTTTATCTATTTAGGTAAAAATGGGGGCAATACTTATTTTACGAAATGAGTAACACGTTAAATGTGTCAGTGGAAACAATATATATTTTGTTTGTATCAACATAATTTCTTAAAATGACTGGCTTTAACATTAATAGTTTATTTATTTACTTATTTTTACCATAATCCGCTGTATAAAATTAATTGTTATTATACTAGATAGTTATAACTTAAGAATAATTATCTTCAGAATATGAGAATTGATAGTGGTCTGGTGTACAGATGAATTTTCGAAATTTTGGTGAAAGTTGGAAATCAAAAAAAGGGGCATCGGAAATCGAAAGTGGGAAAGTAAGTCCATATCTCAAAAACAGTTCTAACGATTTTCTTCAAAATTGCTGTATAAACACTCTATTAGATATCTTTTCGAATGGTATAGTTGATTAGTTCAGGAAAATAGACAGGCGTCCTGTATAAATAGCTGAATTTCAGGTCCTGCAAGTGCGTTTCTTTCAAAATGGCTACATGATTTTTTTTTAACTTCCCATATTAACCCTGTCTTAAAAATCCTTTTGCATGTAATTGTTGTTATCTGGTCAACAATTAATAATGCCAAGCTTTGGAAAAGTCGGTATCTCAAAAACGGCTCTAACGATTTTCTTGAAAATTGTTACATAAATGCATTTTAAGTATCCTTTTTCATGTATTGTGTTGTTATTACAGAAAAATTAACGGTCATTCTGATTAGATAGTTCAGTTTTAGATCTCGGAAATTGGTGTTTAAAAAATAACTCTATCATCATTTTTTTTTTCTTATTCTTTAAATTTCTGTGTAAACTCTGTTTCATATTATCAAGTTTCTCTTACTGGGAAATTCCCAAAAATGCATAAAATATCGCCAAAAATGCCTATAATACGTGTAATAGTGGGAAGATTATTTCACAACAGATTTTTTATATTGTTTTGACAAATTTTGAAAACTTTGATACAAAAACAACAATAAGAATCTATAAATAATTAATGCATTAAATATATAAATATTGTACCAACTATCTCCTAGGACACATGCATAATTATTTATATAAAATACTATTATTTTAATATACAGAGATTCAGAAGATTAGGAATTAGCGAAAGAAGAAGATGAGAAATTGAAACAGATCTAAACATAGAAAAAGAAAGGAACAAAAAAAAAAAAAAAAAAAAAAAAAAAGGAAAAGAAAAGAAAAGAGAAAATTACGAGCGTGTTTCAATTTAGAAGAATTGCGATTTAAAAATCAATTTCAAAGCAATATGCACATAAAAAATCTGAAAAATATTTTTTTTTTCAATATGTATATATTTTTTTCTGGTGTTTTTTAAATTATTTTAATTTCTTAGATTTTCATCTTGAAAAATAAGATTTTATCAATAAAGTGAATACCTTACCTTACAGCTCTTTTTATAGAAATTATGTTTATGAGTAAAACATTCTGAAACATCAGGATTAAGATATACGACGTGACATATTTTAATTAACCCATTTGAGAAATTGTATTTTTTTTATTCTAGTTTATGTTTTATAACCAAAACCTAAGTAAATCCTTGTATTTGAATAATTTGTCCCTTGGTATATGAAAGTATTTAGGAAAAGGAATTAACATATTTCACTTTGAGGTGAGCCGATGGTAATGCAAAATTATTACTTCATTAAACAAGATTATTGAAATTCACTTTGCATTTATTTAATTATAATGGACATCAAGGTGTGTCTTTAAAAGGGAAAGTATAAGAGATTACACTAACATATCACATTTTCAAATATGGAATGAGATATTAGCATATTAAACTTGTTTCCACAAATGTTTAATTTAACTTAATTATGGAATGAAACAAAAGGCTCTTTTAAATCCTGAATAAACTCCAGAATAGTTATTGCTTAATACATTTTAAGTAAAATAAGTTTATTCAAGAAATACGGTTCCTTTAATTCCTACTATATTCAACATAACCACGCATTTTTGAATTTAAAAAAAAAAATCCAATTTTTTTACGGTTTTATAGTTTGACTGTATGCGTTTTGATAACTTTAATGATGTCTGTGTGCTGGCATGTCTGTACATGATACAAATGTCTCGACAGCGCTAGATCAAGAATTAATGCAAAGATTTGCGTTAAAAAAACATTTAGTTGCACATTTGTGTCACAAATGAGCATAAATATTTACGTAAAATTATTGTTATTATACGTCATAAATGTAAAATAAAACTAAATTGGTTTATTCTGCAGAACATTAGAACATTTAAATGCAATTTACATAAGTATATATATATATATATATATATATATATATATGTTTACATTTGTATATATTTAATAAGAAAATTTTTATTTTAAATTTTTATTGAAACATTGAAGAAAAATTACACATTAATATACATAAGTACTGAAATAAAATAATATTCTTAAAAAAATAAACGAAGTATTTCTATAACCAAACAGTGTCTGTTCGATATAGTTAACATCTTTAAAATGAGAGTAATAAAATGATTACAAAAAATAATTTTTTCATACTTTCTTTTTTAAGAAATTATAACTACATAAAACACATATTAAATACAAGATACGAATCCAATTACACTGATGCATCCTTGATATTTTATGCATTATAAATTTAAATTAAAGATCTAACAATACTAATAAGAGATCAAAGATTCTTTCTGTTTTACTTGAAATTTAATGATTATATCCGTGTAATATGAGATAATATAATGAAAGAAGGAGCAGAGAAAGTGTAATAATTTTCTGTTTCATGTCTTTTGCAGCTCTTAATACGTAGATTTAGTTCGATAACGCAAGAAACTTTAATTAACTTTCTGAATGTCATCTTAATTTCTAGTTTGATTATAATTTTTGCTTAATTTTACTGGAGAAGTTGTTGAAATTGTTCCCTGTTGAAAGATACGTTGCAGCCCTGTTTGTAAAACTAGAATTGCGCGTTTCAAGAAATTAGTTTGATAATTGTTTATAAGACTTAATTATTTCTAAAGTTCTTGTATCATGTAGTAAGATTCTGAAATTAAAATTGAGTGAATATCGCTTTGTTCAAAAATCTTTACCATTGTAGTAATGCATCACGACTAATTAGGATAGAAATTATTGCACAAAAATGAACATAGCAAAAATGGCAGAAATTTGTTATTCCTAAAAGTGTCATGAAAAAAGACCAGCGACCTCGAGCACTGCGTGCGTATCCAAAAGAATATCTATTACATAGCAACCATCATTACTAATTTTTAAATCAAATTTATCCACCAGTATTTTCTTAAAAAAGGAATCTGTCGTATATATTTCCGACGAATACATAAAATTAAATAAACTGAAAATATTTTTAAAAACTTTCCGGTATGAAGTCTCTATTAAAAATAACGGAGACTTGGAACCTATGCTTATATTTGCCAATAACCTAATTAATATTCCGTAGTAACGTTAGCCACACCTTTTATTTCACACCAATATCTTTTTACAGTATAAGTCTTCTTATTTAATCGTAATTGACTTTAGAGAATATTACTTTTCAAATTTACTGGTGTGAAAAAAAAGGCAGGGCTGACGATACTATGGAATATTAATTAGGATGTTGCAGGGATGAAACACTGGCGAAGAATTCATACCACTATCAATGTAAGAAAACTTTTTACTTCTTAAATCAACGATATTATAGTTAGAGAAATTTCTTTAAGAAATACCGGTATGAGTTCTGCGCCCGGGTTCTAGCCCTGATGTTGGCAAATATGTATGCTATTATATACTTACCAACATCCACATTCCATAATGTTGTTAGTTCCGCCCTTTTCTCACACCAGTAAATTTTTAGAGTAAATTTTTGGAAATGCAATTACGATTAAATAAGAAGGAAAATACTGTAAAAAATTACTGGTGAAAAAAAGAAGGCGGGGCTAAAAATACTACGGAATATTAATTAGAATGCTGGCAAGTATAGCTATTATTTTATAAAGAAAACTATCAATAACCATTAGAAAAAGTGTGTCAGAGCTGCCAATATAATCCGGAGGATTTTTAACACCGCTTCGTTTTTCATATCACTTAATTTTTAGATTAAATATCTTCAATTGTATTTACGATGAATTAAGAAGAAAAATACTCTGAAAAAGATAGGTGTTTGTAAAAAAAAAAGCAGGTACAAGTGTAGGTACAAGTAACTACAAGTGTTAGTGCTTTCGCGTTCGCATGTTTCTCGTTTGAACAAAAACCTATTCTTATTAATATTCCTTTCAAACGTTAAATAATATGGTATAATTATTTGGTATCATGTAGAAATCACTAAAATTTCCTCCTCAGCAAACGTTGCATTAAATGCCACTGGCACATATACACGGCGCCGGAGGATTTAAACATAAATACCAATGCACAAAAACTTTTTGCGTTAAATAATATACTATCTGCTTTTGTTTCAGGACACTTTCAGAGATGATAAATTTCCACTTTCTTTGCTACTACTATTTTTATATGATATCTTTCCCATTTAATCTTAGCAGTTTTGAGAGGTTTAGAGTAAGATTTGGCTATTTTTACCAAAAATGTCTCTCTGTATGTCTGGCTGTGCTAAAATTTCGTAACAACTGTATCTCAGGACGTACACAGAATTTCATACAAACTTATATGTAGTTATACTTTGCCATAAATTAACGGCTATAAATGTTGGTTAAAATCGTCCAACAGGTATCGTTGATATCGCGTTTTTTCTTCATTTTTAACATAAAAATATGTAACAAAATTTCGTATAAATCTGCACAATAAGAATTGGATTTACCGAGTCATTATACATTCAAAAAAATGTTTATAATATTAATTAGCAGTTTGGATTTTTTTTTTTTTTTATATGTAGGAGCGTCTCCCCCAAACCCCTCCCTCCTCTCTCTCCCAGTTTCAATTTTTAATATTGGTATCTTTCAAATGGCCGTGTTAATACCTTTATAATGAATTAATTAACCATCTGTCTGTGAAAATTTATAATAAAGTTATAGATTTTATTTTATTTTTTTCATCAAAGAAAAAAAAAAGTGGGGGACTGGGCATTTTTAAGATATCCTTTCTAGAATTTCAATAAAGTATATAAAATAAGTGAAATTATGTAGGAAAATATAGAGGACTGTTTTGAGGGGGCCGCAACTTAATAGTTTTAATGTTTTTTTTTTTAGAAGCATTTTTACCTGTTTTTACGCTGCATACTGTCAAAGAATAAATACCTTTTTCTTCACTGTCTAGCAAATTTACTTTAATAAAACGGATTGTAGTTACAAGCATTTATCAAATATTTTCCTGTCTCCAATTTTTTTTTTTTTTTTTTTTTTTTTTTTATACACATACAACTGCAATAAATATTTCATATTAAGACCAATAAACACATAAAAATTAAAATATTCGAATATTCTATCTCGAAAAAAAAAATTAAATAAAATGAAAATCATAAATATAAATAAATAAAATGCTTAATTTAATACATTGCGTGTAGAACTGTTTTATGTAATAGAAATGAAATCTAAAATTATGTTATTTAATTGAAAGATAAAATTAATTATTTGAAATTTGTATGATTAAAAACTGTAAGTTGAAACATTTTTTATACTGTATGAGGCACATTTGTAATTTTTAAATTAATATGAGGAGCAAGCATTTAAACTATGTTTTCATGACATGTCTCCAGACTATCCTTAAGGATGGGGTCCAGACCGTCACCAATTTTTCGTAGCACAGCACTATTGAGACGTTCAACTGAACCTACCTTAATAGCGTTTTGTAGCATTTAAAATGTTTTTGTAGCAAAACTTTTATTGATAAAACAAAACTAAGTGCTTGTTCTTTGCTCAATATAGCATTTGTCATTTTGGAAAATAAACAAAGAGAAAATTTTTATCTGATTATATAAAAAAAAAAAAAAAAAAAAAATTGTAGACAGTAAAATCAAATTCCTCAGTGTCGCCAAATATTCATAGTAGTCGTAAAAATATTTGATAAAAGTTTGCAGATGATATCTTATTATAGATGATTTTGCTATTCGAGTACTTTTTCATCACAGCAGTTGTTGATGTTGTTTTTCAAATTGTTAGTAGTTGTTGTAGTTAGTAGTAATTGTCTTTAGTTGTTGATGTTGTTTTTCAAATTGTTAATATTTCTTGCAGTGGTTTTGCTTCCTAGTTTTTTAAACATTTTAATGCTGATATATATATATGGAAGTTTTAACGAAATTCCCATCGTTGAAAATTTATTTTAATTGATAAATTTTATGTTGTTTTTCCAATTCATCTCTAAATGTGTAATTCTTAACGTTAAGGAAGGAACGTAACTCCTAACAACATTGTGGCATAACCCGGAAGAATTTCTTTGAAAAATCAATGAAAAACATACACTGCATGTCTGTTATTTTTAACTATTTCCATCAAAGTAGAAATATGTTTATGACTTCGGTTTTTCGGTCCGTGTGCACGCCTTGCTGATCAATACGTCATGTTCTACTTTCAAAATTTCTTTAACCCGTTAGCGCCCAGTGTCCTCATTTGAGAACAGCTAATAATATGGCACATATATTTTTTGTGGCTTCGTGGAATGACTTCTGCTTTTTAGTAACAGTTTATAGCGTCACTCTAAATGATCCCTGAAAGTTTTATGTGCCTACTATTAATTATTATTTCATAGTTTGGATAGCCATTTTATGATTTTTCATTCGTCGCACATATATTTACTTTTTGCGCAGGTATACTAACTTAAATCAAGTTGAATAATAATATATATTATAATACTTTACTTTCGAGATCTTTGTCAACTTCACGTATCATATAATAGGAACATACGTAACATATAATAGGAAATTAATCTGTTACCTCAAAGTTTTTCTATCTCGAAGTTTAAATGAGGATAGGCTTTAAATTTAAAACTATCAGAATAATTGTTTAAGTTAATGTATTTTACTGTCAGTTGTCTATATTAATTTAGAAGTGAAATAATCAGCTAATAATATTTTGCAAAATTAATTCGGGCGTTAATGGGTTAATTCCAAGTGATTTCAGTATTCAGAATGATCCAGGTATTCAAAATAAATCTAAATAATAACGATCTATGAGATTTTCTCCAATGAAGACCTATTAATACCTTTGTTGTGTATTAAATATATTGAAATTAACAAATATTATGCAAATGCAGAAAAACATGTTTTCTGTAGAATGTGGTACTATAAGTATTAATAATTGGTTTACAGGACCAAACAATATATTTAGGTACATTAGGGCATATAATGGAAAATTTCCAGAAGTGCATAAACAATTGTGTTTTCACTTTTCAACAAAGTTTACAAGTGTTTACAAATTCCAATGTCTATTTTTCTGTCCACCTGTTTTGTCTGTCCATTCGTCCGCGCTCTAATTCCCGTAAATATTTTTCGAATGCCTTTAAGCTGATATATGTTATTTAAAATTAATATTTCATGTTCTAGATAAAAATTGGTATAAATAGTGTATTTGATTTTCGTACAAAGATTCACAAAATAAATTCAATACTTTACGGTCAATGAGAAGTACTTTTTATAGTTTTCCTTGACGACATTTAACTTGACGAAATCTATTTACATCACTAAGATACACAAAATAAGTTTTCGTATGTAATAAAGTAGATTACTGTAATTCGTTGACTTACAGGGTCAAAAAGAAAAAAGGAAAAATTAAAGTGCTCCATGTAAATTTTTTCAGTACCTTTAAATAGTGCGTATTCAAATTTTAGGTTATATATAAGGCTACACTAAGTAATCATTTTAATTCCTTCATTTTAACAATAGAGCTTTATAGACGTTTTGAGATATTATTTCCTTCATACTTAATTTCTTAATTTCTTTTTTTTTATATTGTTGTTCTTTGAACAACGTATAGTTATTCTTTAACCACATTTCTTGCGACCATAGAAGCTTCTGCGCAATTGCGGACTTACCGAGTCCACTGCTATAATAAGGGAGATAATACTTTCGTTGAGAGGAAACAAGCGATAAGGGAACGCCGAATGACTGAATGTTTACTAAATCCCAATCTGACCGTGAACGTTGCACCCCTCAAAGCTTTTGGACTCGTCCTCACTGCTAGGCGTAGGAAACGTGGTTACACTATATACACGAAAGCAACTTGTTTTATTCTTTAACAATAAAACTATAAATATTTCAAAAAAATTTCTTCCTCCATATTTAAAAAAAAAAAAAAAAAAAAAGTATTTTAAAATGTTACTTTAGATAAAAAGGACATTGAAAGTTGAACAATGTAGCTGTTTATATAGTTGGAAAGTGTTTATAGTCTATGATCACTGCATGATATTTCATTCTTGCTTTTTCTTTTGCCTTCAAAAGGAAAGTATAAAAAATTTTAGAAAAGCTACGCTTTTTCATTTAAACTTTTATTTAAAAAAATGTTCTTTTGACAGTTTAAAAAGAACATTTGCATATTTTATCATCTTTTGGATAGATTAAACACCATAAAAACTTAATAAAATATGTCATCATATAGTTTAATTAGTGAGTTTGAGAAATTATAATCGTCACATTTTTTTCTCGCCTTATGCCCTGTAGCCAAAAGCTGAATAAATCACTTAATCCTACTAATTTGAATATTTATCTTCCTCAGACAAAAATATGTACAAAAGAGATAAATTACCATATTATAGGCTAATGTAAGTCGACG
Organism: Salticus scenicus; assembly: GCA_963930645.1. Lineage (NCBI taxonomy): Eukaryota > Metazoa > Arthropoda > Arachnida > Araneae > Salticidae > Salticus > Salticus scenicus. The sequence continues at coordinate 195,455,353 of OZ005654.1, read as the reverse complement.
GTAATGCAGTCTTATTATTTCACTAAATAAAATTATTTAAATTTGCTTATCAGTTATTTAAATCTAATGTATATCAAGGTAAGCTTTCAAAAGAAAAATGTAAAGTAATATTTTAATCCATCTCTTTCGTAATTTGTATAAATTATTATCACAATTGTATTGTTCCTTTTAAAATATATTTAAATATTTATTTAAAATATAAAAACATATTCATAAATTCTAGAGAACAAAATTTGCACAACATCGTAAAAGAATCAAATTCTAAAAGCTAATTCTTAATTTGAACTCACATTTAAATATTTGTATTGTTAGAGTATAACGTAGTTAATTAAACAACTAATTTACCATTTTGTTGTAAACAAAAAGGAGAAGTGGAGAAAGTACTAAACACTAATGTTTGGAATTTTGTATTCTTCAGAAAAATATAAAATTTCATTCTTTTTTCAAATTAATTATTCTTAAAAGAACTAATTTAGATTACAGACTTAGACAGTTTTTTTTTTTTTTCATCCACAGGACTAGCAGGGTTCTATAACTAGTTGGGTTAACTAGTCAGGAATCGCGTGAAGAGAAATTTGAATATAATATTTTTTTAAATAGATATCAATGGATAAAACAGCGATTACTCAAGTCTAAAATTACTATATAAAAATACTGTTATCCAAAGTTTCCTTTTTGAGAACCCTGATACCAGCATTCTATTTGAAAAAGAAATAAAAGCTTTGTTATTATTATTATTATTATTGTTCATATCTTTTTAAGAACATAACAAAAAAATCATGCGGTATACATTGATTATTAACCCTCCACGTACGGGGAGATTATTTTGTATTTACTGTATTTACATACACAGGTTGCGAATAGTCTTATTTTTTAATACCACTATTTCTGAATAAAAACATGTTTCATTAGTTTTCAGGATTCATAAATCTCAAACATTGCATTTTACAATTAGTGGTGGAAATGTAATTTAGTGGGATAATAATTTTCAATAATTTATCTGTTAAAAATAGTATTTTAGAAATTGTGGTGTAAATGAAATTCAATGTAAAAAGTTCTTTTGCCCGTCGAAATCACGGACACCATACGCGGAAGGTTAACACTTTCCAACTGTATGTACTTGTTGTATTGTATAACTTTCAATGTTCTTTCCCTTCGTTATAACATAGCGGAGAGACAGCAACACTTAAAGACATACAGATAGACTAACTGAATTCATAATCACCCTTAAACACTGTTGGAAAGTATTAAAAATGCTTAATACAAAAGAACATGCAGCCCCTAAAGTCTAACTACAGCCCTTAATTTAGTATAAACCTGTAAATCTGAAGGTTAACCATATTATACTCCACAGAAAACAATATTTTAACATATTAACAATAACTGTCAGTTTCTTTAGGATTTTACAGTAGAAAGTTATTTAAATGTGAATTTATAAAAATGTCTTCCATAAAACGCAATGCATTGCCTTTTTTTTGGGGTGGGGGAAGGGGGTGTTGCCCTGTACAAAGAAGTTGTATAGGACATATTAACGCTATTTTAAAAAGAGAACATTCCATAGTGAACTTGAATAACATATCTCTCTTTTTTTTTTTCTGAAAATATTTACTGACGCTGGGGGCGGGCAAACGGACAGATAGACAGATGAACAGTTGGATAGACAGATACATAGACTGAAATTATATTCACACTTAAAAATTGTTAGAAAGTGTTAAAAAGTACTAAAAACGCTTAATGTAAACGAAAATGCAATTCCAGCAATTTTCCACTAACACGACAGTCGAAATTGTTTTCCTGGTTCTTCTAGCCGTATTTTTCTTTCGGAACTTTGGTAATACACTTGTACGATTAGTTAATGAAAAATTATTATATAAATATGCTGGTGGAAAAATCAGAGGGAAAATATCGACTGTCGACACCGTGAATAAAAGCAATGTAATTGAATATTTTTTTTTTTTTTGTGGCTCTGTAAATATAATGATATTCACACTACATTCTATAGAAAACATTCTTTAGGTTTATACGAATATCTCCTATGGATTTCATTGCTTTCGAATACTTTTGGGTATTCCTGTACACAAAACAGCGGTGGTATTTATTCCATTTTCAATAGAAAACTTATGATAGTGAACCTAAATAAAATATTTCAACTTCATTAAAATTTGTGTAAAGTAAAGGCATTAAAATGCGGTTTATACTAGTATAAATACTTCTCATAGAGCACAATGCTGTGGAATATTTTCACGTGTCCCTGTACATAAGCCAATAAAAGTACTCACTCCATTTTCAATATTGAATATCCGATAGTGTACTTGAATAACATATATCACTTTCAATTAATTCCTTGAATAATTATGGGAGTCAAAGCGCGGACAGACAGACGGACAGACAAAGAGAAGTCATTAACACTTTTCAACTTTGTTGGAAAGTGTTGCATTTTATTTGCGTATATATTAACGATATTGTATTAGAATTTATATTAATGCGTTTCAAATTAGTTTTTCTCAATAAATAAATAAATAATGTAGATTGTAATAAAACATATTTGTTTTAGAGTAATAGGAATTATAACAATAATAACTGTAATATTAGTAATTGTAATATTTGTGAGAGTGTTTATTAGTAATTTAATATTTCTGACATAAAGATCTTTTTTCCCCCTCTAGTTTCGATAACACACTATAAAAATAACAAAGATAAAGAAATGGGCTGTTTTAATACACAACATTTCTAGCAGCAAGTTGTCAAAAAATATATGTTGCTATTAAAAGCGTACGCAACGATTATAGAGCGTCCTACTGTTTTCATACCGCTATGTTATTTATATATATATATATATATTAATGCAGTAATTTGACAAATTTCTGAAATTAATATATATGTATATATATTAATATTGTGGTATGGAAAAGGTAGAACGCTATAATCCCTGCATACGTTGAATGAAGTTTTTCACAATATATAAACAATACAAAAACATATTCTTAAGCAACAGAAAAAAAAAGCATTTTGTACTTAATCACAGATATTTCGATATAAAGTATTTTATTTAAAAAAGAAAGTTAATGTAAGTATTGAAGGATCGAAAATATTTGAAGAGTAATCCTGATCGGATCTGTACATCAAAGAAAAAAAAAAAAAAAAAAGGAGGAAGAAAGAGAGAGAACCCAACTTCAACCTCAAATATTCCCAATATCACGTTCGTTAAATTCAAATTATTGGAAGAGGTGCTGATCTCTACATTGAGACTCCTAAAGTAAAACTTATAAAAAAGGGTAAAAAAAATAAAATAAAAATAAAAATAAAAATAAAAAATAGCTATTAATATCCAATATATAAGCTAAAACCTTTGAATACAACTTTCCTTAACATGTATAGATAGATTTCATCAAAAACGCAATTCCATTAAAAGAGCTTTCTATCAATTAAATAGTACTGAAATTCATTTTTCCTAATGGAGAGTATAAAATGATTTTTTATAAGACTATGAATTCTGGGTTGGAAGGATTAGAATTCTTCATTATGTTATAAAGAAATGCTAGAAAATGGCAGAATTCTTAAAAGAAATCTTAAGCATTCTTTCTAGTATTAAGAAATAAAAACAAAATGTAGGTAAATGCATAAAAAGTTAAATTGTTTAAGACAAATTATTATCCTTTACTTTTTAACCCTATAAGTAAAAGATAATAATGGTATTCTTCACAGCAAACAAGTTTTTGCTTTTATACATTCTTATCGTAATCTTAAATTCTATTTGGATCAAATATTTAAAATCAAAAATCTCAGCTATCAACACTGGGAGTTCTTTGTAGGAATGTCGAAATGGGTGTTCCGGAAAAGATTGAAAACCAGATAAGAGGATCAAGGAACGTTGAGAAAATGGGTCTAGCTAATGCTTGAATAATCCTAAGATTTCAAATGTAAGGTAGAATACTCAAGGCCATTAAAACCAACATTTATTATAATTCTAGAGAATAAAATTTAATGGAAAAGTTCATCGTTAGATAAATTACGTAATGATAAAATGTTTAACGTAAAATTTACCGCATATATATATGTATGTGTGTGTGCGTGTGTGTGTAGTTAAAGTTGAAATAATACCTAACAAAATTTAATTTGGTGAATTTTATAAAGAAATTTATTATTAATTTAATTTATTATTATTCATTATTTGTCATTATTTAATTTATTATTTAATTTATTATTAATTTTCTTTTTTATAAATTTTTTGAGGCTATATATCCATTCATTAAAACTAAATTTAAAAATATATTGTTGGAAACGAATATATTATAAGCAAACTTGCGATAAATTTGATACACGCATCTACGTAAAAAATTTGAAAGTTTTAAAAATATGAAATGATTTATAAACGAAGTAGGTGTAAGCAGGATAGTCTGTCTCAATGTAAAATCATAAACATTTCTAAGCAAAATTTACATAGAATTTACTATTCAGATTCTGTGGAGTTAAAATACCAGAAAACTATTGTTAAATAATAAAGAATATCAACTTTAGAGATGGAACACTTTAAATGCATAAAATTAAGCATTTACTTCTGGTGATATCATTTAGCACAAACTTTTATCGCAGACTAATTGTAGAAGCTTTGAAAATTTCTTTTAATTGCCTGATGGAAGACTATGCCTAATTTTTCGAACCAAAATGGTTTTTAATTGTTAACTTTTTATGTTCATTTCCAATTATTTTTTCCCTTAGAAAATATAGTACATAGATAATATGCATTGATAACGCAGATATGCAAAAAATAATGTTGTCAAAATTCGATTTGATAATTTTAGCTAATACATGTGCTTTTTTGTGTTTGTTGAAACCGAAAGCTCTATCACGTATAGATTTTTGTCAATACAGGATAGCTACCGATACAATATCTTCCATGACTCTTCACCAATATAATTATATGGTATTTTTTCATAGCACGTTTCCATGATTAATTATAATTAAGCATAATTAATTATAAATTGTCGTAGACATCCTATATTGACAAAAAGCTATATGGGATCGAAAAAACTGGCTTCAATTTCGTTTTTAGTGTACCAAAAAAATTAAAAATTAGAAAAAATTTCCAATCAAAATTTTGATGTAGATCACTGTAAATTAGAATATAAAGAAATATTTTGAATTTATTGATTACTATTAAATTTTTTTCACTTAATATTCATAGACTTTGGCCGTATATATTCGGAGTGTTGATCAATGTAGATTGCTATATTCGAGAAGACAGTTTCCAGAACAGTTAACAACTAATCTTAATAGGTAGACAAGTCCCTAAGGGTTAAATAAGTTTAGCGAATATCCAAAGTCACTAGTATTATATCCAACTACTATTCCTGCAATATCTACTTCTACGGACAACTATAAATTTGCAAAATTGACATTTCATCACTTTTAATTTCTAAAAAAATATAATTTGACACAAAATGAGTTTTTGATTGCATGTATTAATCGATTTTAACGAGCACATGCCTTTACAGCAAAATTGAAGGTGTTTTAAACGCTCATGATACAGACCAGGCTTGTAAAATCATGATTAAACTATTACAAAATTCAACTTTATAATACAAGTTAAATTCTTTGAACACACATACATTAAAAAAAAAATCTGGAGTGACTCCACTCGACTTTCCGAACATTGAGTAACTAACAGTTTTGTAGATAAAATAAAGAAAGAGGAATTGCTAAACAAACAAAAGAGAGAAAACCATAATAGAGTGTTTTTTTCTCCATATATCACACGAGGTTTTATTTAACGCTACTGAACTTTGAGCCCTTAGATCATAATGATAAAGAATTTTTCGTTTTGTCCCTGTAAAAATCTATAGATGCTAGATTCACCAAAATGCTTATAGTTAGTGCAACAGTGATTTATAATATTCATACAAATTTTCAGCTCAATTGAATAAGGCGTTTAGATGCTATCGCACTTTTAAAAATTTGGTCTCATAGGCCATAATGATAAAGAATTTTTCTTTGTGTCCCTGTAAAAAAACTGTAGTGCTAGATTCACCAAAATCTATACAGTTGGTGCAAATGCGACCTATAACATGTGTACAATTTTTTTGCTCAGATTAATAAGGCGTTTAGACGCTATCACACTTTTAAAAATTTGGCCCCATTGGCCTTAATGATAAAGAATTTTTCTTTGTGTCCCTGTAAAAAAACTATAAGTGCTAGATTCTCCAAAATCTATACAGATTGAGTATCTGTGACCTATAATATGGGTATAAAATTTTTGCTCAATTGAATAAGGCGTTTAGATGCTATCGCACTTTTAAGATTTTGGTCCCATAGGCCATAATGATAAAGAATTTTTCTTTGTGTCCCTGTAAAAAAACTATAAGTGCTAGATTCACCAAAATCTATAGGGTTCGTACTATGGTGACTTACAATATACGTACCAACTTTCAGGTTAATCGAACAAAGCCTTTAGACGCTAGCGTGTTCACAAACATACACACATACACACATACACACATACACACACACATACATACATCATCGTAAAAATAGTGAAAACGGACTCAGGGGACCTCAAAACGTATAGAAACATCAAAATATCGAATTCGGATTTTTGACATGATTACAATACTTTCCTCACTATAGTGTTCGGAAAGTAATGAACACACATACATTAAAAAAAAACTGTAATTTAAAACTTGCAAAGTTATTTCGTTATATGTCTTTAATGGAATTTAAATGCAGACGAACTGCTCCACAAACATGAAATTGTGAATTGTGTTAAAATACCCAAAGCTTATTCCAGAATATTATAAATTAATGCTGGAATCATTCAGCATTGCCATTTACGAAAGATGATCGCAGTTCCCGAAGTAATACTTTCTCAAATTGTTCAGAAATTAAGGACACATCGATGGTCGATTCACAGTAAAATAGTTTCTCCAACAACGCATCCGTTGAATCCAAGTCTCTTCTCAATATATTTGCAATTAATGGCAGATTTATTGATCGTTAGAATTACGCCTTGTTCAACATACTGGAAAGCAAGAGTAGAATTCATTTCCCATAAATACAAAATTGCAGCACAAGGGGATGATATAATTTTATTAAAAACCTGTATTTGTTTGTCCGCATGAACCCTAAAGTTGTAAATTTTTAAACTGTATTAGAACTTACAGCAGTAGATGTTATTAACACTTCACCAATTCACACACTAACAAAGATATTCTAAAGATATTTTTCTGTCAATGAGAAAAAAAGTATTGTTGCCGGGGTCACATTTGGTAGATCTCATAAAAGAGACATGCATTCGTTAACAACCGACTTACAGCAAAACCTTTGGCATTTTATGCCTTACTTTGGAACATACTTCTGAGTCTGCTGGAATATTTAATTGGATTAGCTAAAAATTCTCCTGACAAATCTCCGTCAAAGAGCACTATTTACCTTAAAGGAATTGACAACTATTATATTATTTATTGAATTTTTATAAATTCTTGACTACTTGCGTTTTTATTTACGTATCCTAAAGATCTTACTGTGCTGTCGTCTGGTCGCTTTTTAATTGGTAGAACATTATTAAATTTACCTGAACGTTCCTCAGAAATAACCTATCTTTAAATCAAGAGCAAAACATTCAAACTATGTTTTCTCCTTCGGCTACAATTTTTCAGAGAACACAAAAAGTAATATATTAAAAAACAATTAAACTCAAACCCTAATTATATTTTGTTTAGATGTATTACTAGTTACTAGGAATGCATGTAAATATATCTAGGAAGCTAAGTACAGTCGGTAACACGAGTATCCGAACACTAGCAAAAATTGCTATCTAAAAATGTAGAGTTAATACCGTTTTGTTAAATAAATCCTTGTCGAATCATTTTCTTAGTCTAAGAACATGATTCGACAAGGATTTATTTAACAAAACCGTATTAACTCTACTTTTTTTTATATAGGAATTTTTGCAAGTATTCGGATACTTTTCTTACCGACTATATACAAGCTATTTTATGTTATGTTCAAAGAAAAATCAGTAACTCTTTTTTTTTTTTTTACTTTTAGAAAAAACACGGTTTGAATGTTTGCTCCTCAAATGTATGGTATAAACTTATTTCCGTCAAACGGAACTCATTCTCGATGCGATAGAATCATGACTACTAGAAGTCCTTATCATCCAGGTGGAAATGGAAATATGGGCGTCACCGACTTTAGTAATACAACTTGTTACTCAAGCTTTTAGTGCCTACAGAAATGTAGTGGTCACTGCCCGAATACTGAGTATTCATCCTGGTACAACCTTGTCGACACAATTAAATCAACAGGAGGTATCTACAAACGAACTACTTCATACATTGCCTCAATTCCTCGTGAGTTTTTTCTCTTTCTAGCAGAACATTTTGACAAATCAAGAATCAAATATGCTAAAGAATTGCCAAATGGCAACAATCACTTAAAACATTAAATTTAATAAAAAATGTGCTAGTGTTAAATCATGCATTGAAATCTAATTCACAACTATAATAACTTTTATCTAAATAAAGATGCAACGTGCATAGCTACTATGTTGTACTTTTTATTTTATTATTATTATTATTACTATTATTTATTTTTTTTTTCAGTAGTTTTCTGTGATTGAACTTGGTGAATTTTTTTCAAAAAGAAATAGTGGTGTTAAAAAAACGTACAAGTTCGCACTTATGTAAGTGCATACAGATTGGAAATTTATTCCGAACCATGCCTTAAGCATAGGTGCCACGTCTCCCGTTCATACTTGCCAACCATCTCATTATGAACCGTACAATTTTTAGTACCCTCCTTTTTGTTCACACCAATAATTTTTTAGAGTAATTTTAGTCTTATTTAATCGTAACAACATTTGGAGAGAATTACTCTAAAAATTTAGTGGTGTCAGAAAAGGGGCGATTTTTCAGAGGGCGTTAACAATTGTACGGTTATTAATGAGACGGTCGGCAAGTATGCCCGTTTTTCAAGGGAGACTTCAAACCGGAATTTTTTTATAGCTTTTTACGGTAGTATTAATCGTCGAAAATATATATAACATATTCCATTTAAAACTACTGGTGTTAATTCTGATTTAAAAGTTAAAAATGTTGGCAGCTCTGCCTTAAGCAAGTCATTTGAAGTTTTATTAGCAAAATTATCTTCATATGACAAACGAATTTATTTAAATAATTTTGTAATAAATAAAATCATTTGTTACTTGTTAAAGTTTCATAAATTAAATGTAAAATATTGCTTTATTTATCACGGGAGATAAACTTAAAAATATGTAGAAAAATACATAATATACTGTCTTTAATAAATATATATATATATATCTTTTCATCAACAATTACAAAAGATCTGTATTCATTATTTTAGAGTTAATGAAATATTTATATAGAACGAGTTTGCTAATAAGATGACATTTGAATCGATGAATATGTTAACAAATTCCTCCATCGTGTCTTTCGCAGCAGCCCATCAACATGTAATATGTATAATTAAGATGCTGCGATAACGAAAGAATCTTAATTAGGTTTAGGAATGTTAGCTTATTATCTAAGTTTGCTTGTAATTTTTATTTAATTGCGATGGTAAGGTTGTTGAAATTGTTCCCAATAGATTTTGTTGTTAGCGCATAAAGTTCTTTATTTAACGCCTAAAGATTGCTGTTCATATTTTTAATTTAACGATAATTTACAAAATTAAATTTGTGAAACAAAATTTTAAACATTTTATTTAACTTTTATGCTATGGATTTTTTTTTTTTTTTTTTTTTTTTTTTTGTGGCTTCTTGTGTTAAGTTTTAAACAAAAATATAAGGTAACATACGCATCCCCGCATGTATGGTTGTAATAAATGAATAAAGATACGAATGATTAATGAATAAATATTTCATATTAAAAATTATTTTAATTTTAAATTTCAATATTTTAGAACATTGTATTGAATTTCAAATTATAATTTTATTTATATGCAATTTATATATATTATATGCACGCACGCACTATCCAATAATAATAATTTCGCGCAAATTTCATACCGCTATACATAAAACTAAATCCTTTATTAGTTAAATCTCAGATTTATAAAGAAGAAATTATTTCTACATTAATAGATGCCAACATTTTAATTTATTCCGTTGTATTTTTAATACCGCCTTTTTTTTTTTTTTTTTTTTTTTTTTTTTTTTTTTTTCATACCACTTATTTTTTAGGGATAATTTATTCTTATTTTATCGAAGTTATATACTGAAGAAATTTTTTCTATAAATAAAGTGGTGCGAAATAAAGGCGGGGTTAAAAATACTCAGGAATAAAATTAAAATATTGGCACGTATGTAATAGTAATTCGAGTTTTCTGCAAAATCACCAGTCTTGCACCATACTTGCCAACATGCTAATTAATATTTCGTAGTATTATTAGCCCCGCCTTCTTTTTCACATCAGTATATTTTTAGAGTAGTTTTCTTCTTATTTAATCGTAATTGCGTTTCGAGAATATTACTCTAAATATTTACTGGTGTGAAAAAAAGGGCGGGGCTAACAACACTACGGAATATTAATTAGGATGTTGGAAACTATGACAACTGTATCCCTTTTGTAAAAACACCATGTATATGCATTCCGCAGACGCTTGGTTGGTAGGGCGCCGAGATCGTAATACTCTATCAAAGTATGTCGTCAATAGCCCGAAAATCTGTCTGTTTAGTACAAAGGAGCTCAATAACTAAATTCCCATTGCAAATAATTTATCTTCTACCGACCAGACGAAATTTCAGGTTGCTGACTTCTTCATCACTTTGATAGTAATGGATAGGGTTTCCATAGCCCCTACTACAGCTCACAGTTGGCTCAGAGATTAGTTGAAAAGATTTTCAGTGAAAGTGAAGATCTGCTGCAATTTTCTGGACTGTCACTTCTCTATTTTGTGTTACAATTCATAAGATTCTCCGTTCCGTTTGATCATTCATTTCTAGATGACGACCACAATTTACCCACTCAAGTCTAGTCTTTTGCCTTACACTTTAGTACTGATTCACATTCACTACAGCTGCTCGTGAATATTTCATAAGTGTGCCTGATTCACTAATACTCACTATATGTATCCGAGTTCTTACTATTACTTACGCGTTAAAACTTCCTCAAATCATGCTGTCTTCCCATATATTTACAATAATATCGCCTCTATATCACTGTCTGAAGAATAAAGTTTTCTTTCTATATACAACCCCAGCCTTCTTGCCACAACACTGTAATGTAATAACACATTTGCATGAAACTGTTATGTGGTTCAGAATAAAGGGGACTCTCTGTGTATAACGCTTAGGTTGTTTCGGGCGTTTGTAAAAATCTCCATTGTTACTCGCTTTTCGAATTTGAAAATTAAGCTCAGTGCATACCTAGGATGGTTTCACTAGCGTTTACAATCACACAACGCTTTTGATACTTTAAGTTTTTCTAAAGGTGCGAGTTGACTATTTGGCATTAAGTTTTATTTTATTTTATTTTATTTTTAATTAATTACTACTTTCACTCATAACACGTAATTGTTATAATCATTTAAATTTTTTTCAAGGCATTATTTTATTTATTTACTAGCAGGCTTTGCCCGCTTCGCTGGTCACTATATTAAAATGATTTCTTTTTAATTGAATTATTGAAACGTTTAAGTAAATATATTTCGATTGACGACAATTTTCGTCACAGCTTTAGTATGCGATCTCCTCAGTGATATTAAATATTTTTTTTAGTTTCTCGAATCTATACAAAGAACTACAATACTTCTCGAATCTCGAAGCAAAACTATTATTAAAACGAATATTCTCGAAAACAGTCCAATAGTAAAGCTTATTCTTCGACTATTCTGGAAACAGTTGAAGCTGTTACTCATATAGCAAAATTCCCTATTCGATGAATGTTCTAGTATACTCTGAAAAACAGTCACTTGTTCCACAGGAGTAAAGCAAATAACATCAAATGCTCCGGAACGTAAATCTTTGCAATCTCAAGAAAAATGTTCATTCGCTTAGAGATCAATCCTTAAAGTGCAATCAATCAGAATATGTCCCTGGATAACTCTGATTCGCAGTGAGTACATATACTCTCTCGCATAAATCAACTCACTCCTATTTATAACTTTTTGCGATGATTCCATCAAGAATCCCATCCCCGATGATTCCATCGAGTCGGAAAGCTCGAGATCTGTGCTCCCGTGTGTCGGAGATCTTCGAAACTTCTTAAGTACCATTTTTCATCAAACTTGATTGCCCTCTCACCAAATTTGGTCACCCACTCACCCAGTTTGTCGCCAAGGCTGACACAACTGAAAGTGAATGAAGGAACTGCCCTTTTATTTTCACTTCGCCTGTAAAACTGCTTTCATTGCAACAGTGCTAATGATGCGGGGCAAATAACTAATCCCTAATAACAATATGCTATGAGCACTATTTCTGCCATTTCATTTTAGACAACTAATATTTTTATGGTTTATTTGTATTTCCTATTAAACGTATTCTTATTCTTATTCTTATTTATTTAAGTATTTATTTAAATTAAACAAATATTTCTGCCGTACAGCGTGCAGGTACAGTCACACACAGCAGCTCGTATATTTGTATTATAAATAAGCGTAGTGATTGGTATATTAAAAAAACAAATAAATACATTGTAAACATTACCGTGCTACACAAATTTATTGAATCTCGCCCTTGGCGACTTTTGAATTTTTGTCACCATATTAATGATGATTTTTTTCTTTAATATAATTTCTTGTATAAAAGGGGGAATCGTATTTTGGGGATACTTTTATCGGATATCTTTTCGCTAATTTGTATGAATTCTCCATATTCTGTTTATATTTTTAACGGTTTTTAGGCTGAAAATAGTGCTTGAAATAAGCTTTCTATTTTTAAAACTACATTTTTTTCCCTATAAAACTATCTATTCAAAGAAAAATAGATCATTTATGTGACTACTATTTTAATTTAATTTCTTTAAATAGCTATTTCTAAATTAAACGTCTTGGCGAAAAACATTCGGTTTATTTCAACGCCAAAATTTAAAAATCGCCCAGTGTGATCTATAAATAAAACTGATAAAATAAATTTATACTTCATAGAGTTTATTGTAGTAAAGAAACGCTAAGCAGTCAAATGTGACGTCATTGGCAGTTTTTTTTTTTTTTTTACTTTTTAATAACAACTTGACAGTAAAAATCTACAATAGTTAAAGGAAAAAAAAAAAATAGAATAACATCTTATAGTACCATAAACTATATTAACACTTTATCAATGTGTGTAAAATTTTCAAAGTGATACTGAATGTAAACGTATTTTTTTTCCTGATGGAAAAAAAAAAAAAAAAAAAAAAAAAAACGAACTCATAAATTTTTTTTTGGCAACAACTAAATTAAGGATAAATCATAGAATAATAATAAAGGAAGAAGGAGCATAAGTGTTTCTAATAAGCTGTTGTGTTGCCACAACAAACAGCGATATTATTCTTCTTCTATGGCCCTTCTTTAAGGTTTTGAGTAGCAAAAGTAGCTTTCGCTGGCATTTCACTAGAAGGGGTTTGTAAGCATTAAGAGTATTGTCATGCTCCTTCTTCCTAATTATTATTTTATGGGATAAATATTTAACAACGAGATATATAAAGTAGAGTGATAAATGGTAACCCTTGAGAAGGTCCAAGATGAGTCATGTGACATGCTCTCCTTGTACCTGCGTATTCGATGGTTCCCTTGGTAACAGCTTATTTTTAGTAAATTTCTATGGCAACGGTTTGGAGATTGTTCTTCACATAAGTCACAAACGCCAATGTTTGTGTTTACTTACGTAGTTTAATATTCTTTTGTTCTAAATCATTTTGATTTTAATTTTACTTCTCTTTTATTTCTTGTTGTTGAACTTTAACCGACAAAATGCTTAAAAATAGTTGAAAAATTATTATTTGTTGTTAAATTTAGCTCTTCAAAATTTAAAATTTTCTTTTATAAACACTTTTAAACTTTGTTGGGAAACGATGAAAAAAAGGTATTTTATTATTTATTAAAATGTGAAATATGTGTAAAATTATTTTAAAAACAATTTATTTCGGTCATAGGACTGCCATGTTACACAATAATAATGATAATTTGTCGAACTGATATTTTAAATGCCAAAATAGCGATAAAGAGCCAAACACAACAACCTATTCGAGCATGTCACGTGATTTATCTTGAACCATGGAAAGTTAATCCTACATCCATTGAATCAGCACTCTAATTTATATATCTCGTTGATATTTAATGACTGTTTTTGCAGCTATTATGAAGTTAATATTTTCATATTTTAATTAATTAAAAGAAAACAAATCAAAAATTCGAATATCGGGCTTCGGAGCCCTCGGAGGGCACCTTCATGTCGAAACACGTGACTGCCCGAGCTACCGTCTTTGCGCTACGCTGTCCACACACACACAAACATTGCCTTATATATACATAAAGATTTTCTAATTTATTTTCCTCGTTTTAAGTAAACGTACTTTTTTTTTTATTCTGACGAGAAAAAAATGACAACAATTAAATTATGGATAAAATTAAAATGGCTAATTTATCAGAAATTAGAAGGTTATTATTTTCACATTTTACTTAATTAAAAGAAAACTAATCAAAAATTCGAAAATCGGGCTTCGAGGTGCATCAGGAGAGGTCATTACGAACCTCCATGCAAATTTGTGTAGCTCAGCCATCAGCCGTTTTCCTAAAAAGCTCTGGAAATACATACACAATGACACACACACACACACATCTTATTTTATTATATGTATAGATTATTTTTTTTCCTGAGAATTAAATTCAATTTTGCAAGTTAGAAATTATTATTTAGGTGATAAATTATTTAGAATATTGTTAGTTTAAAGGAATGCAAAGATTTAGAGGAGTAGTTGAAAAGTTTTATTTTGAATTAGTGTGAAAGTTTTTAATTTTTTTTTTTTTTAACTTTAGAAGCAAGTAAGTTGTAAGGAGCCATGCGAGTTTCGTGAGAATACTTGTTGATTATGCAAATTTGGTGTCTAAGGTCCATTGAGTAAGGAAGAGTTTTGGATATTTGAACAAAAGTTTAGAATGGGGAAATATCTTGAATAATTGAAGAAAGAGTCTTTTTCGGAATATCTTCAACAACTAGCCTTTCTCGCGCAGAACATATGCATGATAGTAAACCACATACCGAATATGATATTTCAAAATGTCGCATGATAAACGGGAAGTGCCGGGTTTGATCCCAGGTCGCACCTTTTGACTCAGCTGTTCGGATGTTTCCGTGTTTTTCTCAAAAACTTGCGTAAATACGGGCTAGGAAACCTTAGAAAGATTCCAGCGGAGGGCAATCCACCTATAGGCCTAGGACCCCAGTATAATCTATCGGCCTTAATCCCCACATCCCCACAACTCAACCCAGCCCGAAAAATCTCGTAAATAATATCACTGGAAATTTTAAGTTAACAGAACTAAATTACCATATTACCATACATAACCAAAATTCCATCATTAATAAATGCATCTACAAAATAAATAAAGAAGCAAAAATAAATAACATTCATTCTGTTTATAATGAATGAAAAATGTAAAAAAAAATATATATATATAATTTTGGTTTTCAAAAATTGATTTAGAATCGCATTTTAAAATTGTTTCTTAATAAGATAATTTCAATTTCAGCAACAAATGGCACCACTACCGTCCTTACAAATAGACAAACAGAATATGGGAGTGCGGTTTTAAATTATATTGAATATTTACTTAAGTATGAGATTTTAAACATATATTTCAACGCAAGAAGTTAATTTTCTTTTTTCTCAATTTTTTTTAAGAAAATGTGCATTTTAAGTGTGTTAGATTAAATTTTTGTTACAGAAATCTCTACAAAATAACAGCCGAATTTATGACTTTTCAATTTGATCGATCAATCAAATAACAGTTTACGTCACTATCGTATCTTTTCAACAAAATTTAATTGTAACTGAGCCACGTTAGAGAATTATTATATAAATTTTTGTTTGGTGCTTTCGAGAATTTATGAAATGGAACAGATTTTGTAAAGATAAAAGTGTATAGGAATACAGAATTGACTCTTTAGTGATAATATTTAAGCAAAATCAACTTTCAAGTGAGTTCAGTTGAAGATGGTAGATCTGATGAGAAGTGATTCATATGATGAAAGGTAAGTGTTAAATAAAGTAGTATAAGTTTTCCATACCACAACACCATTGCTAATTAAAGTAGCTAAACTTCTTCAGTAAACACATTTAAACTTTTAGCGTGCAGATCTTTCGCCCTATTCTAAGTCAATTACACCTAAATTTGGTTTTATTTGGGTCTTGTCGTTACTGCATAAACAAAAGTTTTTTTTTTTTTTTCTAACAACAAATTGTCGGCTCTGGAGTTCATCCCAGACAACGCAACTCAACAATATATAATTAAAATGAATGTAATTTCAAAATTTACTTTGGAAATAACCAATTCCATTTTTTTTTCCCCAAACATTTAAATAATAATAATAATAATAATAATTTTGTTAAATATGAGGTAAAAGTTATTCTTTAACACAAGTTGAAAACATTTAAAGATTTTCATACAATCAATTACAATTAATAACATTGCTCTGCATGAAAATCGGCCCTAACGCCATTTTTGCATATTTATATGTAAAATGATCTCATGAATCCGAATATGACGCCCATTTTGCCCTATAACCCACCGTTGTTCGGGGACGCCCCCTTATTTTCATGACTTTTCAGTAATTTTATGGGTATAAATTTAATTTTCAGGGAAAGAAAGGATTATTTTAACTGTTAAATATATTCTGAGGAGCTACAGAAGTGAAAAATTCTAAAATATGAACATTTGCAGCAAGAGGAAAATTTAAGGGGCATTTGCCACTGAAATTATAAATTACACTTATTATATTTTATTAATCAGTTAATATTAGTATTTATCATACATTATATTTTTCTGTTTTTATTGTTAAAATAATACATTTCCATTCTCCAAATCAACTTCTTGGCCATAAAATTACCGAACAGTGATAGAAATTGGGGAAGGGGGTGGCGTCCCCAGAAAACGGTGGGTGATTGGGCTAAAAGGAAGTCATATTCGGATTCAAGAGATCATTTTACATAAGAATCGGTAAGAATGGTATCAAGGCTCGATTTTTTTTTTTTTTTTTTTTTTTTTTCAGCGCAGTGTAGTTGCTGGATTGCATTCGCGTTCTTTTAGGACTTTTAGAGTGATCAAAGTATGAAATATGTTGTAAACGCTGAAATTTAAAGTAATAAAAAAATGAAAAATGAATTTTTTTGTAGTTTGATAGATATTAAAATCTTTACAAGGTTCATACAGTCCTTCTTTTTCAGCACAAGTGAAATTTTATAGTAATTTTTACCATAAAGTAAGCTTATAATTAAAGTAAAAAAAAAAAAAAAATTATAAAAAAAATTCTGATAGAAGTGTCCTTACTAAAGGTCGAGTCCGTACAAACCCTGCCTTTAGAGAATGAAAAATTTTAATAATTTTTTTGTAATATTAGGCAGTTATTTTAAGCCACATTAAACAATGAAACTAAAAAAGTAAACATAAAAAGCTTCCCAGAGACAAAATTGAATTTTGAATTAAATTAACGCAAATTATTTTAATCATAAATTTACAAATTTAAAGAACTTTATTATCAGTCTAATAAAAGATTAGACAGCGTTCCTTTGAAATTTTCGTCTAGTATTAGCTTACTAATAAGGCAACATAAGAAGAAATAAAAACTCTAACAAATTTCTAATTTATATCTATATGTAGCTTTTACTGCAGACACTAAATGTGCAACACCAATGAAAGAATGTTAATTAAGTTTTGAAATTCCAGTTTCATTTTAAGTTTAATACATAATATTGTTAATTGTGCGAAAGATATTGCATTGGTTTACTATAAATAAACATATAAATATTTGAAATTACAATTTTAAACTATGAGACTTGTTAAACGCTTATATAATTAAGCATTAATTTTACAAATTTGTACAGAGATTAATTATATTCTAATACTAATTTTAGTTTTTTGTTTTTATTTATTTAATTTTTATTGATATTTTTATATATTATGACCAAATATCACAGTTTGATATATTAAAGAAAAAAAAAAAAACACTTTGCAAGATTATGAGTTAATTGCGTGTATATATATATATATATTCCAAATGATAATTGTCAATAAAAAACATTTATAAACTATATATTTTTTAAAAGCATAAATAGTACTTAAAAAAAAAAAAAGAAAAAAAAATCAGTTTTATTAGCTTTTACTTAAATTGATATGAAGTTTACTTAATTAACGGATATGGGTCAAATCTAAGAATTAAGTTTTCACCCACTTCTTGCCATTCGACTGAGCTGTAATTTTGCATGCATCTATAATTGCGATGATAATACACGCTCAAGAATTAACGTATTTAAAGGTGTGGGCCCTAACTCCAGTTCAAAATTCGTTTCAAATTTTAACCCACTTTCTATCGTAATATTCAGCTTAAATTTGCAAACGTGTATAACTGCGATCACATTACGTGCTGAAGTAATAATGGACTTAGGTATGAGGCACTGGGGGCCTACCCTAAACACAGTTCAATTTTTTTAATTTAACCTACTTTTTATCGTTCAATTGAGCTGAAATTTTGCATACATGTACCAACATATTCCGATGCCAATATATGCTTAAGCAGCAACATCTTTTCTTCTTTCATCTTCTCTTCAACTTCTGTAAGTAAATCACCATCAATAAGAGACGGTCGCCCACTTCCTTCTTCATCGTTAACATTTTCACGTCTTTTATTGAAACTTTGCACCCACTTCCTTCCATCGAATCACTCATTGTGTTTTGTCGGTAAACTTCTCAAATTTGTCTGTGAATTTAATTTGGTTTAATGTTTCTAGCATTCAGATCATAACTAGCACGTAGAGAGATGTTAAAATTTTTGAAGTGAAAACTTCTTTAGGCACGTTGAGCACTTTGGGTGAACAAAAATCATTGAACTCCCGTCATCGTCATCTAACGCTATACATTTGAATTGAAAACTTTTGGGTGAACAAAAATCATTGAATTCGCGTCATCGTCAGCAAACGCTTTCCATCCTTGTATGATATAAATAATGTATCATACAATTAACTTGCTAATGTGAACTGTTAATAATTATATACTGTATATTGTTTTAAAATCTGGTGCGGCTCTACACGACTTTTTTCATCTCCGAGCACTGTCTCTATTGCAGTTAGACCTCACAAAACCGTGAGAAAGCCTAAGCTGCCATTTTTCTCACGTTTTTACAATCTGGTGCGGCTCTACACGACTTCTCTCATCTCCGGACACTGTCTCTTAAAGATTGCAGCCGAAAACGTTGCTGTTAGACCTTACAAAGCCGTGAGAAAGGCCAAAGCCGCCATTTTTCTCACGTTTTTAAAATCTGGTGCGGCTCTACACGACTTCTCTCACCTCCGGACACTGTCTCTTAAAGATTGCAGCCGGAAACGTTGCAGTTAGACCTCACAGAACCGTGATAAATTCGAAAGCCTCCATTTTTCTAACGTTTTTACAATCTGGTGCGGCTCTACACGACTTCTCTCATCTCCGGACACTGTCTCTATTACAGTTAGACCTCACAAAACAGTGAGAATGACCAAATCCGCCCTTTTTCTCATGTTTTTACAATCTGGTGCGGTTCTACACGACTTCTCTCATCTCCGGACACTGTCTCTATTCCAGTTAGACCTCACAAAACCGTGAGAAAGGCGAAAGCTGCCATTTTTGTCAAGTTTTTACAATCTGGTGCGGCTTTACACGACTTCTCTCATCTTCGGCCACTGTCTCTTAAAGATTGCAGCCGGAAACATTGCATTAGACCTCACAAAACTGTGAGAAATGCCAAAGCCGCCATTTTTCTCACGTTTTTACAATCTTTTGCGACTCTACACGAATTCTCTCATCTCCGGACTCTGTCTCTATTGCAGTTAGACCTCACAAAACAGTGAGAAAGGCCAAAGCCGCCCTTTTTCTCACGTTTTTTCAATCTTTTGCGACTCTACACGAATTCTCTCATCTCCGGACACTGTCTCTATTGCAGTTAGACCTCACAAAACAGTGAGAAAGGCCAAAGCCGCCCTTTTTCTCATGTTTTTACAATCTGGTGCGGCTCTACACGACTTCTCTCATCTCCGGACACTGTCTCTATTCCAGTTAGACCTCACAAAACCGTGAGAAAGGCGAAAGCTGCCATTTTTGTCAAGTTTTTACAATCTGGTGCGGCTTTACACGACTTCTCTCATCTTCGGCCACTGTCTCTTAAAGATTGCAGCCGGAAACATTGCATTAGACCTCACAAAACTGTGAGAAATGCCAAAGCCGCCATTTTTCTCATGTTTTTACAATCTTTTGCGACTCTACACGAATTCTCTCATCTCCGGACACTGTCTCTATTGCAGTTAGACCTCACAAAACAGTGAGAAAGGCCAAAGCCGCCCTTTTTCTCACGTTTTTACAATCTTTTGCGACTCTACACGAATTCTCTCATCTCCGGACACTGTCTCTATTGCAGTTAGACCTCACAAAACAGTGAGAAAGGCCAAAGCCGCCCTTTTTCTCACGTTTTTACAGTCTGGTGCGGCTCTACACGACTTCTCTCATCTCCGGACACTGTCTCTATTGCAGTTAGCGCATTAAATAAAATTGTAATATAATTTTTGTAGTAGTAGTTTATATTAATGAATAAAAAACCACTTCATTTAAAAGTATTTCCTACACAATAAAACATTTCCTGACGATTCAAAAAGTACACACGTAATTGTTCACGTTTTCACTTCTGTCTGCACTCCCGAAGTGCAACTGTTTTTTTTTTTTTTTTTTTTTTTTTTTTTTATGTTAAAATGTTTTTCAAATACTTAAAATTTAGAGATAAATAGTAGAGGAGCAGTATTAGACAGTTATATATATTTTCTATGTAGGTAAAAAAATTGTGAAGTTTATACTCTATTATGATTTAAATAAATTGAATCTGCTGTAAAACATAGAAAAAAATTTGCGCAAAAATATTAATATGCACTATTGACAAATTTTACGTTGTGACCGTTATGAACGTTGTGACCATTTGTACAAACAATGTTCGCTACAATGAATTATAATTATTGAGAATTTGACACCTTTTTATGAGAAAAAACCTATATAAAGTATATTTTAAACTAAGTAAAATTAATTGTTCGCAATTTAAACATTTCTCATGTTCTGCAGTCTGGGAATGTTTGGTTTCGAATTTATAAAAATTCTATCATAGGAAGGGTTAAACGCAAAAATAAAATTAAAAAAACAAACAAAATAAAATAAATAAAAAGTATTTTCTGATTTATATGATAAATTTTATAGATTATTCCTAAATTTGCTTTTCTTTCAATATGATATATTTTATTCCAATTTTGATATTTAGAATATTTTTTTCAACAAGTATTATTTCTAAGAAAATTGTAAAATCTAATAAAAAAAGATTTATTTTGAAGGGATTACAAAAGTAGATAAGGCGATTTAGGAATAACACACACACACACACACACACACACAAAAAAAAAAAAAAAAAAAAAAAAAAAAAACGTTAAATGCTTTAATAATCCTAAGTGTTAAAAATACAGTAGATAAAAGGAATGGATCTTTATCTGATGAAAAATTCATATTAGACATTGAGGAAGAGTTGTAAAATCTTAATATATATAATTCTCGTGTCACAATGTTTATCTTCAATGGACTGCTAAACCACTTAACCGATTATAATAAAATTCGCACACCATGTGCAGTTCGATCCAACTTGAGAGATAGGATAGTTTAAATCTCAAATTATAGTCGCAATTTTAATTTATTGCTAATTATTTGTCTGTTATTATTTGACAGTCACAATTATCTGTTAACTCCAAATGATTCTAACAGATGTCGATACCTTTCGACTGGGTTGAAATGAAAGCTGAAATATATTTGGTGCTGCCATCTACACAAAGAATCTTCAACTTTTTAACCTATTAATAAATTTCGTATAATTCAACTAGCAGACCCGGTCACGCGTTGCTGTGACTAAGTAATACGTTGAATTATATTCCAGTAAACTATTTAATACAGTTAAATTATTATTTACGAATAAAGACGAAAACGTTGTAGCTGATGTAAATACCCACAGGATTGAGATTTGAACCTTAGGTCAAAATTTGGAAGCGATTGATAAAAATTTTCGTAGAGTTGATATTAAGCACAAATTAATTTTATTGTAGGGTCTTATAAATTTTAATGGAGAAGTGATATATATTATTGCTAATGCTACTTAGGATAAAAATGCTAAAATGACTAATATATAAATTAAATTATATTAAAATTCTATTAAAATAAAAGTATAAAAGAAGCAGACGATTTTAAAATTAATTTTTATGGAGGAGTGAAATATAATATATGCTATAATGGATAATTTTACTATAAAATGACCTCATCATCTTCATCTATATAAATAAAGAGAAGTGTCTGTGTGTGTGTCTGTGTGTGTGTCTGTGTGTGTGTCTGTGTGTGTATCTGCGCTCTGGTGCTCACACTACTGATCGCAGAGCTTCCAAATTTGGCATATAGGTACCTGGGACCATGCATGTGTGCACCTCATCGAGATTTTTTCGAATTTCGAATTTGAATTTTTTAAATTAAAGTTTTTTCGATTTTAAATATTGGCTTTAATGCTTCATTTTTCATAGATTTATTATTTTGCTTCTATCGTCTGCGTATCTTAGCAACGGCTATTACGCAACTTATTTTTATTGAATACATTCATTTGAAGGCGAATTTTTTTTTTTTTTTTTTTTTTTTTTTAATTTGTTATATTTATTAATCGTAATGCAGCAGAAAAAATTTATAACAGTTATATTTAATTTTTTATAGTAGAACAACTTCTTATTTTTCAATTTTTAATTAATTCCTTTAAAAGAAAAAACTTTTATTTGTTAATTTTTTTAATTTACAGTATTTATCGGGAAAAATAGTAGTATATACGTAGTAAAAAGGATTAAAATGATTAAAATTTATTTGTTTATATGTTATATGTATTTTTTAATCAACTTTTTGTTTTGTTTTATTTTATTTCATTGGTCGGAATCAAATTGTAATAAAGTGTAAATAGCATGGGCTATAAAATACATGGTTCAAAACTAAAATATTTAATAGATGCTGAGATACAGTCATCTTTAAAATCGTAGTTCTTAAATTGTAGCAGATCCCCCCTACCGTCGATAAATATCCAGATTGAAGTGCCCGGAAAAGATCTTTCTACAGTCACGGGAAATCTAGACCTGATGCAGTGCGGGCGGGAAAAAAGCTGCCGTAGACAGCGGGTACCCTAAGCGAAGTTTGGAGCAATTTCATTTTCTTTTCTTTTTTTTTTTTTTTTTTGGTTTTTTCAAGAATGTGGTGTAAAAAAATAAATATTAATTCAATTCTTTCAAAAATTCATTTAAATATAGTGACCAGCGAAGCGGGCGTAGCCTGCTAGTATATATATATATATTTAATGGCAGTTTAAAAAGATATATTATGATTCTACATTTCTTTTAGTCTAAAGTGAAGAAAAAGTTTCAGAAATTGAAATTAGGAATTTTGCGCATAATTTTTATTTTTTATTTTTTTATTTTTATTTTTATTTTTATTTATTTATTTATTTATTTATTTATTTTTAAATCTGATTACACTGCGCTGAAAAAAAAAAAATAGCCATGATACCACTCTTGCTGATTCTTATGTAAAATGACCTCCTGAATCCGAATGTGACTCCCATTTTGCAAAGTCACCCACCATTTTGTCGGGACACCTTACACGATTTTTGTCACTGTTCGGTAATTTTATGGCCATGAATTTGATTTGGAGTATGAAAAAGAAATAATTTAATACTTAAAAACAAGAAATATTTAATGTTTAAAAAATAACATTAATAATAAATTAAAAAAAATATAAGAAATGTATTACATAATTTCCCTTGCCGCAAATGTTCATGTGATTCCTGATTTTTGTATATTGCATATGATGAAATGTGTCGTCGCGCATCTAATGAACAAGAGTTCTTATTATTTTTCCTGTGAAATATATATTTCATCCTAAACAACAATACTGGCTGATTATTCTTAACTTTATAGAATTTGTACAATGCATAGAAAAAAGGTTATATAATAAATAACCTATAAAGTTTATATCATATCTTTGGTTTTATGGAATTAATTTTAATGAAAAAAATTCAAGCAGATTTTATCTGATTATAAAATTTTGATATGGACAAGAAATGATTCCCTTATACACCCATTGAAATATACGGTTACGGAAACATTGAAATTTTTGTGTGAGGTAATTAGTTTGCAAAACAACAAACAGGTTCCAGGCCATGAATATTCCTGAAAAAAGCCAATAAAATTAATACTCGAACTACAAAATCACAAAAATAAGATGAAATCAAATAAATAAATAAATACATCATAGGTCATGAGTAACTTTTATAAGAATAGTATTTCATTAGTTATTTTGGAATCTCTCGTTGACAAATGCACAGCTCAGGGTTCAATGAAATTTAGTTGAGTGTATAAGGTCTTCTTTTGTACTCTTTGACGAAAATTAGTAGCAAGAAACAAAATATTTTTTTAAAAATGTTAATTTCGTTGCAAAGGGAAAAAGGGCTTCAAAATTTTGGCAAACTTACTTACCATTTTCTGCTAAGTTTGGTCGCCAAGTTTTTCGCTAATGCCGACCTTCATTGAAACCAATAAAATATTATGTTTCTCATGACTTTACACATATTTTCATTCCATCAGTAGCTCTAATAAAGGAATGAAGTTTTACCCTTTGTAACAGCATTTTTGTATGATGCGTGAAAATAAATAGATTTTTTAATGGCCAAAAATACTGTTGAAACAGTTAAGCCATTGCTAAATTTCAACAATATTTTTACCTATGACAAATCAATGATTAATCAACTCATGAAATTTCGCTTTGTACCTCATTTTGAAAACATCAAAAGTAGGGTCACTAAAACTTTGATATCTCGTCAATAAACGATCGAAATATCATGAAACTTTAACGTGTATCTTTTGAAAGTTAGGTTTACTTTACTCACACAGAAATATTTCATTTGCGACGCTATCTGGGGATTAGTCCCGGGACTTATTGAACAATGTGTTATTTGCAAGAAAGCCGACAATTTCCGTAACAATATCATTACAGGCTTCAACATTAGTTTCCGTTGATATATCTCTGTCGGTAGGTCACATAATGATCGAAAAATTGTCTTTTGAGTCATTAAGTATAAAATTTTCATAATTTTTCTAAAATTAAATAATCGTCAACCAAAGTGCAACTATACATGTGGACAACTAAATGTTATGTCAAACCTCGATGCAAATTTGTAATGTTCACCTCCAACACTTTTTCAATTATGCTGTATAAACATACACATACATGTACACACACACACACGTACAAACAGACCTCACGGAAAATCTTGTAAAATCATATCTATCTCTAAAATGGGAGGTCATGTCAAAACCAAAATTGGAGGTGTACAAGTAGAAAATACGGAAGTTACAATTATAAATTTATATCATTATACGATTATTAGTTTATGAACCATGCGAAATACAAATTCAGTTTCGTAAAATCAGTTTCACAATCCTTTTCAATATTTTGTATATAAATGTATTTTGTAAAATAAATAAATAAATATTAAAATAATGGAATCAAGACGCATCAAACAGAAAAACCGCAATGCACCGCATTTTGCCGTGCCATTATAATTTTGTTTTATTTATTGAAGCCGATATATGATATTTTAAATATTAAATAAAACATTAAATTTACGTGTCGTATAATTATTTATTTAAAAATAATTGTTTTCGTTGCAAAAATCTAATGTATTATTTTTAATAAACTGTATTTTTGTTGTTACCTTCTCAACAAAATTTAAATGAAATGTACTGAAATCGACTAAAACGTTAAATTAGTAATTCTTTGCTTTCTATTTTAATAAAATGAATAAATAAACATCTGCATCCCTTTTATAATTTTGTCACTTTTCATATAAAAGGAAAATCAAAAGAATTTTAATTGAATTAAAATATACCATTTGTGTCTTATCTACGTCATTTATAATGATAAATATAAAAATTATTCTTATTTTAAGTAAAATGTAGATTTTAAGTAAAATGCAGGTTTTTTTATTTATTTTTTTATTTATTTTTTTTTTTTTATTAAAACACAGAATTTAAAACTGCTTTCTCTTTCTTTTTAAAAAAAAATAAAGATTAATATACAATAATTTGGAATTAAAGAAAAGAGAAATAAGTAAAACTGTCTTTTTAAAAATGTTAATATTTACGCGAGATATATTTTTACGAGGCGCGTTTTGCACGCGTTTAATATATTATCTGGATGAAAATTTTAAGTTTATTTATAAATCATATATTTGTAAAGACGAAGTTTTTTTTTTGAAATGATTCAAAATTTTAAATTTGATTATATTTAAAATAAATTATAATTTTTTAATTTTGCAGTCAAAGTAGTATTTAAAGAAAATAAAATTATAGTAAAAAGTCAAAATAATTTATAATGTTACGTATTAGCATAAAATTAGTGAAATTTCAAAGGAAATGATATTTGTTTAGAGATTCTTTAACGTTTACATATATTTCAGTATTTATAATGCTTTTTTGCTATTGAAATAGTTTATTAACTTTTTACTTTCTTTTTATAAATATAATTTTAAAATTATTTTAAAGATTTATTAAAGAGAAAAACCTTTGTTTAACAATAACTAGAAAGTCTTCATTACTTTCAAAAAAAAAAAAGAAAAGAAAACAGTATGTTGAGTTAAACAGAAAACTTTCTTCTACATCATTTTATATAACAGTGCCACCTGTTGGTTAATAAGATCAAAAATTTTATCATAATTTAAAAAAAAAAAAAAAAAAAAAAAAAAGATTTTATATATAAATTTTCGAGCAATTCTAACCAATAGAGGCTGAGATGTGCACATGTAAGAGATCACAAACGTGCCACCTGTCAGCCAATGTACACCAAACTTAAGACACCATTTATTTTCATGAGGCTATCACACATATCAAGTTTTGTGTATTTATACTTCATAAAAGCTGAGTTATAATCTTACAGTTAACGGGAAAAATCGTAATGTAGCAGTGCTACCTGACGGAAAAATTCTCCCTCAAGTTGGTAGGCAACAAATATTAAGGTGCATTTAAACATAAACTTTTTAGAAATTCGATGCATGCGTTTTGAAGCTAGAAGTACCACAAAACGTTTGTTAAGCACACGCATACAGATATAGACATTTATATTCTAAGCATAGTGTTCTAGACCTTTTAAAACGTGTAAAACTATCAAGAACTTTAAGAAGACGAAAATTCTTACTTATAAAAAACCAAAATTTTCTTCTATTGAATATAGCAAAAAAAAAAAAAAAAAAAAAAAAAAGATGTATTATGGCAAGTAAATTTACTAATTTCAAAATACAGATTATTATGAAAACATAAGTTTATAAAAAAAAAAAATTTTAAATGTGTTAAAGAAAGAACTAAACTGTAATTTTAAAGCAAAGTTTTATATATAACCGTATATTTCTTTATTTCTTTATTTTTTTAATTATACTTTATAATAATAAAAATTATAGGAAAGAAAAGTATTAATTTGTTATTAAACACTAACCGCCTTTGGCGACCAGATGGTTCGTGAGTTTTAAAAATCTTGACTGTATTAACTTTCCGCTTGGTGGCACCTGCGGTCCCCTTTTTCCCGGTTCAAGACGTACAAGTGTTCGCTTCAGTGTTCGAAATTAGCAGTCGTTATTCGTCAAATGCGACTAAATTATTGCATTTGACGACTATAAAATTTTTTGCGGTCGTCAAATTTGACACCTACCCAAGTAGCACGGGAACGTTCTGTGAACGTCTAATAACGGTTACAGTCGTTCAAACACCGTGTTTCGTGTCAAGAGAACGTTCGATTAGACGTTCAAAAATAGTATTACTTTGAACGTTCTGAAAAGGTTTGCTTTGTATCATCTGTAAAACGTACAAGTCTAGTTCTATGAAAAACGTTCAAGTGTATCACCGTCGTAACACGTTCTGTCACAGTGTGATTATAACGAATATGACAAAATGACTTTTTTTTTTTTCAGTTTTAAATTTTGTTGACATGTAGAATAATCATTGAAATGTAATAGAGATGCGGTGAGAAAAAATTACAAAATTTTAAACTTTAATTATATGTTATTATAATCATTATAATTATTTATAATTTTATTTAAGTTGTATGCTGTTGAATTCTGTCAACCACATTACTCCAGATTACTTTTGCAGATATTCATTATTATTTGCTTCTTTTAAATTGTTAATAAATTAAGTTACGAAAAATTAATTAACTTTATTTATTTATTTATTCATTATTAATATTATTAATATTATTTTGTATATACCAAGAAAAATGTGTTGGGTAATTGGGAATCTTTTAAATCCGATTTTCCATGGGTTTATACACTCTTGAGATGTCAGAACACAATTCTACCATTCTTCCAAAATGCCAGTCTGTCTGGTTTTTTTTTTTTTTTTTTTTTTTTTTGTGTGTGTGTGTGTGTGTTATCAAAGTTTTGTGGACTCTGTATCTCACAAACTAATGGACGGAATTTAACCAAACTTGATGTTTAGTTAGACTTTGAACTAATTTGCTAAATATCAGGAATATTTAATTAGATATTGACCTAAATATCAGCTTTGGTGCTCATTAGCCTCTGGAATGTATCACCAGATAGGGTTCGCTTCTATTCTGTAAGTTCTCCCTTTTATGGGGAGATTATATCTCAGCTTCTACAGTGCACAAATGCACCAAACTTAATATGTGAAACAGATATTATGTAACATTACGCTGATTTAATTCGGGTGCATATATTGACCAACTGATGGCGCTGCTCTCCTGCAATTTAATCCCGTTAACGTAATGGCAATAATCCAGTTTTTGTGATATAAATAATTATAAATACACTGAACTTGGTATGTAAAATTAATATCATATAAAACTTTGCAGAATAATTTTGCGTGCATATCGGACAACTGGAGGCACTGGTATGCTGCAATTTAATTTTATTCAAGGGAACGGAACGCAATAGCTCATTTTCTATGATTTATAAATGCTCTAAATTTGGTACGTGAAATAGATATTACGTAAATTTTACTGATTCACTTCGGGTACATATCAAATGACAGGTGGCACTGTTACGTTTCAACTTACGGAAAGCCTGTACCTCACCTACTATAATACGAATACTTATCAAACCTTGTATGTGAGACATATATATGATGACAAAATGTGCTGCTTCAGTTTCCGTATATATCCACCGACGGATGGTGCTGCTATTGCTTTCTGCGATTTTTCAGATATCTTATTTCAGCATTTTTTGGTGAAAAATGTACAAAATTTCATATATAAAAATGTTAATTATAAAAACCTGTGTTGATTAAATTTTTATGATTAAATTAATAAATTTTAAAATTTTATGGATGCTGTATCTCACGAACTAATGAACGTAATTTATTCAGACTTGGTACTTGGACTGTGACCTAAACTGGTGGCGATTATATTTGTTAATAAATCGTTCAATAGGTGGCGCTGTCATACCATTATTTTCAGAATTTTTAATATGTCATAATAGGTCAAAATTTCGTATAAATGTACATGAGTGAGCATTGTTTTTAACTTTTCCCTGGAAAATTAAATATGTGTATATATATATATATAAATTTATATTAGTAATATTTAATTAAGAAAAAAGTATGGGTAATTTGTATAGTTCATCGCTTTTGTATTAAAATTTTCAATATTCTTGCCAGAAAAGTCGTCTATACTTTTAAAGCGAAAGGATCAAACCTAAATCTGTGATAATTTAAAACAAAGTTATCGACTTTTCACATTTATCATTATGTAAAATACATTTCTTAAGATATATATTTTGTATACTATAAAATTGATTTTTTTTGGATATTTAGTGTTATACTTGTTTGAGATGAAAATCGTATACATTTACCATGGAAAATAATTTTGATAGATTATTTTAGCAAATAATATTTATGACATTGACCTGCGCAGGAAAATATAGAAGAAAGTTTTAGGATGGCCTCAGTATAATAATTTTTAAAAAGGCTAAGTTTTGAACAGTGTGAAAAATCTTTATAAGAAAGGATGTTATTGAATAAATTGCATGATCAACAGAAAGTTTCGCTGCGTATAAATGCCATCTGCTCTATTGTTGCACAGGAAGCTGATATTTCTTGGCGTGGCCCGTGGTACAAAGTTCAGACTACTGCTTCCTTACTCATCAATTTTTGTATTTACTGTTACATTCAGATTCAGATTTGTTTGAATTTAACATTCGGATATATTCAGCTTCAAAGAATACAGATAAGTTCTTTCACTTACTTTTCCTTTTTGTAAAATTTTGCATACGTGTGCATTGATATTTTACAAAATTTAGTTTATTAAAATTTATCAAAAAAACATATATAATATTTTTAAATTAAATTTGAAAATTTTAAATTTTGTACATCTTTTACGCTAACTCCTAAATTTATTTCGTTCGATATTTTATTATTACAGTTCAACGATGTAGTCTAAACTAGCAAACCCATGCGAATTTTTCGCACTTTTCTTTTCTTATTTACTTTTAAATTTGAAACTCATAAATATTATACAGAAATCCCCATCTAATTAAAATTTTAATTTACCAGAAGCCAAATTATTATTAGTACCAAATTAATATTGTGCAATAGTGAGACCAAGATCACTCAAAGAAAGGTTTCAAAATAAAATTCATGGTTGAAGGCCCAGTTTCATACTTTCGCAGGCAGTCCAGTTATAGTATAGGATTTCCATGATGCCTTTTAAATTTTTGTCGCGATGTTGGTGATGACTTTTTTATTTATTTTGGTATAATATTTTGTAAAAAATAATAATAATAATAATTCTTATTTTGATTATATATTTTTATGTTTATGATTTTTAGTCAATTTATGACAATTATTCATATTCTGTATAATCTTTAAAGTATTTCTATGTTTAAAATGACGCTTATAAAGATTGAATAAGCAATTTTTAAAAATACAGTTTTCCATAAAATAATGTAATCAGACAAATGTCTTAATTTTTTCTTATTAGTTCATTGAGTTGAGTCCGCATGCTTAAATATTGTTCATTTTTATTTATTTTATTTTATTTTTTTTTTTTATCCTCGCGTATTTCAAGAATTACACTACTATATCGTTTCGGCAAAAATTAATTGCAACTGATCCACGTTAAAGAAATATATAGATAGATTTTATCATGTATGTTTACATTTTACAATACACTGTAGAAATGTAAAAGCAGGGAGAAGTGTTAAAAAAGAAATAGTTACTAAGGTGAATCTTAATATTGCTAAATGTTTTAAATTTTGAAGTTTATTTATTTTATTTTTATTTATTTATTTATTTACAGAATATACTTTTAATTATTTTTTTATTTATTTTCCAAAATGTTTCACCACATTTTATACTGTTATATTTCACTGCATGCGTATGTAAAATTTATAAACTCAAAATCAATAATTTAAATAAATTTCGCATACGCATGATTTGAAATATGAAAATATTAAGTAAATTTCACGTAATCTATTTAAATAAAAAAACAAAATAATAATAATAATTTTTATTTTTCATATTTTTAAACGTATTTAAAATACACCGCTGTTAAAATTAAAGGAATAAACCTGCTTTCCCATTTTCTTCTTTTATGCATAACTTTAAGACAAATAAACACATGGACATAAAATTTGGATGTCATGTTCGTTATCATATCATTAATCGAATTTTATATAACTTTAGAATAAGTAATAATTTTAAACTAATAATTATTATTTTTTCTCAAAAGTAAGCTTTGGAAAAAATGAAAAATGTCAACAATTTTAGCAAAGAAAACTTAATAAAAAATTGTGTTAATGATGCATTATAAACAAGTGAAGACGCACAGCCCTCAAATGTTAAACAAAATCCTGGTTTTACTTTCTGTGTTCACTTTTCTTTTAATTTAATAACGGAATTTTTGAAAAAAAAAATGATAATAATAATAATTACTAATTTGTATAAACTGTGATCATCACCAGAATAATAAAAACGTCGATAAATAATTTAATAATGAACGCCTTATCCGATTTTCATGTTTCTATGTAAAATTTAAAAAAAAAATATTCACACGCGAAAAAATGAAGAAAAAAAGAAGAAACAAAAAAGTGACTACATGAAGAAATATACGGTTTTAATTAACGTATGCATGCGCGTACATCTTTAACCTATCTGTAATGCATCTTCATGACCATTTTTCATTAAGTTTTCTTTTCTAAAATTGCTGAAATTTTTCATTTTTTCAATGTTTACTTTTGAGAAAAATTTACTGATATTTAGTTTAAAAATTATTACTTATGCTAAAGTTATATAAAATTCGATTTATGGTATTTTAAAAAACATACTATCCAAATTTTATACTTCTGTGTTTATTTGTTTGAATTATGTGGAAAAAAAAAAAAAGAAAACGATAAAACAGTTTATTGTTTAAATTTTGTACACTTGTGCACTTCTTTTAACTAATTTTTATTTTTTGTTTTCCATTGATTGTGCATTATTATAGTTTAAAAATAGAATATGTAACATATCTGGGCATTAATTTGAGATTTCATTGATAATTTAAAATTTAATAAAATACTTTTGTGTTTGAATGCTAAAAGTTTGCAGTAAGTTTCAAAATTTAGACATAAATATTTTTAAATTTTTTTGCTTAAGGGCCCTCTTCACTCACCGCCGCTGGAAGCCGAAGCTAATGTTATTCAATGGGAAATTTTTCTTTACAAATAACTTATTAAGTAATGCATATTTTAAAATTCTGTTTTCACATTATAAAAATTCCCAGCTGTTAAATTGACGGAACTTTTTTAAAAAATAATTTTTTTAATTTTTTATATTTTACTTCGAAGCTGCAAAATACGAATTTTCAATATGTGAATTTTTTTCATTTTGCAATTTCAAAATAAAATGTTAAAAAATAGAAAAATACTTTTTCAAAAAAGTCCGTCAATTTAACAGTTGGGAATTTTGTGAATGTGAAAACAGAATTTAAAAATATGTATTAGTTAATAAGTTATTTGTAAAGAAAATTTCCCCATAGAATAACATTGGCTCGGGCTACCGGCGACGGTAAGTGAAGAGGGCCGTTAACTAATTAAAATTAATATCCAAATATGGTTATATTCCATTGTTAAATTATAATGATGCAAAATCTAGGGGGGGGGGAATAATAATTAGTTAGCAGGGGGCATATTATCTTAAAATTTTTCAAATTATTCCAGATCTTGAATTTATTTATTTATTTGTTTTTTAATTCAAATATTTATCTAGAATATTCAAAATACTTGATCTGTTGTTATACCATATTTCAATGCATGTATGTAAAATTTTAGAATATTAAGACAATTATTTATGAAAAATCTCATAATGGCCTACACAAAAAGGAAAAAAGAAAAGCAAAGATAAATAAGAAAATGAAGAAAAAAAAAAAAAAAGAAGTAAATAAAAAATACAAAACTTTGAACACACACTATAAAATTCAAGAACTCGAAGCAATTGTTCCGGGTCGAGAAAAGACACAACCCTTCATCAACCGAACAAAGTAGGCACGAGTACTGCAAAAAATCTCCAACGTAGCTCTTGTATTTGCAGCACTCGTGTCTATTATGTTCGTCTGATGAAGGGTCATGTCTCCTTTCGACCCGGAACAACTGTTGCGAGTTCTTCTATTTTATTATACATGAAACAAATTTTTGGCACGTTCAAAGAACGTTCAAAAATTGTTTACATAACGTTGTCAGAACGTGTGTATAGAACGTTTTCAGAACGTTTCTACACTATTTTAGAACGTTTACAGTACGTTTTCTAGAACGTTCTGAAAATGTGTATAACGTTTTGAAAACGTTCTAAAAGCATTTAGAACGTTCTCTGAACGCTTCTATAACACCGATGGTGATAGCTACACGTTCATTGAACGTTCCCTGAACCGTACTATTGTCCATCTTCAAGATGGACAAATAGACGTGTATAGCGCGTTCAAAGGGAACGTTCTTAGAACGTGTTTGCAGAACAATTTTTGAACGTTCAGAGAACGTTTCGGTGCTGCTTGGGTAGCTCTTTCTTTTAAGACTTATATCTTTTGTTTAACTTTGAAAGCTCCAAGTTTGTATTGTATTTTTCCCCTGCTGCGCAGAGTCTATGTCGTTTCGACATCTGGGTATTTGGGGAATATTTCATCCCCCCTTTACAGAGATAAAAAAGAAAAAGTTTACATTAATCCTTTTGATCTTATGTTTTAAAACTGCATTTTGCAATCCTCTCGCTGCACATGCATACAAATAACCTATGTAACAAACACATTACATCTGTGTGCACATACTGATATGATGTGTAAGGAAAACACACACACACACATACATATATATATATTTGTATTTCAGAAATTTTGACGTGTAGTTCAGAAAAAATTGTTTTACTCAGATTGTTTCACTCGATTAGTCATGTTAAAAGTGAATTTCTGAAATTGCAACTAGAAATTTAATTTGACGCCTAAAATATTTACAGCAGGTGTCACATAACGCCTTCCCTTTCCTTCCCAATTTCTATCATTGGTTCGCTTACTGTGAACCTTTGAAAATTCTAATTGTAGCAAAATTTCTGCTCGCTGGCTCCGGCGGCGCTATCCCGCGTTTCTGAATTAGCAAATAACCTTCCAAATTCTGACCGTAGCAAACTCCTGCTCGCTGACGACTACGTTTGTCCTTATACAATCCCCTAATAATTATATACTTCCAAAAAAATGCACAATTGATTCACCAATCTCTAAAAATCATTTATAACACACATTTTTAAAGCAGTAGCGCATTTTTTTTTATTTGATATTTTGCCCATACCGCAGTAAATTTTGCATTTTTAAATATGCACAATCGATTCCTCGTCCTAAAAAAAAACCTTGAAACACGAGTTTTAAGGTCTTAACTTTATATTATAACTTTCGAATATCACCTTCCAACTGCCAATCTTCCTGCTACTAGCTCTACATTTTCGAAGGTACTCGTGATCGTTTCGTCTTCTACAAAAATATTAAATATAGTTTTTCATGTGTCTGTATTTTTATTTTTTTATTTTTTCCTAATTTTTTCCTTTTTCTTACCCACATATATGGTAGAGAAAGTATTGTTTTGGGGTCAAATTTTAGAAATTGAGTTTTTGTTATATTTACATGTTTCGAGGTCCCCTGAATCCAAAAATTATGTATTTAACGGTTGATCTGTGTATCAGCCTGTGTGTGTCTGTCTTTTACCAGCATATATCAAGAACAAATAATAGCAAGTGTCGAAACTTGCTATTCTGAATATGTATCATATAAGGATACTACACTAAACTTCTAGTTGGGATGAAACAAATGATTCGTGTACAGGGACACCCAAGAGAATTCAAATATATTACGTCAATGGGGGAAGAGAGGTTGCAGGTAAGTAGAGTTTAACAACTATAGACTGCATTAAACCAAATGAAATGAATATATGTTTTTTATATGAGTAAAAATATGTTTCTTGTAGTATATGGTATGGAAATCTAATCAGCGTGCTCGTTTACAGGGCGACACCAAAAATTAGATTATAGTGCGACAATGCTTGAAAATCGATAAAGTGTACTTCAGGTTTTATCGTGTGTTATTAATATAGGATTATATTCATGTGCACCATGTGGTGTGAACATAACCTTCAGAAGTTAACCTTCAGGCTGACAATATTTAAGCCATAACTTTTTTTTTTTTTTTTAGCGAATGTGCTTTACTATAATATTTTACCCTGTTCGCTAAAGCTGCTCAGGAATATAAATTAATTCCTAATAGCCATATGATAAATAATGCATTTTTTAAAGCTAAATATTTATTGTTTGGTTTTTTGTATATTTATATGTTTTGAGGCTTCCTGAATACCGAAGTCAAATTTTTAACGTTTGATTTTTGTCTATGTCTCTTAGAGTAAATTAAACACAAATAATTTCAGGCGATCCAGATGTTGTATTTTGAAGTTAATACGTTTGTTACAAGGAAAGTTTCATCAAGATTGATAAGTTTCAAGGAATGTTGTTCGTGAAAGTTGCCTGGATAATTTTAAATGAACTTTTCAATTTAACAACAGATTTGAATTCTAAATAAATGTAGGTACAATAACGAGGGGAGTTGTGGGGGCAGCAGCCCCCCTCACACAAAAATATTTGTCAAATAAAGCTGTTCTGAAGCCTAATTTGAATTGTTTTAACATAAGTTTACATAACAGTACTCGTTATCCTACCCCTTAATGTCCAATCTGAATTTATAGTATTAAATTTCAGGGTAAGAGAAAGTCGTGTGAGTAACACACCACATTGTTAAATGTACAATAAGATAGATCCTAATACAGGGTCTAGCAGTTCCTTTGATGGGTATATACGAGTCGATTGCTGGCACTACAATGCAGTAATTTTCCTTGTTTATAGAAAGGCTATGTCTCATATTCTAATGTGTATAACACTCCAGTATTAATTTGTGTGTGTAACGACTGACAGGTGACATTGCAATTACTCAATAACTACGATTTTAGTTAGTTATATCTCATAATCCAATGACCACTTTGTTAAGCACTGACCAATATACAATTGATTCGTCATTCCTAAAATCTCTGCACATGGTTTTTCAAGACGATAACTATTACATATTTAATTATCAAAATTTCTTATTTCTTAACGAATTAAAACGAAATTTGACTGTATATTTATGATAACTCACCATGTCCGAATACCGATTTCTGTAAAAGATTGTCTAAAATTGGAAATATTCGAAAACTGCTTTTTTTTTTTTTTTTTCCTAGTATACGTGTGGGTATAAAACCGAAAAGTAAATCGGGACAGTAACACTGGTCTGAAAATTTTCATACGTAATTTTCAATTTCTCTCTTTCTTTTTTTTATGATTTATAACTTGCGATTTTACATATACATTGCAATGTTATATAGAATGAATGATGGCACTGAAAACATGTTTCATTTTTTCGCGATGTATCACTCCTTTTGTAAAATATTTGTGACACAACTTGGTGGTTTTTCTAAGTGGTATAAAATATTTCTTAATTTAAAAAATCATGCAGTTTAAGTTGATCTCCTAATTCTTCAATCGGTTTTAACGTGGACTATATATTTAGTTAAATAGGAAAAAATTGGAATGTAAATAATTAATACACTATTGGCCATTAAAACTGCTGCACCAAGAAGAAATGATAATAACGGAATGAAATTTGTTGGACACATACATTATAGTAGGAAAAACAATTGATTAAAATTTCAGGAAATTTGGAGTAATATGTTCTGAGAAAACAGTACATAAAGCAGCGACCTCTATGAATAATAGCAGCACTTATCTGCCTAGGCATTAAATCGAACAGCGATTAGATGACATGTACGGGTAGAGCATTTCATGAAGTTTTAATACGATGCCACAATTCATCGATCGAAGTTACTGGTGAATGGTGGGGCGCCAGTCGCTTTTCAACGATTAAACAGTCCTTTCCATTGGTGCGAGATCAGGAGAACGCGCTGGCCAGAGCAACAGTCGAACACATTCAAAGAAGGTCCGGCTTCAAAGAAGGTCCGGACAATACAAACAATTTGCGGTCGTGCATTATCTTGTATAAATTTTGCTCTACGGAGGCCTCGAATACAGGGCAGAGGGGCGGGCCTTAACTCAACAGAATTTTAATGTCCGCTGTTCAGAGTGCCAGGAATACGAACAAGAAGTAATGGAGACATGTATCCAATGGGAACCCATAACATCATTGCAAATGATGGACAGTATGATGATGTCGAATCCCAGCTGATAATGTGCATTATTCATAATGCTGTTAAATACGTATAAGGCAATCTTGATCCTGTAAACAGGATTGTGATTTGTCTGAAAAGTGACTTCACGCCATTCCTGCGTCCAGGTTCATCGTTGATCACACATTAATGGCGCCCATATCAGTGATGCAGTTTTGAGGGTAATCAGAATTTCGGAAGCCGCATACTGAGTCACTACCTGGATTGATGGTATGTTGTACCATTGGATACACGTCCCGATCACCTCTTGTTTCATTCCCGACACTCTGAATACCAGCCAATACATTTCTGATGAGTTAAGGCCCATCGCTCTGCCTTATATTCAAGGCCTCAGAAGCGAAACATTTAAGCAGGACAATGCACGACCGCAAGTTGTCCATATTGTCTGGACCTTCATTGATGCCGAATGTGTTCGACTGTTGCTCTGGCCAGCGCGTTCTCCTGATCTCGCACCAATGAAAATGACTGTTTAATCGTTGAAAAGCGACTGGCCCCCCACCACTCACCAATAACTTCGATCGATGAATTGTGGCATCGTGTTAAAACGTCATAAAGTGCTGTACCCGTACATGTCATCCAATCGCTGTTCGATTCAATGCCTAGGCAGATACGTGCTGTTATTGCTCACTGAGGTCGCTGCTTTATGTACTGTTTTCTCAGTACATATTACTCCAAATTTCCTGAAATTTTAATCAATTGTTCTTCCTACTATAATGTATGAGTCCAACAAATTTTATTCCGTTATTATAATTCCTTCTTGGTGTAGCAGATTTAATGGCCAGTAGTGTATATTGTATAATCCTAAAATAAATTTTTTAAGTTTTATTTTTACTGAAGGTAAAGTATTTTGAACTTTTAAATAAAAATTCACTAGAAAGACCAACAAAATTATATTATAAATGTTTTATATTAATAAAATGTAAATAGTTTTCTATGTTACTTTCTCCTTTGTATAAGATAGTATTAGATTGGTGAAAATTTTCGACTTCCAATTTTCGATTGATGTACACGTTTTGATACATCACATATCCTGAGCATGATTCGACCATTTTTTAAGAAAAGTCTGTCTGTGTGTTTGTCTGTCTGTTTGTGTGCCTGTTTGCCTGTGCGTGTTTCCAGAATTATGTGGGCGATGTATTATACAAAACAATGGACTGAATTCAATATGCATTTATATTTTGTCGGACTTTAATTTATATTTGCGATAATTAGCTTTGGTGATATGATACCCAGCGGATGGCGAATGGCAGGCTTATAGTACAGTCAGCCAAAAAAAATACGCCACCCCCCCCCCCCCCCACCTAATTTCGCCGTAAATTATCGTAGAAGCATGTGGTTGGTACCAATTGATTTGTAATAACGTTTAGTTTATAATGATATAGTTAGATTTTGCTTAATGGGTCGTCTACATATTAAAACTGGCATCAACTTCATTTCTTTCAATGGTAACCCCCATTTTTTATAATTTATTTGAATTCTTTGGACAAAATCATCGCGGAAAATGGTATAGTTTATATATTTTGCTCAATTCTTCACAGAGTTATAAGCTGTCAAACTATGAGGGTGCTAATGTTAAATGAATGTGACAAACATTAATTCATATC
The DNA here is from genome assembly GCA_963930645.1 of Salticus scenicus. Taxonomy (NCBI): domain Eukaryota; kingdom Metazoa; phylum Arthropoda; class Arachnida; order Araneae; family Salticidae; genus Salticus; species Salticus scenicus. The sequence goes on along the minus strand of OZ005654.1, from coordinate 195,415,690 downwards.
TTCCAAAATAATTATGATATTCAAATTCTGTTTTTTTTATATGATAGAATGAAGTGACCCAAACATATTCCATGCGTATTTTTGATTTTTTTTTTTTTTTTTTTTTTTTTTGAAATATGAAAATTATTAATAATTTCATATTTGAAAAAATTATGAAATATGACCTATGTTAATTTTTGCATAAATAGAACGGGCATCATCAAAAACATGGGTTTCCAAATTTACAGCTCGTTCTTAACATTATTTTTTGAGTTACAGTGATATTTTATTTTTTAGTGTTGTTAGGGGGGCGTCACTTATAATAATTTGTATCCTTTGTGAGTAAATATCTGTATATATTTTGACGAAAAACTATTTTAATTTACCTTAATGTTATTCTAATTGTTTTCTAAGCAACATTTCGATGTTTATGATACAAATTGGATCATTTTTATAAAATTATCGCAATGCAAGCGAGAGATTGTGAAAAACTTTCCAAAAGAAATGAAGCCCCGCCTCTATATTGCGGAAATATTAGTAAAAAAACTAGTTTCTGTATTCGTATATGACTCTCTATGTGACGCTGGTATGCATAAATGTCAATGGCATTTACTACATTGAATGCTGAAGAAAAATTTAAATGATTTAATTGGAAGTATGTAAAATAATTTTGTTTTATAATGTAATGTTTTAGAAAAATTCTGTAAAGGCGTGGCAAAAAGGAGTTTACTCGATTCTGAAATGTTCCTTCGTTCTGAAAAGCCTTCGTTCTTAAATATTACATAACTTTTTCTAGTTTCTCACTGCTGAAATTCTATTTTGTCCTTTTTGTCTTTTGTTTTTAACTTGAAAATTCTACGATTCGTACACCTCAAGTTAAGTATCATGACGGTAAAAAAAAGCAGTAAGACGAGGACTATTATTTTAAAAAAGAGCAATGCGCTCTGAACAATACTTTTTTTTTTCCTTTTTTTAAATTAATATAATTGACTTTTATTAATTTTTATCAGATTTTTAAAACAAATTTTCTGTTTTAATCTTGTTGTGACATTTTCGCATTCGATAACTCTACCGTTTATGCTATTTAAATTTTATCGCATGACGTAACATAATAAAATATAAAATTTTTAATAAATGTTTTTTAATACTGAATAATAAAGTGTTTTTTTTTTTTTTTTTTTTTTTTTTTTTTTATTATTATTGAAATAAAGCGCAATATTATTTATTTTCTATTATTCTAATCACGGCGTAAAACTGGCGTCACATTTCTCACGGAAAAAGAATTTAAAACAAAGTAACATGTCTTATTACTTTTAAAGATATAGATTTTACACATTTAAAATTAAGAATTCAAGTACAGTAGATGACTGCAGAACGGGGAATACTCGTTCTAGGCAATAGGAAACCGTTTTTTCTATATCCATATTTCTTTTCATATAGATATACATAATAATTATACTCTTTCTAGTGAAAGTATTTGTGTTCATGCTATTTTTTTATTTTATATATGAATATAAGGAATATTCTTAAGAAATATCGTAACACACAAATTGTGAAAGAAACGCCCACTGAAGGAGTTACAGATTTCAAAATGACATGAAACTACGTCCGTAATCGAGAAAATGTTAAATATCCTTTCTCAGATTTTAGTTTAAATCTTGTTATCTATATTTTTGTATATTATCTATTGTTGGTTTGCACGCCTAAAATTAAATGTAAATCTTTATAGTAACACTTTCATGCGGGACTTACTGTATAAAATAAAAATATACCCAATAAGAAGTAGGTAATAATTGTTAGTTAGTAGATTTTAATTGTTTATATATATACATATTTTATTATATATGTATTTTAACTTAAATTTTTGTCTCTTAAATAAAACAGTTTTTGCTTTTAAGAAGTAGATAATTCTTTTTCTTAAATATTAAACATTTTTTTTTTTTTTTTTTTTTTTTTTTTTTTAACCGCTATTAAAATTATTATCATTATTACTATTGTTCTTTTACCTTGGTATCTAGATTTTTGTAATTAAACATTGTAGGGTTTATATGATTCAAGCTATAAGTGTTGTATTTAACTATTCAATGTTTAATAAATTGAAACCAATAAAAATCTTTTAATTCATAAGCTAACTTAGAAAGTTCTGCGAATTTGAATCGTTTTTTATTTTATAAGTAACATTTCTGAACTTTTTTTCCGGTGTGAAATTTAATAAATAATGTATATTGTGTGGTAGATCACGATTTTTTTTTCTAAATGTATAGACGGTCCCCTAACACATTTTCACGTGTAACTCTGTTTAGAATTGATTTAAAGTATATAAATAGGTAAGTTTTCCGAACTGTCTTGATCTCAAAAATATGAATATGGTGTCAAAAATGGGGGTCGTCATTGAAAAAAATGAAGTTTATACGTGTTTTTATATGTAGATGACCCCTTAAGCAAAATCTGACTACACCATTAAAAACTAGATGTTATTACAGATCGATAGGTACCAGCCGCATGTTTCTACGATAATTTACGGCGAAATTAGGTGGGGGGTGGCGTTTTTTTTTTGGCTGACTGTACATAAATGAACAAAACTGGATTGGTATGAAAGTCATGATAAAAGACATGCTGTTTACATTTAGGTGCATATCGGTTGTAGGAGGCCATATTATGCAGTAATTTAATCTTTTTTTTTTTTAGATGAAACTCAGCTTTTATGATACATAAATGTCCCATTATAATATGTAAAATTGATATTATGAAAAACTATACGCTTCATTTTGGTGCATATCAGACGACAAGAGGCACTGCTGTGCAGCACCTAACCCTGTTGCGGCAAGGCAATACCTCAACTTTTACTATATGTAACTGTACCAAACGTAATGTGTGAGATATATATTAGGAAAATTTTTACTGTTTCAGTTTGGGTTTATTGTAAACGACTGGTGACTTTGGTGCTATTTGCTTGCTCGATTTTCCATATGTTTTTAAACTCAACATACATTGATTAAAAGTGAACCAAAGTGCACGAGAAATTTCTTTATTGTGATGAATTATGTTGACTACATATTTGTGCATGTTAACGGATAGGTGGCGTTGTTATGTAAAATGATATAGAAAAAAGTTTGGTGATGGCTAAAACATACTATATTAATATCTTTAATTTTTAATTTACATACATTCATACACACACACTGACCAATTGCTGAAAACTACTTTTTTTGGACTCAGGAGACCTTGAAACGTGTAAATCAGGTGAAAACTCGACATCGGGTGATTTTTGAACCGAATACAATACTTCCATTACCTACGGTAGTAGGGTAATGGAAGTAAAAGCTAGGGATGGATTTTGAATTCATTTTATTTATTATATTATATTATTTATTTATTTTTCTTGGGGAGGGGGGGGAGGATTAAAAAGTGTATACCTATGTAAAAATTTGCGAATAAAAAAAAAGAAAAAGAAAAAAAAAATTGTGTTTTTTTTTTTTTTTTTTTTAAGATAATGCAAAATTTATCCCCAATTCTTTTAAGCAGGTTATATTAAACATCTAAAAAATTTTTGAAATCTTCCTTTAAATATCTGTACAAATTTTAACATTTTGAAGATCATGAATTCGTGAAAAGATTCAAACTCAGAGAGTGCAATTTAAAGGTTTAAAATTCGTAAAAAGTATTTCAACAATCATGAATTATTGTTCTTTTCTTCTTATGAATGTCGCCAGAACCAATTAATTTTACAATATTTCAAACAAAAAAATAATAAAAATAATAATTTTTTTGACTTTTAATTTACATATGACTCTACATTCTAGTTATTTTGAATTAATATCTTAATTCATTGATTGTGGAAAAATAATAAGCTGTGTATATTAGATTTTAGGAAAGCTATTTTAAAACCCGTTAGCAGTCGCTAGTTGGTCGATTCGCCGCCCATTTCTTTAGTGTTGCCACACTTTTTTATTCAATAGCCACCAAAAATGTTTAGAAGTGGCATTTGATATACACAATCGACGATTATTCGAGTCGATTTGCCTTTTATGTATATTAAATGCCACTTCTAAACATTTTTGTTGGCTGTTGAATAAAAAAATTTGGCAACACTGAAGGGATGTGCGGCGAATCGACCAACTAGCGACTACTAACAGGTTAAGTGATTCGGTAAGACAAAATATCAGCTAAATCGAGTGTTTAGTAGTATATATTCCAGATATTCAGTACATCTATTTTTATAAATAAATTAGAAAATAATAACTTATTTTATAGCATTAAATATATATAGATATATCAACATTTAAAACTTTAAGAACAATAATAAATTACTAAGTTTATCAATCTCAGATAACACTTACTATTTCTTCACCTTCAAACATAAACAATGTAATGTATTTAAACTAATACGAAATATTACAAACGATATAATATATTTTTAAATCATTTTTCAATGAGCAATTCGTATATTAATCACTTGACTGCTTTTTTGCAAAATTTATAATGTTATTTTCAATGCACAATTTTTTAATGTACTAAAATAATGCTTATTTCAACATGTGATTAAAAATGTAATTGTACACATGATTTTAATCCTTATAAATATTATTTAAGACCTACAAACTTGAAAAATTAGCTAAAAATCTATAATTATATAATTTTGGAGTATCAGTGAGTTACAGAAAAATAACAGCTCAGTGACCAGATACACCCTTCAACTGCACTTCTTTACGTTCGCTACATGCAATCAAGGAGAAAAAGTCATCAATTTCTACTTCGCCAAATGAATTTACTCCCCTGACTTTCATTCAGTAGACTGTGGGGAGGGGAAGTAGAGATTAAATGAGCAAACGAAATAACCTAGGATGTTCCCAAAAAGTGTGGCTAATAAAAGAAATTAAATATTTTAATGAAAATAAAATGTTCAGTAGCATTGCTGTTAATTGGCATATTTCCTATTTAGTTACATTAAAACTCAAAAATGCCTAAAAACTTTAACAAAAATAATTTTGTTTCAATTCAGAAATATTTTAATTACAAATTAAGGATGCGGGTAACATCTATAGTTATAATTTGTTTTGATTAAAATATTCGTCTATTGTAAAATATTAACGTTTAACTTATTTAATTTATTTATTTTTCTTTTTTATAATATAACTATGGTGATAATTCCGAATTTGGGAAAATATGATCCTCTGCTTATTCTAAATATTAAAATCAAAAGACCTAGTTGTGGATAGAGCTGTTCACTACGGCAGAAGATGGAATTTTGTGGTAACGTAGCGTAAACCCATAGAAACTTTATGTTCTATTGAAAAAGGAAAATTTTAACACCAAATACAAAATTTTAAATACTTATGTCAGTAACAGGAAAGTGCTGGGTAGAAGAAATCAACTAAAAATAAACAAAGTTTGCTCTTACACTTCATTCAGAATAAGAAATAAGGATAATATGATAAAATTCCGTCCTGATTGAGTAAGATTGATCTCATTCTGCAAAGCATGGATTAATGTCTTCATAACGCATGACTTAGAAAGTTTACTTTTAAAGTTTAAATGTGGGCCCACTATTGTAGAGTGTTAACCACTGGTACATTTACTTTATATAATCTAATTTATTTTCTTTCTTTCCTTTTCTCTATTATAAATATATACACACACACACACACACACACACATATATATATATATATATATATATATATTGTTAATTTGTTGTCATTTTCAGATGAAAGGAGAACACTTTTAAGTTCCATTTGTTGGAAATGTGTTCGCAAAATTTAAATAAAAATTAAATATAAAATTTTTTGATAAACATATTTCTAAAACTTTATTAAACTGGAGATTCCAAAAAGCTAAGTTTTTGAAGTGCTGCCTCCTTGTTATCAATATTTTATTATTATTAGTAGTAGTAGTATTTAAGTGTAAGCGGTGTTTGTATTGATGGTGTTAAGGTTAATTTTTTTCTTTAGGGACGTAGACCTAGAAAGAAAATCCACCATATGCAGGAGATCTTCCTATGGAATCCTAGATTCAGAGCTGTCAACCTAATCTGGCAAATTCTTAGTACCGCCCCTTTTTCTACACCACTTAATTTTTAGAGTATTTGTTTTTTTAATTCATCATAAATATATTTGAAGAGAATTACTCTAAAAATTAAGTGGTGTAAGAAAAGGGGCGGTACTAACAATTTGCCGGATTTGGTTGGCAGCTCTGTAGATTGTAATCACATTAACTCCATATGGCTAGGCCAACGAGCACGACCTGCTTGCGAGCTGGTAATTCACGTCTACCAGCTTTGAGACGGTGGTGTTGTGGCGCTGGGTTTAAAGCCGATTGTTTACTTTAGAGACTAGTTTGTCTAACCTTGGTAAGGTACTATCCGTGTTTGGTCTCTCTAAGGAGTTTTGACCCAAATTCACGCAAATATCGAAAAAAAAACTACGAATAATTCCGAACATATCGACAAAATAGCACAATCTCGGTTTGAACCTAGTAGCGCTTCCTACAAGCTTTGAGAGCAGAATTTCTCGGCTACAATAAGCGGTTAATGAAAAAACCCGATTTTACGATTCAATAGTTAATAAAATCAATCACTCACATTAACCTAAAATTATAAAATGAAAGCTTTTTTTAATACGATTTTCGGAACGAAACGAATTTTTCTTGTAAAAAGTTATAACTAGACATAAATGCACGTTTAAAAAATAAATTGGAAATATAAGACAAAGCCCAAGTTCCAACGAAAGCTGTTGAGAATGCAGAGAAATCGGGGATTTCGTTTCCCCCAATGTCATAACTAACGCAGATTTGGAGTCCCCCCCCCTCCCCGAAATGTTGTAGATTTGTCGAAAAAAATTTAATTATACTTCATTTTTAACACCAATATTATATACTAAAACTTAAAATTCCCATCCCCCTCCTTCCTTGGAATTTTTTTTCTGTTAGCGACCTTGAGTATCCAAGTTTTTAAATTGGTGAAAAACTGTGAAATTATATTGTTACGTACTTAGGGTTCGTGAGTTGTCCGAGAATGAAAAGCTAATCTTGTAGAGGCTGAAAACTTTATTTACAGAAAATTCTAGAAAAATACAGGTATATAAACCAAGTATTAACTTGAGTTTCACCAGTAAACACAGCTTAGATAAAAGCTGTCAACAGCAAATTCACAGTACAAACTATATTATAAGAGCATTAATATACAGCAATGCGACTGTATTCCAAAGCAGCTCAGAGCTCTTTATCCAGCAAATACTTTGGCGGAACAAAACTGAGACTGACTCACTTGGCGCGAAGCAACTCTTTAAACACCTGCGTAGAAAAATCTGGAAATTTCCAGTATCTCATTAGCCAGTCATGTTAGAGCTTCCATCTTTCGTATATCAATAATAAAGATTTTCTTGCCAAGGTCGCCAAAAAAGTCTCCAAGGAGCGAAAAGTCGCCAAATTTGGCGCCAAATCCATTATCTGCCTTATTGGAGCTTTTTAATGCATTTTAAAGGGAAAATTAGCTATTTTAACGCGAAAAAAAGCTAAAAAAGCAGAAAATTGACATTTTATCACATGACTAAGCATCTTTGAATGAATTTACATAAAAATAACTGCGAATTATTTACAAATTCGTAATAATATATATTAAGTCTCTCGGCAATATTTTCAGTGATTATCCATGGAGGATAATTAATTAAATCATGGATAAATTCATGTATGATATCGGGCACGAACATTTTGTATTCGGCCCTTTTATTCAGAGCAATATCTTTATAAATGAATTTATGTTTGTATGCTCTAACTTAAAATGAATTCGTAATTGAACGCTTTCTATTTTATAACTAGTCGTTCTTTACCCGTCTGGTGGCCGATATTTCCAAATTAACCTATTTCTAAATTTGCATATTATCCCAGCGAGCCATATTCGTCAAATCAAAAAACAGTCAATTTCGTGATAAATAACCAATAGGTAAATATATATATATATATATATATATATATATATTAAAAAATTACCTGTGCATTTTATTAAATTAACGGAATTCGGGTAATGAAATGTTAAAACATATTAAGCGCCAAGTTTCCCATTTTGGAAATCTTTGATTAAGGTTTTTTTTTTTTTTTTTTTTTTTTTTTTTTTTAACTACAAGTATTTAAGATAAATATATTTTTCATTTTTTACATTAAATATTGAAGTTTCTAGCTTCGTTTCTGATTTTTCAAAAACTTTGTAATGTAAATTCTATTTATTTTAATTATTCAAACAAAACTGTTTGTTTCTACTGCATAAGGAAAGGAAATCACCAAAAAAAATTCATTCGAGTACAGGGGTTTGAAACAATGGATATGAAATAAAACAGTTTTTTTTTTTTTTATTTATTTATTTTTTTTTATTATTATTATAACATAGAGGAATCAAGAAAACTAATTTATAAGGGTTTTGTAATATTTAACATCTAATTCTGCCCCCAATTAAATGCCAAACCTCCCATTTTGGAATTATATCATATCTTCTAACAATATATATATTTGTTTAATTATTGTTATTATTTCAACTGTATATGATTAGAAATGCACATTAAAACCCTAAACATACAAAAGTTCAATAACTTTCAGTGGGATTCGTATAACGGCAATTAATCGGTTAATTTAAGCTTAATTATTTAGGATAATAAAATTCAGTGCAAATACATTAAAAAAATCATAAGTTTATTTGTCAACGGAATAATAGTGCCTAATTACTACTTTTTTTTTTTTTTCACATGCCAGTTTAAATAATTTATCATCGAATCACATATTTTTTCTGTAGTAACAAATCTACGTAGACCTAACAAATCTGCTTAGTAAATGAATTGATATGCTTATGTTACTCTTCCTTTTATTATTATTATTATTATTATTATTATCTTTCTTTTCATTTTATTTATTTAAAAATATGGATAAAAAGTCTTTATTGTATTTTATATTTTTCAATACATTATTTCAATTGTGATGTCATTTTTTCTGTTATAATATTATTACCGTTTATCATTTATTTAGTTATTTATTTATTTAAATGGATAATATTTCGTTTTCTTTATTTCACAACGTTGTCCAAGCAGCAATAACATCTGTAACGAGCTTTAGTTTTGAGAAGCTTGGGCTTTTATTAATAAGGAGAAAAACATCCAATATGTAATAATTTAAAAGATAAAACTATACTTTGGTCGATAAAAATTTATTCGAATTCAAATCTAGTACAAGAAAACTTGAATGAAATAAATATTTTACATGTCTTTTCAAAAGGAATACAGAGATTATCGATTTTAATAATTATTTTAATGAAAAACAGAATCACTAGAAACACTTTGTTACTCTTATTATTATTATTATTACTATTACCAAAAAAAAAAAAGCGCAAAATTGATGTTAAATACCATTTATTTAAAAGAATACATTTATTATTCATATATTTTTAATACATCTCATCGTTTAAGAAGTTTAAGAGACAATTTATATTTGTTATAATAAAAATTTAAAATTTTAATATATGAAATTAAATAAATTTAAATTTCCGAATATTTTGGAAAATATTTACTCTAAACTAAGATCGATATTAATAAATACTTTTTTTTTAACGTTTTAAATATTTTTACGGTATTTCAAATTGTTAAACAAAAAATGAAAGTAATGGATATGCATTAAAACTTTGATTTATATAATATTTAAAAATTCCTAGTTTTGCATAAGTTTATGTTTGAATATATTGCTGATAGATGGCGATACCAACTAGATCAAAATTGAAAATAAGATTTGAAACAGTAAAAATTCAATTTATGAATATTTACTTGTAGGAAAATAACTACCCTTATAATTTCTAAATATTAAAAAAATATAAAATTAATATTATGCCTCAATTTCAAGTAATATTTAATAAAATATATTATATATTTAATCTTATGTATTGTGTTTAGTTATTTAATTTACTTTTTAAAAGTTATTGCCTAAAAAAAAAACTTAATCCAGAAAAGTATTTCAATAAATAATTCACATCTTCAGTTTATGTATGTTTCTATAAATAATTAAAAATAGATATATAAATTTAACTTTATGTAAAGCGTTTAAAAATTCACCTTATTTTTTAAAAGTGGTTATCTTAAAAATAATTTGTTCTAGAAAAACATTTCTATATTTCTCGTCATCAGTTTATACATGTTTCTATAAATAATAATAATTATTATTATTATACATACATTCAATCTTATGTAAAGTTTTTAAAAATTCAACTTACTATTTAACAGTGCTTATTTATAAAATAATTTGATTTAAAAAAAACATTTTAATAAATAATTCACATTATCAGTTTATGCAAGTTTCTGTAAATAATTCAAGAGGGTTTCTTAAGCATGAGTATTTTAATTTATGAATAAAACATAGTTGTAAATAATTTATCTAAAATGAAAAGTAATTTAAATAGGAAATTATTCCTGTGTCTGTTTATGGAAATAATTCCCATTATAACTCATTAACTAATACAAATTTATATATTCCATTTTCCCATTCAGAAAATTCTCAACTGTTAAATTGGTTATCATTTCTAACAATTATTTATGATTATAATAATAATAATCTGAATTATTATTATTATTATTATGAAGCTGTAAAATGGAAAATTTGAGTAAGTGAAATTTTACATTTTGCAGCTTCAAAATAAAATAATAAAAATCAACAAAATATATTTTTCTGAAAGTGAAAACAGAATTTGAAAATTGTATTAGTTAATGAATTATGATGGGGATTATTTCCCCATAGAATAATATTGTCTTTGGCTTCTGGCGACGATAAGTAGAAGCCCCCCCCCCCCCCTCTATGTTAATTTCTAGTAATAAGAGCAGAATTATATTTCCCGGTTGCGATTACTAATATTAAAATATTTCATAATACTTTACACAAATGTATTTTTCATGAAATTCACATATTAGTATTATTATCTATAAAAATAATTTTTATTCAAAGTAGTCTAATTTAAAAAATAAATAAATATATAAATACAATTTATTATATATATATATATATTCAGTATGTTATAATCTATTTCCTAAAGCATAAAACTATTTATTGACTGCATTCGACTTCATTTACATTAGTAAATATCAGGCTTATAAACAAAAGTAAAAATATAATTGAGTGTTTAAGTATATCGCGAGAAGTAGTTGGTTCAATAGACCGTAATGTATCCGAACACTTTTCTGCATCCCTATTAAAGAATATCAAAGGTAAGGTCACTGTACAAAGAACGTAAAACATTTATCAATTTTGGCTTCTTTTAAATATATTAACACTGCAGATATTCAGCCCTAGTATAATGTGATAAAGATATACATAGTCTTTCAAAATTCCCTGTAAAATAACTAAGTAATAAGCATAAAATTTTCCGTTATGTTCATTCAGAAAAACAAAATGTACCCCCCTTTTTTTTTTTTTTTTTAAGTTAATCACCATTAAAATAATTAAACAATAATTTGAGTCCATAGATTGCAATGTATTAGAATTCTATTTTGTATTCCTGTAAAAATGTCCAACACTTATGTAAAACTGCATAGTTCTTGCAACAATGACCTATAACATGCCTATCACTTTTTATCAAAAGTGAATGTAAAATTTAGATACTAACTCAGTTCAAATAATTTGAGTGCATAGATAGTAATGATAATGAATTTTTCTTTACATCCCTGTAAATAAACTATAACTCCTACACTCATAAAAATCTAGTTCGTGTGACAGATTTGAATCGAATAAAATGTTTAGCTGCTGTCTTGTTTGCTCACATACCAATATGCATATACGCACGCAGGCATACTCATAGTATATCACCGTAAAAACAGTAAAAACGAATTCAAAGGACAGCAAATCGTTTAGATATATCAAAACCTCATATTCAGATTTTTTCGTGATTGCAATACTTTTACCTGAATATATATATATTCGAGGAAAAAAAAAAAAAGCTGCCATGAAGACAGGCATTTTACTCGCCAAAAAGAATTATCTTGAAATAAAATTAAGTTAAATTATCTCTTCCTTTAACAGAATTTAATGCAATTTCAGAATCCTGTTTTTGATTCAGACTTTAGATGTTTGTGCATTTTTAGATTCTGTAATAGACTATTTACATTAAGCAAAATTCAATGTAATCAACCGCGGAAGGTTGTGACTCTTTCTTCTGCTAGTAAGAAACAGGACTCAAGTACTAATAAATAATTAGGATAAACAAAAGAATGAAAAAAAGAAGAAGACATATTTTTAAAATTCAGCGTTAGATATATCTACAAATTAAATACAACATACTTTTGAAGATTATTTGTATATTTATTTAAAGAAATATTTTACTTTATTTATACATTTTTATAGAAGCAATATTGAGTTCCCAAGTATTTTCTCACCCATTCCTTTCACTTCGGTAATGTGAAGGTAGTGAGCCTCATTTGCTCGAAATCGCGCTGTGATTGTAAGTGTAAATTGTCCATTGAGAGTTTGGTTTTTCGTTTAGTTGGCATTTATTTCGGAGGAAGTGTGGATTGTCCATGGAATAGGTTAATGGAAGTTGGATTGTTTTATAGTTCACTTGTATGCCAGTATTTTCAGTTAAGATGTTTTAAGGTAGATAAAGTGAAGTATTTCTCCAGTTAAACTTTACAAATGCAAGCATGTTTGCAAGTCATTTGAAAATCTGTAACTCCGCCAGTGGGCGTGGAGCTTACTGTCAGGAAGACAAACACATGACCATGCGGTCGCAAATGTGTTAACATAGTTGACAACATTTTAACCCTTTAACGCTCCCTACTTAATTTATTTTAAAAATTAGTAAACTAATTTTTAAAATGGCTTTTAGACGCATAGCTGATCATAAATATTTAAAAAATAAAAAATTAGCATTGTTCCTTTTCGAGAAATATTCGGTTTGAAACATCTGTAAGTAAACGTTATTAAATTCAAATAATATTTAATTTAATAAATAAATCACTTTATAAGTTTACATTATCGACAACAAAAACTCGTAAAAGTTGCATAGATCCCAACATTTCAATTTATTCCGGAGTATTTTAATCCTTTGCGCGCAAGGTAATTCGGATCATTTAAATTACACTGCCACCGGAATTTACGAACATAATTAAAATACAAGAAATTTTAAACTTTGAAGTTAAAAAAAGGGTTATGGGTTCTATGTTATACATGCAAAATTTTGCTAAAAAAATTCCGGGATGAGTTTTTGCACTTGAGAATTAAAATTAGGTGTTCCATCAGCTGGAACACTGCGACTGAAAGGGTTAATTTACTCCGGAGCATTTTTAGCCCCGCCTTTAATTCACACCACTTTATTTTTAGAATATTTTTCTCCAGTATATAACTACGATAAAAGAAAAAAAAAAATGTGATAGGGAGTAAAAGCGGAGCTAAAAATGCTCCGAAATAAAATAAATGCGGGCAACTCTACTATTAATGACCAGGTTGCTCTTGGATATGAGTAGATTGTGCATTGAGACAGTTAATTAACAGTTTTATGAGTATAGTAAAACCTTTCATGAGATCATTTAAAAAACAGTACACTTCTTCCATTACAGGAGGTTGGAATTTAATTATGAATAAAAGTAAAATTAATATAAGAGGTGGATATGTCTCCTCCTTCTTAAAATCTTTAATAAAATAGATTTATTGTTTTTATACAAGTGATTAAAACATAGGTGCATACATGCAAATCATCTCATTATGAATCGTAAAATTTTCAGTACCCGCCCTTTTTTTTTTTTTTTTTTTTTTTTAACACTAGTCATTTTTTAGAGTAATTTTATTCATAGTTAATTATAACAACATTTGAAGAGAAATACTCTGAAAATAAAGTAGTGTAGAAAAAGAGGCGTTTTTTCAAAGGGCGATAACAATTTTATGCTTATTAATGAGATAGTTTTCAGGTATGTAGATGCAAACATTTTAATTTATTCCGGATAACTTTTAGCCCCGCCTTTATTTCGCACCACTTTATTTATAGAAAAGTTTTCTCCAATACATAACTTCGATTAAAAAAAAAAAAAAAAAAAAAAACTCTTAAAAAATAAGTGGTAGGAAAAAAAGGCGGAGCTCAAAATACGCCGGAATTAATTAAAATGTTGGCATGTATGAATTATAAAATATTTCATTTATTGACTTCAAACACTTACAGAAAATAAAATGGGGGATAATGAAGGTGCTGTAATTTACCAGCCCTTAAAAATGAAAGTGGTAGAATAAATAGTATTCTACCACTTTCAGTCTTAAGGGCACATTTGTAAGGCACATTCTACTAGAATGTGCCTTATTTGACCAATAATAAGCTGAAAATACTAATTCTAAACAAAATTGTTGCCATCATGTCATCCTCTGAAATGTTTATTTACTATAACACTTGACCAACCACGAGACAGACGCGTCATACAACTTCTGAAAAGGGCATTTTAAAACGAATTAAAAAATGTTTTAGTAATTTTTCAACCATTTTCAAGAAGCAGGTTTTTGAACTGTCATTTACCGTTGTTTATTTTTTCTTTATTACCCGCTTTCATGGTTACATGGTTGAAGCACTTAAGGCAGTGAAATTAAGAGAAGGTTAAATAAATTCAGTATTTTTCAAACAACGCTGAATTTAAAATTTATTTTCAAAATGATGAACATAATGGCACTTGAGTGTTTTTAAGAATAATAAACTGAGCTTGTGTTTCTACTAGGAATTTTATTATTTTTATTATTAATATTTTTATTATTACTCTATTTTCTTTTATATAAACGAATGGAAATGACAGTGACAGTCATTATTCCTAAATAGTGTCATTAAAAAAAAGCAACATCCTTTTTTATTTGCTTGTAAGATAAGTATCGTGAATTTTGGCAGCTATACCTAAAGTGATAAACGACGTTTTTACGTCCCTTTTTTGTATGTTTTTTACGTTTAAATATCAGAATTTAGTGTAATCCCGATTCATTTCAATTCAGAATATACGTATAACAAGAGTTGACGTTGAACAGAAATATAAAATAAATATTTTCACGATGTTGGAAACTTCAATGTAAAAAATAATATGTAAGTAAACTGCTAATTCTGTAGCGTTAAACGTACCGTCATCAGTGCAGAATAACAAGGCACATGTAGATAGAAAAGCGAATTCTAGAGCAAGAATAGAAGCAACAGAAATTTAAGAAACTGGAGGTGATAACTTACATGAAAGGGTATGTGGAAATTTAGAATATGTGAATTTTATGTAATATTTTCAACAATCGGAGAAGGCGGAAGGCAGTAAAATCGCAATTTATGACATTTTTATGATTTTAATGAATATAGAAAGCATCTAGAAAATCAAATCCATGTAAATGTTTTAGCTGAAATAAAGTTAAAAGCATGTTTATTCACCCAACATTGCTTAGTATCTTCCGATTTGTTTATTTGTAACTTCTGAATATAATCCATGTGTTCTTTGCAACGAAACAACATACGCAGGGGTTCCAGCGTTACTATATTTTTAAGATCGTTTTATAATAATGACACCACGATTTTCAAAAAGAAAATTTTCATGAAGGTTTTCATGTCTCTTTGGATTTTCGGATAGTGTAGTTGAATTGGTGCCTATGAAATTTTTGTCTTCAAAAAGAATAAATTTTAACAAAAAAGTTAAAATAGATTTAAAATAAAGTTGAATCTAAACATCTTCCAGCTTTATGATATTGCTACTGAATTTTTTTGAAAAAGTGGATTTCAAATTCAACAAAGGGTTTTCATAAAATATGTTGACGAATCTAAGAACTTCTGTGTAAACAACCATTTTAGTTTTTTCTGAAGGAGCATGAGCAAGAAGATTATTAGAAATTTATATTCTGCAGCATCCAACATATTATTCACCGTGAGAGAAATATATCAGCATGGCGTCTAGCATCTGTTTGAATTTAAAAATGATTTTATTCTTATCTAATAGGCTCTGAGAACATATAGCACCTACATAATATTTAACTTCTTTCCTTTCATTACTTTCTTCTTTTATCCAAGCAGCTTCCATTTCATTATGTTGCTGATGTCTAGCAAGTGCCTAATCTTCACTTTCTTCTTGACTTCTAGTTGCTGTACGATGATCATCTGCACGATACCTAACATGCCAGTGTTCGTAGGGTTTTTTTTTTTTTTTTTTTTTTTTTTTTTTGTCATTTAATAGCTTTCCTTTCAGCATTTTCTTGATGCAAAGCTTGTACATGTTCGTTAGGTTCTTGTGTTATGGCCTCTGTCCCTTGAGCATCAGTGTAATATTTACCTTGTCGTTGTTGGTAAGTTTTTTCTCATACGTAACAGTTCTCCTCTGACGCTTAGCAAGGCGTCATGCTTTTAGTTGTTCCTGAATTTCTTCTTGAATTAATACAACCTGCGCATATTAAACAGCTTTTTGCTGCCGTTCTCTTTATAATTTTATTTGTGTTGTAGCTCTTTTTGCATAAGAAGCATTTATATACGAAGAGTTTCTTTTTTTATACGGAGGGGGCATTACAGTTTTTACTTAAATAAAGATACTAAACGTACGTTTCAGTTATTTAGGAAGCTGAGAAAGAAAAATTTTATAGAATTAAAAGAAAGCAGTAAAATGATTCACTAAATGAACTATCTCAATAAAATTCAAATTATAACAGTTTCCACGTAACATGAGAACTTAAACGAATAAACTACGGAAAAAACATTAATTTACAAAAATAAATAAACTTTCATTGCTTTTGACATGAAAATAATTATGTTTATTTAAAAGCAACTGGTAAAATTGAAATAAAGCTTTATATATATATATATATATATATATATTTAATGGGCAATGACGTCCATTTTGCCCAAATGCATCTGGAAATTAAATTTTTTATAAAGTTATATTTCATTATTATTATTCACGTGTAAATAAATGTAATTCCATTGATTTAAAGAAAAGGTACAAATAAAAAGAAATTCATGTAAAAGAAATCACAAACTAACTATAAAGTTTAAAAAAACCATTAAAAGTTTTGTACTTTAAAAACGTCTTCGGTAGCTTTGTGATATTTTCAATTACGTTTTGAACATTTAGATTTTTCTTTCGCTGCTCGCGTCTCCTCCTTTCAGCAGGGCGAATCATCTATCATCAATTCGGATTGACTTGGCGTCATTGCAACATGCTTCTGGTATATATCGGCATGTTCAAAACGTAAGCGACGGAAAAAGCTTCAAAAGTATAAACTTCTATTGTTTTTAACTGTTTAGTTATTTTTTACTTTCTTTCATAAATTATGTTTTCTTTTATACAGAGTTACCAACTTTTATAATTTATTTCGGAGCATTATTAGTCACGCCTTTTTTCATACTAGTAATTTTAAAGAATTTTCTTGTAATTCAATATTTGACACATGTTATAGGTAAGTATTCTACAAAATTTCTGATTCAAGAAGAAGGCGGGGCTAAAAATGCTCCGAAATAAATTAAGATGTTGGCAACTTTGTCTATGGCGAGCATTTCACGAATCACTTTGACCAAGAAAGCTTCTACTAAGAGCTACAAATAGACTTGAGAACTTGAGTTTAAGCAATTGAGGAGAATTCTTGAAAGAAATGTCTTCTAATTTATCGATAGAAAGATTAGTGATTGATCCCCAGAGTGTTGATAATTTTGTTCACTCTAGTTTCCCTATTTCGATACAAAATGTAAAAAGAAAAGAGATGCATTATGACTTCAGATCTAATGATTTTCAATTAACACTATTGTGTGAGTGTTCACACATATGTTCTTTAAAAGTTTATTTATTTATTCAAATTTTATAATAACGAAAAAGAGAGATTAATATAATTAATAAAAAAATATATTTTTTTAATTTTTTGTAATTCAATTAATTATTTAAATAGAATTTCTCGTTTTCTTTTCAAATCAAAACAGTTTCATTAAATAGCGTTTCTTTGTCTTTCAATAGTTTCAAGCACATTGTTCTCTGAATAAAATAAAGCAATTTTTATATCGGGGTTTTTGAAAAGTAATTTTGTTTATACTTCTTCCCCGAAAGAATTAAATCGTTTTCGCTATAATTATTTATTTTGAGAATGTATTTCAAAATTCGTTACCAGCTTATTTCTAGCATATGTATGTATTAATAAAACAAAAAAAATAGGAATTTCAGTTAATAATTATAATGCTTCTGTTTACATAAAAAGCTATTATTACTTTTCGAGAGGATCATTATTGTTCTAAAAATAGATTTTTAATGGATTATTGCCGACTGTCTGGCTCGCAGCTTCGA
This sequence comes from Salticus scenicus, assembly GCA_963930645.1. Taxonomy (NCBI): domain Eukaryota; kingdom Metazoa; phylum Arthropoda; class Arachnida; order Araneae; family Salticidae; genus Salticus; species Salticus scenicus. The sequence continues at coordinate 195,397,448 of OZ005654.1, read as the reverse complement.
ACCGACTTCGTCCGTTGCTTTGATTGACACGTGGCGTAATTTTTTTTTTTTTTTTTTTTTTTTAATGCCAAATTGGTTTGAGTTTTAGTAACGACAAATTATATTCAAAAATTTTGTATTAAAATATACTAAAGACAGAGAAATAGTTGGCATTCTTGTTGGCTGAATTTTAACGATGCCAACTTATTCGGTTGGCACTTTTTGACTCTGAGATTGTCAGATTTTTTTTAGATCTCTCTGACTGCTTCGCTGGTAAACAGAAGCTAATTTTGTCGATCCCGTCCTCTCCCTATGTTCCATTTGCTGTGTGGAATTATATTCTTTATATTAACTGGTATTAACGAAATATTGTTAGTAATTTTTGCAATGGCAATATTTGTCAACTGTGAGAAGATGATATATCTTCCTCCTGAATAAAAGAACTGTATCTAATGGATTGTTTAACATTGACTGAAATATTTTCCTTCATTTCTATACTCTTTAGCAAGCTCTTTATGGCCATTATTAAAGATGATCTGGGTATGTATAATCTTTTCCATAACTATCCAACAGTTTGTTCAAGTGCATTTGTGCATATTACATTCATTGAACGATGAAAGCAGTTGATGAAAGCATTCTATATGATCCGTAAGCGATAGTTTGCGCTTGATTTATGGAACAGTTTACTTAGATATGTCAAAATCATATTAACTTATAAAAATGACTTTATGACGAAATAATAAAAATGTAGCAATAAAAAAAATATTTAATCATCGGTGTAGAAATTTATTTTTCATTCCGTTGCGGAAATTTTATTAAAAAAGTTAGTGTTTTGAAAAAAAAAAAATTTTTCTTTTCTTTTGAGTTTTAACTGTTTTGTGTTGAAACTTCAGGACGAAATTTTAAATTGCTGATAACTGTATAAATAATTGAATAAATAATAATTTTGTTTCAGTATTTTTTTTTTTTATTAACTTTATCTTTACATTAACATTCAACCGAAGAACGATGTAAAATTATATTCTTCCATCCACATCGCCTAACATAGGAGACGTAAATTTATCTCCTTTTATTGCAGTTTAATATGTACGCACAAACTTTTTTTTTAGAAATAGAAATTTTCATTGATAAACTGTGGGCTGCTTCAATATTATTTATCATTGATAATATTTATATTTTAAAACCCCTGTTATAAAAATAATACCTAAACAAACTGCATTAAAATTTATTTATGATTGACACACTACAAAATCCAGACTCATCGTTACATAATAACTATTTTAACACTTATTTGTTGTGAAAAAAAAAAAAAAAAAAAAAAAAAAAAAAAAAAAAATAGCGAAATAAATTATGTAACAAAACATATGCTTATAACAAGTAAAAGCACTTAATACTATCAGAAGTTAAGCATTTGGTTTGATATATCTCTTTCCTACTAATCTTTCGAAAGAAATCTCTCTGCATTTATCGAACCTATCTATCGATCTCTGCTTCACCGCTGGATAATATATTGACCCCTTAAGCATACTGATTGATCCCCAGAGTGTTGATAATTTTGTTCACTCTAGTTTCCCTATTTCGATACAAAATGTAAAAGGAAAAGAGACGCATTATATGACTTCAGATCTAATGATTTTCGATTAACACTATCCAAGAGTTTGTTTAAGTGCATTTGTGCATATTACATTTATTGAAAGATGAAAGCAGATTATATGATCCGTAAACGATAGTTTGCGCTCGATTTATGAAACACTTTACTCAGATGTGTCAGAACCTTATTAACTTATAAAAATGATTTTATGACGAAATAATAAAAATGTAACAATAAAAACAAATATTTAATCATCGTTGTAGAAATTTAATTTTTATTCCGTTATGCAACTTTTATTAAAAAAGTTAGTGTTTTTGTGAAAAAAAAAGAGTTTTTTTTTTTTTTTTTTTTTTTTTTTTTTGTTTTTTTTTTAACTGTTTTGTATTGAAACTGCGGGACGAAATTCTAAAATGCTGATAAATATATAAATAATTGAATAAATAATAATTTTCTTTCAGTTTTTTTCATTATTATTATTATTATCATTATTACTATTAAATTTATCTTTACATTAACATTTAACCGAAGAGCGACGCAAAATTATATTTACTTTCCGAACACTATAGTGAGGAAAGTATTGTAATCATGTCAAAAATCTGAATTTGAGATTTTGATGTTTCTATACGTTTCGAGGTCCCCTGAGTCCGTTTCCACTATTTTTGCGATGATGTATGTATGTGTGTGTGTATGTATGTATGTATGTGTGTATGTATGTGTGTATGTCTGTGAGTGAACCCGCTAGCGTCTAAACGCTTTGTTCGAATAAGCTGAAAGTTGGTACGTATATTGTAAGTCACCATGTACGAACCCTATTGATTTTGGTGAATCTAGCACTTATAGTTTTTTTACAGGGACACAAAGAAAAATTCTTTATCATTATGGCCTATGGGACCAAAATATTAAAAGTGCGATAGCATCTAAACGCATAAATTCAATTGAGCAAAAAATTTATACACATATTATAGGTCACGGATACTCAATATGTATAGATTTTGGAGAATTTAGCACTTATAGTTTTTTACAGGGACACAAAGAAACATTCTTTATCATTATGGCCTATGAGGTCAAATTTTTAAAAGTGTGATAGCGTCTAAACGTCTTATTCAATTGAGCTGAAAACTTATATGAATATTATAAATCACTGTTGCACTAACTATAAGAATTTTGGTGAATCTAGCATTTATAGGTTTTTAGAGGGACGCAAAGAAAATTTCTTTATCAGTTTGATCTATGGGCTCAAAGTTCAGTAGCGTTAAATAAAACATCGTGTAATACATGGAGAAAAATACTCAAATACTCTATTATGGTTTTCTCTCTTTTGTTTGTTTAACAACTTCACTTTCCTTACTTTATCTACAAAACTGTTAATTACTGAATGTTCAGAAAGTCGAGTGGAGTCACTCCAGATTTTTTTTCATTCACATCGCCTAACATAGGACGCGTAAATTTATCATTCTTTATTCTGGCTTACTAATTTGAGGTACTTAAATTTGCATTTCTACTTGAACTTTCGTTAAGTCTGTACATCAGTGAGATTCCCTTTTTCTTTCTTCCCATATTACCTAATGCATAGCTGCCAATATTTTAATTTATTCAGGAGTACTTTTAGCCCCGCCTTTAATTCATACCACTTTTTATTTAAGAGTAATTTCTTTTTATTTTACCGAAGTTATGTATTGGAGAAAAGAATTCTGTAATTAAAGTGGTGCGAAATAGAGGTGGGACTAAAAGTACTCCGGAATAAATTAAAATATTGTCAGCTATGCCTAATGGAATTTCCGTAGCTTCATTCTATAAAAATTATCTCATTTAAAAATGAAGTTTTTCAAATTCTGTTTTTTGAATCTGTCACCTTTCAGCTTAATGAGCAATTAAAAAAAAAAAAAAGGGTATTTCGTTTAGAGATCCAAACTTTGAGTCCTAAATTTATTTTAAAATATATATATATATATATATATATATTTAAAATATTTTTTTCAAAAAATTGCTCACTGATCTAAAGGCCGATATACACCGTGACCAATAAGTTCTCATACAACTTTTGAAGCACGTTAAAAAGTTATACATATGTCTTGCTGTAGTCCCAAATATTTTGCAGGCAATTTAGTGTAAGTTATAAAGCTATTCCAAGTGTATATGACGTAGTAATTATAATTTTTCTTTAATTAGGTAGAATGAAGAAATTGAGAGAAATTGTGATAAATAAATTCGTCAAAGAAGAGCAGCCGGTGAAATTTTCAGAGACTTCAAAGCCCTGGGGGTGAAGAGAGATTTCATTTACAGAACTATCAGAAGGTATAATAAGACGTTCTATGTCGATGACAGAAAAAGATCTGGCAGGCCGAGGTCCGTTCGGACAAAAGAGGCTGCGAAAAGGGTCAGGGAAAGGATACGACGAAACGGATAAAGATCTGCTAGAAGATTAGCACGAGAGCTCAAAATATCGAATGAGTCAATGCTAAACATTCTGAAAAAGGACCTTGGGTGCAAGGTTTATAGAAAACTTAAAATTCACGGAGTTTTAGAGTCTGCTAAGATGAAATGGAAGCAAAAGGTGGAAGAAATTCTTGCTTGGCACGCTGGGGATGAATTTGTCTTTTCAGACGAGAAACTATTCAGTTTACAGCAAAGTCTCAACCCCGAAAATGACAGAGTATGATCAGTTTCTATTGATAACATCCCTGAGAACCAACATTACGTTCCGCGTTATCAAAATGCTTCGTCTGTGATGGTTTGGACCGCTATTTCCAAAAGAGGAAAACTCCCGTTAGTCTTCGTTGATAAGGGGTTAAAAATCAATGCCTAATCCCTAATATTATAAAACTGAGGTTTTGGAAAACGTTTTACTCCCAAATGTCCAGAGAATGTATGGGTCGAATATTTCTGCTTCAAACAAGATGGTACCCCTTCTCATACCGCACGTGTGGTTCAGGAGTGGTGCAGTCAAAATTTAGCTGATTTTTTGCCAAAGAATGAATGGCTCCCCAACTCCCCCGATATCAACCCCCTTCATTATTTTGCGTGGTCATATTTGCTCTCCTAACTGAATAACTATAAAATCACTGATTTGAGCAAATTTAAAAATGTAATTCAAAAGATATAGTAGGAAATGTCAATGGAAGCCGTGCGTGCCGCATGTGATCGATTTCAAAAAAGACTTAAGCTCGTTAAGAAACTAAAAGTCGGAATTATTCCAAAGGATTTATTGTAAAGATACTTAATGATTGTTACTTTAATTTGATACAAAAAGTTTTTGTATGATTTATTTTGTGTTCTTGTAATAAAAATTTGAAAGTGTATGAGAACTTATTGGTCACGGTGTATTTAAAGAGCAATATTCAAAAAACAGAATTCGAAAAACTTTATTTTTGAATGAGATATCCTTATAAAAAGAAGTAACAAAATTCCCATAGGACCATAGGATATCATGGGAAGGGAGAAAGGGAGCTAAAACTGTCTAAAGTACCGACTTAAGAGTATTTGTTTTTCATTTTAATGCTCTGTGGAATCTCTTCAAAAGCTTTTAACTGTCCGAAGCTAAAACTAAATAAAAATTGAGAATAATTGTAAAACTGTCATAACTACTTGCATTTCGATTTCCCGAATATGGTTTATTACCACTATTTTCTAATAGAAATCTGCCATATTAATTTTCAATGATCATAATATGTTAGTCCCATACGTTCGTCATTCTGAAATTGTGAAATAAACGCAAAAAACCAAACATTACAATTTATTTAATTCTGGACAAATTTCAAATTTTTAGAAAATCATATTTTCATACTTGCATCTGAATAAATTATTTTTATGATACGAAACTAATAACCAGGATTTGTTATTTTGTTTATGTTTTTCACAATGCATACTTTTTTTTTTTTTTGTGTGTGTGTGTGTGTGTGTGTGTGTCACATACTCTTACAAAATTTGTTGACTTTGTTGTGTGAAGAAAGCAATTCGTAAAGAAACATGCAGATTGTAGTCAATGAACAGACTTTATTCGGCGTAACTTCTCAAATAAGTATAGCAGAACTGTGATTTCAAGGAATATCCTCAAAACAACCTAATAGTAATATCAATTTAATGAATATTCTCCAAATAGTGAAATAAATCTGTCGCTCGTATCACAAAAATAACTGCAGGAAAGAATGTAGAAACCGCACTTTAGAATGTAGAAAAAGAGGTGGGAAAATGCTAAAAACCCCATAGGAATAGCATGGGAAGAAAACCAAAAAAACTCACATGTCAAGTGTATTAAAAGAAAAAAAAAACGGCTGACACCGGAAGTAATAAAAGGACAAAATTGACTAGAAAAAAGACATCAAAGAGTGGGAAGGTGTGGGGCGTTAAATATAACGTCCAGGGTTAATACGTCTCGCCTAGTATAACACTCGGCGGTGGTGGGCGGGAACCACCGCACTTTAGAATGTAGAAAAAGAGGGGGGGGGGGAAGCTAAAAAACCCATAGAAATAGCATGGGAAGAACACCAAAAAAAACTCACAATGTCAAGTGTATTAAAAAAAAAAAAAAAAAAAAAAAAAAAAAAGGCTCACACCGTAAGTAATAAAAGGCAAAATTGACTAGAAAAAGACGTCGGAGAGAGGGCATAGGTGGTATGGGGCGTTAAATATATCGTCCAAGGTTCGCCTAGTTCGACGAATGTTTTCAGAATAATAGCTATTTAAACAACATTGACTCTCAGAGGTAGTCTTCCTTCGATTTATATATAATGGCGATAGTTCTGTACTAGAATTTAAAGGAAAGTTCCAGATATTGGCTCCCATTCAACGTAATTTTCGATAAAATTCGGTAACTTTAAACTACCATTTTTTTGTCAAACTGGTCATCAAGTCGCCAAGTTTGTCGCCGTGGCATATCTTAGTGGAAGGGAATAAACTACCTTATTTCCAATTTAACTGTAAACCTACTTTCACTGCAACATCCCAACTGAAGCATAAAAACGAGTTAATCCGTCTTAATAATACATATTATATACAAAGTAATCCTTCCTGGTTTCATGACCATTATAATGTTGAAATATAATATATATGCCTATATACGTAATTGCTAATTTTAAGAAATTTAAAGACCACTCTATTTGTAGAAAACTTTTTTCTTTATTTCTAGACTAAAATTCTCCAATTAAATAAAACAGAAAAAGCTATTTTAAAATATTTATATTGAAAATGCTTAAAAGTTGTGAAATATGTATACACACATATCTATATGAACTTCTTTTTAAGAAGAATAATCTATTTAAAAAAAACTTTTAAAACCCAAATTCTTAATGTATCGTATCACATAAATCTTTTCGAAGTTATGATTTTGCAAATTTTTTTGTATTAAGGTGAAATGATAAATTTCACCTTTCTACAAAAAAATTTGCAGACTTCCATTGACCGATGCATTGCTATGATTGGCCATTAATTATTGCTCTGGTTGTGCCATTTATCGGTCATTACAAGCGTAAATATGCATAAAAACATTTTTTTTTTTTTTTTTTTTTTTTTTTTTTTGTAAATAACTGCATAATTGTTTTTAGAATTATAAAAATATGCATACAATTTTGCTCCCTGCAAACAATTTTTTTAATTTTGAGTTTTAAAAAATATTTTAAATATGTTTGTGTACTACTTTGTAAATTTATCAATGAGTTAATTTTTATAAAATATTTTTATGTTTGAATACTAAATTTTTGCCTTAAATTTCAGCATTCGAGCATAAAAAAAAAGGTTTCTTAAAAAAATTCTTCGAAAATTTTTAGGATACTGTGTAGTCAACGAAAAATTTTCTTTTATCAATTGACATCTTTTCTACTAATCTGAAAAAAATTAACACTCCGGGCATCTAAGAGCGCTTTCACACTTGCCGACACGACACCGATAAAACGTATTCGATTGGCGTTATCCGACATCCGTGCAGGCAAAATACAGTGCTATATACCACGTGCTTTCACACCCACCGATTTGAGGACGTATTTGTCGTCCCGATAAGCCGACATCGTTTGGCTGTCGTCGAACAACCAAGCTCCCCATACAATCGTTCCGATAATTTTCTCCCATTCTCCGCCATGTTGGTTTTATAATCAACGTGAGAGTGTTTACATTTTCAGTATTTATTGAAGGAATGATATTTCAGTGCTGTGGATGTATATAAAATTAATATGTTGATGGAATTGATTAAAGAAAAGAAGGATAACTAAAAAATATCTCATTGGAGTTGAATTATGGAAGCAGATTGCCAAGTTTTCAGATGACGAACTCGGAAAGTAAAATTTCCTCGGAAGTGAAAAATAACAGGTAATAATATTTTTGGGAATTTCTTTGTTAGAGTATAAATTAAAAGTGTATAATATAACATGGTATTAATTAAAACTGTAAATTTTATGTGCATTATATACAGTGCCTAATATATTGTGTGTTACTGACAAAAAAAAAAAAAAAAATAAAAAAAAACTGTGCTCATTTATGACTGGAATTTTATTTAAATGGTTTAATAAACGCTCGTGTACTCTAATTTTTTAGATAACTATTATATACTATTATTCTAGATACTCTATTTATAAATGTTGAACTAAATTAATAGTGTCAAGTTTAATACTAAATTAATGCTCTCACTTTTTGTGTATTTGTACCCAATATTAATAATCGAGGTGGTTAAATTTTGGGTTGTTAAATTTCTGAACAGATTTTCTTCAATTATTGCTTTTTTTTTTTTTTTTTTTTTTTTTTTTCACGTATATTTTGAAATCCTCGTCCCCTTTTATTTCTCTCAAATAAATAACCTAATTATTTTGTCTTGTATGTTGTTATTTTTTGCGGAGATATAATTATACACCTAGTAATCTATATATATTATATATGTAATGTTTTCAAATATATTAGTATACTAAATAATTCAAAAATATAATTATATACCTAGTAATCTATATATATTATATATGTAATGTTTTCAAATATATAAGTATAAAATAATAAATAATTAAAAAATTTGACCATTCAAGTAGTTTTTATTGACATCATGCATATTTAAATCATCATTAATTCAAGAATATACTTTGTTTTATTTTGTAACTGACTTGATTTAACACTGTATATAATGCACACAAAATTTATAGTTTTATGTAATACTCTATTATATTATATACTTTTGATTTATATTCTAATAAAGAAATTTTCAAAAATATTATTACCTATTCTTTTTCGCTACTATATAAATTTTACTTTTGAGTTTATCATCTCAAAACTTGAAAATCTCTTATCTTGATTCATCTCCAATCATTATATATATATATAAATTACATTCAGAAAGAGATAGCTTGCATAACATTTTTAGAAACTTTTTCCATTTAAAAAGACACAACTACACTTTTCAAAATAATATATATATGTATATTGATAATAAGAGTTATAATATAAAGATTAATATATATACATACATATATAAAATAAAATAGGATTATCACATGTAAATTATATTTTTATCCTTTGGTTTGTCATAAAAATAATAATGTCACTTTTTGTACTATTTTTTGACAATTTATTTGTTATTCATTGAAGCTCTTCTAAAAAATATATAAACAAACAGGAAAATATGAAGTAACTAAAAATGTTGATTTCTTATTACTGATCAATAAATATGAGCAATGATTTACAAGTAAACTCCTTCCAAATATTTTTAATGGGAGGGGGGGGGGCTGATTTTTTCACCAGTTGTAATTTTACAGCTTTCTCTTTTTCTTATTATTATTATTAAAAGCAATAAAATGATTGAATACTAATTAAATTGTTATTCATTGAAATGTTTTGAAAACACAGCTGATAAATTTTACTCATACCTCCTCTAAGGAATCTCTAATTATGGGATACTACTAATAAAAGGCAACTTTTTTAAAGATTAAAATTTTCATATCTGAGGAAAATTATTTTATTATCTGAAGAAGATAGTTTTAGAAACTTTTCCAGTTTAAAAAACTAGTCATTTTTTAAAGAATTCAGATTTGAGATAAAGAATGAAGCAGATTTATATTAATCTCTTTGATGGGTGTCACTTAAACAATAGGGGGAAAGGAGGGGTGATAAAGGTTATTGAAAGTGCTAAAAGTATGAGATCATTTGTGAAAAGAATTGAGAATTGTATGTATAATAGACATTGGATATAAATCTTCTGAAATTCAAAGTTGCAGTGAAATACAAGAAAAAAAAAAAGGGGGGGGGGGTTACAAGCAAACGCTAGATTTATCTCAAAATGAGAATTTACAATTTTCAGAAGAGGTGAAATTTTAATTGATTAATCTCTTTTTTTTTTTTTTTTAGTTTTGTTAGCTGGTTTTAGTATTTTACCCATTTTCTCAATGCTACATTAAAAGTTTATTTGAAAATCATTACTATGGGGGAAGAAAAGAAAAAGATTGAAAGAGAGAGAGAAAAAAAGATTTTTATTTATTGTTTGTTTCAAATAAAATAACTTTTTTTCTAAAGATGTTATTCTATAACATGTCTGTATTTTTTGGTAAGCATACTTAAAAGTATTTAAATTATTATATAAATTGCCAAAATAGCAGAGTTTGTTGTCAATTTTATATTGATAAATTATAATATAATATAAAATACACTTTTTAAGGCACTAAATATTATGTAAAAACGATTGATTAATAACAATTAAGTTTATTTAGAAATGCAACCTTTGAATGAGGGACACCTCTATATAAAGGAAAAGTACCTGGTCCCAAAGCTGTCCTTTATTTAGAGGTAAAGTGTGTATAGGAAGCTTTATCAGAATTATAAGAAACAACTAGGGAAAAAAATAAGTAAAAAAAAAAAAAAAAAAAGATATTTTCACCCAATCTTCATCCTACTTTCCAAAAATAGCTTATTAAGAAATGCAACCTCTGAATGAGGGACACCTCTGTATAAAGAAAAGTACCTGGTCCCAAAGCTGTCCCTTATTTAGAGGTAAGTGTGTATATAAAGCTTTATCAGAATTATAAGAAACAACTAGAAAAAAAAAATTAATTAAAGGGAAAACATATTTTCACCCAATCTCCATCCTATTTTTAAAAAATAGCTCTTATAAATAAAACAAGAGCGTGGTTTAAAAAAAGTAAATCAATTGTATTTATATAAAAAAAAAAAAAATCTAGGTTTGACAATCATGAAAATGTAGGTTAATTATTAATGAAATTTTTAAAATTTAATGTTTTACCTTGAAACATACAGAACCCCCCCCCCCCTTTTTTTTTTAAGATTACTTAAAATAAAGGATCAATGTTTCTTAAAAAAATGGGATTTAATAAATACATTTTATGTGTTTGTTAACAATATGAAAATGTGCAAATCTTTTTCTAATTAATTTATTTAACAAATATATTTTGCATTTAAAATAGAAAAGTTGTATTTCTGTAATTCAAATGCACCAAGTGTCAATTTTTTTAAATTATAAATTGATTAAGTTGATAAAATTGCGTGAATTTAACTCATTTTTGGGGTTTGATGTCTCATTTATTAAACATTACCATGAAATTAAATTAAAAAAATAAAATAAAAAGTAAAATATTAATTTTCTGTTGTCTTTAATATATTCGTCTTGTTATTTTTGATTAAAAACTTAAATTATCAATAAAAGTTCCTTCACTAATGTAAAGATAATTAAAATATTTCGCAGGATGTTTTGTAGTTTTCCAAAAGGCATATAAAAATCTTCTTCCACGTATCTTGATTTTATATCATGCATACAGCCAGTGAATTTCATCCGCCACCCCTTTTATTTATTTATTTATTTATTTATTTTCTACGGCGATGCGATATGATAAATATGACAACCGCAATTTGATATAAGGAGGAGCTATATTTGAATACGTGCTAGCACAACGCAATCTCGGAATGGAATGAAAAGGAAAATCCCCGTTTTGAAGGAACGATATCGGTGTAGTGTGAAAGCTGTGTACTATCCGACACGATATTGTTCCAATCGTTGCATTATTTATCAGCCGATTCAGTCGCTGTCGTGTCGGTCAGTGTGAAAGCGCTCTAACGCTCGACCACTGCGTTACTAACATGGCACTCTAACCACCTGAGCCAAGGAGAGACAAATGAAAAAGCGTATATTTACCTTAAAATGGAGGCGCATTTTTTATTAGCTTCAGTTCACAAACATACCGTAGTGATTGACAGTAAATACATAAGAATTTGGGAAAAATAGGAGGTGTTGTAACATCGATTTAGAAATTTTGATGAATTTCGCATACTAAAAAATTTTACGGTCAAAATTGTGATCGCAGGTCTTCGGCCGCAGGTCTTCTAGGGGTGAGTTCCAGACCGTCGCCATATGCCCATTGCATAGAACTAGTGCGACGTAAAACCAAACCAACCAACAAAACAAAAAATAAATAAATTCTGTTACAAATAATAATTTCAGTACGTCTATGGGTAAAATTTCGGTGTAAAATTTATATGTTCGTAAAAATGCGATTAGTATAGAATATATGAAATTCATTCAATTCTTTAGAGAGAGAGAAAAAAAAAAAAAAAAAAAAAGAATTCGGATATGAAGTTTATATTTGAAAACTGAAAAAAAAATTATTTAAAGAAATGCTTTGAATATTTTTCATTCTGTGCAAATTTCAGGTAAATTATAACATGTGTATATAATTTGAAGAATTTATACAGAGCTACATAAAATAAAGCGTAATCATTCTTCTCAATTGATTATAATTGAGGGAAGTCCTTTACAAACTCTATCCAATACAAGAAAACTGCTTAGGAAGGATGATTATATTTTTACCCATATGGTAGACAAAGTATTATTTGGATTGAACTCTCCTCAATAAAGTTTTTAGAAGTTGATATTTATATATGTGTTATCAGTATAACTTTTAAACAACTAATTGCAAGAAATTTGGCATTTTGAAGTTAAATGACGAAGCCACTTGAAAAGTTTAATCAGGATATAAGTTTCAACGAGGGGTGTTTGTGAAACTTGTCTTAATAATATGAAATAAACTACTGAATTTAATAGTAGCGTTTTTTTTTTCCTCAATGTTGGTATTTTATTTAAGACAGAGGTTGAGTTGGAGGTCGCCTACCTCCTCACATACAAATATATGGCAAGAAAACTATTTTTTTAAATTTAAAACTATTTTAATTCGATTTTAAAATATAATTTTGTACAGTACTTCTTATCTTACCCCTTAATCTCTCATCTGTCCTTATAATATTTAAATGCTGGGTAAGTGAAAATTGTGCGAGTATCACACCAGAATATTTAATGCTAATTTTCAAGTTATTAAATTGTAAAGAAAATATTGTCAAAGATCTCCCCATTAAAATATTGTTAATATGTTTCAGTATAATTCTATCAATTCTACTTACGATTCAGTATGTCTACATTATCTTGCTAGACCGCTGGCTGAGAAAAATTTGGAATTTTGTATTTCTCTTATGAACCGTGAACAGTATAACGCAGTTAGTTCCATTTAAAGAAAAAAGTTACCTTTTATTGGGTTATTAAAAGAATTTCGGATGTTCATATATATTGAGCATAAACGAATTTTGATTGACGCATGCAGAAAAGAAAAAAAAAATTATTCGCATCTATTCCATTTTCAGCCATTTAAATAAGAATATTGTAACATTGAAAACTTCTTAAGAGCTATCTACGATAAAATAGTTTTACGAGTAAAATATACTAAGGTCTAAGACACTAAGTCTATGTCTATACACTAAGACATTCTGTAAACATTCAGAACAAACAATTTCTTCTTTAAATATCTCATGTGCTATTTCTACAGAAACTTGAGGATCCATATTTTTATATTGTGGGGCACTTACAGTGAGTATTCATCTGTATTGTGAAACTATCAGCATGTCCTTTAGACGACTTTAGATGCTTTTTTTTTTCAATAATCGGTATATAAAAATGGCTTTTTCAGCTGAATAGTTTAAATTGTTGAATCCTTAAAATAAATAAAATAATAAATGAAGAAGCATTTTATGACCTTCCATATATATATATATATATATATATATATATTTGTATATTTAAAAAAAAAAAAAAAAAAAAAAAAAAAAAAAAAACCTCTTTCAATTATAATAATTTTGATTTTAGTTTTCTGTGAAGGTAAGGTATTTCTAAAAATATTTATTTAATGGATTAAATTTAAAAAGAGTTCAAATATACAATCGACACCAGTGGGTAACCGGAGATAACGCTTAACGATATTCATTTATGTATTTTTAAAACTGTTTTTCATAATTAAAAAATTATTCAAACGTGTTTCGTGTATAACATTTTTTTTTTTTTTTTTTAACTTTTTCCATATTACTATTACCTGGAATGCAGGTGGACCGCAGACACTTTTTAACTGGCTAAATATAATTATAGATATCGTGTTTCGAGGTGACATCTCAATTTAAAATGTGTCAGGAATAAAAATGCAATTGCATTGATATCAGGGGTGCTTTAAATGTTATCATCAAAAGTATAAATATCCCCTTTCTAGGACTGACAGTGTTAAATATTGATATTAGCATAGGGGTCTTACTCATCTTCCTTTTACCAGAACACTTTCAAGGATAAGAAATTTTCGACTTTGTTTTGCCATCACCATATTCACATAGAAATTGTTATCATATTTTTGTAGGAATGCCTCGTATGATTAAATAGGATAGATATTATTGAATAAAAATAGTGTTAGCAAAAAAGGTGGAAATTTTCAGTAAAAATGCCCAGGAAGAAAGAGGACGGGGAGTACGGGCCCTGATTTAGTCATCAGACGTTCATAGCTGTCAACATTTTAATTTATTCTGGAGTATTTTTAGCCCAGACTTTATTTTACACCTCTTATTTTAATTTTTTTTTTTTTTCTTATTTTATCAAAATTTGTATTGGAGAAAAATTTTCTATAAATAAAGGGATGCGAAATAAAGCCTGGGCTAAAAATACTCCGGTATAAATAAAATGTTGCCAGCTATGGAAGATGTTATGTTTTATCTGCACTGGCAATATTTAATTGATGTATGATCTCCCTGCAAAAGAAACATCTGTTATTCTGAAGTGATTCATATGTATTTCCCGGTTTCTTACTTTTACCGCCCCATTAAAACTAAGACATATATCGCATATACCTATACCCTAACGAACTTATTGGAAGAACCTCGATGCACGTTAGGGAATTCTGTATTATCCGCCTATGCTGTGACTGCAAAATAAACTCGAACACATTTTCTTTTCTTCATTCTACAAAAGATATATGGAGACTGTTATTGCCTTCTTCATTCTTGAGTCGCATTTTGATAAACACATTCCTCAAAGCGTTCCTGAAAATTTACCTTAAATATATTATAGTTTCACCACAATTTTAAAGCAATACATTTTATCACAATATTTTAGAATTATAACAGTAAAAAAAAAAATATATTGAAGTTACTAGTGACAGTATAATAAAATAAAGGTAAAATTTTACCAATACTGCGAAGCAGAGTTCCCAGCTTCTATAATTTATTCACGAGCATTTTTAGCCCCGCCTTCTTTTCGTACCAGAAATTTTGTAGATTATTTTTCTTTAATATGGGACAATGATTAAATAAGAAGAAAATAATTTTTCAAAATTTTCGGTATGAAAAAGAGGCGGGCTAAAAATGCTCATGAAGAAATTACAAAAGTTGGGAACTCCGCTGCGAGGCCTGCAAATATAACAGGTTTTAATTATTATATATATATATATGTGTGTGTGTGTGTGTGTGTGTATAATTTTATGAGTACTTGTAAAACAAGTGAGAATTTATAAAATTCATGTTTAAAACAAACCAAATTGTGGGACAATTTTACAATTTCAAAGTTTATTCCAGAGCTTTATTAATACCCATCTTCTGTCCCACCACTTTATTTTTAGTGAATTTTTTTCCAATATGTAATTACGATGCAGAAGCTACGAATTTTTATTATCTTTCATAGGAACTCTAAACTTGATCACTATATACACATATATATAAGAGGAAAATGACATCAGAGGACTTGGCACCGCCGATGTAAGTTTCATATAAAAGCTTATGTTTCCATTTAGCATTTATAAACTGAACTATATTAGGTCAGTTCAGTAAAATATATATCCAGGCAACAATTCTTATGGATTTTGATTCACCGCATTTTCCTGAATATAATGTGCAAGTCCAATAAATCTGTTTTACACCAGAAAGTTTTATTTACAAATAATATTATATTTGTAAAAAAAAAAAAGGGGGGGGGGGAGAAAAAACACTCGTTTCAAAATATCTTTGTTTTTTATTAAAATTTCCGGTGTAAAATTAATTTACCTGACTTGAGGATTATATGCAGGAAAATGCGGTATTTTTTACAGATTTAAGATTTTTAAATTCTGTTTTTTCAGTTTACATTTTTTCAAAGATTCATTATCTTCAAAAGGCTAAAACTTCTTCAAATTTAATAAAAGACTTAATATGTTTCAGATGCTTAACAAAACATACTTAAAAGAATTAGAGATGAATTCAGCAATATTTAAAAAAAAATAAAGTCCGTCTTTGAAAGTGTTTAATTTAGTACGATAGGACTAATTTATATATTGCAATCTTGTAACTAAAAAAAAAAAGGGGGGGGGGGGGCAAATAAAAAGTTATTAGCCGCCCTGGCTAATAAATAACAAGCTCGACATTTTTCACTTAACGGCCCTCTTCACTTACCGTCGCCGGAAGCCCGAGCCAATGTTATTCTATGGGGAAATTTTCTTTACAAATAACTTATTAACTAATACATATTTTAAAATTCTGTTTTCACATTCAGAAAACTCCCAATGTTAAATTGATGGAGCTTTTTTAAAAAATGTATTTTTTTAATTTTCAATATTTTATTTTGAAATTGCAAAATGAAAAAAATTCACATATTGAAAATTCGTATTTTGCAGCTTCAAAATAAAGTATAAAAATTGAAAAAAATTTTTTTAAAAAAAGGTCCGTCAATTTAACAGCTGGGAATTTCAGAATGTGAAAACAGAATTTAAAAAAATGTATTAGTTAATAAGTTATTTGTAAAAAAAAAATTTCCCATAGAATAACATTAGCTTCGGCTTCCGGCGGCGGTGTGGGAAACGAGCCCTTAATAACCGTTAGCAAAATCATCGTATCTGCAAACGCAGATGTAACGATTATTATGTGAGAAATATCGAACTGGGTTATCAGCTAGGGCGGCTCAGTGGAAAAGCATCCGCACGTTAAGCGGAGGGCCTGGGTTCACATCCCGGCTCTGACATTTTTCACATGGTTGGTATTTAAAAAAAAAACAATCTTATACTCCAAACTACTTAAAATGAATTTTCACTGTTGATGAGTTTATAAATAAAATTTCTAAATATTTTAAGATACTTTAAGAAATTAAATGGTAAAATTGTATATTGGCAGACATCCTGGCATATTAAAATTGTGACAAATCAAAATCGCTGTCTGAAAGAAATAGTCCTGTGGTACTAATAAAAAATAATAAAAGAAAAATATAAGAAAAATCATGTTTTTTACAAATTTTTACATAGACATGCACTTTTTTTTTTTTTTTCACTCAAAAACTAATTAAAAAATTTCAAAATCTGTCACCAATTCATTTAAGTAAGTTATATTAAACATTAAAAAAAAAATTATTAATTAATACATATTTGCCAACCATCTCATTATGAACCCAGAGCTGCCAACCTAATCCGGCAAATTGTTTGTACCGCCCATTTTTCTACACCAATATATTTTTAGAGTATTTGTTTTCTTAATTCATCGTAAATATATTTGAAGAGAATTGCTCTAAAAATTAAGTGGTGTAGAAAAAGGGGCGTTACTAACAATTTGCCGGATTAGGTTGGCAGCTCTGTGAACCGTACAATTTTAATTACCCGCCTTTTTTTTTTTTTTTTTTTTTTCACACTAGTCATTTTTTAGAGTAATTTTATTCATATTTAATCGTAACAATATTTGGAGAGAATTACTTTAAAAATAAAACGGTGTGTAAAAAGGGGCGTTAACAATTGTGCGGTTAGAAATTAGATGGTTGGCAAGTATGTAAATAAATAAATAGATAATAATTAATAATACCGTAAAATCCCGAAAGTACCCCCCTCCCCCTTTTCCAAAAGCGTAGCAACGCTGACCTTGAAAACTTGAAGATCGAAAGTAAGTTTGGGTGAAATGGTGAAAGACAGATTTACCGGCGCTCTGTATGTATGCTCGGGGACAGGTGAAGGGGTAAAAGGGTGAAGGGGTTTTATCTAAGAAAATGGAATAATTTCACTTTATACAAAAAAGAAGGGGGGGGGCTACATTGGTGGGAGGAGTTATTTTAGTGATTTTACGATAAGAATAATAAGTTTTTTTCTTGAATCCTTAAAAGATTTGCTCCATAGCCTACCTGTCGCGTGGCTCGGAAATTTAGGAACAGTTCAAGCGGTAGACAACGCCACCTGGTACAGATTGCGCAACTTTTTTATTCAACAGCCACCAAAAATTTTTAAAAGTGGGTTTTGATATGCATAAAAGGCGAATAGAATCGAATAAACGTCAATTCTATTCGTTATTTATGGTATATCACTTTTTGAAATTATTGGTGACAGTCGAATAAAATAGTCTTACAATCTGTACCAGGTGGCGCTGTCTACCGTTTGAGCAGTTGCCAAGTTTCCGAGCCACGCGAAAGGCATCTAGTTTAGGAAGCTATGTTTGCTCGAACAGCGTACAAGCACTACTTCTTTACAATTTGTGCAAGCTGATACCGGTATTTTAAAAAGGATTTCTTTGGAATAATATTCTATTACATGGTGATTCAAAGCATAGCCTCCTTAGCTAGATGCCTGTCTCCCGTGGCTCTTAAGCTTGGCAGCAGTTCAAGCGGTAGATAGCGCCACCTGGTACAGATAGAGCGACTTTTTTATTCAACTGCCACCAAAAATTTTTAAAAGTGGGATTTGAAATACATAAAAAGCGAATAGAATCGAAAACACGCCGATTATATATATCCTATATCGCTTCTTAAAATTATTGGTGACAGTTGAATAAAAAGGTCACGCAATCTGTGCCAGGTGGCGCTGTCTACCGTTTGAACTGTTGCCAAGTTTAAGAGCCACGCGACAGGCATCTAGTTAAGAAGGCTATGTTCAGAGATTAAATAAGATGAGTATTACCATGCAGTACAAGTGATGTGAACTGAAATATAAAATAAAAATAAAATAATAATAATAACTGCTAAGGGGTTAAATATCTGTAGACGTTTTAGCACTTTGAAGATCATAAATTAATGAAAAAATGCAAACTGAGAATACACAATTTAAAGATTTCATACCTGAAAAAAAAAAAAAAAAAAAAAAAAAATATCAGAAACCTTAAAAATCGTAGAATGGATATATATTTTATTGAACAAACCTAATACAGGTCAATTATAAAGATTAAATAGAAATATAAGCTTTCATATGAAATCTGCTTCAGTGGCACCAAATTCCCTAAAAGAAAACGTGTGAAAAAAAGGCGGATACTAACAATGCTCTGGAATAAATTAAAGTGTTGACGCATCTGAATATGTGTAAAAATATAACCCAATTTAAATTTAACTCTTTGAGGGCAAGGAAATTGCGCATATTTTATATCAAAAGCCGCTAGAATTTTTTAACAAACTTTGAAGAAAATAACTAGAATTTTTCATGCTATGTTAAAAAAGTAAATTTTGTTAATTTCTGGAATGAATTTTTGTCTGTTGGTAATTAAATTTATATTATACTAAATATGTACCACCGCCCTTCATGAAGTTAATAATTATTACACGGGTTGCATTCTCCGCATTTTTTTTAGGGCGCTTTCAGGGATAAAAAATTTCCGACTT
Source organism: Salticus scenicus (assembly GCA_963930645.1). NCBI lineage: Eukaryota > Metazoa > Arthropoda > Arachnida > Araneae > Salticidae > Salticus > Salticus scenicus. Next base: position 195,378,021 of record OZ005654.1, on the reverse strand, counting down.
TTTTGAAACCACTAATTTTATATTGAAATTTCTATGGTATTTTCCTAGTAATGAGTCGTGATTAAAAAGGATAAAGATTTTTCTAAAAACAAATCGTGGTAATGAAGAAAAAAAAAAAAGTGAAATTTTCTCATTCCCGTAAGTGCCCTAAAAATGCCGAGAGTGCGACGCCTGTTATTATACTGTGGAAAACTGGCATTAACTTTATCTTTACTGGAAAAAAAAAATGTACAGCCCAAACTGCATTAGAACAATTGCTCACTCCTTGCACATATTTTTCTTTTACGTATTGACTGTTCTCTTTGTCACTCTGTTCAAATTAAAGAGCATAGCAAATTGAAATTTATTTATAATATTGATATATAATAATTTGTCTAACTCAATTTTATGATCTTAAAAAGAGTATTTTAATAAGACCAACTAAAAAAAAAAAAAAAAAAAAAAAAATTGTAATTCGATCATCGAATCACATGCATGAATGTATCACAATTCAAATTTTAAATATTTCTTACTTTGTGAAGAAAATGACGTAGTTTTTATCCTTACTCAAGAAGTACAATTTATGTACAGTCCCAACTGCATCAGAACCATCTGTCACTCCGTCATATTTTGTTCTTACGCCTTGGCTTCTCACTTTTGCCGCCCCATTAAAACTAAGATGTATTGCATAGCCACTAACGACGTTATTGACAGAATTTCGAAACCCATAACGGGATCCTGCATAATCCCTCTGATGCCGTGACTGCCAAGTAAATCTGAAAACGGATTTTTTCCCCCTGTCATAGTACAAAAGATATTTGACGAATGTTATGGCTTTACAGTTTCGTGATTTGGCTATATTTGACAGATATGCGTGAAGTTTTTATAGTTTATGTGTAGTTAGTTAGCATGCTATAAAATAGACTTAACATTTTTTTCTGTGAAATGCATTCTGAAAAACTGAAATTTTAACATGTATAGAAAAAGAACAATATTTATGATGATGGTGTATGTTTTTTACAGCTTTAGCTAATTTTGATTTTGATGCATTTTATGCTTTGATGCTGACATTTAGTACTGTAATAAAATGTGTACTTTATCAATAGAAATAGAATGAAAGTTTTAGCGCACAGCAAAAGGAAAGGTGTATTAAAAAGGGCAATATATCAAAAAAAGAGAAAATAAATTTAAAATAGATATATACATTTTTTTTTCTTTAATACCATTATTTTTAAAATAAATTTTTATGTTACTATTTTATATGATTGCTACTTGATGAAAATGGATTTTTAACTACCTTTCATTAACATAAATCAATATATATAAATAAATATATTTAATTATATATTTGTTTATAAGAAAGAAAAATATTAAATTTAACAATAAAATGAAAATAATTAAATTTTTATTTATCCCAAAAAGCATAATTTTTCTTTATTCTAAATAGTTAAAAATAACAAAGATGCAAAGTCGGTGTAAAACTCTTACCAATATTTATGAATGTAAATTCTCTTCTTATTAAATCGTTGATATTCAAGCAAGAGGGCACTGTCAAATCACCCGTTTTTGAAGAGAGACTTTTAACCAAAATTTTTTTATTTGCGTTTTCGGTGCACTTATGATAAAATTATGATATATATATATATATATTAACAGAATATTGATATATATAAATTTCTTCACGTTATATATTTATAAGTTTTCATGAGTATAATGAAAAGAATGACAACGAAAACTAAACAGTTGAATAATTCACCACAAAAACCATTAAAGGCCAATTAGGTAACTAGTGAACTTGAATATGTTTAATAATTTTAATATATATATATATATATATATATATATATATATATATATATATATATGATATTTACATTAACCCATTACCCGCTGAAGTAACCACGCAACATCAGAAATAATTGCGTTTAACAGTAAACTAAAAAAGACATTTTATATTAAGTATTGTTTTTAAATAAGGAAAGGATAGATGTTTATTTTATTACAAAAAAAAAAAAAAAAAAAAAAAAAAAAATCTGATAAATGCTTCTATATTTAAAAGTAAATTACAAACTTGAAGCACTAGTCAATCCAAAACTTTTGAAAATCGTCATATTTGAGAAAGTTGACATAACTTGTAAAAAAAATGTTTCACAATAAAATAATTACTTTTGAAGTCATCTGTGGTGTTCGCTGTTTTATACTCCCGCAAGGAAATTTCCGTAAACATTTATTTGTCTTCATTATATACTCTTATTCCACTGTAGTTGTACAAATACAACACCCTGTATTTAGTAAGATAAGACTAATTTTAATAATTTTATTTTAAATTATTGTTATATATGATGAAAATAATGAGTATATGAGTATTTAGTATTTAATTAGTATTTAATATGAGTATTTAGAAAAAAAAAATCATTATTTCTAGTTTTGGAGGTTAATGGGTTAATATGGATAAACTATTGATAGTGAAAAATAAACGTTTTATTTCAATCTGTGAATGTCGTTATTTAACAAAATAAGAGAGGTGAAACCAGAATATTGTTTTAGAGATTTTGAACCCATGAATATGAAACATCAAGCTATTTACACAAAGTATTAATTTTTTTCTTCATTAAATCTGGCTTCACAACGATCCTATAATTTTACGCTTATTTTATTATATTGCCACCATTATTTTAAAACAATAACTTTTATATAATATTTAATATGCTCAAGAAAATTTTCTTTTTGATGCTAGTGGTGACAGTATATTTAACTGCTGATATTTTTAATTTATTCCAGAGTACTTTTAGCCCCCTTTTTCCCACACCAGTATATTTTAAGAGCATTTTTCTTCTTCTTTAAATGTAATTACACTTAGATGCAAACATTTAATTTATTCCGGAGTATTTTTAGCCCAACCTTTTTATAATACCATTTATTTTTAAATTATAAATTTTTCTTACTTTATCGAAGTTATATACTGGAGAAAATGTTTTTATAAATAAAGTTGTGCGAAATAAAGGCGAGGCTAAAAATACCCTGGAATAAATTAAAATACTGGCTTCAGTGAATTGTATAATGAAGAATATTTCTCTAAAATCTGACTGGTGTCAAAAATGGGTAGAGCTAACGGTACTCCGGAATAAATTATAAGTATTACCGGTTATGTTATAGTAACAAAAAAAAAGGTAAAATTTTAGAAGCACAGCCAGACCTGTAATATAAAAAATATTGTCACATAATTATCTACAAAATAATATAGATATATATTAAGATACATTTAATTTTAAATTTAGAAATATTATAATCTTACCTTTTTATAGTTCACTTTCATTTAATTTACAAAAAATGACTGCTTAGATAAAATTTATACAATTTTCTTTAATTTCTATTTGTCTATTTACAAAAGCCATATGCTGCTTTTTTTTTCTATTCCTATGTAATACCATAGCCTCCTTAACTAGATGCCTGCCACATAGCTCGGAAACTAGGCAACAGTTGAAGCGGTAGACAGCGCCACCTAGTACAGATTATTTGAATTTTTTATTTAACTGTCACCAATAATTTAACCCACTTTTAAGAAATTTTGTGGCTGTTGAATGAAAAAGTCGTGCAATCTGTACCAGGTGGCTTTGTCTACCGCTTCAGCTGTTGCCTAGTTTTCGAGCTACGCGACAGGCATCTAGTTAAGGAGGCTATGGTAATATATTTCTATACAGATATTTTAAACGCAAATGATTCTTTCTTGGTCACAGGGATGGAATATGGGCGCAGAATTCTTACCGGTATTTGTTTAAGAAATTTCTCTACCTATAATATCATTTGTTTAAAAGTAGAAAATTTTCTTACATTGATAGTGGTAGGAGTTCTGCGCCCTTGTTCCATCCCAGTGATCAAGAAAAATTTAAATGAATTTTACGTTTAATATATCTTTGACATTTAAATATTGTTTTATTTATTTTATTTTCATACTTGCCAACATATTAATTAGTATTCCGTAGTATTGTTAGCCCCACCTTCTTTTTCACACCAGTATCATTTTAGAGGATTTTTCTTCTTATTTAATCGTAATTGTATTTATAGAATATTACTCTAAAAATTTACTGGTGTGAAAAAAAGGGCGGGACTAACAACACTACGGAATATTAATTGGAATGTTGGCAAATATGTATTTTATAAAATAAATGGACGCAAAAGAAAAATGCATAAATAAGAAATTATAAACTTAAGATAGTACATAAGAATGTATAAACACCTGAGAATAATATGAAACATACACATGCATAATTTCTACCTAAAGATATATGTAAAGAAAACCAGATTTTAAATTATTTCTCCTTTTTCATTATTTAAACACAACAGTTTTTAAATCTCAGAAATTTACATTTAACCCTTTGCGGCGCAGGGCAATTCGGATTATTTAAATTATACTGCCACCGGAATTCATGAACTAAATTAAGCTAACAGAAATTTTAAATTTCAAGGTTAAAAAAAAACCGGCATTTTCCGATATGTTATAAACATAAATTTTTGCTAAAAAATTTCCGGGATGAATTTTTGCAGCTGGATCTTAAATTTTGCGTCCTCGCAGCGAAGACAGCGCACGTTAAGGGGTTAAAAGCAGGTTTGCTACGATCCCTCTTTTTTCCATACCGTTTCTCCATTCTATTTTTATAGAAATGTTTTCTAATACGCGTATATAATAATCTATTTCGAAGTAGTAGAGTACAGCATTGAATTTTATGCCTCACCTTCAGGAACAGTATTCAGTTTTATTCCTCACCTTTGATAGCAAAATTATATATATATATATGTATATATATATATATATAATGTAATTTCCTAATACACGTAAATGATAATCTATTTCAGAGTAGTAAGTAACAGTATTGAATTTTATTCCTCACCTCTTATAGCAAAATTATAAAAATATGTATATATATATATAATGTAATTTCCTAATACACGTAAATGATAATCTATTTCAGAGTAGTAGATAACTGTATTGAATTTTATTCCCCACCTTCAGGAACAGTATTCAGTTTTATTCCTCACCTCTGATAGCAAAATTATATATATATATATATATATATATATATATATAATGTAATTTCTTAATACGTGTAAAAGATAATCTATTTCAGAGTAGTAGATAACAGTACTGAATTTTATTCCTCACCTTCAGGAACAGTATTCAGTTTTATTCCTCACCTCTGATAGCAAAATTATATATACATACTGTAACTTTTAAATCCGGAAAGGGATTTAATGTCTGGAAAAAATACTGAAAAATAAAATAAAAAGAAGCAAGAATGTAAGTTTATTGCTCATCGAAGAAACATGCTATAGAAGATTATTCTGTAATCTATTAATTATAGTGGTATGAGAGTCAGGGAATAAAATAGACTATTTGTATCAACTCTGAAAAAGTACAATGTTATAACTTCACTTTTATTAATTTAATGCAATTCTGAAAAATATTCAGTATCATAAGCATCCGTTAGTAGAAAAAATGCTTAGAAAAATACATTTTTCATAGTATAATTCAAAACATTCAATATAGAAATATATAAATATATATTACATTTCCCTGTAATTTAAAGCTATACGACGCTTGCATATATTATATTTAAACTTATAATTTGCAAACGTATTTATATAACCTACCAAGCCCTAGGGAAAAAAATCCCACTTATATTATTTAGCGTGTGCTAACAAAATGAAAAGTGAAAGTTATTTACCATTTGATGCACAAGATGATTATGCTTATTTAATATCGACCCACCAGAAATTACAATTAAAGTTAGCAGAATTATATATATATATATATATATATATATATATATATTTTTTTTTTTTTTTCTGCGAAGTTTTAAAATTAGAATTTTGTGGGGGAAAAAAAAGAGAGAGAGAGAGAGAGAGAGAGAGAGAGAGAGATGAATCTTAGTCGTTGGGAATAAAAAATAAGTGGTGCTTCAAAATGTTAATAATTGTCAAACTAATATTTTGCTTTTTACTTTTATTTGGTATTAAATGAATCAAACATATTATATATATATATATATATATATATATATATAATAAAATTGAACGCACCGATTTTTATTTTCATAATCTAACGAAAATTCTTCAGTCAGATTTCAAATTTATATTGTCGCTTATTTGAGTATTACATATTTAAATGATTATGTATTTTAATACATTCTGTTTTATAGGAAAATAGATATTCTGTAATATATATATATATATATATATATATATATATATATATATTGGGACGGTTAAATCGAAGTGCTGATGTTAGGTTTAAGTCCGATTAACAAAGGGAGGGTCCTATGTCTGGGTGATGTAGTGCTCTTCATGGTGGTCTTTCTAAAACGTGCTAGCCTATATTTAACTAAGTTTAGGAGAAAGGCACGGAAAACTCAGAACAGCTAAGTTGATGAGCGCGAGCTGGGGTGGGATCGAATCCGGCATTTCATTTCTATCAAGTTTTTCGCACAGAACCATTGGGCCACTGATGGGACCGAGATCAAATGGAAAAGATTTTTAAAAACTCTATTTTTCAGACTTGCTTACCCTCCGCGTACGGGGAGATTATTTTGTATTTACTGTGATTGCATACACAGGTTGCAAATAGTCTTACTTTTAATATCACTATTTTTGAATAAAACTATGCTTCATTAGTTTTCAGGATTTATAAATATCAAACATTGCATTTTACAATTAGTAGTGGAAATATAATTTAGTGGGATAAAAATTTTCAATAATTCATCTGCTAAAAATAGCTTTTTAGAAATTGTGGTGCAAGTAAAATTTAATCTAAAAAGTTCTTTTCCCTGTCTAAATCACGGGCACCGTAAGCGGAGGGTTAAGCATTATTCCTCCTTTAAAAGGAATATTTTGAAACCGAATGTTTTTCTTCTTTCGTTCACATTTAAATGTACAATTATACTTATATATTAAAGAACAAAATCAATTAAAGTATGCATTTTTGTATAGAACTGATGCATGTCTCATTGCTAATTATAATTCCACAAACTTGAACCGTAAACGTTTATTTTTAACGGCTGCTTTAAAAATTATGCTGTTCTTGAGCGGCAGGGAAAAACTGTTATTAGCAAAATTAAAATTAATTCCCTTTGCTCATTTTATTATTTAAAATATAGAGACTGTCAATATTGATTAAGGAAACTGAGAGGGAAAAAAAATCAAACCAAACATAAAAGAAAAATCCAAACTTCCGGCGATATCAAAAGTTTCATTCTCGGCACCATATTTATTGGATACAAGCAAAGCAAAGTAAATAATTAAATCAAAGGAACTGAAAAATTCAAAGTTTGTATTTATTTATTACCCATCTCTTTAAATAATAAAAGAAAGAACATCTTGTTGCCATCCTTCCCCAATGCAATGCTTTATAAGAATGGGGAAATGTATTCTTAAGTCAACACCGCTCTCAATAAAGATACGGGAAAAGTCACTAGACGCACATATATATTATTCACGTCACGGAGAGGCTGCATCACTTTAGCCTCTTAGTCTAAGCTTCGGAATGGGAAGAGAGGGAGAATTCTTGATAAAGCCTTGATTGATTATTGATAAACAATTCAGGCTCTCTCCTCCCCGTTACGCTAACTTCAATTGCCTGCATCTACGGGCAGGGTAGAATACAAGAAAAAAATATCTGGGGAAAAGGGATGTGGCAGCTTGCGCCCTCGGTCTTAATGAAAATCTTTTATTACAGAAGTTGGGCTAGGGGTTAGATATAAAGTAACAAAGGATATATGATATGCTATTATAGTTTCTTTGGTATTTTTTCTTCTCTCTTTTCATCGAAAAATACAATGGAAAAAGATTTCCAAACGCCGTTTGATAGATGTAGATTGGTAAGTTATTCTAAAGATACATTTAGAAAAAATTATAACAATTATACTGGTGATTAAAATAATATTTCCATTTATCCGAATTTAAGTGTTCTGGAACACTAAATAATTGAATGTGTATTGGAAAATGAAAACTTGATTTTAAAAACAAAGCATATTTTTTGAAGAAAGAATTGTATAATTTATTTTCAAATATGTCTGAAATATATTTTACATTATTCTTAAATTATTTTTTCACTGAGTGCTAATATTTATTTTAATTTGAAATTTTGATCGGATGTTGATATTTTCCTATTCGCATAACATAATTTGTAATTTTATTCATATACATTTAGAAAAATCTGTTGCATTTTTGAAAACTTTAGCCGACAACTTTAATTAAAAGTAAACAATTTTTAATATCGACAAGAAATTAGTTACAGATTAAAAAAAAAAAAAAAAAAAAAAAAATCATAATTTTTTTTTTATGTATTTTGTTTTATGTTTATAGAACTTGCCAAGCGTTGTCAATATCGTCCGCATATCACTGTGTAAATTGAAGAATTTGGCATACAACTCTAAACGTAGGCACTATAGGTAGATTACCAAAATTGATGTGGTACAAACGCATAATAAGAAATAGCAGAAGCTAAATGTTAAAAAAAAAAAAAGTCCATTAAAAATTCTTTATCGCGTAAAAATTAATTGATTTTGCTAGTACAGCAAACACACACTATATATATATATATATATATATACAGTGCTCGAAATTAACAGTGGTCCGTTTGTCTGAGGGCCACAAAATTATTCAACGGACCATCAAAATATATATTCTAGTGGTCCACCGGACCAGTAAAACTTTACATTTATTTTTTATTTTTTACTATTCCTAAAATTGCCAGAAAATCTGTCACAGAATTTTGTGTTATAACAATAGTAAGTGTTTTTTTTTTTTTATATATATATATATAATTGTCAGTATCACCTCTTCTCTGTAATTTTTCATTTAATTTCACTTTCATAACATTTTTACTTTTTATTCTTATAGTAAATATGTGGCATATTAACATACTTGCCAAACATCTCATTACAGGGAAAGAACACCGGCGCAAAACTCAAACCACTATCAATGTAAAAAAATTTTTTACTTCTTAAACCAACGATATTATAGGTAGACAAACTTCTTAAACAAATACTAGTATGAATTCTGCGCCCGTGTTCCAACCCTGTCATTATGAAGCGTAAAAATTTTGTACCCACCTTTTTTTTTTTTTTTTTTTACACAACAGTCATTTTTCAGAGTAATTTTATTTTTATTTAATTGTAACAACATTTGCAGGTAATTACTCTAAAAATAAAGTGGTGTGAAAAAAGGGGCATTTTTTCAAGAGGCGTTAACAATTTTACGTTATTAATGAAATGGTTGGCAGGTATGTATCAACCCATACTTCCCAACATCATAATTAATATTCCATAGTGTTGTTAGTCCTGTCCTTTTTTCACATCAGTAAATTTTTAGAGTAGTATTCTCCAAATACAATTACCAATAAATAAGAAGAAAAATGCTCTAAAAAGATACTGGTGTGAAAAAGAAGGCGGGGCTAACAAAACTATGGAATATCAATTAGTATGTTAACAAGCGTGACCCGTCAAATAAGCCCAAGACAAAACGGCCCCGACAAATAAGCCCCGACAAAATAGCTCCGACAAATGAGCCCAAAGGACAAAAGAGCCCCGACAAAACAGCTCCGACAAAACAGCCCCGACAAAACAGCCCCGACAAAATAGCTCCAGACAAAATAGCCCCAGACAAAACAGCTCCAAGACAAAATAGCCCCGACAAAACAGCCCCGACAAAATAGCCCCCGACAAAATAGCCCCGACAAAATAGCCTCCGACAAAATAGCCCCAGACAAAATAGCCCCCCGACAAAAAAGCCCCGACAAAACAGCCCCGACAAAACAGCCCCGACAAAACAGCCCCGACAAAATAGCCCCCGACAAAATAGCCCCCGACAAAACAGCCCCGACAAAATAGCCCCGACAAAATAGCTCCCGACAAAATAGCCCCCGACAAAACAGCCCCGACAAAACAGCCGCCGACAAAATTTGTATGTATCTTTCTGTGTACATGGAAAATCTTCTGACTATCATATCTCAAATTAAAAAAAAAAAGAGATAGAACTACGAAACTTCAGAATTGAGGCAGGTCTGGTGTACATATGATTTTTCGAACTTTTGGTGAAAATTGGATAACCGGAAGTGTGTCATATAGTTTTTTCAGAATCAAAGAAAAATACAGCGTATTAGCGGCTTATACACACAAAAACTTAAACATCAGTAGGAAAAAATGGTGCACTTATAAACAATAGATTTTGATGTGTAGTATTTCATAGGCAAGGAAAATTCAGAGACATTTACAACAGAAAACGCTACCTTCCGACCGATAACAAACAACATTTCGTGTAATATTCACAGAATTTAAAAAATGATGCAGTTATGACCGTTATATTTTAAGATAAACTTTTTCATAAACAAAGAAAATGACAGCATATCAACATCAGCGCTACCTTTCGGTCGATATAAACACAAATTTAAACAAAATTTACAACGTAACTACACCACTTTTCAGTCATTATTTTTTTTTCGTTGTTGTTGTTGTTGTTGTTGCTTAAAATTACACAAGATTAAATCATTTCAGTGAAGCATAACACTGACGTCTGCCGTCGATGTACACATAATGTTGAAGTGGTTGCTGATTAAATCATTTTTATCTTAAAACAAAATTATGCATTTTTTTTTTTTTTTTTTTTAATTATGAAAGTGTAAAGTTATTTGGAGGATAGATTAAGGGACAGTAGGCCCCAAATGAGAAATCGCCACGGCCTTAGAATAAATAAGTTAAATCGCTGGATGAAAGCTCACCTGTTTGGCGATGTATCACAAAAGTTAATCAGAAAACATTTAACTCAAGATGAAAAAAAAAAAAAAAAAAAAAAAATCAAGTATTGTTGAATTCTGCTTATTGATTTAGTTACAGCTACCAGAACTTTTGCTGACACACACAGACAGATATCTCGAAATGTGCAAATTCATAGAAAACCTTAAATCAAAAATTTTCAGGAATATTTCATTCCCTATTCAGGTATATAAAAGAAAATAACAAATCCACATTTAAAAAAAATAGACATTTACAATTTATGATAATACATTATGGTTTACAAGAAATAATTACAAGATAAAAAGAACTTTTTATATACAATGTTTTTAAATTTTTCTGTTGAATCATATAAACATACAGTTGGTAACAAAAGTCTCCGAACACTAGCAAAAATTCCTATATAAAAAAAGTACACTTAATACAGTTTTGTTAAATAAATCCTTGTCGAATCCTGTTCTTAGTCAGTCTAAGAACATGATTCGACAAGGATTTATTTAACAAAACAGTATTAACTTTACTTTTTTTACATAGGAATTTTTGCTAGTGTTCGGAGACTTTTGTTACCGACTGTACCTGGTAACTTTTATAATTTATTCCGGAGTACTGTTAACCTCGCCCTTTATTCATACCAGTATATTTTAAAAGCACTTTTCTTCTTATTTCATCGTAATTACATATTGGATAAAATTTCTCTACAATCACACTGGTGTGAAAAAAGGGCGAAGCTAACAGTACTCCGGAATAAATTATAAAAGTTACCAGGTATGTTTAAACGATACCGAAGGCAGCGGAGACCCATAATAATTGGCTGAAAGTAATAAAAAAATGCATTGTCCTCGTGTTCTGAGCTTTTCTAAAAGTTTCAAATTTCTAGCTATTCAAGATAGCACGGGCTGAAATTTTGAGGCCCAAGCCCCTCCCGGCCCGTTTCAAAAATATGTATAAAAAAAAAAAAAAAAAAAAAAAAATCATGTTTTTCTATGAAAAAAATTTTTAGTATGTGTTTTGTAGAGATTTTATACAGCCAATTAACAGACTGTCCTTTAACAAAGCTGCTGAACTTTTACAAGATAATTATATATAAACAGAAATTCATTATTACAGACGTACAAAAGACTCAAAGGACGACAGAAAATCGAGTCGAAAATATTAGCATTCATCAAACAATATAGGACAGTATTTAAAATAATTAATACTACTAAAAATGTATTTTCAACCATTTACTCTTATATACCGTAATGTATCTGAATTTTTCATGTGATCCGATAAACAAAACTTTAATGCTAATCCAACCATATTCAATAGAAAAGATGCTTTTGCACATGCTAGAAATGGTGCTACTTTCATCCAGTGCACAGGAGATAAGAAAAAGGAGCTTTCGCGAAAAAGTTACAGTGGAATGATTTTTTCTGCCTTTATACAACCTAAACTCTTCAGACCGTAGGACACAAAGCCTTATACACAGTAACGTATCTAATTTCTTTTGTTTGTACATGTGTGCAAACTAATAATGACATGCATACTATTTTGAATAAGAACCATCTAATATTACATGAAATAAAATATATTAATTTCGAGACATGCTAAAAATATCTGCGGAAAATGAAATCTCAAACAGGCACATTGATATTCATTTTAATTGAAGTTATAGACATTTTTTAACAAAATAAAATTTTATGTGCTACACAAGCCTGTGAAATTATGTAAAATAAATGACTGAAGAAATATTTTATCTTTTTCATTTTCCTTGATCAACGAGGAAACTAAAAAAAGATTCGGTCTGACACGGACCAAAAAATATCATCCACGCCGGCCCGGCACGAGTATACACAAAATAACTGAGCACGAGCGCAAATTTAAAAATTCGCCCCGAACCCGGCCCGTGCAGACCTTTAAGTCAGGAAGTTATATGATTATTGAATCATAAAAACGCTACCGAAGGCAGCGGGGACCCAAAACAATTGGCTAAAAGTATTAAAAAAATGCATTGTCATCGTATTTTGAGCTATTCTAAATATCTAGCTAGTCGAGAAGTTATTTAAATAAATTTTCTGTTAAATCATATAAATGCTTCCAGGCTATTTTGTTGGGGCTATTTTGTCGAGGCTGTTTTGTCGGGGCTATTTTGTCTGGGGCTATTTTGCTGAGGCAATTCTGTCTTGGGCTATTTTGTTGGGGCTGTTTTGTCCTGGGGCTATTTTGTCGGGGCTGTTTTGTCGGGGCTATTTTGTCGGGGGCTTTTTTGTCGGGGCTATTTTGTCGGGGCTATTTTGTCGGGGCTATTTTGTCTGGGGCTATTTTGTCTGGGGCTGTTTTGTCGGGGCTATTTTGTCGGGGGCTATTTTGTCGGGGCTCTTTTGTCGGGGCCGTTTTGTCGAGGCTATTTTGTCGGGGCTGTTTTGTTGTCAAGGCTCTTTTGTCGGGGTTCTTTTGTCGGGGCTATTTTGTCTTGGGCTATTTTGACGGGGTACCGTTAACAAGTATGCATTAAGCTCATTTATTAAAGCATAAATTTTTGATTTATATAGAAGGTTTCATTTATACTTTTTAATTAATTTTTAAAAAATCATATTTGACTTGTAAATTTATAAACAAAACAAGTCTTAGTAAAACAAACAGTTTAAAAACTTTTAAATATTTTTAAAAAATATAATAGAATGGAAGGACGGACCAGTCAAAGTATGTATGTACCATCTGAAAATTACTGGAATGGAAATCTGAAAATTACTGGTCCTGCGTACAAGTAACTTTATTTTTTTTAATTTCTACCTTTGCATGTATATATTTTATGTAATATATATATATATATATATATATATATATATATATATATATATATATACTTGCTGAATGTTTTCTTTATGTAATTAATTTTTAATGAATCAGCTTCTAGAGAAAGTTTAAAAGCGAAATATTTAACATTCCACAGTGCAATTCATTAATGTGTTTGCCTAAATATACAGTCAGAAAAAAAAAAAAAAAGCCCCCCCCCCTCCCCTCGAACTATTTTCGTCGGAAATCGTCCTATAAATATGCAGCTGGTGTTAATCGATTAGTAATAACGTCTAGTTTATAACGGTATAGTAATATTTTGCTTAAGGGATCGTCTACATATTAAAACGGGTATCAACGTCTTTTTTTTTTTTTTTTTTTTTTTTTTTTTTTTTAAGATAACCCCTATTATTGACCTTATATTCAAATTTCTGAGATGAAGGCGGTAACAAGCGAAAACGTATTAAGAGTCCTTCTATATATTTAGAAAAAATAAATTATGATCTACTACAAAAAAGACATTATTCATTACAATTCATACCGTAAAATAAAATATAAAAATGTTAATTATAGAATAAAACGTAGCATAGACTGGTCTTGCAGGATGCTGTAACAGAGATGATAAATAAATAAAACAGTTTCATTTTTTAGCACCACTAAGCTTTTAGTGACAAGCGGATAACCACAGAACGACTTAAAGTACCGCATGGGGAGAAATTAAATACATTTTCCCTCTAAGAATATTTATGTTTCTTTACAACTTTAATATTTTTTTACTGTGATATATTTCTGACTCGTTTTAAGGAATCGATTATCAATATAAAATTTATAGTTTTATCGCATTACTTGAAATGTTTTATTCGTTATTGTATGTTAAATGGCGAAGTCTTGAATGACGGAATTATTTTGTAAGTAAAATATACGCTGCGTCAAATGTTTCGAGGAAGTATGTATGGGACGCAATTCAAATGTAGGATATGGATGCTTTATCTCTCTTACTTCTATTTCGGAGATTTTCAGCCAGTTGGTGTTACATTAAAAGCAAAAAGTTTTATTTATTTTCTTGCTTTAATGTAAACACTTGCAGGATTGCCTCGCAAGATTGTTTCAAGCTATTGTGATTTCGAATCAATAAGTTCACTTATCTCTATTTCTCAAAGATCAAGTATATATATATATATTTAAATTTAACCACGAATGTAACACATATAGAATTTAATGTAGCTATTATATTTTTCACATACTTTGAATAATGTAATTGTAATACAGGAATCCAATTAAAGAATAAGTTGTAAATTTTAATTATTATTAATAATCTTAGTCAAATTTAATGTATATTAACCTGTAATATTTTTCAGTTGTGCAGGAGCAACTTTTATTTTTCATTCAGAATTATAAATTTTTTAATAATTCCATTATACATAATATATATCTATATATTAATAGGCAAGCATAAAATTTGTTGTCCCTTTTTAACATATTAATTATTGGAGTAGAGGGTTGAAAATGGTATCATTCGAAAGGTATGGTTAGCCGGAAGGTGCGAATACAAATATTATTTTCTTACGATGTCAAGAAGGTATTTAAAAATACATTTATTTTTTATGCATTTCCCCCATTTTTCCCTTTTATACACGTATTCCTTCACATTAAAAAATACCTAAAAGTAGAAAGTTGTTAAATCTGGCAATTTCATAAAGCTCAAATAAAACCATAGACACAGTAATCTGTATAATGTAGCATCACTATACGCAAGCGAAGTGATGACGTCACTGTCTGTCCATGGAGCCATGTAAAAGATTTTCTATGTTAATTGTCCATTGAGTTTTTTGTAAAAAATTATTAAAAAATAACGGAAATTATCTGCCGATTTTAATTCCGATATTTGGGTATAGTTATATATAAGTTACTGTCTACATGTATTTGATTGAGTTATATTTTCTGTAAAATTGATAAAATTTTAATTTAAAATCACAAAACTCCAGAAAAAAAAAATGGCAAACTTCCAGTTTCGAATGTAAACATAAACATTTCATTTCAAAGGGTGATATTTAAACAATAAATATTGAACTAATATACTAAATAAAAGGAAAATGGATTTGTTACTAACTGCTGCATGTATAAGTAGACGATACGGAAAAAATTCCGATTTCCGTTTTTTGCTGAATGAACTTTTGAGCTTTCTTTACGTTTCAATTAACTGAAATTGGCTACTTATATTTTTAAAAAGTGTCTTTATTGCTAGCTTTTGTGGGTAGAAGAAGCAAGTAGAAGATACATAAAAATTTTTGATTTCCGGTTTTCGATTAATTTACACGTTTTGAGATTTCCTTGCATTTTAATTAAGTGAAATTAGTGAAATTGACTACTTATTTTTATTTTTTAAAAAGTGGATTTATTAGTCTTTCCTCTGCATATATAAGTAGAAAATATAAGATTCAGAAATGTTTTAGATTTTCGGTTTTCGATAAAGTTACACGTTTTGAACAGAATTTGATACTTGGTTGGACATTGGTCTGACATAGTACCTATTAGCTTCTGGGCTGTATCACACAACAAGGGGCGTTTTCACGTTGCGATTTTCTCTCATTTCAGGAAAGGCTAACACCTACAGAGAGAAATAGTTATATTAAGTAAAACTCTGCTGATTCAGTTAGAGTGAATATTGGCAAACAATTGCCGCAGCTGTGTTGCAATTGCATTCCGTATAGGACAAGGCAAAAACTTTGCTTTGCCTCGCTTTGCAAAAAAAATGGTCGAGTTTCGACCACTGGGCGATATCTATATATTAATAGGCAAGCATAAAATTTGTTGTCCCTTTTTAACATATTAATTATGGGAGTAGAGGGTTGAAAATGGTATCATTCGAAAGGTATGGTTAGCCGGAAGGTACGAATACAAATATTATTTTCTTACGATGTCAAGAAGGTATTTAAAAATACATTTATTTTTTATGCATTTCCCCCATTTTTCCCTTTTATACACGTATTCCTTCACATTAAAAAATACCTAAAAGTAGAAAGTTGTTAAATCTGGCAATTTCATAAAGCTCAAATAAAACCATAGACACAGTAATCTGTATAATGTAGCATCACTATACGCAAGCGAAGTGATGACGTCACTGTCTGTCCATGGAGCCATGTAAAAGATTTTCTATGTTAATTGTCCATTGAGTTTTTTGTAAAAAATTATTAAAAAATATCGGAAATTATCTGCCGATTTTAATTCCGATATTTGGGTATAGTTATATATAAGTTACTGTCTACATGTGTTTGATTGAGTTATTTTTTCTGTAAAATTGATAAAATTTTAATTTAAAATCACAAAACTCCAGAAAAAAAAAAAATGGCAAACTTCCAGTTTCGAATGTAAACATAAACATTTCATTTCAAAGGGTGATATTTAAACAATAAATATTGAACTAATATACTAAATAAAAGGAAAATGGATTTGTTACTAACTGCTGCATGTATAAGTAGACGATACGGAAAAAATTCCGATTTCCGTTTTTTGCTGAATGAATTTTTGAGCTTTCTTTACGTTTCAATTAACTGAAATTGGCTACTTATTTTTTAAAAAAGTGTCTTTATTGCTAGCTTTTGTGGGTAGAAGAAGCAAGTAGAAGATACATAAAAACTTTTGATTTCCGGTTTTCGATGAATTTACACGTTTTGAGATTTCCTTGCATTTTAATTAAGTGAAATTAGTGAAATTGACTACTTATTTTTATTTTTTAAAAAGTGGATTTATTAGTCTTTCCTCTGCATATATAAGTAGAAAATATAAGATTCAGAAATGTTTTAGATTTTCGGTTTTCGATAAAGTTACACGTTTTGAACAGAATTTGATACTTGGTTGGACATTGGTCTGACATGGTACCTGGGCTGGGTACACGCTTCTGGGCTGTGTCACACAACAAGGGGCGTTTTCACGTTGCGATTTTCTCTCATTTCAGGAAAGGCTAACACCTACAGAGAGAAATAGTTATATTAAGTAAAACTCTGCTGATTCAGTTAGAGTGAATATTGGCAAACAATTGCCGCAGCTGTGTTGCAATTGCATTCCGTATAGGACAAGGCAAAAACTTTGCTTTGCCTCGCTTTGCAAAAAAATGGTCGAGTTTCGACCACTGGGCGATACTAGTACATATAAATCGTTCTGTATTAATAAAATATTTTTATATTTAATTATAATACATTTACGCGTTCTGTTTTTCATGCTGAACAATACTTACTAATAACAGTGTAATTTTTAAATAATCATGATTAGAATAAAGTACCATCATATTCTGATTATTTAAAGTAAGAGCTTATTTGATTTTGCTCCCCTCCCCCCTCCTTTTCACCAGAAAAAGAATTTTTTTTTTTTTTTTTTTTTTCTGTTCATTCTCGATTTGAATTTCATTCTCGAGGGCAATTTTTTTTTTTTTTTTTTTTCATACATTGATTTATATTTTTACTTTCTCTTACCATAAGGTAGAGAAAGTATTGTTTTTGGGTCAAATTTTCGAACGCGAGATTTTGTTATATTTACACGTTTTGAGGTGCCCTGAATACGAAAATCATGTTTTTAGCAAATGGTCTGTGTGTGTGTCTGTCTTTTATCAGCATATCTCAAGCACAAATAGTAGCAGACATTCCAAACTTGGTATTCTAAATGTGTATCATATATAGATGCTACAGTAAGCTTTTCGTTAAGATCAAGCAAATGGTTCGTGTACAGGGACAATCAAGAGAATTCTAATACATTACATCTATGGGGAAAATTGCAGGTAAGTAGAGTTTATCGTCTATAGACTGCACTAAACCAAATGAAACGAATATATATTTTTTGTAATAGAGATGGTTAAATGGGAAATTTTTTTTGTGTATATGGGAGCCTCGCCTCCCCCTTGGGGGGGACGTCCCCCCATCGAGGGGAGTAAATTTTCTTGATGGGTATCTTTCAAAAGAGCTCGCCAATACCTTTAAAACGAAAGGTTGAACCATCGATCTGCGATAATTTAAAACAAAGTTATCGATTTTTTTTCACTTTTAACGAAAAAAAATATATATGTATATTTTTTTTTTTAAGAATAAAATGAACTTTTTTTGGATATGTAGTGTGTTATACTACTTCTCTAATATGGAAATCGTCTGCATCATCATAAAAGATAATTTTTTTAAATAAAAATTTTAATATTTTTTTTTAAACGGAATTGTTTTTTAATGACCGAATTAAATTTTATATAAATCTAGGTGCATTAATGAAACGGGGGTTGAGGGGGGCTGTAGCCCCCCCTCACACAGAATTAATTATCATATAAAACTCTTCCGAAGCCTAATTTGAATTGTTTAACATAGGTTTACATAATATCGTTATCTTACTTTTTAATCTCCAACCTGTATTCCCAACGTTTTCAGAGATGATATGTTAAAAATGTAAATAGTATATGTAAAATTTCTTTTCAATGATCAATATTGACGTGTTTTACTGTGCGAAAATAAATAATTCTTGTGATGTATATATATAAAATAAATAATAGTAAACGGGCAAAATAAATAAAGAAATAAATAAATAGCAACTGAATCTGGAAGTAAAATATACACAAGAATACAAGGTTATGAAAATGACAAGTACTAAATAATTAATGCGATTTTTCATTGAC
The DNA here is from genome assembly GCA_963930645.1 of Salticus scenicus. Taxonomy (NCBI): domain Eukaryota; kingdom Metazoa; phylum Arthropoda; class Arachnida; order Araneae; family Salticidae; genus Salticus; species Salticus scenicus. The sequence goes on along the minus strand of OZ005654.1, from coordinate 195,358,836 downwards.
AAAAGATTGCGATGGGTGTATAGATAACTGCAGTATATCCTAATTAATCAAAACAATTAACATTATGAACTGAAAAATGCTTTTATTAAAAAGAAAAAAAAATGGAAATTTTATTTATTTATTTATTTATTATTTAATTTTTATTATTATTATTATTATTATTATTATTATTATTATTTTTAATATTTAAATAAGATAGATAATTTAAAAAGTATTCATCTCCTTAAAAATCTATGAAACTGATTAACAGAATAAAAATAACTAATAAAACTGTCTAAATATATTTAAATATTAATTATTCCTCATCCATCCATATTTAATTTGCGTGTTTATTTACATGTGAAAATGTAAACACAATAAAATAGGGATAAACCACTTATTTATCCCTTCACAGCTTTCCTTCTACGCATGCGCAAGACGCACTCGAATCGTAAGCAAAATTTTCTAAGTTTTAACACAAGAAGTCGTTTTGTGGTTATCCGCTTGTCTTTTAGTGTACCAATTTATTGATTTATACGCTCGATTTAGTTTTTGTATAAACCAGTTGCTTTGATATATAATATACTGGTGTTAAAAAATAAAACTATGATATTCCTTAAACAAACTTATACCCGCATTGTACGAGACATTACTGTACTACAAAACGAATTGTGTTTGCATGTAGACTTATCTGAATAATTACAATTGACTCTCGTATAACGCATTATCACAAAACACTGCCAAAAATTGTGACTAGTACTCATACAGTGCGATAAACAGTCCCGTATTACGCGTTCGACAAATTTAACATTTTCACACAGTTAATCAAATTTTTTATTCCTCTAAGGCGTAAATGATTCATATATATATATATATATATATATTTCCTTAAATACAGTAAATACTTAAATAAAAAAGCATTATTCAGTTACAAAAATGTAGATTCCAAGATAAAATAATAATACAGCAATAATAATAATAATAGCGGAAAAATTCAGAAAAAAAGTTTAATTGTAAAGAAAAAAATAGTTTATCTATTTCTCTTTGCTATACTTTGTAAGGTAAGCCCCGCATGAAAATGTTACCTACAATATACAATGAACAAGAAAACATATAACAATACATAAAAAAAAAAAAAAAAAAAGAAAAAAAAAATGGTAAAAATCTGAGAAAGGATATTTGATATTAAAAAAAAAGGAGGGGGGGGGGTAACTTTCAAAATGATTCCTATTTTGAGTAATAAGTCACTCCTTTATACGTTCCTATAAAACATCAAATTACTTAACAAATTCATTATTAAATAATTAAAATATTGTTATCAACAATTAAAACTGTAAATTTCATTCGTTTATACATGTTAGCGTCCTGTAAAGAATCAAACAAAATAAACTTAAGAAAAAAAGAAACATTTTTTTAAAGCAAAGTATTAATTTAATAAAAGTTGGTTAATTTGTATCGTAAACTTAGAAAACTTACATAGAAATCAATAAAAAAAAATAATAATAATAATGAAAGAAAATGAAAATTTTCAATATTGGACTGAACTTGCATAAATTGATCTTATAATGTATGCCCCACATATCACGATTTCCTATTGCCCAGAACGAATCTCCCGCGTTATGCAGTAGTCTACTGTGCTTGAATTCTTAATTATGAAAAGTGTAAGATCAATATCTATATCTGTCAATGTGATAAGATATATTACTTTGTTTCAAATTCTTTTTCCATAATAAATGTGAATTTTACGTCGTGGTTAAAATTAATCGAAATTAAATAACATTACGATTCGCTTCAATAATAGATTTTATTAACTGAAAAAAAAAAAAAAAAAAAAAAAAAAAAAAAGAGTTTTTCAAAGTTTAATTCTTTATTAAAAACATTAAACAAAAATTAAATATTTTATGTTACATCATGTGATTAAATTTAAATAACATAATGCTTACAAATGGTACAGTAAACAAATGCAAATTTGTAACAACAAAATTAAACCAGGAAATTGGTGATGAAAAATCTTGTAAAAATTATTAAATAATAACAATAATAATAATAGTAGTAGTAGCAATAATAATAAAAACGTCTGTCGAATGCTATTTCAAACAATAAGCCTCGCCTTACCGCTTTTTCTTAAACATGATATTTAACTTGATGTGTACGAACCCGACAATATTCATATATAAAAAAGGACAACAGGGTTAAAACAGAATTTTAGAGGTGAAAGACTAGGAAAAGATATTTAATATTTAAGAAGAAAGAACGTATCGGGATCGGATATGTTCCTAGATTGTAACGTATGAAACGTAAGCCACGCCTTTACACATTTTTCTAAAAAAATTTCTTCAATCGATGTAGTAAATGCCATTGAGGTTTATGGAAACTAGCGACACATATAGAGTCAAATATGAATATGCAAACTAGTTTTTTTTAATGTTGTTTCTGCGATATAGAGGCGGGGCTTCATTTCTTTTTTATTTCTTTCACAATCTCTCGCCTGCATTGCGATAATTTTATAAAAATAAGCCTATTTGTTTAATAAACATCAAAATATTGCTTAGAAAGCAATTAGAATAACATAAAAGTAAATTAAAATAGTTTTACTTCAAAATACATACAGATATTTACTCACGGAGGATACAAATTATAACAAATGACGGCCCCCTAACAGCAGTAAAAAATGAAATATCACTGTAACTCAAAAAATAATGTTAGGAACGAGCTGTAAATTTGGAAATCCATGTTTTTGCTGATGCATTAACATAGTTCATAATTAACCTAGGTCATAATTTGTAATTTTTTCAAATACGAATTTATTAATAACCTTTATAATTCAAAAGACGATTTTCAGTCAAAAAAAAAAAAAAAAAAAAAAAAAAAAAAAAAATGCATGGAATATGTTTGGGACAATTCATTCTAATGTATAAAAGATTAAAAAGAAAAAAAGAAATAAAAAAGAAAATTTGAATATAATAATTTTTTGGAGAGATATGAATTAATGTTTGTTATATTCATTTAATATTAGCATCCCCATATTTTGACAACTTATAATCTATGAAAAATTCAGCAAAATATATGAACTATAACACTTTCTGCGATGATTTGATCGAAATAATTAAAAAAAAAGTTATAAAAAATATCGGTTATCCCTGGAAAAAATGAAGTTGATGCCAGTTTTAATATGTAGACTACCCCCAGGCGAAATCTAACTATACCGTTATAAATTAGACGTTATTACAAATCGATCGGTATTAGCCGCATGTTTCTATGACATACCTGCCAACCTAAACCGGAAGATTGTTTGTCCCGCCCATTTTCGCCTTTTTTAACACCAGTCTTTTTTTTACAGTACTTTTCTTCTTATTTAATTGTAAATACATGCCTGCCAACCATCTCATTAATAAGCGTAAAATTGTTAACGCCCCTTGAAAATACGCCTCCCTTTTCTGCACCACTTTATATTTAGAGTAATTCTCTCCAAATGGTGTTACGATTAAATAAGAATGAAATTACTCTAAAAAAATTTGGTGTGAAAAAAAGGCGGGGACTAAAAATTTTACGCTTCCTAAGGAGATGGTTGGCAAGTGTGTAAATATATTTGAAGAGAATTACTTTAAAAATTAAGTGGTGTACAAAAATGGGCTGGAACTAACAATCTTCCGGGTGAGGTTGGCAAGTATGCTACGATAATTTACGGCGAAATTATCTGGGGGTGGTGCGTCTTTTTTTTTTTTTCTTTTTTCTTACTGTGCAAACCAAGCTGTTATTTGTTATGCTCAAAGAATTTGCACAGCTGAAAAAGGCATGATCGTGAGGGCAACTGACTAGCGCTCCACACTAGAGGGATTTCCCAAATCAAACTTAACAGATATTAATTGCCTATCACGTGATGCGAGTTCTCACAAAACGACCGATCACGTGTTAGCGCGTAGACGTCACTATCAAATGTCTGAGCGGAATAGCGTAGCAGCCACAGCGATACGGCGTATAATATTTAACTGGCCACTAAGGAATGGAATTCTTATTTTCCTTTTTATTATTTTTATTTATTTATTTATTTATTTATTTGTATTTGTACAAAATTCCAATTTTCAGTTTGGCAATGAACGTGTTGAAGCTTACTCCAACTCTTTTTTTAGCGGTAAATTTAACTCTTTATCTACTGACAGTACATTAAAGTACCATTAGTTTAAAATACGTAAAAATTCGAATTTATGGAAGAAATTTCAAAGGTATTTATAAAAATAGAATGTATATACCTCACTTTCTGCGCTAGGCGCTACATGTAGCCGTTATTTATTTATTTATTTATTTATTTATTTATTATTATTATCTATTCGGAAAGAATTTCATACAGTGTTCTTTTTTGCTTGGAATTTTTCACGGTCTTCATGTATGTTATAATTAATTCCTATATTACTTCAAGACGCTCAAGAATCCATACCGATCTTACCAGGAAACCATCCCAATAGTGAAATAATAGAAATAAATTAATTTATGCTCATTCGAAAGGGCATAGTCTAACGTGATTTTTGACGCATAAACTATTAGCCCTCGTAAGGCCGTTCTCGAAAAATCTATATTTAAGTTTGAGTAAAGTTATTGTAACGAGAAAGGAGTGGGAGGAGTCCCGCTAAACCTTCCAGAACCATGACTTTTATCAATTTTTAGATTCTATTTTAGCGAATTCTTAGACATTATATCTGGATTGAATATATCTCAAAGCTGAAATGGGCAACTGATTATTGCATCAAAGAAATGATTGTTGCATCAAAGAACACGTTTGTCTATGCTCTTTCGATTTCTGTTTGTTTTGGATTTCATTCATTATTTCAGTAAGGCGTGGTGTTATGGATTCAGGCGTGGTTGCACCGATTATTAGTGAACTTTCAGAATTTATAACTTGAAAACGAGCTCACGAGTGCTATTAATTTGAGCGTCAAAAAACATGTTTATGTATGCTCTTTCGATAAATGCTTCTTTGGATTTTTTTTTTTTTTATGATTACAGTATGGGCTGGTTTCTTGGTTAGAAAAAAATGCTAAGAACATATAATGTAAATACATTCTTAGATTTTTTTTAAGGTCTTGATAACGTTTTCGATCTCTAAGCGTGAATATTACACTAAAGTACACCTTCCTAAATTCTCATTAATGATTATGATGAGGTGATATGGATGATTTTTTGTTGTATACATCATTAAAAAAATGCCCTTACAGAGGTGCCAACTTAATCAGGCAAATTGATAGCACCGCCCCTTTTTCTACACCACTTAATTTTTAGAGTGTTTGTTTTCTTCATTCATCGTAAATATATTTGAAGAGAATTACACTAAAAATTAAATGGTGTAGGAAAAGGGGCGGTACTAACAATTTGCCGGATTTAGTTGGCAACTCTGCTCTTAAGTAATTAAAAAAATATGTTTAAAATACATTTATTTATTTATTTTATTTATTTTATTTATTCGTAATGCGGTAGATAAAAGGTTTTCATTAAACTGTTTCACCGAAAATCGTTGCTTAAAAGTGCAACTCAAAGTGCATTCGATTACAAAAGATAAATATAAAAAATGACAGTTACATGTATGTGGTACTAAGCTAAAAATTTCTTTATATCAATCTATTTTTTTTCCTAAATAAAATTCATCTATGAATATTTAATATAATTAAACATGCCATTTTCATGATAAATTGTTTATTTTAAAATTTATTCTAAAAAATATATCTTTAATAAGGATAAATAAATAAATAAATAAATCTTGTTATTTATCTCATGTGCGTCATGAATTTTACCGAAATTTGGTTATCATTCTCTCTCTAAAAAACATTTTAAAAAACATAAGCACAACATTATTTTACAGGGAAAAAATTTTTTTTTTTCATTAACAGACTTCGAATAAGACGTACATGAATATAGCATTTTGCGTGAGATTTATTTAAACCGTCTTTTCAAATGCAGATCTCCATTGTTGGTGTGAATAATAGGCAACTAAATTATTTCGAAATTTAAAATCCAACTGAAATGTATAAAGACTATATTTCAGAATAAAAGATGTCGGCACGGATATACATATAAATCATTTGAAATTCTAAATTTTATTAAGGTTTCTATACATTTTCTAGTTTTAAAGACAATAGTTGTGTTATTTACAAACCTCTCTGTATGTCCACCTATTATATGGTTTAATGGTTTAACGTTCACTCTTCCCTCACTGAAAACGAACATGTAACATTTTTATATTCAACTATTTTTCAATATATATTTTTTATTTAATCGTTATTTAAATTTGTTTTTAAACTTTTGTTCCATCTGTGATTAACCGATAGCAGCACTACTCAGTAAACTAACTAATGATGTTTTAAAGGAAGCTGCATGCGAAAGTGCAGTTAACTGTTTCGATGATGTATTCGTGCCTAGTTTTTACTTTCCGAACACTATAGTGAGGAAAGTATTGTAATCATGTCAAAAATCCGAATTCGAGATTTTGATGTTTCTATACGTTTTGAGGTCCCCTGAGTCCGTTTTCACTATTTTTACGATGATGTATGTGTGTGTGTATGTGTGTATGTATGTATGTATGTCTGTGAGTGAACACGCTAGCGTCTAAACGCTTTGTTCGATTAACCTGAAAGTTGGTACGCATATTGTAAGTCACCATAGTACGAACCCTATAGATTTTGGTGAATCTAGCACTTATAGTTTTTTTACAGGGACACAAAGAAAAATTCTTTATCATTATGGCCTATGGGAGCAAAATCTTAAAAGTGCGATAGCATCTAAACGCCTTATTCAATTAAGCAAAAATTTTATACACATATTATAGATCACAAATACTCAATCTGTATAGATTTTGGAGAATCTAGCCCTTATAGTTTTTTTACAGGGACACAAAGAAAAATTCTTTATCATTATGCCTATGGGGCCAATTTTTTAAAAATGTGATAGCGTCTAAACGCCTTATTAATCCGAGCAAAAAAATTGTACACATGTTATAGATCACAGTTGAACTAACTGTATAGATTTTGGTGAATCTAACACTTACAGTTTTTTTACAGGGACACAAAGAAAAATTCTTTATCATTATGGCCTATGGGACTAAATTTTTAAAAGTACGATAGCATCTAAACGCCTTATTGAATTCAGCTGAAAATTTATATGAGTATTATAAATCACTGTTGCACTAACTATAAGCATTTTGGTGAATCTAGCATTTATAGGTTTTTACAGGGACACAACAAAAATTTCTTTATCATTATGATCTATGGGCTCAAAGTTCAGTAGCGTTAAATAAAACAACGTGTAATAGATGGAGAATATATAAAATTTTTTGGCTGTTTAAACTGGAGATTTGTCTCTAGACAGCAATGTTGCTCATCCAATCCAAATGACCGCAAGTTAAAAAATCTGTGTTTAAAAAATCAGTTTGTATTACATTTAGACCATTGAAACCATTCAGAAAAAGTGTTTAGTAACATAACTTCTTTAAATACAGTGCAATAACGATTAAATAAAGCAAGTTTAAGGCCTAGAAAATCTGAAAAAAAAATTCATTCTTATCGAAAATAATTATGAAAGCAAGATTCCAGAGGATTTAAAAAAATTAAAATGGTCAGTTAATTATTGGGTTGAAGTAGTTCTCTCTGATGAATCAAGTTTAACTTATTTTGAGCTGGCGAAAACAAGCAGGTCTAACGATGAAAATGGGACCGACATAATGAAAATTGCACTTTTAAATCAGTGACACATTCTCTGTACATTATGATAAGAAAATGCATAATTTTTCAATGAACTGGGCAAATTTTCACGTTCAAGGGATCGAATATCCCGAAATAAAACTCAGCCATTAAAAAATTGATGCCTGACCGACTATTTTGGAGATATTTTCATACTTTTCCACAATCAGCACTTCAAGATGATGATGCACCTTGTTACGTGGCCCCTGTGGTGCGTTTATTTGATTAAAGTTGTTAAAATTACATATCCATTCCCATAAGCATCTATAATTTTGTAAGTTTTCATAACTTTTTTTACTTAAAGTTAAATCTCACAAAGAATATCGCAGAATTTCTTCTTTACTACACCTAAAAATAGTTCTAATCTCAATCCGCTCGAAAATGTTTAGTCTATAAAAGAGGGTGGGGATTCAAAATTTGTACTTCAAAATACAACTTTGAAAGAACTAGAAAAAAATATTTATGATATTTGGCACAGTTAAATTTCTGAGTTTTATGTTAAAAAACTGTAAAATACTATTCCATTGCGCATTAAAGCAGTAATTCCATATAAAGGTGGAATTAGCCAATGCATAATACATATTTTTATTAAGTAATTGTTTAGATCTAGCAAATAAATAGTTTTATTTCGTACATTAAAATATAACGTGATTATTTCATATAATAAATCATAATAGAATACAAAGTATATGTATATTATATTACGTTAAAAAGAAAAAAAAAAAAAAAAAAGTAGATTTTTCTTAAATACTTCGTAGAGTGTAATAAAGCGAATTGTTAAATAAAAATATACATAGGTATCATGTTATGCCTTGCGTATTATACAAACATAAGAGTTTTATTTGTTTCAATCATTAGTTTTTACAAAAACTAATGATTGAAGTTATTACAAAAACAAAAGGTATAAGTAAATTTTTCTACAGTGCGGTTTTTTCCCCCTTAGTGTAGGCCGCCGCTCACCACTGTATAGAGGTTTGGAGCGTTTTAGGGCCTCTTTTCGTGATTTATTAAAAAAAGAAAAAAGAAAATAAATTACACTAGCCGCCGATGGTAGCACCCTCACGACAAAGGGCGGAATAGGTATATTTGAAAGGTACAGAATGGAGACGCCGGAAGTAAACTCCCCCGCTACAAAGGGCACTGGTAAGGGTAGCACCCTCACGAGAAAGGGCGGAATATGTATAATTGAAAGGTATAGAATGGAGTCGCCGGAAGTAAAGTCCCCCGCTACAAAGGGAACTGGTAAGGGTAGCACCCTCACGACAAAGGGCGGAAAAGGTATAATTGAAAGGTATAGAATGGAGACGCCGGAAGTAAACTCCTCTGCTACAAAAGGCACTGGTAAGATACGTTAATTATTGAACAATTGAAAGGGATCGGCCAATCACCCAGAGATACCATCCAGATGACAGGAGGAGAAACTCAAAGTAATTTCAAAAACTTAAACACAAGCCTAAATTTGCTACAGTTAACTTAAAATAAACTTTAATTGTACTTTTAGTTAAAAAATAAAAAAATAAAGGTCTGGCATAAATAAATAAATGAATAAATGAATAAATAAATACATAAAAATAAAATAAAATAAGAAGAAAAAAAAATTAAATTAATTTGAGAAGAAAGGTGTTTGCAGATATGAAGTAATCTGAAGACTCAGGGGCAGCTATGCTTCAAACTCCTTGCCGTGTTGCGTTCATACTACGTTGTTCTTTTCACGTTGCACTCGTGTCTGTTTTTTTTGTGTGTGTGTGTGCGGGGGGGGCGTGATGAATGTCCGTGCGTCCGTGCTGAATTATTTTCCTTTGAAATAACGTATTTTGCAATGAATGGTGTTTGCTGATAATTTCTTAATATTTTTTAATCATTTAACAATAGTTTTTCGGTGTATTTTTCTGCAGTTTACTACAATGATCGATAAAAGCACACAATTAAAAAGAAATCGCTAAACGTTCCACAAAAAGATGGTGCCAACGAGGAAGATTCAGCAGCATTCCATATTTTGGTATACAGTTTTACCATTTTACCGGCGCTTGCAAACAAAGTTGTGACTTTCTAAAAATATTGTTTGCAATAAAGCCTCGTACCAATATGTTGACATGCCAACACGTTAATAAGTTCTCTATCATTATTAGTACTCGCCCATTTTTCACATCACTTTTCTTGAAGAGTATTTTTACCTTCTTATTTTCATAATTACATATTGTAGAAAATTTCACTACAAGTAAAGTGGTGTAAAAGTAGGGCAGAAATGTGGTACGGAATAATTTAAAATGTTAGCATATCTCATTTATTTCAAGGCATTCTTATACATATTTTACATATAAAAGAACAAAATAGATTGTACATGGTTATTTAGTTTAATTAAAAGTCAGTATTTTGTAAGAACTCCTTTATTTTTAATAACTTGTGCAATCCTCTTAGGCTTAGGCATGCTATGATAAGAGATTTGCAGTAAGCTTTAGAAATGTATATGCCCCAGTCGTGTTTTATTGCTTCAACAAGTGAAGTAGCATTGAATGGTTGCTTTTCGGCGACTTTATTTTTCACAATACAACACAGATTCTCTATTGGATTCAAATCTGGTCTGTTACCTGGCCACCTAAGCACTTTGATTTTCTGAGCCCTCAGATATTTCTTGATAATCTTCGAAATGTGACACGGAGCCCCATCATGCATGAAAATTGAACATTTATGAAAACGCATATGAGGCTTCAACTTCTCACGCAACAAATTAAGGTACTGCTTTTCGTTCATAGTGGTTTTAGGTGGCACAAAATACAGACTAGCAGTACCGGACACAGATATAGTACCCCATATCATTTGACTTGGATTATATTTCACAGTTTGAATCGTATATTTCTCATCATATCTTTTTCCCCTTGGTTGGCGAACACTTGTAGCACGTGCAGAAGATTGCTGCACACTTCACTCATTCGAAAATAAGACCCTATTCCACTGCTGTATTGTCCAATTCTGATATTGTCTGGCGAAAGTCAGTCGTTTCTTTTTCGTACTTGGATTAACGTTTCTTTTTCATACTTGAATTACTTTTCGTTGCAGATTTATGGCATGGTGAACCAAAATCACTGGCCAAACGTTTTGAAATAGTACTCAAACTGACGTTGGTGTCTTTTGCAGACACAGAATGCCTAACCGTATTGCAGGATGTTCTTAGACCTCGTACGACCATCCTTCTTATCACATGATTATCACGTGCACTCGTTTTTCTAGGGTAACCGCTATTCTCAAGGTCCACAAATTTTCCCGAAATTTTAAGTTTGCTAATAGCTTGATGCCCAACTGTCTTGCTCACATTTACCCTCGAACTTATTTGACATTCAGAAAATCCAATTTGAATGGAATTTGAATCCAATTTGAATGAAAATCCAAATGCAGGATCTTTTTGTAACAGTAACTGAAGGTTTTTTACCAACAGCACTGTCTACGACAAAATCCGATAAACAACTAAACAACTAGCGATAAACATGCCGGCCACCTTTATTTATAGCAGTAGAATGCGTCTGATGCAATCAGTACATGAGATGAAGCAATAATTTGCGCAAATGATGCAATGCGTTAAAATACTAAAAATCGGCTACTGGTCTTAAACTTTTGCAAATGACTGTACTCACAAAAGAATTTTAGTGCATTTCAGTCTACAGAGACACAAAGCATATTTTTTATTCTATACGGCAAATGAACTCGAAGTGTAAGGAGTGAGTTAACGTCTAATCTCTACATTAAATTAATATAAATTGAGTAGACATTTTATAGTTCATCGTCGCAGAAACCATATAGATTTCCACGAATGTAAGACTTATATATATATATATATATATATATATATATATATATATATATATATATACATTTTTTATTTTTATTTATTTATTTATTATTTTTTTTTTTTTTTTTTTTGAGGGATAGAAAATATAATTGTTATACATTAATATCTATTAACTAATTATCTAAAGTTCATTAAAAATATGAAATTGATATAAAATGTTTTATGAATGATATGTTTTATAATTTTGCTACACTATAAACGTTACTGGAAAATGCGTGTTTATTATAAGACACACAAACACAAAAGCCTTCAACTACTTTACGTTCAATCTACAAATATAAGAACTGGGGAAGAAATAACTCGAGTACACTAATATGTTTTACACTTTTGTTGATTTCCTTTCTGTTGATTTCACTTTTATTGATTTGGTATTTCAATTTTGTTGATTCACTTTCGTTGATTATTAAAAAAGTTACACAAGAACGAAAAATCACGCGGTGCGTATTGATTATTAACACTTTCCAACTGTACGTACCCTTTGTATCAATGTTCTTTGCCGACATTGTCTCACAACCTGTCAGACAGAAAGACTGAAAAGCATACAAATAGACCAATTGAATTCATACTCCCTCTTAAACATTATTGGAAAGGGTTGAAAATACTTAACGGAAAAGAAAATGCATAGCTTATACTAATTGTAGACCTTAATGTATCTGAATATTTTGCTGTAGCCCTGTAAATCTGAAGGTTAAACATATCCCATTCTGTACAAAGCATTACTTTAGCATACTAACAATAAATTTCACTTTCTTTACGATTTTTGCAGAAGAAAGTTATTTAAGCATAAATTATAAATATGTCTGTCCTAAAACGGAAAACATTGGCATGTTTTGGGATGCCCTGTACACACACGAGTTTTACAGGACCTATTAATGCTATTTTAAATAGGGAATATTTTATTGTAAACTTGAATAACATATATCTTTTTTTTTAATTCTCAAAATATTTACGGACGCCGGAGTCAGGCAGATGGACAGATAGACAGATGGATAGTCAAACAGACAGATGCACAAATTTAAATCATATTCACACTTAAAGATTGTTAGAAAATGTTAAAAAAGCTTAACGTAAACGAAAATGCAATTCCAGTAAATTTCCAATACAAGTCCTTAATGCAACTGAATATTTTTGTATGACCCTGTAAATCTAATACTAATCAAACTATATTCTGTAGAAAGCATTCTTTTGTGCATAAAAATAACATATTTCAATTTCATTAAGATTTGTGCAAAGTAAAGTAATTAAAATTTTGTTATAGAAATACCTCTCATAGAACGCAATGCTTTGGAATACTTTCGAATTACCCTGTACAAAAACCAGGATGGTATTTACGCCATTTTCTATAGAAAACATAGAACAGTGTACTTGAATAACATATGTGAATTTCATTAAGATTTGTGTAAAGTAAAAGTATTAAAGTATGGTTTATAGAAATACCTCTCATAGAATACAATGCTTTGGAATACTTTCGTGTGTCCCTGTACACAAATCAGTGGAGACATTCACTCCATTTTCAATAGGGAACGTCCCGATAGTGAACTTGAATGACATATATCAGTTTCAAGAAATTCTATGTAATATTTACGGGAGTTAGAGCGCGAACAGTCAGACAGACGAACAGACAGACAAACAAACTGAAGTCATTAATACATTTCAACCTTGTTGGAAAGTGTTAATAATAAAAAGGGTAGAACATTCAAAACATGTACATATAGTACAAATATTAGAAATACATATTCAAATCGTTGTAAACATGTAATACTTTTTCTATTTTCTATTTTAATGTTAAACATAAATGAAATTTAACGTTTGAAATGTGGATATGTTTATTTTTTCATCTAATTATTAGTCGAATGTTAATATCATTGTCATTGCTTGTTCGATCATGTTTTGTTTTTTAATTTCTTTCTTTTCATATATATATATATATATATTATATGTATAAGTTTATTTATTACATGTCTATGTGCAAAATATTTCAAAAATTATTACAGGTGATATTTTTTTTTTTTTTTTTTTTTTTTTTTTGTGTGTGTGTGTGTTTGTGTGTGTTAGAATAAAATTTTAGTTTATCCTTCTGTTAAAGCAATTTTTTTTTTAAATTAATTAATTAAATTATTCACGTAAATTCTAAACAACAAGGAATAATTTCACTAATTTCACATCCATAATAAGTATGTTAAATATTTTAAATTATACAGTATAGAAAGATTGAATAATATGCTTATTTTATATATCAAAATTACATTAAAACTCTTTCTTTCTTTCTCTTATTTTTATTTTTTTTTTTATTTTATTTTTTTCTTTTTTAAGAAATTATTTTATCTCTGATTATGCATAAAATCAGGTTTTTATTTCAAATGCGCACTTTCTGAAATTTTTCATTTCAGTCTTCATATCCTGAATGGTGAGTGCTTTAGAAATTAATATTTATTAAAATATATTTAAAACATTATTTTACAAATGAATCGTTGAGAGGAAATATAAATATTAGTTATATCATATCACATACCGATTAAATAACTTTTATTTACAAAACAAGTTGATAGATGGCAGCATCTCCTAAACTGTTTATTTTCTGCTTGAAAATTCTGCTTCGTAAGAATAATTTATCAGTATTATTATCCTAAAATTTGAGTAACAACTATTTTATTATTTATTTCTAGAGGAAGGAAGATATCTTAATATATTCTATATATTTATTTTTTCTTTATGACTCCTAAAAATGATAAACGAGAAAGACTGATTTTTTTTTTAATTTTTAAAGGTAATTTCATGCATTTAAAATGCGAGTTGGTGTATACTTAGATAATGTTTATTTAAGTTTTAATAGACTATTTGATAGAAAACAGCACACAAAATTCCTAATATTATTTATTTATTTATTTATTATTATAAGCAGTCGACATTTTCTTGTTTGAACATATATTTTAAGGGAAAAAATACATATAACGTCCTTGATGATATCAGGGTTCCCAGCTTCCTCACTACTATTTGCCAATAATATTGTTTACTTTATTCAATTACAGAAATTTATCATAAGAGATTATTATATAAAAATATTGGTGAAAAAACAGTGCCAGCGTGACCCATGCAATATACAAAACATTTATTTATTTCTATTTATTTTATTTACCATATTTAATGATTTATTCATTATTATTATTATTATTATTGAAAAAATATGTAATTTAAAAATTTATAGAGCGTTTTTTTTTTTTTTACAAAATAGTTTAAAATATAACAAAAAGCAAAAAAAAAAAAAAAAAAAAAAAAAGAGAATGTAACAGGAAGAGGTTGGATGTAAAATTCAATATTAAAAATTAATAATAAGTTTTACCGTGTGTGAGCTAATTTTAAAGTTTATTTTTATTATGTAAAATGTTAAATTAATTTAAAAAAAAAAAAAGTTTTTTTTTTTTTTTTTTTTTTTTTTTTTTAATTTATCAAATTTTTAATTATGCTTTGGTTAAAACAACTGTTTGCTTTCTCAATTTGTGGCGCTGCAATCGATTGTTAGTCAAAATGGATAACTTTCTTAAAATTTTTAATTTATGCTGGACTGATATTTATTTTTATCATTTAAAACATTTGGTTATTTTCTTAAAATAAATAAATAAATAAACAAACAAAATAAAATAGAAATTGCTGATTCAAAAAGTGTTATTTTGACTCCAGGGATGGAACACGGGCGCAGTATTCATACCACTATCAATGTAAGAAAATTTTCTACTTCTTAAATCAACGATATTATAGGTAGTAAAATTTCTTAAACAGATTCCGGTATGAATTCTGCGCCCGTGTTCCATCCCTGTGACTCTTATTTTCTAAAAATATTTTCCTTTTTTTTTCTTGTAAGTTGTTGAAATTAGTTAATATACTCTTACTTTATTTTTTTATTTTATTTTATTTTGTTTTATTCCCGAATTTCTGTGCACTAATGTAATCGAGTACTCTGATTTTTATTTGTTTTGTCATCAAATATTGCATAAGGATGTCGATATTTATGATAATTCTGACTTTTTAACCCTTGCTATGTTTTCCGAAATTTGCCAAAGGTTTTAATTTTTTTTTTCACCAGTTGCCATCCAGACTCGTCTCGTTAACGCATGGAACAGTTTTTCTGTCGCTTTTAGTTTATTTATTAGTATTATTATTTTATTATTTTATTTACTATATTATTCTCTTCTTTCCTCTCTATTGTTATTATTATTATTGTTGTTATTTAAATCAGATTAAACAAAATTTAGAAAATTCACTCTTTTAAAAATATCTTTCATTCCTATTTTTGTTTCTTTTATTTCACTTTTTATATTCGTATACAAAGCAAAGATATAATTACGGGAGACTTGGCATTGGAATATTAAAACGCAAATAAGCTACTACGTCAGAAACGCCAAAAGAAACACTTTTGCGATGCATACAGCTGTTTCGGTAGCCTTAAGCGTAACGTCTTCAGTGCAGAAAGAATTCTGAAACTGGAGAAGTGCTCGTATGTATAGGAGAGGGACCGAATTTAGTTCTTAATTTTTCTTTTGGCTTTTCTGATGTAGTAGTTTATTTGAGTTTTAAAGTAAAGATATATTATGATTTAAAAAAAGAAAAAAAAAAAAAAACAGTTATCTGTATAAAAATAGGCAAACATAAAATTTGTGATACACTTTTAACATATTAATTATGGGAGTAGAGGATTGAAAGTAGTATCATTCGAAAGGTATGATTAGCCCATAGATATAGTATAGCTGCCAATATTTTAATTTATTCCGGAGTATTTTTAGCCCTGCCTTTATTTCGCACCACTTTATTTTTAGGAAGATTTTTCTCCATTAAATATCTTCAATAATATAAGAAAAAATTACTCTTAAAAAACAAGTGGTATGAAATAGAGGCGGGGCTAAAGATACTCCGGAATAAATTAAAATATTGACAGCTATGGATATAGTAATTTATATAGATCTATCATCCCCATGTTATCATGCAAAGATTTTTGATGCCAATTTTTTTTTTTTTTTTTTTGCATCAGCCATTAACTGGTATTGAAACTCGGTAATTGTAATAGAATAGAATGTTGATAAATTTTCAAAATATCGAAATTTTGCGTCTTTTAATTCTTCTAATAAATTTATGAAAAGAAATGGAATAAGTTATCATAAAAGTAAATTATTTTTGACTAAATTAGGAAAAAATATAATTTTTATAGTCAGTTGCTTTGTTATTATTATGAAATGAAAACTGATTTGATTTTTAATGGAATACTTTTTTTAAAGTTAGATATTTTTTAAGATTTTATATTAATAAGTAATATAGAATTTTCAAAATTCTTTTAAATATAAGAGCGTTAGTTTTAGTATATAAAAAGAGTTTAAATATTAACTAAGTTAATAAATATAGATTTAAAAAAAAAAAAAAAGGAAAATGAATTTGAAACTGTATCTGCAGTTTTTCATTCACCATTAGTACAGTCGGGGAAAAAAAAAACCGCAACACTCGCTGTAATTTCGCTATTTATTGACGCAGGAACATCTAATAGACATAATTCAACAGGAAATTAAATGCACTTTCTGAAAATGTCGGCGAAGTTTGAATTAGGGGTCATATACATATTGAAATGAGCGCCAACTTTTTTCTATAGCAATACCTAATTTTGATTTCATATTCGAATTTCTGAGAGTCTGGCAGTGCGGAAAAGTATACTGTTTGTATACCTTATCTATAGTATTTATAGAGTTATGATCAAAAATGTGTTAGGGGGTTATCTCTAAATGTAGAAAAATAAAATTAAGATCCTATAAACAATAGACAAAATTTTAATGTTTCACACCGGAAATCTTTCAGGAAAAAAAGGATTATAGAAATTGATAAAAACATTTACGTTTCCAGTTTCTTAATTAATTAGAATTCAGTTTTTTTACATTTGTATATACTTCAGTACTTTTTTAGATAATTTTAGATCTATTTAAATACATTACACTTGCGACTGGTCCAGACAGTACTCATTGAAAAAAGTGCAATATTTTTCAAGTAAAAGTGTCTATTATGGCTGTACTGATCACCAATAAAGCTTAAATTTTCTTTTGTAGGTGTAACATAATATACGAAATGAAATAATATAGATATATATATATACAACAACGCATAAACTAAATCTTTTCGGATAAATTATTGTAAGGGTTCATGAAGTAAATATAAAACAATTTTAATCGCACTTACCAGTTTTGGGTCAGTTGAACTCTTTGGAACTGTACGATTCGTTTTGTAATTTCTATGAAAATATAATTTCTTAATTAACCCTTTCGCGACTGCTGGCGTCACGTCATTCGAAAATCTGTAACTCTGTCAGTGGGCGTTTCTTTCGTAATTTGTGTGTTACATATTTCTTAAGTGTGTACCCAGTGTTCATATTTTTGCCATAAAATATACTATGGATAGAAATATATTGATTCGAAAGAATATAATTATAATGTATATCCATTTGTAATATAATTGTGAATACAGAAAATTTGTTTTGAAATATTAAGTCTATTTTTCTATTTAAAACAGTAAACCCCGCCTATTTAGTTAATTTTTTTCTTCTAGTGTTCGTTTAAAAGATTCAAAATTTATCACCAGTAATCGATGAAGTAAATACCACTTGTGCGTATTTTTGTCAACCTAAAATAAGGGGTTTAACACGAATACTCGATGTCACATTTGCTTTTCTGTATTGTTTTGTTTTGAAGAACGATGAAGGCCGGGCTTGTCTTCTTTAGAAAACAGGAAATTTTGATGACTAATGACTAAAAATCATCATTTCTGTTTCATTTCTTTGCGTTTGACGTTGTTGTTATATAATTTGACCCATAAGTAAAAAATAAAAATATTTTGTTTAATTTTCTTCGTTATTTTTTAAGATTTGATTAGTTATCTCATGCAAAACTTTATAAGAGACGGCCCCCTAAACCACTCGAAAAGAAAGATTTATTTATATCTCGAAAACTAACAACTAGAATGAGCTGCAAATTTGCACACCTATATATTTTAGCATTAGGATTCATTTTATGTAAAAATTAATATAGGTCATAATTCATAATTTTTATGAATATGAATTTATTAATATTTTTCATAATCAAAAATATTTTTCAGAATCAAAAGTAATGATGGATTATGTTTGGGTTTCTTCACTGTATCTTGTAAAAAAAAAAAAAATTATATCGATCAAATTATTTTTTGAGAAGATATTAATAAATGTTTGAAATATGAATTTAACATTAGCACCTTCAAACTTTGAACGTTTATAACTCTGTGAAAAAATAAGTAAAATATACAACCAATATAGTTTTTCGCGTTGTCGCGATCCCAGGAATTTAAATATAAAATAAAAATAGGGTGTTACCATTGAAAAAAATCAAAGTTGGTGCGCGTTTTAATATGTAGACGACCCCCAATTCAAAATTTCACTTCATTTTCTGAAACTACTCACAATTTCCTGTCGAATGATACCTATTACATTTTTCTACATCGATTAGCAACGAAGTTACGTTGAGTGTTGCGTTTTTTTTTCCCCTACTGTACATAAATTATTCATACGTTTTATTTTCTGAAACGATCTGTGTGTATTCAGCCAGAGAAAGACGGCCATTAAATGGACAAAATGGCCGTCTTTATCGGAGTAAAAAGTAATCACTTTTTTTCCTTCTACGATCAATCTATTAGTCAGATTTGCAGAATACAAAAATTATTTTCTTACGATGTCAAGAAGGTATTTAAAAAAACTTTTACTTTTTATGCACTTTTATTTTATACCCGTAATCTTTTGTATTTAAAATTCCTTTCACTTTATTAGTCTGTGTTCCTATAGCAACAGGTGAAATTTTATACTATTGAACATGTACACAAATTAAAAAAAGAATTGATTTATGAAAGTTCTTTTTATTTCATTTTTATTTATTTTTATTTATTTATGATCTAATTTCCTTCATTCTTTCTTTTTTTTTTATGATTTACGTCAGCTCTAAATTAAAGAGATATTAGCCGTACGTTAAATTTCATGTTTGTATATTAATTTGTAAATACTATATATTACGAATTTTTAACTTCAAATGTTATTTATGTATTTATTAACACTTTCGAGACCGCATGTTTTTGTCTTTTTCGCAGTAAGGTCCGCCTGTGGGCATTATTCTCCCAAGTTACAATATTTCAGAACAAAATTTACGATATTCCGATTCCTGTTACAAATGGATATACATTATAATTATACTCTTTCTAATCAAAGTGTTTATATCCATAGTATATTGGTTGTGAAAATATGAATATTGTGAATATTTTTAAGAAATAAAGGACATACAAATTGCAAAAGAAACGCCCACTGGCGGAATTACAGATTTTCAAATGGCGCGAATCTACGTCAGCGGTCGCAAAAGTGTTTAGTTCTTTTATCGTTTGCCTGAAAAAAAGAAATGAGCCTATTTTATTTTATTTTGTTTTTTTATCATTTGCCAGGAAACACAGATGAACAGTCCCATAAGCCTGTAGACATTAAATTCATAACTATTGAATGAATTGATAGATTAAACGCGGTTTGCGAAAAAATAATTCTGGTGAAAGGGGGTTTTTCTTTTTTATTTCTTTATTTTTTTCTTTTTTTATTTTTTTCTTTCTTTTTTTGGTAAGGAAAAAAATATAGTTAAATTTTTTGTCGGCGATAGTTAGACAAACAGTTAAGTTTTTCGCACGGATGTAAAAAAAAAAAAAAAGAAAAAAAATGCAAATGAAAGTCCTATAAATTGCACAATTTTGCGATTAGAACAGTTTATTTCTTATTTTGCCTCCAACTTGGGCATACATGAAGTGTTAATTGCGATACTGACTTGGTGGATAAAGCGCTATTGGTTAAGATGTTTTCCCTCAGGTAAGAACCTCTGACTGAAGCTGAAGTTAGCTGTTAGCTGTTTTATAACTCATTTGAAACTGTAATCTGTGGTAATGACATACATATAGAATATCATTTACATGCCTGTAAGCATTCGCCTACAAGTAAGTACTGTTTTACATGAAAATCTGTGATCTGGTCCCGTACAGCGCCTTCTATGGACAAATAGCTTAATTATTATTCTTTCTTTACCAAAAAATACCTCTTCACGAGAATGATTTTTTCGCAAACCGCGTTCAGTTCTATCAATTCATTGAATAATTATAAATTTTTAAAATATCAAGAGACGTATGGGACTCCCTGTATATACATATATTTGAGATTTGAATGAATTTGAGGTCGAATTTCGAGCACTGGGTGATATTAGTATTTTTTATTTGGCATGAGTAAAAAGCTGAAGAACGTTAGACGAAGAACCATGATATTTTGTATTTACGTATATTTAATATGAGGTGACACACCAGAATTTACGAGCAACGTTAAAATAAAAGAAACAAATGCCCTGTTTTCTGCTAATTTACGCATGTAAAATTCTGTTAAAAGATTGTGGGATGAACTTTTGGAATTAATACAGTAGTTATTTAGTATTGTAGTGATGTTTGAAATTAATATAGTAGTACCTCACTCATCCGAGGTAATGTGGTCCGAGGGTACCTCGGATAATCGAAAACCCGAATAACACGGTCTCTGCCGTAAATCAACAGACGGTACTGACGGGAAACATACCATAGATGCCAACATTTTAATTTATTCCGGAGTATTTTTAGCCCCGCCTTCATTTCGCACCATTTTATATTTAGAATGTTTTTCTCCAATATATAATTAAGATGGAATAAGAAAAAATTACTCTTTAAAATAAAGTGGTATGGAATAAAGGCGGAGCAAAAAATGCTCCGGAATAAAATAAATTAAAATGTTAGCAACTCTGACATACCATAAAGTTTAAAATGAACGAAAATATAATTAATAAACAAAAGAATTCTTCTATTAAATATTTAAATGTAGTCAGTTAAAAAATAAATGTATTACATACATAAATTATAAAATGCAGTTTTGTATAGTGAAATCTATTAAATTATAAAAAGTTACATCCTGAAAGAGTCTTTAAACGTCTTTTGTCTAACAAAATTTTCTTGCTTCTTTGCCGAGGCCACACCTCCTTTTCAGCACTGCCTCGGTTAACCTGGAACTCGGTTAGTTGGGTCTCGGACAACCACGGTTCTACTGTAATTGCATCTTCGCGGTGAGGACGTTGCACGTTAAAGGGTTAAAAAATCTCGTCACGTTCCTCCCATGTTAGTCGCTATATACATTGAAGTGCAATAATAAAGCAACAACATACTTTTTTTTCCGCGTTTTTATTAAACAAATGGGCCATAGCTGTCAAATTTTCACGATTTTTGGGAGGACTTTACACCAGAATTTTATGATAGTGAATCGAGGTCTTGAATCTCCGATAAGAGGTTTTTCTCTAAAAATATTGTGGTAATTATCCTTATTTTAAAATTGTAAAAGTTGACAACTATGAAATGAACGTATGCATATAAAGTTTGGATAGCATGCACATTATAAAACCATTAGTCAAGTTATATGTATCTTTAACAACAGTATAAATTTTTAAATATATTGATTAAATTTTCCTTAAACGTAAGCTTTAGATTAAAAAAAAAAAAAAAAAAAGTAGACAACTTAGTTCATAAAGGAAATTCCAACGAGAAATTTTAAATATGTATTGTCGATAAGTGGAAGTACACATGTCTCCAAATAATTAAATATAACTTCTTTTTTTTTTTTTTCTTTTTCTATCTACATTCATTTTTCTTTTTCTTTCTGTTCCTTATATGTGAATAACTTTAAAAAAAAATAAAAACATAAAGCCAATTTCTGTTTTCTAAACAGTACATGTAAAATTTCGTTGAAAACAGAATTTAGTTC
Organism: Salticus scenicus; assembly: GCA_963930645.1. NCBI lineage: Eukaryota > Metazoa > Arthropoda > Arachnida > Araneae > Salticidae > Salticus > Salticus scenicus. Next base: position 195,336,443 of record OZ005654.1, on the reverse strand, counting down.
AGTAGGACTGTTCTTTTTATTAATCTACCCTGCCATTTAAAGTCAGGCGGTAACTGTGTTTTGTTCATTAGCAACGGTTACTATATTAATTTCTTAATTTTTCTTTGGCACAACTTTAGTACAGGACACCTTGGCTGCTTTAAAATTTTTATCGTCATTTTGGCGATAAATTAAAAAGGCTACCGCAATTGCGTAAGTGTATGTGGAGGAGAACATAATAAAATCTGTTCGAAAATTTGCTTTTCAAACGATAAAATTGGCGGTTGTAGAAGGCAAAAAGGAAAATATCCAAGTGCGACTACTTTTTTTTTTTTTTTCTTCTTTTTTTTCTTTTTTTGGTCGCTTAGTGGTACTTTGTGAAGGAAGTAAAAAAGAATGTTTGTGTTAATGTACGTTATCCAAATTTTACCGTATTATCTGGCCTACAATCCGGTGATTGCATAAATCAGTTTCACACGAGACAATTTAATTTACAAACAAGGCTCTATTGTAATTTACCAAAGCTTGTTTAAAAATAACTTTGTCTGCCAATTAAAATTTTCGGAGTAAAACTGATTTAACAAACCTGCTACTTATAGACTGGAAAATACGGTATAGGTTCGTTTATTTTAAATTAATAAAAAAGCTAACAGCGAATGCAAAAGAAGGAAACAGGAAAACAAGTTGTAACTTTTATTTCGAACTTTAGTGTCATTTGCTGCGAGAGAACTATGACGACTCAAATTTTTTGGTCAATACACAACTATGTAGAGGAATTTAGATATATATGAAATACATTTTCTATTTGAACTCACCATGTGACACACAGACAGACATTTTCTAAAAACTGTCAAATCGTATTCAGGAAATCCGAAAACGTGTAAATCCATCGAAAACTGGAGTTTGAAATTTTTTAAGAATCCAATGCTTCCTTCTTATGTATGTAGAAGAAAGTAAAAAAAAAAGTTTAAAATTTAGGAAAATTTATTGAAACTATAAAATATATTACAAAGTTTCAGCTTTCGTTATTGATATAATACTCTGATTAGTGTGTAATATTTTAAAAAGTATATTTAGAATCCTAAATGATAAGAAAGAATGTTAAGTTTGATTCCAACACATTTTAATTGATAATAGCTATTATAGTACAATTTAATTATTATTCCAAAACCATTGAATTGTTTTCCATTATAATGAAATTATTAGTATTGTTAGAAGTTTTTCTTTTTTACTTTCTCTTACCCACAGGGTCGAGAAAGCATTGTTTTAGGGTCAAATTTTCGAACGTGAGTTTTTGTTTTATTTATATGTTCTGAGGTCCCCTGAATACGAAAATCATGTTTTTAGCGAATGGTCTGAATGTTTGTCTATCTGTGTGTCTGTCTGTGTATGTGTTAACAGCATATCTCAAGAACAAATAGTAGCAGAAATTCCAAACTCGGTATGCTAAATGTTTATCATATAGGGATGCTACACTAAGCTTTATGAAGCAAATGGTTCGTGTACAGGGACAATCAAAAGTATTCAAATACATTACGTTTATGGTGGAAATTGCAGGTAAGTAGAGTTTAACATGTATAGACTGCACTAAACCAAATGAAACGAAAATATATTTTTTTGTAATAGAGATGCTCAGCTGGGAATTTTTTTTTTTTTTTTTTTTTTTTTTTTTTTTTTTTTTTGTATGTAGCAGCCTCACCCCCCCCCCCCCCTTGGGGAAGTCCCCCCCCCCTCGAGGGGAGTAAATTTCCATAATGGGTTTCTTTCAAAAGAGCTCGCCAATACCTTTAAAATGAATGGTTGAACCATCGATTTGCGATAATTTAAAATAAAGTTATCGATTTTTTAAAATGTAATATTGAGAATAAATTCAACTTTCTTTTTTGGATATTTAATGTTATACTACTTTTCTAATATGGAAATTGTCTGTATTATCATGAAAGATAATTCTTTTAAATAATAATTTTAATGAATTATTTTTACTGAGTGAATTTGTATAGGAAAATATAGAAGAAAATCGTGTGGTGGCCACAACACACTAATTATTTGTTGTTAGTGGATGTGCTTTACTAATAATGTTTTACCATTTCCAGGTAAGCTATTCGGGAATCGAAATAAATTCTTCATAGAGATATGGTAAATAATGTATGTTTTAAGCTAAATATGCATCGCTTTTTTTTTTTGTATATTTACACGTTTCGAGGCTTCCTGATTACCGTAGTCAAGTTTTTTAACGTTTGATCTTTGTCTCTTAGAGTAACTTAAAAACGAATAATTTTAGGAGATCCAAATGTTGTATTTTGAAGTTAACTAAGTTTGTCGCTGGAAAAGTTTGATCAAGATTGATAAGTTTCAATGTTGCATGTTAAAAATGTCTGTATAATTTTAAGTCAACTTTTAATTTTAATAACAGAATTAAATTCCATATAAATGTAGGTGCATTAATGAAACGGGGGGTTGAGGGGGGCGGTAGCCCTCCTCACACAGAGCTAATTATCATATAAAACTCTTCCGAAGCCTAATTTGAATTGTTTAACATAGGTTTACATAACAGTACTCGTTATCTTACCTGTTAATCTCCAACCTTTATTTATAGCATTAAATTTCAGGGTGAGAGAAAGTCGTGTGAGTGACACACCAGATTATTTATTTCATTATTGTTGTAAATTTGTGTATAATTTCCTACTCATACGCAGAGATACCAACATTCTAGTTAATATTCTGTTTGTACCTGCCTTCTTTTCGCACCAGCCTTTTAATTTCTCTTACTCATATATATGGTAGAGAAAGTATTGTTTTGGGGTTAAATTTTCAAAATTGAGTTTTTGTTATATTTACAAGTTTTAAGGTCCTCTCAATCCAAAATTCATGTTTTTAACGGTTGGTCTCTGCGTGTGTGTGTCTGTGCGTTATCAGCATATCTCAAGAACAAATAATAGCAGAAGAACCAAACATTGTATTCTAAATGTGTATCATATAGTGACGCTACACTAAGCTTTTCGTGGAGATCAAACAAATAGTTCGTATACACTGGCATCCAAGATAATTCAAATATAATATTTCTATTGGAAAATTTCTGGCAAGTGCATTATATATAGGCTGATTTAAAAAATGCAGAATGAAAATTTATTAGATGCATAAAAGCATGTTTTGCAAAGATTCTTGTATGGAATTCTTTCATCATTCATTTACAACGCCACCCAAAGTATTTGGATATATTGCGGCTATACGTGGAAATTAGTGGAAATGTAATTAATTCCATTTGTGTTAAATATTTTTCATGTAAGACTAAATTTAAGTACTCAATATTGTTTATAGTGCATATTGATTTTAGACAATATACAGGACAACGCAAAATTAAGCTAAACGTTCTATTCTATTGAATGTAATTAATGGAAATGTTTTTCTACATTTTACTATGTCGACAAACACTGCCCAGGAAGAAAAATTAATTTTTTATAAACATTTTGTAAACAACGTATTTTTTTTTATTTTCAACTCTAATTTTTTGTATAATATCACGTTTTGAGTTGCTCTGATTACGAAAGTTCAACTTTTCGCGGTCGATCAGTATGTATATCTGTTACACTGCTCTGAAAAAAAAAAAAAAATCGAGGTCTAATACCATTTTGGCTGATTTTTATGTAAAATGACCTCCTGAATCCGAATATGACTCCCATTTTGCCCCGTCACCCACCGTTTTCTAGAAACACCACCCCCTTCCTCAATTTCATTCCTGTTCGATAATTTTATGACCATGGATTTGATTTGAAGAATGAAAAATAATTAATTTAACACCTAAAAACAAAAAAATATATAGTTTTAAAAATAACATTAATAACAGATTAAAAAAATATAAGATATGTAATGCTAAATTTCAGTGGTAAATCCCCCTCCAAAAATTTTTCCTTGTCGCAAATGTCCATGTTTTAGAATTTCCAACTCTGTAGCCCCTCAGAAGATATTTAACGGTTAAAATAATCCTCTCCCTTCCTAAAAATCAAATTTATAGCCATAAAATCATCAAAAAATGATAAAAACAGGGGGCCATTCCTGAAAAACGGTGGGTAATAAGGCAAAATGGGCGTGATATCTGGATTCAGGAGGTCATTTTACATAATAATATGCTGAAATGGTGTCAGAGGCAATTTTCCTGCCGAGCAGTGTTATCAGCATAATTTAAAAACAAATAACTGCAGGAAATTCAAATTTGGCATTTTGAAAATCGTGTATGTGACACACCAAGTTGTTTTAGAGTATTTTTCTTGTTATTTCATCGTAATTACATTTGGCGAGAACTAATCTAAAAATTAAGTGGTGTGAAAAAATGGTGGGTCCTAATAATACTACGGAATGGGACTATTAATTATAGGGTTGTTACAGACCCGCCTTGTTTTTCACATATTCTTGCACCAGTATATTTATATAATACTTTTTTACTTAATAAATCGTACAAACTTATTGAAAATTCCAAAACGAAAATACTGGTGGAATAATCAGTAAAAATATGTGGCCTTTCACCACCCTGAATTAGGAGGTTAGCAGCTATGAATACGCGTTTTTCGTAAAATTCACCTTAGAATTATAAGAACAATTAAAGTTTTTATCTATGAGAAAATGCTAAATTGATAAAAATAAACTAAATTTTTAAAAATCCTATAAAGTCTTTTAAAAATTATACAGCTTAATTAAAATAATTTATTATAATGAATGTAAAATATGTAAACCTATCTACTATTTCACCACTATTTCTTTAACAAAAAAGGTTTTAAAATTATTTTAGAGTGATTATAAATTATTAAAATTGCGCAATAAATACTTCTTTTTAAAAATCAATGAAACGCACATTCTGCATAGTAATAAACAAAATCTCTTTCTATGTAATAAAACTATTTCCTGATATATCCCTTCAAAACAATTTAGTATTTCACGCTTCGAAATGTATTTAAAATATTGTTTTCTTAATCTAATTTCATAAATGCATTTAAACAAATTAAAACTTTAAGAGCTTGAATTTATGAAATTCTTTTATTTAATTAATCAAAATTCTGGGGCTTATCTTTAAATTGATAATTTAGATTAAATAAATTGTTTTTCCGTATTATACCAGATGTTTCTACTTCCATGATTAAAATTAATTAAAATCTTTCTCTCCTTACAGTTTTCTCTAAGATATATTTCTTATTTCAAATTCAAATATTTCCTGTCGAAAAGATAATGAAATTTATCTTTTTTCTTTTTTTTTAATTATTATGTTAAAACAATTTCTTAAAAATGGTATCGTAAATTAATAAAAGTTTTTCGTAAACTGTTGCTTACATGTTATAAAGAAAAATATTTTTTCTTTTTCTTTTTTTTCTACAAGAAAAAAATTACATATCGATTCAATGTGTATAAAGTTTTAAAAATTCATAAAAGTACAAAAATGAAAAGATATTTAGGTTGATAAAAAACATTTGTTTTTCATTTGTCCATTTATCAAAATATGTTCATATGTTGTTTTTATTTATCTTCTACGATTTAAATTTTTATCTAGTAATAATTCTTTTTTCATCATAAATTACTACAATATTTTTTTAAATAAAAATATATCAATTAATTTTTTAAGGGAAGAAAAACCAATATATTTATGCATATAATATCATTTAATTTAGATTGCTTGATATTAATTTGAGAATTTTATTTGGAGATGCAAAATTCCTTAGTAATTTTTATGCTTTGTATATGCAATCTCATATAACATTAAATTAAATTCATCGGATTCAATTTAGTTTTCTCTTTCGTTTTTTCGACTCCATGTTTTCTCTGTTGATAATCTTTTCTTCATTGCAAATTACTACAATACTTTTTATATAAAACATATATTAATTATTATTATTATTGTTATTTTCCTTTTTTATTTTAGAAGGGGTGGTGTTTTCAGACAAAAATCAATACATTTATGTATATAATATCATTTAATTTAAATTACTTCCACATTAATTTCTGAAAAATATTTCTAGAGTCAGAATTTATTAACAAGTTTTATCCTATGCGTTTGGTCCGTCATAAAACGTATAATCATGTATACCGACAGCAATTTATTGTTATTTTTTATTAACCTAAAAACGAACTGTAACAGTTACTTGAAAAATGCCATTTTTGAATAAATATTAATTGATGTATTTTATTTTCGAAGAATATTGTTTAAAACCTAATTACATGAATTTATAATTAAACTAAGAAATTGTAGCAAAATTAAAATTATGTCAGGATTGATACAAACAAAATATATTGAAAATCCTAACTTATAGCATATTATTTATAAATCAATTGATAAGAACTTACTAAGAATCAATATATTTCTTTAATAATTTTCTACTTGTATATTTGGTAGATTTTCATTAAAATATAATGTATCAATGTAACGTAAGCATTCCGTTAATTTTCAATATACCTGATGAAAAGGTAAATGTATGTTAAGAGAAAGAAAGGAAACTTCCTAGAGATTTTAACCCTTATCGCTCGTATGTCCCTTCTGAGGGGACATTAAAAAATCGAGCCACGCCTTAAGGTGTTCCTCGGCAAATGAAATGTTATTTTCCTAAAACGTGTAACTATAGGCTACCTTTTGGGACCGGAAAATTTTAACAGAAAGATTGATTTTATTTAATGATGAAGTAAAATAAAACGAATTATGACAATTTTTCGGTAGCCAAAAGGTAGTAAGTTGAAAACTATACGTTTAACGTTTTAAAGGAACGTCAAAAGGCGTGTCTTACGGAAAATATGCCGAGCGCAAAGGGTTAAAGAGGTTTAAATAACTAAAAATAAAATAAAAAATAAAAATAAAAAAAAAATAAAAAAAAAAAAAGTTTGAAAGATTTCTTGGAATGCTGTTTTAAATAACCTGTAATGTAAAAGTATTATCACATTTGTATTATAATAAAAGAATGAAATAGCGAAATGAAATATTAAGATACAGTTGAGTCGCGGTTATCCGAGCCCTGATTAACCGAGTTCTGAATTAACCGAGGTAGTCCCGAATAGTAATAAAACTAATACGAAAGGAGGAGGTATGGCATTTGACAAATGCCGTGGGTAACTTTAACAACTTCTAAGATACAGTGCTGTATTTTATAATTTATATATGTATGCACTGTATTGCATTTTTAAATGACTACATTTATATATACATACTTGCCAACCATCTCATTAACAATCGTACAATTGTTAACGCCCCCTTAAAAAAACTCCCCTTTTCTCACATCACTACATTTTTAGAGTAATTTTCTAGAAATGTTGTTACGATTAAATAAGACTAAAATTACTCTAAAAAATTATTGGTGTGAGAAAAACAGAAGGGTACTAAAAATTGTACGGTTCATAATGAGATGGTTGGCAAGTATGTATATGTAATAGATGTATTTTTTGACTACGTTCCCAATCATTTTAAACTTTACCGTATGTTTCCCCTTCGCAGAGTCCGTGTTATCCAAGTTTTCCATTATCCGAGGTACCCTCCGTCCACATTCAGGGATGGCACACTGGCGCAGAATTCATACCATAATGGATGAAACAAAAATTTCTACTTCATAAATCGACGATATTAACATACTTGCCAACCATCTCATTATGAACCGTACAATTTTTAGTACCCGCCTTTTTTTTCACACCAATAATTTTTTAGAATAATTTTAGTCTTATTTAATCGTAACAACATTTGGAGAAAATAACTCTAAAAATATAGCGGTGTGAGAAAAGGGTGTTTTTTCAGGGGGCGTTAACAATTGTACGGTTATTAATGAGATGGTTGGCAAGTATGTATTAAACGTAGAGAAATTTCTTAAAGAAATACTGTTATGAATTCTGATCCAGTGTTCCATCCCTGCACATTACCTCGAATAAGCGTGGCTTTATTGTGCTAGTTATTGATAATTAAAGCGAAGGTATCGATGTCGTAATCTTTAACACCAGATCTCAGGATGCCATGGAAACTAAAACATTTCTAGCTCTACAGTTGAATGTAAAATCCTTAGATCACACGCTGATGTTTTCATTTTTCATGCTTTACCATTCCCTGTTTGTTAACTAGTAAAAGGGAATACGCATGGACATTTTATCGTAATATAATCAACTCTTACACAGATATCAAGCAGATGTTTAGAAATTTTCATAATATTATATATAATGTTGTTTCTGTAATGATTAGTTAGTGACGCTTTTTTTTCATACATATACGATTTGCTATTTTTCCCCTACAGTGAAAATGCATATTTTGACGACTGTTTCTGAAAGAAGTATTCAATGATAACCTACATGTTTCTAAAAAGAAGAGTTGTTATATTCTTTCGTTTATTGTCTAGGAAACTGTTGACATTATACATTATTATTATTATTATTATTATTATTATTATTATTATTATTATTATACCCTTACAGAGCAAGTTATGAAACTTTGAATACATATGCATTGAACAGTATCAAAAATTACTTCCTTAAAATTTTTCGAAAACTATTTAAATTAAGAATACAATAAAATTCAGTATTTTAAAATTTATTTATTTATTTACACGTACTATGTTAGTTACTGTCAATTTACATTATTATAGCTTAACGGCCCTCTTCACTTACTGTCGCCGTAAGCCTGAGCCAATGTTATTCTATGGGGAAATTTTCTTTACATATAACTTATTAACTAATACATATATTTAAATTCTGTTTTCCCATTCAGAAAATTCCCAACTGTTAAATTGACGGATCTTTTTTAAAAATGTATTTTTTTAATTTTTAATATTTTAGTTTGAAATTGCGAAATGAAAAAATTTCACATATTGAAAATTCGTATTTTGCAGTTTCAAAATAAAATATGAAAAATTAAAAAAAAATAATTTTTTTAAAAAGATCCGTCGATTTAACAGCTGGTAATTTTCAGAATGGGAAAATAGAATTTAAAAATATGTATTAGTTAATAAGTTATTTGTAAAGAAAAATTTTCCATAAAATAACATTAGCTTCGGCTTCCAGCGGCGGTGAGTGAAAACGGCCCTTAACAATATACTTTAAACACATATACACTGGTTCTCATAATTATAAGGACACCCGTTTTTCTATATTAACTAAACACTGAACACTATTATTTAAACAAATATATTTTTTATTAATTTGAATTTCATTAATAGACTATATTTAAAAAGTTTTATCGTTTTTCTACCTTAAAAAAACTTTAAATACGGTCAAAAAGATGATTTTTCAGGTGTTCTTAATTATAAGGACAGCTCGAATCTTAGTAATTTTTTTTTTTCAGTTATTCTTTAAATTAATATTTTATGGGGTATCTTTTTAGGGTAAAACAGTCACCCATTCTCTCTGGTATATATATATATATATATACATTTTTTTTAATATTCAGTTTCAATACCATTTCATACAGCATAGATGATATTCTGAATACACTTACACTATTTAAAATTGCTTTCCACTTGCATGCACTTTTCTAATATGATAAGTTAAGGTTTTTCAAGTTTTAGGCCGCGGGAAAGGGAATAATACAGAAGTTTCTTTCTTCAAACTATTTCCTATTGCTCTAGAAGTAGAACAAAAATGTAAGTTTTGTTGAAAAAAATATTATTCCCCCCCCCCCCCCCCCCCGGCTCAAAAAAAAAAAAAAAAAAAAAAAAAAAAAAAAATCTAACAAAAATCTGAGAATTCCGCGCTTAAAATTTGCGGATATTCTCTTGATGTTCATAATAATAGAAAAAATTACTAAATTCATTCTGCCTTCAGTAGAAACAGCTCCCCAGAGCAGCATAGATCTACCTTTAAAATGCCCGATTCATATCTGCCTTTAAAAAATCTGCTCTGTCTTTCGCTATCTTCAGATCGTGCCAGTAACTGTTAAACCCATTTGCATATTTGCCAACCATCTCATTAATAACCGTACACTTGTTAACGCCCCCTGAAAAAACGCCCCTTTCTCACACCACCAGAGCTGCCAACCTAATCCGGCAAATTGTTAACGCCTATTGAAAAACGCCCCTTTTTCTACACCACTTAATTTTTAGAGTATTTGTTTTCTTCATTCATCGTAAATATATTTGAAGAGAATTACTCTAAAAATTAAGTGGTGTAGAAAAAGGGGCGGTACTAACAAATTGCCGGATTTGGTTGGCAGCTCTGCACCACTATATTTTTAGAGGCATTCTCTCCAAATGTTGTTATGATTAAATAAGACTAAAATAACTCTAAAAAATTATTGGTGTGAAAAAAAAAAGGCGGGTACTGATAATTGTACGGTTCATAATGAGATGGCTGGCAAGTATGCATTTGGTTAATCAAGGATGAAATGTTTTTCATTCGAAAATGCAACATTTTACCATTTAATATCGTCTTTATTCAACTTTAAAGCAGACGTTCTTTCCACCCATTAAATTGTTATTGATTATTACAGGTTTTTTATTCATTTGAACATATTATTAATTATTTTAAACATGCATAAATGTGAATCCCAACCTTTCGTTAAAAATTACGAACAAATTCAGCAGCAGTCATTATGAGAAGAACAGTAAGATGAATTATGAGTCTTCGATCTCTGTAAAACAACTCTGATTTTACATCAGATCTCTCTCCTATCGAGACAGCAGTTCAACTTTTGATCACATTCCCTTCAGCAATTTTAAATCTTCGAATTTCATTAGAAATTCGGCGGATTGAAATTATCCTTCCACTTAAAAAACAAATTTATTATACTTCACTAATTCAACGTTCTTTTTTTTCGAAGAATTATCAGTAATGTCCGTCCAAGAAAAATTGAAGGCTTATATATGAATGAATCTAGCCCAGTAGTTAACAAATTCGCATGTCAACTGTAATTTATCCGCTAGTAAGTTAAATAAAACGAAAAAATCTTGATTGTCCCTATAATTATGAACATCTGAAAACGTGGAGACAAAATTTTTTGCATTATTTTTTATTAATTTTGTTTCATATTAAGAAAATTATAGCAGTTTTGGTTTTTAGAGGACTAGATATATTAAGTGCACTTAGTATAATCTTGTTCACAATTATTTTTACATTAGTTATTTCAAAACATAAAGTGTCCTTATAAATATGAGACATACCTGTACACTCCGGCCTCGCAGCGTTCTTAAAATTTTAGGATCCATTTTGCTACATTGTCACTACTATTTTGAAAGAACACTTATTTACCTAACACATTAGCATTAAAACCTTGAAGAAAAAAGTTTGTAACGATAGTGGTGACTATGATAAAACACGAGTAAATTTTTACGAACGCTGCAAGGCCTGCATATATACAACTATATATATATATATATATATATATATATATATATATATATATATATATATATATATATATACACACATAAGAGTTAAGCCTAAGTAGGCCAAAGCATATATATATATATATGTATGTAGGGTGATCAAAATGTCACAGAAAAAATAAAAATATATATTATTCAAAATGTATTGAACGTGGCAGTACGTGGTTATCTTTCTAATGCTTAGAAAGGCACGGGATTTTTTTTAGTAACAAAAAATTTATTATAAAATTAGCTTAAAGTTTCTTACTCAAGTGGCGCTTTAATTGTGAAATATATATATATATATATATATATATATTTACAGTGGCGCAGAACATTCAAGATCGTAACTAGGACAAGAAATGCTCAATGTGACGGACGCCAATCATTAGAATGACCGCCAGACGTTTCGCATTGGAAATTCTCCTAAAAAAAGCTTCAGTATACGGAATTTGCCGTTATTCGATCAGACGGATCTGTTTAAAATGTAAGAAGACACTGCGAAAACAGCGCGTTATGTTCATGAAAAATGTAACAAATACTTTTTTTTGCCTTACATGAATTAAAAAAAAAAAAAATCCCCACTCTTTTCTGCACATTTTAGTGAAAACTGCATAGACCTACAGTCAGTACTTTTTAAATAATACATTTTTTATATTTTCTGTGACCTTTTGGATCACCCGGTATGTGTTTATTGACAAACAAAACAAAATAAAGCAATATGTTATAGAAACTAAAGTGCGTTCAAATTATATGCGCAAATGTAGTAGTTTGAATCCTGAATTTTACTCTGATTTGCAATTCTAAAATTATTTTTTGAATGAAATTGGCATTAATGTTGTATCGCTTGTATACTAAATTTTATAATGATTTATTTAATTTCATAAAAATATAGTTATATTTTAAAATAAATTAACTATTTTAAAGGAGTTAAGGGTTATAGTTAACTACTAAGTAACCAAAATATTATCAGTGCTAGTAGATAACCAAATTGGTCAACTACTTAATTTTTATTTAAATTTAAAAACTTCTTCCACACACCATAAAATTAATGAAAGCACTACCGGTTTCTAAAGGATTTGGCGTATCTTCTTCGGGTACAAAACACGTGCTACTGGAGGCAAAAGCAAGACTGAAAGCATGGCAAAATTTAAAGGGGGGGGGGGGGGGAGAAACACTACCAAACAATAGGAAGTAGCGTGCAAAACCAAACACAGAGGAACATAATCAAACCTCTGATTGGTTGATGGGACCTGATTGATTGAATATGCTTGCAAAGATTTCCAATGTTCTACTATGATAATGTGTATTATATCTGCCAACATGTTAATTAATATTCCGTAAAACTGTTGGTACCCGGCCATTTTTCTATATTATTTTATCTTTACAGGAATCTTCTCCAAAAATAATTACGATTAAAAAGGAAGAAAAATACTTTTAAAAAATACTGGTGGGGATAAAAAATAAGGGAAGGGTGTACAAACAATTTTACGGAATATTCATTAGAATGTTGGTAGGTATGTTGTACTTTGATCCGAAATCTTAACACATTGTCGTTGGGATATTTTCCTATTTTGAACAGTAAGCCTCGGCTTTTGGCGTTCCTCTAAATCGTTATATTATTTAATAAAATAAAGTTACGTATTCATGATTAAATTATTCAAATTTTGTTCTTAGTAATTGGTTCTATAAATGTCACTGGCATATATATACACCTTCAGCATATAAATTGTTAAACACGAACACGTAAAATCGTTTTTTAAATTAAAGTTTTTTTTTCTTTTTACAGTAACGCCTGAAGGCGGGGCTCGTTTTTCATGAAAAAATAAATTTTACGTGACGCGCAAGCAAAAGTGTTAAGTGGTTTAAGAAATACGTGGAGTCATTTTTGAATAGAATATTCAAACGAATGAATACCTTGCTGTACGGATGGTGTTGATAATAAAATCGATTGGTGTTGAGTAATAGTCACTAATATCTTTTATATAGTGTTCGCTTTGAAAAGTTACTTAAAACCATTCTGGCATTTATTTAATCCCGTGTTCGTCATGCAATTTAGGTTACACTGGTCAAACTAGGAGGCGTTTGAAATATAGAATAAAAAAGCACCGTCGTAATGTTCGAAATGAAGAGATCTCCAAATCTATTTCTTCCCACTGCTGGGCTCATGGTCATCGTTTTGATTTTTCTAAAACTAACATAATTTCATATTCTGTCTCCTCTTCCCATTTGGATATCCATGCAGCTGTTTTCATATTTAAAAATACAAAAAATCTTGTTAATGCTGTCTCTTCTACTCCGGTCTGATGCTTTGAAATTTCTCACATAAGTTCGATTTTCATTTAATTTTGATACTTTTTAGATTTTGTTACATGTTCTAATTTTATTTATTTATTCATCTTCTTCTGTAATTGATAACTCTGCTAACACCAGAATTTATGTTTAAATTTGTCTTTATATATTTTTGCTCTTCACGGAATTGGTTGGTGCGTTGCCGCTTTGACTGCAGCACTCGTGCCTATTTTGTTCGCCTAACGAAGGGTCGTGTGGTCTTTCGACCCGAAACAATTGTTGAGAGTTTATTGCATTTTATGGTGTTTATTCAAAGTTTTGTAATCATCAATCAAAAGACTCTTTATTTCTTATTTCAGGGATGGGGATTTGATGCAGAAGGCCTCATACCGATATTTGATTTAAAAAAATTCTCTACCCATAAAATCGTTGGTGTACGAAGAAAAAAAATTGGTTTCATTAATAATGATATGAGTTCTGCGCCAACCCAAATTACTATCCTTGCTATTTAGTGATGATTTCAAAAAATGCTAATATCAGAATGACTTGTTTAATAATTTTTATTTATGCTTTATACTGATGGAAACACAGGGATCGTACTCTCCGCCCTTTTTTCAGGACACTCTCAGAAATAATTTTTTTTTTTTTTTTAATTTAACGTTACCACTATTATTTTGCAATAATCTCTACCTTATATAATCATGGCACATTACTATGAGTATATCTAGAAGTAATTCTGCATAAAATTTGTGGTGACAAAAAAGTCGGAAATTTCTTATTTTAGAGAGTGTCCTGAAAAAAAGGGCGGAGAGTACGACCCCTGTGGAAACATTAATTTATAAATGCGAGCTTTTAAATTTCTTTGGATGTACAAAAGCTTGATGGAATTTTGCGCATGCATATTCTTTTATTCCATAATTACACCCACTTAATCATCCCTAGAAAAACACCCATGAGTACTTTTTTTTTTCCTTTGATGGATTTGATGCATCATCATTTGTACTCATTGGTTTGATACATGACACATTTTTTTAATGATTTGCATATTTACGAATATGTAGAATTTCTTTGTGAATAACCTCTTCTCAAATGTTCTTTGAAAAGGGATTGTCAAATTGTAAAGTAACAACTAAAAAAAAACAACACCAAAAAACACCCAAAAAATCTTTTAACAAAATCCATTTTAATATAACATAATATTCAGAAATGTCTATGTACAATAAAAGTATGATAATGATTTTAAATTAGTAATTATTATACACAATATATCTTTGAAAGTCACATTACCACATTTCAACAAAGGAAATATACATATACAACCAAATTTAACACATATTACGTATTTGAACATATACATATTTTATAATATGTTTACATGTACAGATAAAACTGAATTTTTGTTTTAATGAAAAATAGATTGTTCCATTTTCTAAAAGTTTAGTCTAACTTCGATTCTATGAAAATGCCACAAGTTAACAAATGCAAATTTGGTATTTCACTATGCAAATTTTCTATGAAATTTGTTATTTAATAAAGCAATATTGTACATGATTTACTTATTTTCATTGCATGAATATCATAATGTTCATAAATCTTTAATGCATTTTTTCTTAAATTATTATTATTACATACTTGCCAACCATCTCATTATGAACCGTACAATTTTTAGTACCCGCCTTTTTTTTCACACCAATAATTTTTTAGAGTAATTTTAGTCTTATTTAATCGTAACAACATTTGGAGAGAATTACTCTAAATATATATTGGTGTCAGAAAAGGGGCGTTTTTTCAGAGGGCGTTAACAATTGTACGGTTATTAATGAGATGGTTGGCAAGTATGTTATTATAATATTCCTTTCCCATTATAGAACATTAACATAAATAATAATAATAATAACAGAAAATTCGAAATACTTGTTTCGGAATGACACGTAAAGCAAAAACAACAATAATAATAATCACTAAAAATAATAGTTATTATAATATATTTGATATAACAAAATGTTACTTATCAAAAACATAGCTGCCAATATTTTAATTTATTCCGGAGTATTTTTAGCCCCGCCTTTATTTCGTACCACTTATTTTTTGAAAGTAATTTTGTCTTATTTTATCAAAGTTATATACGGGAGAGAATTTTTCTATAAATTAAGTGATGCGAAATTAAGGCGGGGCTAAAAGTACTCCGTAATAAATTAAAATATTGGCAGGTATGCAAAAGTAGTAAAATTAGCACTTAGTATAGTAATAAGAAATTTAATATAAAATGCATAAATTTATAACAAATTATTCTTCATTTAAATTGTATTAGTTTGAGTGTATCTCAACATAAATAAAATATTTTGTTTCAACATTTTGAATACAATTAAATTTAAACTCACAGTTATTTCAATATTTTTAGTTTACATTCTTATATCATTAGAAATACCTCAGTATTCAAATATTACCGAATATTCCACTGAGTTTAATTTAAAACATCATTAGAATTATCAGAATATATGTTATTAGAGTTGTGTAAATTGGGTTTAAAAAATTAAAAAGAAAGCATCGTATAAACGCATCCTTACTGCATAAACAACACAAGGTTTCAGTTTTTTGAAAGCTGATGATAGATATATCAAACTCTACAGATGAATAACATGCGAAGTTAATCCACACTTATAACTAGTATTTAATTTCAGCAGTTAGTTTTAGGTGTGTATTGCATGTCACCAAATGATTTTATGATGATTCAGGAATGGAAATTAAATACAGAGGAAGGGTACATTACAGCACATATGATGAGGCACATAACTTTACCTAATTTTAAAAAATAATAATAAATAGATTGAGCTACATCGGATGATTGATGAATCATTTTTCTTTTGTATAATGGGAATGGTAACGCTACATTAAATAAAAAGGCTTTGAACCATTGAGCGACTGATCAGTAGAATCAAGTGTAGGGATAAGATATAAGACATTTTCAAATTATAATTTGAGAACTAATTAAATTAATTAGTTTTTCTAAATGAAAGATAAGCTTTGTCGAGATAAACAATTTATTAATAAAATATTTTTGTTTAGTGAAATAAGTGTTTTCTCAGTCCTCTTACACAGAATTTACTTTTTTTTTTTCCTTTCTTTATGTTTTGATTTTGATTTATTTATTTATATTTATTTATTTATTTTTTACTTTCAAATTTTAAGACTTGTCAAGTGCTGTTCTGATTCTTTTTGTATTAAAAAAAAAAAAAAAAAAAAAAAATCAAAATGTATTTTGTATAAATCTTAATTCTTTAGTTAAAATCAGTTGAAAGAATAGATTATTTCAGCATATTTGCAAATATCTCCGATATTTTACACAAATATTTATATAAAATAATATTTATGTATTGAACTTCTATGAGTCATCAATATAAAATAATTAAAAGCAGTGTATGAGTGTGAAGCATGAATTTTCTAAATAAAAAAATTAAAACAAATGAATTAAAACAAATAATTACGTAATGCTAACAAATAATCACGTACGCTTTAAATTAAATCAAATAATTACGTAAACAAATGGAAAAACTGAAAATGTTAATCTGCCAAACCTTTCATCTATATATAATATTATATAACATTAATATATATATATAAAATACTATATAATGTTAATATATAAATAATTAACGTTTTATCAGAAATTTTGAAAATTCCTTTTTAAGTATTGTTTTAAGTTATTTTAAAATCTATATTTGTAAGTATTTTGTAAAATTTTGTATCAAAATCAGATTAAAATATAAACATAAGTTTTTATGTAACTTCAAAATAAAAATGACAAATAATAATTTTGGAAAATTTCCGTACAGAATAATTCTAGGTATTAAAATTATTTATCAAACATCACCCACACTTGATCCTAATCAGCAAAAAAATAATTCTAGAAAATGACATTGAAATGATGTAACCATTATTTTGTCAGTATTATTTAATATTCTTCTTTCCTTTTAGAGTGAATTCCAAGGAATAAATCACGATATGTAAAATAGAAAAATCTGATGCAAAAATAAAAGCATGAAGGACATCGTTTTGGACAGACATGAAATAGGGGATATGAGAGACAATCCAGATAAATTGCTTTCACCTGAAAAATAAAATAGAAAATTAATTCACAAATATTAGAAAATAATTATAAAATATGCGCTATTTAAAAATATTTTAATTCAAGAAACGTTGGGATAAAATTTCAAGCATATACCTGGGGTTCGGCGCAGGCACTATTTAAATTATTCCTTTTTCTAATAGAAAAAATTAGTAATTGTTTGTAGTAATTATATACGATTGAATAATACAAAGGTTGCTTTAATTAAAATAAATTAAAAAAGGTACTGCGCCGACCCGTGATACACATTGTTGTGATACATACTATTGTCTTTTTATTTCCCGAAATATTTCAGTAGAAATCTTTTTATAGATTTCTATAACAGTTTTCAATGATAAAAAAAAAAAAAAAAAAAAAAATCCCATTAAAAATTTTTGATAGCCAAACAGGGCTAAAGTTGGCAACTTGTACTGATACAGCATATTCTTACCTCCCAACATACTATTTCATGTTCTTTAAAATTGTTTGTTTTTCCACACTACTTTATATTTATCATTTTCTCTAAATGTAATTACAATTGAATTAGAAGAAAATATTTTAGAAAACACAGGTGGGGAAAAAAGGCAAGTGCTTACAATTTTACTGAATATTAGTAAGAATGTTGGCATGTATGCATAGCTATCAATATTTACCTCATTTACACAAGGTTTGTAAACACATAGCCTCCTAAATTAGATACCTTCCGCGTGGCTTGGAAATTTGGCAACAGTTGAAGCGGTAGACAGTGCCATCTGGTAAAGATTACACGACTTTTTTATTCAACTGCCACCAAAAAATTTTTTAAGTGGGATTTGATATATATAAAAGGCGAATAGAATCGAACAAGCGTCGATTATATATATCATAGATCACTGTAAACCCTGTAAATGTACCTATAAAAATTGTTTCGGCCACTATTTTCTTATGATGTCGGTATTCAGACGGAAAGCGAAAAAGTGACAGCGCATCTACTAATTGGTATTCATTGTATACTGTTTTAAAAATAATGTTGAATATTTTCTTATGATGTCGATACTCAGAGGGAAAGCGAAAAAGTGATAGCGCATCTACTAATTGGTATTAATTGTATACTGTTTTAAAAATAATGTTGAATAAAAGACGAGAAGAAATGATTTCTTAGAACAACCTAATATACAAAATCATTTCAAATAAATAAATTTTTATTATTTACGAAAAAAAAAAAAAAAATCATCTTTACGAAAACAGAAATTATATTT
This sequence comes from Salticus scenicus, assembly GCA_963930645.1. Classification (NCBI taxonomy): domain Eukaryota; kingdom Metazoa; phylum Arthropoda; class Arachnida; order Araneae; family Salticidae; genus Salticus; species Salticus scenicus. The sequence continues at coordinate 195,317,526 of OZ005654.1, read as the reverse complement.
AAAGTGAAAAGAGAGATTGAGAAAAGGGTGTAGATAAGAAAAGGGTATAGATAATAAGAAAGAGATATATTAAAAATAAACAGATATTGGTATACATTTAACCCGTTTGAAGTCACTTGCACAGCTGCCAATATTCCGAATTTTTAAGACATATTTATCCCTGCTATTCCTTAACAGAAAAAAATCGTATTGGTTTAAAACGATTAAATAAAAGTAAAAAATTATTTAGATAATACCTGTTAAAAAGTCTCTCAAGAAAAACGTTAGATTTGTCAACTATGCACTTTGCTTCTATGTAGACATGACAATTATTCAAATTTAGTCCGTAACAGGGGGGGGGGGGTAGGCAGTGCTGCCAGATTGAGGGAAATTTTTATTTAACAGCCACCACTAAATTTTAATTGAAACGGTTTGTTAATAGTTTCGCAACATCTTTTAAAGAAATTTTCGATGTGATTAGGCAATTGTTAAAAGTAAAATTTAACGGTGGCAGTTGAATAAAAATTTCCCTCAAATCTGGCAGCACTGGGTAGGACCCACCTATTTTTCATAACACTGTATTTATAGAGTAATTTTCTCCAATAAGTACTTACGACTAAATAAAAAGGAAATTTCCCTTGAAAAGTTATGGTGTGAAAGAAGGCGACTTCTAACACTATAACGGAACAAATTTGAATAATTGCATAGCTACTAACATCTTAATTTATATTCAGAGTTTCCATCATTTTAATTTATTCCGTAGTGCTTTTAGCACCGCCTTTATTTCATACCACTTCCGTTTTAAGAATTATTTTAGTTCCTCATCGTACTATAGGTATGGGGAACTTAGGTAATCGTGAAAATTTTCGACCTCGTTTTTTTTTTTTTTTTTTTTTTTTTTTTAACTTTTTTATACGTTTTCAGGTGTGAGGAATCCAAAAATGATAAAGATTGTATGGTGTCTGTCTGTAGGGTGTCTGTTAGTGTGTCAGTCCGTTAGTGTGTTAGTCCGTTAGTCTGTTAATCTGTTTACACGATATCTCACGAACAAATGATCGCAGAGAGGTCAGAACAGTTTTAAAATATTACTTTCGATACTGGCAAGAACCTATTCATTTGCAACATTCGAATTAAAAACTTCGTAAGTTATTAGAAATTTACGAATTCCTTAACATGGGAGAATAGGACAAAAATTTACTTAAACGTGCATTAAATGGGAACTTTTAACTGTAAAAATGTCGGACCAGTTTTAAAATATCAGTTTTGATGCCGGAATGAACATCATTTACTATAAATATGCTACTTTCAAAATTTCGCAAGTTATTGGAAATTTACGAATTTCTTAACATGGCAGTATAGGGCAAAATTTCACATAAACATCAATTTTGAGAGATATTTTCATCGTAAAGATGTCAGACTACTTTTGAAATATTATTTAGAACACTGCCATGAATATTAATGACTATGAATTTTCCAATATAAAAATTTCGTAAGTTATTGGAAACTTACGAATTTCTTAACTTGGCAGAATAGAGCAAAATTTCACATAAACGTCAATCTTGAGGGATATTTTCATCGTAAAGATGTCAAACCACTTTTTAAATATTATTTTGTATACTGGCATGAATTTCATAGACTATGATTTTTCCAATTTAAAAAATTCGTAAGTTATTTGGAATTTACGATTTATTCAACATGTCAGAATAAGGCAAAATTGAGCGTAAACTTCCATTTTGAGGATCATAAATACATTAGACAACTTCAAAATTACATTTATGATATTTGTTTTAACATGATTGAATACAAATATTCTAATAGGAAAATTTCGTTAATTATTCGTAATTTACGATTTTATCAACATAGCGAAATTGAAAATTTTTTATATAAATATGAATTTTGAGGATTATTGCATTGGAAATAGTAGCATGAAAACTAAACAACAGAATTGACCCTGATAAAATAAATTAATAGATTAGAATAAGATAAATATATCGAAGTGAACGGTGGATAGCCAATTAAGCGGGGATTTCATTCTGTCACTGTATCAAGCTTTCGTCAAATTCATTTCTTTTAACATGATTATAATATATCTCGCACTAGAAATTTATGATAACATAAATATGATGGGGAACTGAGCAGAGTCCACCTATGCCAACTAGTTTTCTGGTGTTTCATAAGTTTTGTTTTGTTTAATGGTATGCTTTTATAGTTATGTATGAGAGAAAATTGTTCTATAAAAAATATGGTGCGAAATAAAGACGGGACTGAAAATGCTCAGGAATAAATTAAAATGTTGGCTGCTATGAATATTCAGTGGTATTGTTTGTACCCTTTTTTCCACACCACTTAATTTTTAGAGTAATTTTCTCCAAATATAATTACCATGAAATAGGAAGAAAAATACTCTTAAAAAAAAAAGATTTGTGTGAAAAATAAAGCGGATACTAACAATACTACGGAATATTATTTTGGATGTTAGCAGCTATGTAATTTGCAGGTCTTTTCCCACCTAGATTCCAATCAGTTCTGCCCAGATTCCATATACAGTTTCTTATTTAGAGTAGTTATGATTTTATAATCTGCCTAACATTTTTTTTTTTTTTTTTTTTTTTTTTTTCTGATCGCAAAAATGAATGCTCAGTGGGCTCGAAATTTTTTTAATTTAAATTTGAAAGCTTTTATTTAGATTATTGCAGTTCTTGGAAAAAATATTGTAAAAGCTGATATATTTATATATATCATTCAGCGTTTTAGTTTTATACGCTCAGATCGAATATGCACAAAATTTAATCATATTTAAAAATATTGCAAAATTAAACAGAATTACAATAAAATTAAATAATTTTTGAACAATCATTCATATATTGCACTCGTGCTGAGGGAAATACCACAGAGGTGTGGTTTCTTTTCCTTTTATTTATTATTTTTCCCCCCTAATTCTTTACCCTTCGTTGATAATCAGACATCCAGTTGTCTCATTCTCAAACTTAGAGCACTTTGGGAATGACAAATTTCCATCCTTTTTACTACCACTATTTTTACAGAAAAATCTCTATCTTGTTTAATCACAACACATTGCTTAGAAAATATCATACAATTTTCTCTAGATAGTGGTAGCAAAAAAAATCAGAAATTTTTATCCCTGGAAGTGCCCTAAAGAATAGGCATAGAATGCGATCCTTGGACATGCCAAAATTTTAATTTATTCCTGAATAATGTTAGTACCCTCTTTGCAACCCACTTTCTTCATAATGATATTTTCTTACTTGCAATTGCGATTGAATAAGAAGAAAAATAGATTTCATGAGATGTGCATAACTGCCAACTTGTACGTTTCTTTACTACATGAAATTTTTAATGGACATTTTTAATATACGTATTTTTTAGCAGTTTTCTGCGATTATCTTTATGAATTATCTTTTGCAAAAAAATAGTGGTGTTAAAAAATCATGGCAGTTGACACCTATGAATGTAGTTTGAAAAAGAGATGGGTCTAACAATGCTCCAGAATAAATTAAAATGTTGGCATGTCTGGGATAATGTCCAATCATTCAAAATATAATAGAAAAGTAAAATTAATTAAACATGATGAAACGGAGTATTTAAGACTCAATTAAAAATTAAATATTAATTCATGCATAATTTAATGCTGTAAAAATAATGAAAAAATAAAAGAAACTATTGTACTCTCAATAAATATGTAAGGATGTAAAAAAAATAATTTTGCGTATAATTATAGCAATAAAGAGAAATTTGATAAAGGCAAGCATTTGTAATTACACTAAAAATTCTCAAATCGAGACTAATTTAAATACTTTTTAGCATTTATAAACGTTTTATTTTTCTCATATTCAAATACATCTTAAGTAGAACTGAAAGATTCGATTGTAACGTTTAAGCGTTAAAACATTTCATTGAACTTAAAGAAGATTACTTTGCATTACCTTCTCTTTCAGAAGAATCTTTTTGGTTCAAAACTTAAACAGCATTTAGCAGTTTTATCATTTTCAGAACCTTTTCAGCAATATTCATATTCAAAGGAAACCAGCATAAATGTGCTCTCATATGAACAACTCACTAAATACTGAATATTTCCTATAAATTTATTTAAAGATATCCTAAAAGAAGAGTTTAGGGCCTCAGTTAAATGCCTATTAAGTATCAGTTAAAGTATTAAACATTTCAATAAACTTATTTATTTCTTTAACTTTCAAAGAGAGTCAAGGATGAAGAAAGAAATGTAAGATCAGATTATCTATATAAATGTAATTTCAAACTGAATTTGCTTCCGTGTTAATGATACGAAATTTTGTTTACATAATTAAAACGTTAGGAATATTGGAGTTCCTGAGCTGATATATAGGGTGGATGAAAAATGTCAGACCCATTTTAAACATTAATGTAAAATAATGTAATTGACCTGCGAAAGCGCAGTTTGTACTATAAAGCTTCGAACAATATTTTTTTGTTTAAGTAAATAAATAAATTACTTCCAATTTTGCTCGTAATTCTTTCGTGCTTTTAAACAATAACAAAAAAAAAAAAATCATCAAAAATGCCAGAAATCAATTAAAAACGTTTATTTTTCGAAATTCTAAAATAGTTACATATGTGTGATCTTTATAGTTTAACCACATCCAAACATTAATTTACATTATTCCCCGTGTTCAGTAGCAATAGTTGAACTGGCTTGATTAGTTTCTGGGTTGGATTATGTGCAATACCGGTAGGAACGTTCATATTTAATAATTACTACTAATTCTGAAAAATGATATTTGATATATAGGGTGATCAGAAAATGAGTATACATCTGAAAAATTAATAATTCACGGAATAATGTAGGTAGAAAGGTAAAAAGTGACACACGTGCTTGGAATGACATGGGTTTTATTGCAACCACACACACACACACACACAAAATGGTCGACAGATGGAGCTTTATCTGAAAAGAAAAGTAATGATTAACATAACAAATTATGACAAAGCAAAGACGATGTTCTTCAGAACAAATGCTCAACATTTCGACAGTCGTTCCTCAACAATAACTGTAGTCGAGAGACGATGTTGTGAACAGCACTGTACAGCATATCTGTAGTTATGCTGAGATATTCGCGTCGGATGTTCTCATCCCCATTGATGTCGGTCGATCGCGGTAGACTTGCGACTTCAGGTAAACCCAGAGCCAATAATCGCACGAAGTGAGATCTGAGATTATGGGAGGTCAAGGCATGACGAAAGTGGCGGCTAAGCACGCGATCATCACCAAATGACGTGCGCAAGAGATCTTTCGTATGTCTAGTAATATGGGGTGGAGCGCCATCCTGCATAAAAATCTTACGTTCCAGCACGTGTCTATCAGCCAGGCTAGGGATGGTGCTATTCTGTAACATATCGGCGTAGTTCTCACCCTTCAGCTAACAGTTACAAAACCAGAATCAGAATCACGCATTTCCTCGAAGAAAAAGGGGCCGATAACGGTAGACGAGGTAAATCTACACCGCACCGTGTTTTTCTCGTTGTGCAACGGAGTTTTCACGACAGTTCTAAAATTTGCGGTAGCCCAAACTCTGCAGTTGTGCGATTTGACAGACCGTCAGAGTGCGAAATGGGCTTCGTCGGTCAACAACACGTTAGATAACGAATCGTTATCTCCCGCCATCTTTTGAAATGCCCACACCGCAAATGCTCTCCGCTTCATTAAATCGCCGGGTAACAGTTCACGATGACGCTGGATTTTGTACGGATAGCATGGTAGTGTTCGCCAGAGTGCTACCCAAACAGTAGCGTATGGAATGCCAAAGCGATGTGCGACTTCATGAGCGCTGACTTTCCTAAGAGTAGACGAACCCGCTACAATCTCCATTTCTTCCTGAACTGTCTGAGCAGCATTAGCACTTGTGCTCGGTCGGCCACTACGGGGCCCATCGTTTAAACTATCCGTGACTTCGAAGAAATCATTCTCTTCACAGCTGAACCTGTCGGGACCTTTATCCATTCGAATACCCTTCCTATGCCGATAGGATCGTAAAGCTGAAGTTGCAGATTCCCTATTCTGATAGTAAAGCTTCATTAACAGTGCCTTTTCTGGTAACGTAAACAAGCTGCGATTGCTGGTGAAGCTGCTGCTGCAGCTCCTTTTATACACGATTCTCATGCAGAGTCACTGACGTTTTGATGTCCAGTGCCATCTGTTCGCAATTTCTTTAACTTTTTCTGTTTTGAGGTTGCAATAAAACCAATGTCCTTCCAAGCATGTGTGTCAGTTTTTACCTCTCTACCTACATTATTCCGTGAATTATTAGTCTTTCAAATGTATACTCATTTTCTGTTCACCCTGTATATGACAGTCGATTAGATAAACATGAAATTACATAAATATTACAATTAAAAATTTCCAATTTATTTTGAATATTAACCGTTTGACTGCTAAGCAGCGCTATCGCGCTGCGAGAGGTACAATTCAGATATCACCGGAATTTTAATTTAATTTTTTTACGTAAATAAAATCAACTATTCAAAACCAAAACACAGTTGGTAAACATTATCTTTTCATTATTCTGTTTTACAAGAAGTATAAATATATATATATGTACCGAGCTGCTACCTTAATCTGGCAAATTGTTACTACCGCCCATTTTTATACACCACTTAAATAGAGTAATTTTCTTCAAATATATTTACAATGATTAAGAAAACAAATACTCTAAAAATTAAGTGGTGTAGAAAAATGAGCGGTTCTAACAATTAACCGGATTAGGTTGGCAGCTCTGTATATATATATATATATATATATATATATATATATATATATATATATTGTTTATTTATTTTATAAAGTTCTTTTCTTTCATTATTTATTTGTAAAACATAAAAAGAATTAATAAATTAACTGACAATTGTATGAGTGATTATGTTTTATTTTATGTTTTATTTATTTTTTTTTTTATGCTCAAAAAATATTACCAGAAAACAACGTCAATACTCTAATCAATTAAATCAATTAAATGTATTTCTTTCGAAAGAGAACTATCTAACATGACTTTTGAAGCATACAATATTACGACGCTCATTTCATCATTTTTAAATATATATAATTATATTTGTGAAATAAGTTGGAAAAAAATAAGAATGGGCGGAGTCTCGATAAAATTTTATCAAAATACGCCCTTCACTACGCTGAATTGCATAAATGGAAAACAAAATTGGATTTTTTGGCTGATCATAAATTTTCGTAAAACATTGTGTGTGAACAATTATTAATGGTAAAACACGTTTTTCGTTTTTATTCATCCTTTAATGATACTCAAATTGGCCTTTTACAAACGCTACAGAAATGCGTGGTTTTCATTAATTAGGTGTGTTTTTATAGATCATTAGAAAATTTCATATTTTATTTCTGTAGAAAGAGCTATCGAGGGTAAATAATTTAGGCATAAAAATACACATTTATACATTTCCTTTCGCTTTCTGCTTGCTTGGATTTTTTTAAATTTTTACTGCAAGGCGTGGTTTTCCAGTTGGCATGATCGGGTTTCGAATTATTTACAAAACTAAAATTAAATATTCACACCGGAAAAACTTTTATTGAGGCCTGAAATAGCGATAGCAATTTAAGGCTGTATTTCAGAAAATGCTTCAGTATTCAAACGGTTAAAGTTCCTACAAGTTGGCAACAGGATTGCCAAATTTGGCTTTTTTTTATTCAATAGTCACCAATAATTTTGAGAAGTGACATTTGATATACATAATACACTATCAATCTTCGAAGTGATTAGTCAAACGTTACAAAAAAAAATTGTTGGTGATTGTTGGAAAAAAAAAAAAAAAAAAAAAAAAGGCCACATTTGGCAGCCCTGGTTGGCAACGCTATATAAAAAAGGAAACTAACGATAGCTACATTTATTTGGCGAGGAATCGCTGACTATTGGCTTTTCAGCCGATCTTGCTGTTTTTAGTCCTGGGTTTAAAAAGATTTTCTGAAAATTTTATTTCATTTTACTGTGATATTCTGCATAGTGGAGAGTATTCCTTTCATACATTCCGCTATCTTTCGAATTTTCTTGAAATAAATAATAGCGTATCTCAAAATCAGTTTTAGCATATATGAGGAGCAAATGTTCAAACCATGTTTTCTCTTTCGAATACGATTTTTCGGAAAACACAAAAAATTAACAAATTAAAAAAAAAAAAAAAAAACTAAACTTAAACTCTAATTAGCACTTGTTTAGATGTATTACTAGTAATTATAGAGACATGCAGGCATATCTAGAAAAATAAATAGACATACTATGTCACGTTAAGTTAAAAAAAAAAAAAAAAAAAAAAAAAAAAAAATCACTAACCCTTTTTTTTTTTTGAGAAAACGCGGTTTGAATGTTTGCTCCTGATATATAGATCTAAAATTAACAAATTCATACACATGGCTAATCATGGCTATAACTACACATGGAATACTTAAAAAAAAAACTTTAAATATAAAGCTGCATGTTTTGATAATATAATTGTTTTATTTTTAGTAAAAAATAACTTTTGAGTGTTAGTTTGCATCTAAAGAAATAACTTTCTTATGGAAAATTTGCAGAAGTAAGTGTTGTTTGCACTGAAATAGATTAAAAAGTGATGGGAACTCTACCCTTTTCTGTGAAAAATTCCCATATATTGTGTTTAAAGTGCAAAATAGATAAATTTGAAATGCACCTTTTTCCCCACAGATTTTCATCAATAATTTTACATAGCTGTCAATATTTTAATTTATTCTGGAACATTTTTAGCTCCACCTCTATTTCGCACCAATTTATTTTTTAAATAATTTTCTCCAATATTTAATTACGATAAAATACGAAAAATTACTCTTTAAAAAAAAGTGGTAGGGGAGAGTGGGGTTGAATGGGACGCAGGATGAATGGGACAATAGCAAAATTTTTATGTTTTGCAAGCACTGGAAACTTAACAATTTTTCTAATATATGGCAGCACCGAGGTCATTAATCAAGTGTTGTTTCAGAATTGTGCTATCCATAGAAGGGCAGAAACTGTTTGCTTAAAGTTAATATTACTCTTATATGGTGAAAAGGCATAATCATTTATTGTGTTTGTGATATTCAAGAACAATATTGGCAACTATTGCTATAAAATGTATTTTGTATTTGCCTGCCCTTCTCCCCTTCACCAATATGGCATCGTCCCTTCAGTTTATAAAGAATTTTTCAGACTTTACTTTTCCAGTGAAATGGCAAATTGAATGTCCATGAGTCAAAACTGAAAATTTTTATTTTTCCGTCTTTCGGCTATTCCTTTACGTCCTGAAAAGAAAATATGATAAAAAATACTCATCGAAATAAAGAATCTCCTTCATTTTTTAGCCTACCAGCGGCCGAGAGATTCTGTCCTCAAAGCTGGTAGACGTGAGGTGCCGGGTTCGATCTCAGGTCGCACTCATCAGCCTAGCCGTTCTGCGTTTTCCGCGAAACATAAATAAATACGGGCTAATCCCTTAGAAAGATCTTTCCCCCATACACAGAGAGAGAGAGTGGGCACCCCGACAGGCCTAGGACCCAAGTGCAGTCAATCGCCTTCATCCAAATAATGATACCAATACTCTTACTTTTCCTCTTTTTAATATTTTTTGGTTAGCTTTTCTTTTTAGCCTGTGATTGTTCTTTTCATCCTTCCGCAGAAAAAAAAAAATAATAAAATATCCTTATATAAAGTCTTTTATTTTTTTTATGTTTAACAGTAAAATTCTAAATTGTATGTTTCTTAGTCTGAAAAAGCAAGGGGAGAAATTATATTAATACTGTTAAAAATTATGTAACTTAAATTACAAACTACTCAATGAAAAAGTTTAGAAACGAAATCATGTTTTGACTCTGAAAGTGCACTTTTGAGGAAATACCTCAATCTTTTCTTTACTTTACTTTCTGCTAAACATCCCTTCTCACAGTACAAACCACCTGCAGTGTCACTGGGGGTGAGGGGTGAACAAGAGTAGAAACTGTCTCATCAATCAAGCAGATAAGGCGGAACCGATGTGAGGCGGAGATTTTAAGAATTTTTCAGTATTTTCACAAAAATTCGCAATATTTCAAGAAAGATTTTTGATCTATGAAATTAGTGAAAATTATGGGAAAAAAGTATTTGAAAACTTCGAACTTTAAGCTTTACCGATTAAAATTTAATTTTTAAGGATATTTCACGGGTTTATTTTTATGACGTTGTAAATAAAACAATACCCTAGTTTTCCAAAGTTCCAAAATTACAGTTAAAATTACAATCAAATAATAAGAGAAATCGAAAATTTATTAAAAAGGCGGCCTGTGATTTGATCTCAAAAATCATGTGCAAAAAACAAAATTCAAAAATATAAAAATGCGAATGAGAAATCTCTCTAAACATTTTACATAGGTTTTATACTAGCGCGTCATTTCTAAACGCTTTCAGGACTGTGCCCTTAAGCCTATTTTCTGTTTTATACGGTCATGTGGTGATTGGGATGAATGGGACAGTTTGAATGGGGATGAATGGGACATTCACCATTATGTACTAATTTAAAATTATACTCAAGAATTATATTAAAAAAATCATAAGTAGAATCTCAATATTTTTATAACCTGTAGTTCGGTAGTTATAACATGGAATTATAAAAGGAGCATGGATTTAGTAAAAAAAAAAAATAGATTTAATTTAATTGTTCTGATTTTTGTTTACAATAATTATGATTAAAAAAATTATAAGTTAGAATATTCATTGCAACTTAAATCAATAATTAAAAATAAATAAATAAATAAACTAATAATAATTTGATTAAAATCACAATTTCAATCAAGCTAATAAATAAATCCTGGTGATTATTAATGTAATACAGAATAGAATGCTGATTTTTCCCGATCAGTCGGAAACAAAAATTTATCTGGATAATTTGTACTCTATTATAATGATTTATCTATTTCTAGTGTCTTATTTATTTATTTATTTTTGGATTAGATCTTATTAGATTAAATTACCAAAGCCTAGAGCACTAGGAACTGTGCGAACCAAAGGACTTTTGCTTTTTGACGTTAATTTGAGTCCATACATCTGTTTACGTTAATTTCAGTAAATTCATAGTGTGTAATAAAATCACATAAACCAATTCAACTTTAAAAAATTTATTTATTTTCAATTTTGTTTTCTTTTATTTGTTAACTCCAGTCCTGTCCCATTGATCCCCAACCATGTCCCATTCATCCCTAATCATGTCCCATTCATCCCGTAGATGGGGATGAATGGGACAATGCACATGCATATAAAAAAATATTATTAATTAAAAATGATAATTTTTTTATAAAAGTTAGTATGTTTATATGAACTGATTACTGAAGTGTACTTAGACCTGCTAACTATGCTAGTTTATCCGTAATGGTATTATGCCCCGCCTTTTTTTCACACCAGAATAGTTGTAGAGTAATATTCAGCAATATATTTTCATGATTAAATAAGTAGACTGTTGCTCTACAACTATTCCTGTGTGAGAAAAAGGCGGGGCTTAATACCATTACCGATAAACTAGCATAGTTAGCAGGTCTATATACTTATGAGCAATGTTACAAAATTCTGAATTACATATTGTGAACGTTATCAGTAAAAATATGAAAAATGGCCCATTCATCCCCCACTATCCTCTATGGAATAAAGGCGGAGCTAAAAATTCTCCGGAATAAATTAAAATATTGGCAGCTATGATTTTACTAGAAATTCAATTGTAACAGGAGTGTTTGCGTTCCAGGTTTTTTATTTTATTTCCACCAGTAATTATAAATTGTATTTTTGGTTATATTTAATTGCTGAACTTTACAAGAAAAATACCGATAGCTTCAATATTGGAAAATTCTGGTAGCAATTTCCGAGGACGCAAACACCCCTATCTTTGGAGTGTTGTTCGACGATCTTTTTATTATTATTATTTGATTTAAGGCTCATTAGATAGGAAACTGCAATGTAAATTGGGTTCCAAAGAACTCGCAACAGCTATGTCTAAACTGGATTTTCAATCCACTACTCGCCAACTAAAATCCAGAGTGCTCACGACCCGACTTCAAAGCATGCTTTAATTTTCGACGAAAGTGGTGACAATAGAATTTTCTCCCTAATGAACTCATGCAGAATTTTAAGCGCTTGAAAGCCTGCCAGATGGGTCATTACAACGAAAAAAAAAAAAAAAAAAAGTAATTTCACAGAGTTTCCATGATAGCAAAAATGCCAAACAAACTTCGCAATGTGAAGCAAATTCATGTATATATATATATGGATTATGGTGAGGTTATACCAAGAGGATTCTCTCGTTTTGGTGGTGGGGGTGGGGGCTCAATGTTTTTTAATCTACTTGTCATATAAATTCGTCCTTATATGCATTTATATTTTTATAATTTTATATTTCTATATTTACTATAGTACTTTATTTATGAATTTAATCGCTTTTTCAATGCTTTGTATTAATTCAATTCTAATCTTGAATTCGTTTGCTATATATTTTTGCTTTCATCTATGAGACGTCAGGGGCTAGTAACGTATTTGTTGGCTGAAAAACACACGTTTCTTCAGAAACTTCTCAATTTCCATTCCCTACATGCGGGGGCTCCCCTGAAGAAAACCCGTATGTGTTTTTGGGTTTCATTTATTATCGGTTTGTTTATTTATTTTGGTTTTTTTTACTTCCTTTTGCTGCATTTGCGCATTGGTTTATAAATTCTCTGTTTCAAGTTCTTTTTTTTTTTTAATAAAAAAATTAAAGTTTTATTTCTACAAATTTTCAAGATTTATTTTATATATACAGCGTGATTATAAAAAAAAAAACTACCTCGTTATATGAGACCATAGCTATCATACCGTTCACAGTAACTGAATAAAATTTTGAGGAAGATATTTTGAAGTACACGCTCAAGAATCATATAGAAAATAATAATTAAACTCTAACAGTTACGGTTACAGTGACAAAATTTCGAAAATTTCAAATGGCAACACCTTTTTTTTTTTTTTTTTTTTTTTTAATGGAATCTCCATACCAAAAAAAAAAAAAAAAAACATAAATAGCGTTGAAACGGTATCTGTAGCACGAAAATTGTAAGCGCTAGAAGAAAAGAGAAAACAACTGTGATGTGCCTACCAGAACCAGACTAATGACGTCACATTTCCCACTGAGTCTTCGGCTTAGAGCTCCTATAAACTCAAGCCGACTTGTGGAGGCTGGTTTTCAGCCTCGACGTGTGTATTATCTCCCATCTTAAATAAGAACTGTGTAAAGGAGTGAATTGAAGACAAAACTTAAAACTAACCTTTATTCAACCTGACACTTTCACCGAAACCATCGCCATATAGCACTGAAATCAACTTTTGACCTTGACACTTCCAATGCAACACTTCTATGCTCAACTCGACATTGTCTCCGAAAACCATCTCTATCTAACTCTGTATCCGACAGGTGACCTTAAAACTTCCAACTCAACGCATCTATGCTCAGCTCGACGCTGTCACTGGAACTACTACTATTCAACACTAGATCCGACTGGTGACCTTCACTCTTTAAACTCAACACAAGTCGTACCTTACAGACTCACATCGAAAATGATGCCCAAATAAATATTTAGTAAATTAAGTTCTGAGTCAGCTTCTTTTTTTAGGAAGTGATGCACTGGAAGTGTCAAGGTCAAAAGTTGATTTCAGTGTTAGATGGCGATGGTTTTAGTGAAAACGTCAGGTTTAATAAAGATTAGTTTTAAGTTGTCGTCTTCAATTCACTCCATTACACTCTTCTTATTAAGATGGGAGATAACCCACACGTTGAGGTTGTAAACAAGCCTCCACAAGTCTGCTTACGTTTATAGGAGCTCTAAGCCAAAGACTCAGTGGGAAATCTGACTTCATTAGTCTTGCTCTGGTAGGCACATCACAGTTGTTTTCTCTTTTCTTTTAGCGCTGGAAATTTTCGTGCTACAGGTACCGTTTCAACGCTATTTATGGTTTTGTGGTATGGAGATCCCATTAAAAAAATTAGGTGTTACCATTTGAAATTTTCGAAATTTTGTCACTGTAACCGTAACTGTTAGAGTTTAACTATTATTTTTTATATGAGGCTTGAGCGCGTGCCTCAAAATATCTTCCACCAAAATTTTATTCAATTATTGTGAAGGGTATGATAGCTATGGTCTCATATATCGGGGTATTTTTTTTTTTTTTTTATAATTACCCTGTATTTATATATACATATATATATATAGTGTGTGTGGGACTGTGTCTGTGATTTAAACAGTATACTATGCTTGATTTGCAAGACAGTATTAACCCTTCAAGGGGCAAGACAATTTCAACTATATTAAGTGAACTACCACCAGAATTTACGAACAAATCTAAATCTAAAGAATAAATATGGTTTTATCTCAGAATTATTAAAGTAAAAATTTCTTTAAAATTTCCGTTTCATGTTTTTGCAATTGGGAGTTAAAACTTAGGTGGCGTTCATGAAATGGTTAACAGAGTGGAAAAACCTCCTAAGCTTATATTTCAACTCAGCAAAAATCATAACAATTGTGTACATTTTTTAAGTTAAACCATTGTAACAATAACTTTTCAATTAGTCAGTTTTTTCTAAATATATTGTATGCGAATAAAATAAAAAATCCGAAAGAATCAGTGAAGATTTTGACATCAAAACAGTATTAAAAATTCAATAAAAAAATCACATCCATACAAAGAAATTAATTTTCAGTGTAGCATATACTTAAGCATGCACTAAATTTTCAATATTATTACAAATTCAATAAAAATAAATATACATTTTCAAGCGAAATAAATAAAGAAAAATCAGAATAAATAAGTGAAGAAAGGACAATATCCAGAGAGTATGATCACTAGTTTATTTTTATAAATTATGTAAGATTATCTATAAAGATATTGATCTGTTTATTATTTTGTTAAAGGAATGACCTGGCGCGATGTTGAAACTAATGAATTATGTTTAATAAATGAAGTGTATGAATCATAATTACAATGCAATAAATCTTGATTTGATGGAGTATTGTGTGACGCCTAGTTATGAGTAACCAAAAACTTAATTATAAACGTTTCATATTAAAGCTAGTTTATAACTTTCAGGAAAATAAAGACAATTTATCATTCTTAAGGTTGTAACATGATTTCATTAATAACAAGAAGTAAATTAAGTCTGCATGAGAGCATTATGAAAACATTAATTTTTAATGTCATAAGTCGGTTATTTGTAATCTAACTTCTTAGAAAAAGAGCAGCTACTATTTTTAGGCATTTTGCTTCATTAAAAGAAAAAAAAATAGAAATACTGTAAAAAAACTTCTAACAATATTTCAAGGATGCTATAAATAACCTAAATGTGCTTTTAAAACTGAAAATCCGTAATGGGCACATAAAAAAAAAAAAAAAAAAAAAAGAAAAAGGAAAAGAAATGAAAAGAATTAATAAAAGTTTGAAGGAATTAAATTTATGAACCATGCACACAATTCATAAATTTCACTGCTTGTATCAGAATTGCCAACTTTTATAATTTATTTCGGAGCATTTTTAGTCCCTCCTTTATTCCACACCACTTTAGCTGTAGAATAATTTTCTTCAGTATATAACTACAATAAAATAAGAATGAAAAAATATACGCTTAAAAAAAGTGTATCACTACAAAAATACGAGGTTATCAATGCTGCGGAATAAATTATGAAAGTTGGTAACTATGTACAGTCACCCAAAAAAAAAACGCCACCCCCCCACCTAATTTTGCCGTAAATTATCGTAGAAACATGCGACTGGTACCAATCAGTTTGTAATAACGTCTAGTTTATAATGTTATAGCTAGATTTTACTTAGGGGGTCGTCTACATATTAAAACTGACATCAACTTCATTTTTTTCAATGGTAACCCCCATTTTTTATAATTTATTTGAATTCTTTGGATCAAATCATCACGGAAAATGGTATAGTTTATATATTTCGCTCAATTTTTCATAGAGTTATAAGCTGTCAAAGTTTGGGGGTGCTAATGTTAAATGAATGTGACAAACATTAAATCATATCTTCCGAAATAATTATGATATTTAAATTCTGTTTTTTTTATTCGTTAGAATGAAGTAACCCAAACATATTCCATGCAAATTTTTGCTAAAAATACATTTTTTGAATTATGAAAATTATTAATAAATTCATATTTGAAAAAATTATGAATTATGACCTATGTTAATTTTTGCACGAATAGAACGGGCATCACCAAAAACATGGGTTTCCAAATTTACAGCTCGTTCCTAACATTATTTTTTAAGTTACAGTGATATTTCACTTTTTATTTCTGTTAGGGGGCCGTCACTTGTTATAATCTGTATCCTCTATAAGTAAATGCTTGTATATAATTTGACGGAAAACTATTTTAATTTACCTTTATGTTATTTTTATTGTTTCCTAAGCAATATTTCGATGTTTATTATACAAATTGGCATATTTTTGTAAAGTTATCACAATGTAGGCGAAGGATTGTGAAAGAATTTCAAAAGAAAAGAAGCCCCGCCTCTGATTCGCTGAAACACTATTTAAAAAAAAAGACAAATTTGCATATTCCTATTTGACTCTATATATGACGCTGGTATGCATAAATCACAATGGTATTTACTACATCGATTATTGAAGACAAAACTTAAATGATTTAATTACAAATATGCAAAATTATTTTGCTTTATATTATAAAGTTTTAGAAAATTTGTGAAAAGGCGTGGCTATTTACATTAAGCCTTGATATGGAAGCTATGTTGCTGTTTTTCGATGCTGCGAAATTTACAAAATATATTTGTGTTAATATACTATACAGATAGAAGAATAATTATATAATATCAACAAATCTTCTTTAATCAATATGTTTATATACATTACTGTATGGAAATGTTTATATATGAATATTGTATTTATTTTTAATGAGAGGTATAAACACAAAATACTAAAATAAAAGAAGAAAATGTGTTATAAATTTTTATAAATCAAGCAAAATATATATGCATACTTGCCAACCTAACCCGTAACATTGTTAGTTCCCGCCCCTGTGTGTACACAATTTAATTTTTAGAGTAATTAACTTCAAATACATTTACGATTAACTCATTAAGCGCCACGCGAATTCTAATGGAAATCCCATTCAGGCCACACGTGCTGCTTAGAAGCGTGTTATGTTTATCGAGTTTCAATAAACCCCATTAGGCCTTAACGATATAATCCTATAAAAATCCTATTAAAAAAAAAAAAAAAACATGAAGTAAATTTTAAATAAATTGTCAGTAATTACTTAAAACTATGTAAGTTCTGTAGTTTTATATCATATTTTACACTGCCGGCTGACTTAGCCTAAATGGAAAGATCAGTGTCAGCCACCGATGGCTGACACAGCTCTAAAAAGACTGATGTGAAAAAAATGTACGGAAAGGGGCGGGACCAGTAATCTTCCGGGATAGGTTGACAAGAATGTATATACATAGAGCAATGCCAGAAATTGTTCTTTATTTTTCATGAACCAGATGAATGGTATTTTTTTTTCTGAATAGTCTATGTATTAAATATAATGCTGCTTTAAATACCCTTTAACTGAAAAGTTTTATTACATAAAGTAATTTTCTGGCACTCTACAGCTCCCAAATGACACACAATACAAAACCCCGCCTTTTTCCAGTGTTTAAAGGGTATTAACGTTTAATATGCTTTATATTCGTTTTGATCTTTCCTTCTCCTCCTTATCTTCTTCTTTTTTCCTTAAAAAAAAAAAAGAGTTATGTAACATTTTGACCTTTTCAAGTGAAGATTTAGATTAAGGGTAGTCAGCCTTTCTACACCCACCGTCCACTTCGGCATCTGTGTTAAAATGCAGAATTTTAGAACACCCCATTAAGTAGTAGGATTTATTATTTTACATATTATTTTGTTACACATTATAAAATATAAAAGCAAAAGAATATCGTGGAGATTTATGCAAAAGTTTTTAATAATGTCATGAAAAAAAAATAATAATTAATTAATTAAAAAATAAATAAATAAAAATAAAAAAAATCTGTTTTAATATTTTAAAAAAGTCAATTAAAGAAAATGAAAGTACTGCAGTATCAGAACAAACACCCATTGTCACTGTGAAACGGCCGTGGGAACCAGGTTGAGTGTCGCCGTTTCAGACAATTATACGGCAGCTTGAGTTAAAATAATTTTGAATTTTCAAACAAATTTAAAACCATTCATCTTTTTTTTTTTCTTTTGATAGATATTTTAATATCTATTCAAGCTATTTAATTTTCTTCGTATGAAGTGAACTATCTGATGTTTAATCAATAGAAACGAATAAAAATCTTTTAATTCATAAACTAACTCAGAAAGTTCTGTGATTTAGTCTTTTTTTTTTTTTATTTTATAATTAATATTTCTGAAATTTTTTTCCGGTGTGAAACTTAATAAATAATGTATACTGGGTGGTAGATCGTGATTTATATTTTCTAAATGTATAGACGGACCCCTAATACATTTTTACGTGTAACTCTATTTAAAATTGATTTAAGGTATATAAATAGGTATGTTTTTCGAACCGCCTTGATCTCAGAAATCTGAATATAAAGTCAAAAATAGGGGTTGCCATTGAAGAAAATGAAGTTAATGCCAGTTTTAATATGTAGACGACCCCTTAGGCAAAATTTAACTATACCGTTATAAACTAGACGTTATTACAAATCGATCGGTACCAGTCAAATGTTTCTACGATAATTTACGGCGAAATTAGGTGGGGGGGGGGGGTGGCGCTTTTTTTTTGGGTGACTGTACATATATGCATACAGGCGCACATACAGATGTGTGTGTATTTGTTCGTGTGATATAAAAAATATTAAATTATTATTCATATATATATCACAGATGACGACATTTCAAACTATTAAAAAATATTTATTACGGTTATATTTACTAGAAATTGCGCATATTAATTTATTTTTCTACTATTACTGTACTTTCCAGTGTATAATTCCCTCTCTTTGCCAAATCAATTCCACACCGAAAATTTTTAATAACAGGGAAAGCAATTTTAAAACCAGATTCTATACTGTCTTGTACAGTCACCCAAAAAAAAAACGCCACCCCCCCCACCTAATTTCGCCGTAAATTATCGTAGAAACATTTGACTGGTACCGATCGATTTGTAATAACGTCTAGTTTATAACGGTATAGTTAAATTTTGCCTAAGGGGTCATCTACATATTAAAACTGGCATTAACTTCATTTTCTTCAATGGCAACCCCTATTTTTGACTTCATATTCAGATTTCTGAGATCAAGGCGGTTCGAAAAACACACCTATTTATATACCTTAAATCAATTTTAAATAGAGTTACACGTGAAAATGTATTAGGGGTCCGTCTATACATTTAGAAAATATAAATCACGATCTACCACCCAGTATACATTATTTATTAAGTTTCACACCGGAAAAAAAATTTCAGAAATGTTAGTTATAAAATAAAAAAAATGACTAATTCACAGAACTTTCTGAGTTAGTTTATGAATTAAAAGATTTTTATTGGTTTCTATTGATTAAACATCAGATAGTTCACTTCATACGAAGAAAATTAAATAGCTTGAGTAGGTATTAAAATATCTATCAAAAGAAAAAAAAAAAAAAAAAAAAAAAAGGTGAATGGTTTTAAATTTGTTTGAAAATTCAAAATTATTTTAACTCAAGCTGCCGTATAATTGTCTGAAACGGCGGCACTCAACCTGGTTCCCACGGCCGTTTCACAGTCACAATGGGAGTTTGTTCTGATACTGCAGTACTTTCATTTTCTTTAATTGACTTTTTTAAAATATTAAAACAGATTTTTTTATTTTTAT
This sequence comes from Salticus scenicus, assembly GCA_963930645.1. Taxonomy (NCBI): domain Eukaryota; kingdom Metazoa; phylum Arthropoda; class Arachnida; order Araneae; family Salticidae; genus Salticus; species Salticus scenicus. The sequence continues at coordinate 195,297,659 of OZ005654.1, read as the reverse complement.
TTATTTATTTTTTTAATTAATTATTATTATTTTTTTTTCATCACATTATTAAAAACTTTTACATAAATCTCCACGATATTCTTTTGCTTTTATATTTTATAATGTGTAACAAATTAATATGCAAAATAATAAATCCTACTACTTAATGGAATGTTCTAAAATTCTACACTTTAACACAGATACCGAAGTGGACGGTGGGTGTAGAAAGGCTGACTACCCTTAATCTAAATCTTCACTTGAAAAGGTCAAAATGTTACACAACTCTTTTTTTTTTTAAGGAAAAAAGATGAAGATAAGGAGGAGAAGGAAAGATCAAAACGAATATAAAGCATATTAAACGTTAATACCCTTTAAACACTGGAAAAAGGCGGGGTTTCGTATTGTGTGTCATTTGGGAGCTGTAGAGTGCCAGAAAATTACTTTATGTAATAAAACTTTTCATTTAAAGGGTATTTAAAGCAGCATTATATTTAATACATAGACTATTCAGAAAAAAAGTTCCATTCATCTGGTTCATGAAAAATAAAGAACATTTTCTGGCATTGCTCTATGTATATACATTCTTGTCAACCTATCCCGGAAGATTACTGGTCCCTCCCCTTTCCGTACATTTTTTTTCACTTCAGTCTTTTTAGAGCCGTGTCAGCCATCGGTGGCTGACACTGATCTTTCCATTTATGCTAAGTCAGCCGGCAGTGTAAAATATGATATAAAACTACAGAACTTACCTAGTTTTAAGTAATTACTGACAATTTATTTAAAATTTACTTCATGGTTTTTTTTTTTTTTTTTTTTTTTTTTTTTTTTAATAGGATTTTTATAGGATTATATCGTTAAGGCCTAATGGGGTTTATTGAAACTCGATAAACATAACACGCTTCTAAGCAGCACGTGTGGCCTGAATGGGATTTCCATAAGAATTTGCGTGGCGCTCAATGAGTTTATCGTAAATGTATTTGAAGTTAATTACTCTAAAAATTAAATTGTGTACACACAGGGGCGGGAACTAACAATGTTACGGGTTAGGTTGGCAAGTATGCATATATATTTTGCTTGATTTATAAAAATTTATAACACATTTTCTTCTTTTTTTTAGTATTTTGTGTTTATATCTCTCATTAAAAATAAATACAATATTCATATATAAATATTTCCATACAGTAATGTATATAAACATATTGATTAAAGAAGTTTTGTTGATATTATATAATTATTCTTGTATCTGTGTAGTATATTAACACAAATATATTTTGTAAATTTCGCAGCATCGAAAAACAGCAACATAGCTTCCATATCAAGGCTTAATGTAAATAGGACTTAAGCGTACTGTAGCTAGTGTTGAAATTAGAAAAAAAAAAAAAAAAAAAAGAATAACAGTGGGCTAAAAGTACGCCGGAATAAATTAAAATGTTGTTTATTCTGGTTTTAGTCAGGTGATATCACTCCTGCTAAATAGCTGGATCCGCCCTCTCTTAAGCTCAGGTTCAGCTCATCATAAAAATATTGTTTTTAATATCTGCCGCACCAAAATGTTCAAAACACAAATGCCAATTTTCATATATTTTGAAATCTTCCCGTTTCAACTTTAAAAGCATTTAGATTAATTTATTTTATTTTGAATTTTTAAATTTAGACGTTTAAAGTCTTTTAAATGAAATTTCAGGATTCTGTAAGATCAATATCTATATATTTGAAAGTAATAAGACAATTCCTTTGTTTTAAATTTTTATTCCATAATAACTGTGACTTTGATTTCGTGATTAGGAAATTGAAAATAAATACTATTGAGCTATGTTCCAATAATAGATCTTATAAACTTAAAAAAAAAAAAAAATAATAATAATAAAGCAATTTTTCACTATTTGATTCTGTATTAAAAAACTTTTAATAGAAATTTGATATTTTATTATGTTACATTATGGGATAAATTTTAAATAACACAAAGCTTACAAACGGTACAGTAACCAAATGCAAATATGTCACAACAAAATTTAAAGAGAAAATTTATGGTAAAAAATCTGTTTAAAATTATTAAATATTCATAATAATAAGAATAAAACGATTGTTGAATGCATAATTACTGTTTCATGCAATCAGTTTCGCTGTACCGTGTTTTCTAAAACAAGATATTTAACTAGAGGTGTACGTACTCTTGAATATTGAAATGCGAAAAAAGGTGTAACAGGGTTAAAATAGAATTTTATCAGCGAAAAACTAGAAAAAGATATTTAATACTTATGAAGAAAGACTTAACATATTAGGATGGGATTTATTCTTCTCTTGTAGCGTAAGCCACGCCTTTTCACAAATTTTCTAAAACTTTATAATATAAAGCAAAATAATTTTGCATATTTGTAATTAAATCATTTAAGTTTTGTCTTCAATAATCGATGTAGTAAATACCATTGTGATTTATGCATACCAGCGTCACATACAGAGTCAAATAGAAATATGCAAATTAGTCTTTTTTTTTAAAATAGTGTTTCAGCGAATCAGAGGCGTGGCTTCTTTTCTTTTGAAATTCTTCACAATCCCTCGCCTACATTGTGATAACTTTACAAAAATATGCCAATTTGTATAATAAACATCGAAATATTGCTTAGGAAACAATAAAAATGACATAAAGGTAAATTAAAATAGCTTTCCGTCAAATTATATACAAACATTTACTTATAGAGGATACAGATTATAACAACTGACGGCCGCCTAACAGGAATAAAAAGTGAAATATCACTGTAACTCAAAAAATAATGTTAGGAACGAGCTGTAAATTTGGAAACCCATGTTTTTGATGATGCCCGTTCTATTCGTGCGAAAATTAACATAGGTCATAATTCATAATTTTTTCAAATATGAATTTATTAATAATTTTCATAATTCAAAAAATGTTTTTTTAGCAAAAATTTGCATGGAATATGTTTGGGTCACTTCATTCTAACGAATAAAAAAAACAGAATTTAAATATCACAATTATTTCGGAAGATATGATTTAATGTTTGTCACATTCATTTAACATTAGCATCCCCAAACTTTGACAGCTTATAACTCTATGAAAAATTGAGCGAAATATATAAACTATACCATTTTCCGTGATGATTTGATCCAAAGAATTCAAATAAATTATAAAAAATGGGGGTTACCATTGAAAAAAATGAAGTTGATGTCAGTTTTAATATGTAGACGACCCCCTAAGTAAAATCTAACTATAACATTATAAACTAGACGTTATTACAAACTGATTGGTACCAGTCGCATGTTTCTACGATAATTTACGGCAAAATTAGGTGGGGGGGGTGGCGTTTTTTTTTTTGGGTGACTGTACTTTTCCAGTAAGATAATTTTTTTTATGTAATATAGTTTTATCAGGGTTCTCACGGCCACACCTTTCTTCAAGGACTCTTGCACCAGAATAAGTTTAAGATAAATTTATTCTTAAATATACAGTGTATACTTAAAAAGAAATTTATTTTTAGATAATACTGGTGTAAGAGTCCTTGAAAAACCCTGTTTAAGTAATCTACGGATTGCATGCAGGTGAAAACGATAATAATATTAAAAAATTTTGTAATAAATTTCTGATATAAAGTATTGCGAAATATTCGGAAGAGCTGTTATACAAACATGAACAAAATTATAAATATCTATATTTTACAGGTCTCCCACCGCCTTGAATTTGTATAAAAATAACTTACAGTTTGTATAAAAATAAATTACTTGAATTTCTATAAAAATACAGCAAATTTTGTTATAACATAATTCTGTAGCTTTCAGAAGAAATTTATTTTTAGATAAAATTGTTGGAAGAGTCTTTCAAAAGAGGCGAGGCAGTGGGTAACTCTGATTTATTTGTTTTAGGTATAGTTCATAGTTGCCAACAATTTAATTTTTTCCGGAGTTGTTTTAGCCCCGCCTTTTTTGTCATACCACTTACTTTTTAAGGGTGAATTTTACTTATTTTATCGAAGTTATATATTAGAGAAAAATTTTCTATAAATAAAGTGGTGCGAAATAAAGGCGAGGCGAAAAATACTCCGGAATAAATTAAAATATTGGAATCTATGCATAGTTGCCAACATTTTAATTTATCCCGGAGCACTTTTAGCTTCGCCTTTAATCCACACTACTAAATTTATAAAACAATTTTCTCCAATATATAACTTCTATAAACTAAAAAAACAATATAGTCTTATTAAAAAAAAAAGATATGAAATAAAGACGGGGCTAAAAATGCTCCGGAATAAATTAAAATGTTGGCATCTCTGGTTTTAGGCATAATATAAAGAGGTTGATTTGCAAAATTGAAACAGAGATGAATACAATAATTGAGATAATCATTTCACGCCAAAATTTTTGTTTAATAAAGTGTAATGTGTTAGCAACTGGTGGAAATACGGGGTTGGTACGGCCCGCCCTCTTGCCAGGTCGTTTTCTAGAATGAGAAAATTTCTCCTTTTATACTGCCAGTAATTTTAAGCAGAAATTTGTATGGTATCTTTTTTAGTAATGTGACATGAATAAATAGGTTGCAGATTATTGCATAAAGATAATGGTAACGATAAAGGCAAAAATTTCTCCTCCTTCAAAGTGACCTGGGAAAAGGGCGGGAAGTACGAACGCTGGAAAATAATTGTCTTTAGAACAAAATTTTTGATGAAAAATGAATTTTTCTGTTCTGCTGTCTGAACATCCGAAATTACTGTAATTTTAATATAATATTTTATTACTGATAAACTCATTAATATTACTGATAAACTCATTAATATTACTGAAAAACTTATAAATATATTGAAAGAAAAGAAAAGATATGACATAAAATGAATTATTACATACGAAAATCTGAAAATTTTTATAAACTTTAAACTATACAGTTCTACAAAACACTTTTTGCCTGAATAAATGCAATTTTCTCTTAAGTAATTAATTATTGCTGTTATTAAATGTTGTTTTAATTTTTTTCAAAATAAAAAAGTAAATAAATGAATAAACTCATTTAAATTTTAACACGACTCATGACTAAAATTATTTTTATTTAAGAATATGTGGTTTAACATTGATTTAACAATATTTTTCAAATAAGAAATAAATTCTAATCCCATATTGATCATTATTATATATTTCAATCCAAAGAAATAAGGAGGGCGAAAAAGTATAGAAAGAGGAACCAGAATAATAAAATTATTCTCTATTTTAAAATTTGTAATTGGTAAAACAGAAATTTTCAAATTTTATATTTTCTAATAGATAATTTTTGTAGTATTGTTTGTTAGCAATTGAAAAAAAAAAAAAAAAAAAAAATTATTTGCAAGATCACATAGCGAATAAATTAAATAAATAAATAAATACACTTCGAAAAAAAGTAGTTGTACATATATGTGAAGCGGGAGGAAAGGTGTGAGAGCGAAAATGTGCTTGAAAACGCGATTAAAATTGGTTATTATTTCTTATAAAAATAAATAATTAGATAATGTGTTTTATAGCTTTTCTATACACAAAAGAACATACGTATATGTGGTTTGAATCAACTTAAAAATTCTTTTAGATACCAAAATAAATACTAAATCCATGATGATCAACACTATAAATTTTAATTTAGCTCGAAATTAAAGGGAAGAGAAAGTAAAAAAAGAAAGAAAAAATTAAAAAAAGGTAGGGTTACATTAATGAAATGAAATTTTCATAAATTTTGAATTTTTAATTCGTGGATTAAAAATTATGAAATCCCTTTTTAATATTTAATTTTTGTGATACTGTTTATTTGAAGTTGAATAAAATGGTATTTGCAATTAAAAGATCCCACAGCAAAACGTAAGTACACTCCTAAACATAGAGATGCATTTGAGCGGAAGTACAAGCAAAAAAGTGTCCGAAACAGGGGGAGACGCCCATCCATAGGCATGTTATGTAAAGTGAATACATAAAATCGCAGTACATAAAATTAAATGGACAAAAATTTTTATCGGAGATTTAAATATTCGAAATCATATCAAAAATATAAAGAAATGCTTAAGATAGTAAATTTCTTGTAAGCAAATGAAAGTATTATTTGAACAGTATGTGGAATTTTTAATATCATATGTGGTTTCTTTGAACAGATAAGACTGTTGTATACGTGTAATGGGATCATGATATCAATAAGAATTTGAGGAATCCTGTTCACCTATGATTATTCTTTCCAATTTCACCAATACACTTGTCTCTACTGTGAGTTATTTAGAGCTTGTATTTCACTCTATTTAAATAATTGTCAGTAATTACTGAATCTACCTCCATTTTCAGTAATATTTATTAAAATTTACTTAATTTTTGTTTATTACAGGATTATATCATTAAGTAATTTTAATGGATTTTATTGAAACACGGTAAATATAACGCGTTTCTAAGCAGCGCGCGTGGCCTGATAGGGATTGCCTTAAAAATTCACATGGCGCTAAACGTGTTAATATACATTTTTAATGTGTCTTATAATCAGGTTCGACACAAAGCGAAATTTGAATACCACTAATTTTGTATAGTAATTTCAGGTTTGATTAATGGCTGATGTTCGTTGGTATCTATTAACCCTTTGCACTCGCCATATTTTCCGTAAGACACGCCTTTTGGCGTTCCTTTAAAACGTCACACGTATGGTTTCCAACTTACTACATTTTGGCTACCGAAAAATTGTAATAATTTGTTTTATTTTACATCATCATTAAATAAAATAAATCTTTCTTTTAAAATTTTCAGGCAGCCGAAATGTAGCCTATAGTTACACGTTTTAGTAAAACAACATTTCATTTGCAGAGGAGAACACCTTAAGACGTGGCTCGATATTTTAATGTCCCCTCAGAAGCGGCATATCAGCGATAAGAGTTAAAAAATACAATATTCAAATTCTGGTATCCAAATTTTTATTTGTGTGAAGCCTGCTTATAATATCGATAAAATTTCGTTCAACATTTTATTTTATTACATTTATGGAAAACTACAGATGTTTAAAAAACCTATTTAACAACATTAACAGAAATATCACATTCTAACAACTGCGTTAATCTATATAAATAATTTAAGTAGTGTCACGTCTTTTACATTTTAGTTGTTTTACAAGTGGGAAAAAATTCCTTGTTCTCTTTAAACATGTTTGATTGATATTCATAGTTATGTATAAATTGCTCTTTCTTTATATATATATGAGTTACGTTTGATTTTCTACTTCTTACAAGAATAGTTCAGTAGCATGTATAACTTTCTTTTACTATTGGTGCTTTTGACAGCAATTATAAAGTTTTTTTAAGAACTTCGCTTTTAGCTTGACAGTTTTTCGAGTTTAAAACTTACTTTGAAAAAAGAAAAATCTTATAACGATTTATTTGTTTACTTTACTGTTACCTTTTTTTTTTTTTTTTTTTTTTTTTTCTCCCTTAGAGATAAAGTTAATGTTTGTTATTATTTCTTAAAGGTAAGTTGCTATTTGCTAAAAGTGAATTACTCTTTTTGACATTGCTTGAAAGAACGGGTAAACTTTTCCTACTAAATTAGGATGTATCCGTAGAGTTTATTTTCTTCATAGGAAATGCATGGTTAAGTATAAAATAAAATAATATATTTTAGGTAAGAAAAAGGTAATTTAAAATGCGCAGTTCTCTGAAGTTTTATCTCTATTATTTTATTAAACATTCTGTATCTCCTACATTCTTAAATATTATTTAATTATAATTATTATTATATATACAAATATTTGATTCCATTTTCTAGGAATTTATGCCAGTTTCGTGTTTAACATAACAAAAAATAAATGAAAATAGATTATGAACATTACTTTGTTTTGTTTCTCTAAAATTACAGATTTAATATTTCTACTTTTTTTTAAATTACATTTTTTGTTTTATTATAATACGGTTGTGTGTAATTTGTACGTATTTGATAAATCTTTTTTTTTTTTTTTTTTTTTTTTTTTTTAATAAATCCAACGTTTTTATGAACAATCGATAAAAAAAAATAAAAAAAATAAAAAAAAAAAATAATAATAATAAGAAGAAGAAGAAGAAGAAAAAGAAGAAAAAGAACGCATATCAGATTTTATTTCCTTATTAATTGGCGAAGAAAAGTATGATAAATATCATTTAAAGAAGAAAAATTGAGAGAACTCGTAGAGAATGTCATAAAAGTTTGGATTAGTGTCACCTGATTTTTAAAAATGTGCGCCAATTCTGATCTTTAAAACTGCAACACTCTTCTTTGATAGACCTGCCAATTGATAATTTATCCGTAATTGCATTAGGCCCCGCCTTTCTTTTACCCCCTTAAATTTATAGAGTAGTATTCAGCAACATGTACTAACGATTAAGTACGAAGACTAATACTCTATTAATGTACTGTGTTGAAAAAAATGCGGAGCCTAACACTGTTACGAATAATCTATCATAATTGGCAGGCCTACTTTGATATCATACTAGAATTTCTAGAAAGTACAGTATTTCTATAAATTTTCTTTAATATTAATGGAGTTGCTATAACAAAAAGAATGTTAAATATTTAACAATAAATCTAGAAAAGTAATATCAGCATTTTACAAAGGAAAATAAAGTGCATAGTATGAATTACTAAATATCTTTCCTGAAAAATGTGTTAGAGTGAGAATGTGAGGTTTTTATTATTATTATTATTATTATTATTATTATTATTATTATTGCGTCGCACTCATACTACGCTATGGATAATAAATACATGTTTGGCATACCATACCAACATACACAGGCGCAACCACTAACAAAAATTTAGTTTTATTGGATTTGAGATTTCTTGAAAATGAGCTGACGAGAGCAATTGTTTTATGCGTCAAAAGTCATGTTTGTATAGGCCCTTTCAACTGATGCTTCTTTGCATTTTTTATAATATTATAATAAGGGGTGGTTTCCTGGTAAGCATGACTAATAGGGCTTTCAAGATTATTCAAAGGAATAGATCCGAAGTATACAATCAACCAATAAATAGGAGGACGAAATTTAAAATATAATATATGTTTTTTAAGGTAGTTACACAGGTCATATAATGTCGGGTTCCAACTAAATATACAAGCACACGTGAAAACTTATCATAAAAATATTTGTTATTTTAATGAAAATTTACTTACTAAATTCTAAAAATAAATTCTCATAATTATGACCGAATACTATATATATACACACTGGAATTATTAAAGACATACGTGGAAGAGAGAATGTCATTCGCGAGTGATTTTTACACTAATTTTGGAGAAAACAATAGTTTTTGTGAAAAATAATTTGCTCCATTTTCTTAGTATATTTTTTTCCATTTCCATATTTTCCTCACCGAGAAAAAAAAAAAAAAAAGCATTAGCATGTTAATAGATGTGTTTTCTTTTGAATAAAAGAAATACTTTCTAAAAGGAATTGTAAAAAAAAAAAAAAAAAAAAAAAAAAAAAAAAAGAGGGGGGGGGGGAGGGGCATAGAACAAGAACAAAACAATCTTAACACTGAACTATGCCAAATTCCAAGATACTTTAAAAGTATAATTAATTCAGTAAAAAATAAAAAGAAATCATTGAAGGTATATACATCTCAATATTTCACTTTTTTTTTTTTTTTTTTTAATTGTACCATCCTTAGGGGTGCGTCCCAGACCGTCGACAATTATCCATTGCGCTGTACAAGTGCGACGTTAAACCTAACCAACCAACTTATAATTTATTATCATATTTTTTTCTCAATGTGCTCGGGGAGTGTCAACATTGATAAATATCTTAAAGAAAAAATAAAAATTTTCCTAAAATAATACTTAAGAAAAATGGGGCCAAATTTGGAGCCAAATGCTCTCCGAGGCCAAACTTAAAATTTCGGAGCCAACCACCTTGATTTGGAGCCAGTTTGGCTCCAAGGAGGCCAAACTGGCAACTCTGTAAAGATTACCTATCCAATTCGAACGTTCATCGTCTGTTATATGTATATCAAATATCACTTCTCAAAATTATTGGTTATTGTTGAATAAAATGCCTCTTTTGACAACACAGCATGCAAAAATATTAAATATGTGAGTAAACAGCAAGTTGTGATTTTAAGCCTAATAATACAAGTGAAAGACTGCACAATTTGTTTATATAGTTCTTATTCCGGAAATTAAAATTTACCGACATATATTAAGTTTTTTTTTTTTTTTTTTTTTTTTTTTGTATGCCTCTAAGTTAAATATTAAAATAAATAAATAGGGAACGGATGGAAAAAGGGACAAGAAAAAAAAAAAAAAAAAAAAAAAAAAATGGAAAACTTTAGTGTTACAGCTAATTTCACTAATTATAAATATTATGTTAAAAAATAATTTTATGCTATAATTATATAATACTACAGTGCAATACTATAGCCTCCTAAACAGCCTGTCGCATGGCTCGGAAACTTGACAACAGTTCAAGCAGTAGACATCGTCACCTGGTACAGATTGTGCGACTTTTTTATTCAACAGCCACCAAAAATTTTTAAAAGTGAGATTTGATATAGATAAAAGGCGAATAGAGTAGAAGAAATGTGGATTATATATATCATATATCACTTTTTAAAATTATTGGTGACAGTTAAATAAAAATATCGTGCTATCTGTACCAGATGGCTCTGTCTACCGTTTGAACTATTGTCAAGTTCCCGAGCCATGCAACAGGCATCTAGTTTTGGAGGCTATGGCAATACTCAGCGACGCCATATGATTACATACACAGCAGGAAAACATTTAAGTACGAAACGGCAAAGGAGAATACATAATGAAATTTATTTATAATGGTTTTGATTAAATATCTTAGAATATCTTAACAATATCTTAAAATAAAACTGCCAAATTTAATTACACTGTTTTCAAACTGTATATTTTATCAAGATTTGGAAACTCTTTTAAAGATACATTGATATAAAATTTTAAGCAAAAGAGTCTACTCAGAAAAAGCAAAATGTTAAACAACTACATATTAAATAGCAAAATATTAAACAGCTTAATGTATGTGTGTGTGCTAATTTGCTTATGACTTTTTGTTTTGTCCATGTCTATACATTTAAATACCTTTTGCCATGTATAAGCATAGGTGCCAACTTGTACGGTTTTCTGGTACCGGAAATTTTTTTTTATAGAAATTTCCAATAATCTTTTTAGCAGTTCTCTTTAATTAATCATAATGATTTTTTTTTTTTTTTTTTTTTTTTTTTTTACAAAGAAATACCGCTGATAAAAAAACTTACAAGTTGGTACCTATGTATAAGCATAGTTGCCAAGATTTAAATTTATTCGGGAGCATTTTTAGCCCGGCGTTTATTTCACATCACTTTATTTTTAGAATATTTTTCTCCAATATATAACTATAATAAAATAAGAAGAACTTACCCTTAACACTTTCGCGACCGCTGACGCAGATTCAAGGCATTTAAAAATCTGTAACTGCACCAGTGGGCGTTTCTTTCGCAATTTAAATGTTATTTATTTTTTAATTATATACCCAATATTCATATTTTTACAATGAAATATACTATGGATACAAATTCTTTGATTAGAAAGGATTAAATTATAATGTATATCCATTTGTAATATAAATGTGAATGCAGAAAATTTTTTTCTGAAATTTCATAACTTGGGAGAATAACGCCCACAGGCTCACTTATTCTCAAAAAGACAAAATCATGCGGTTGCGAAAGTGTCAAAATAAAAGGCCGGGGCCACGGACTTAGAGAAGAAGGACAGTTTTCCCCAACGGCAGCCTTCCCTCAAAAATGGACCCGAAATGGTCGCTATTATTCGTTCGCCGCTAGGGGTCGTATTTGTTCTTTGACTGTCCACTGCCTCCGTAGAAAACCATTGCGCGCAGACGAAATTTTAGTTTTATTTTCAGTTTTCTTTTTAATTTCTTTTTAATATTGGATTTTTTTCATAATGTCGCATTGTTACGCACCGGGTTGCACCTCCGGATATCGAAGTGTTCGAAAAAAAAAACAAAGAAATAGGTGAAAAGAACCCAAGTTTATTTCGTCCACCTAATGTAAGCTATTGATTTTAATGTTTTGTTGACTGATAAAATTATTATCTTATAAATATTCTATTACTATAAAAAAAAAAAAAAAAAAAAAAAAAAGGCTGATTTAATTGGTATGGTTCTTAGTAAAATTCTGTTTGATAGATTTTTTTTTTTTAATTAATTAAAATGTAATTTTTAGGTCACTTTGCATTAAGATTTTAAAATTTGCGTGCTAGCAGTATTCCTTTTTTCATATTATTCGGCGAAAAAAAAAAAAAAAAAAAAAAAAAAAAACATGCGAGCTTGCAATCTTACGAATTTAAATCATGTTAAATTATAAATTACGTTTTTTTTTTTTTTTTTTTTTTTTTTTTATATATATATATATAATTGCAGCTTAAAAAAAAAAAGTATTTTAAAAATCTTGAATTGTAAACCGATTTTGGCAAGAGTTAAAAATTGGTAAAAAATGATATGAGTTCACAGTCAGTCTTTTTTCAATTCATTTCAAAATTACTGAGTTTTAAGATATTTAAAAAATAATTTAAAATGTTTTTTTTTTTTTTTTTTTTTTTTTTTTTCTATGCCACTTTGCAGTGACATTTTAAATTAATTTTACAAACTGCCAATCTTTTAACTTCCAATTCATGTTAGATGATGAATCACGTTATATTATTATCATTATTATTACCATATTATAGAAATGTATTGTTTTTAACAAAAAAGAAATTTTTAATTGGTTTTGTCAAAAATTAAAAATAATGATTATGATGTCACAGTAAAAAAACTCCTAAATTCAGTTGAAAATTGGAGATTTTAAAGAAAAATTATATTTAATTAAATTCATCACCAGTGCCACATTCACATTTCATAATTTATAAGCTAGTGTTCTTCCAGCTGAAAATTAGAGATTTTATGTAAAAATTAGAGTATTAAATTTAAGGTAAGTTGTTTTTATAAAGTTAGCTTTACACTAAATCTCCATGTCATCTCGTCGGTGTATCGAGCTATTCCCTAAAATAATATATATGTGATATGTATATATATAAAATAAATAAATAAAAAAGTAAATCATGTATATTATAGCATGAGCATAGTTGTGAAAAAATAAATAGAGTCAAAGACATCCAACAAATGTCAAATAAAACTTCCTTCTTAATACGGTATACATTTCATTTGTAACCAAGTATATACATATTACATGTCTCTTGAACGTTCAAATTTTACTTACAATATTCTGATTTAAATATGCACTTAAGGTATAATTTTCTCATAATCATAAAACATCAATATAAAAAATTACGTTATTTAATCTTCATAATGTTAAATACTTCATGAACAAATGCATGACTTCCAGAAATCCGCATGTTGTAACCAATGTAACTATCTAACCGACAGTAAAAATTTTAATATGAGAAGTTCAAGATAGCGCTGATATTAACCCCTTAACGCGCGCTGTCCGCGCTGCGAGGATGCAAAATTTAAGATCCAGCAGCGAAAATTCATCCCGCTAATTTTTTAGAAAAAAAATTACCTTTATAAAATAGCAGAAAAGGCCATTTTTTTAACCTTAAAATTTAAAATTTCTTTTAGTTTAATTTAGTTTATAAATTCCAGTGGCACTATAATTTAAATGATCGGAATTGTCTTGCGCCGCAAAGGGTTAACAGTGATTCATTAGAAACTGAATATCACGAAACACAGAAAGTCAATTTTATGCAGATTACTTTCTGTTGATGATAAATTTTAAATGCATTGATGCTATAAACAAGAAATAATTGTTCATAAATAACAATAAATAAATAAAATAAAAAACGATTTTTGCCTATATTTTAAAAAAAGTAATAAAAGGTAATATACTTGTAATATAAGCTTATATTGTATCATATGTTATGTAAAATTTTGTATCTTACTTTATTAGGTACATTTTAATTTCTTAATTCAAGATTGGTTGGATGGTTGGAGGATTAAGGCCGATTGACTCCTTATGTGTCCTAGGCCTATGGGAGGGATGCCCTCCGTGGGGGTCTTTCTAAGGGGTCCTAGCCCGTATTTACGCGAGTTTCGGAGGAAACCACGGAAAACTCCGAACGGATAGGTCGATGAGCGTGACCTGGGATCGAACCCGGCACCTCCCATCTACCAGCTGTGAGCGCAGAACCGCTCGGCCGCTGGTGGGCCTCCTTAATTCAAGAAAAATTAAACTTCATTATCATGCATATTTTTTACAGAGTTGCTTATTCTCTATTTAATTTTTTCTTTTCTTTTTTAATTATTTTCCAAGCATACCTATTTGTATTTTTCCTCATTTTTTATGCATTACAGTATCACAATCTCGTTTCATAAATGCTAATTTTCACAAAATTCCAAAATACACATAATTTTTGTTCCAATTTGTGTAGATTTCTGGGAATCTCCTGCATACACATTAAATTTAAAATTAAAATTAAAAAAATAAAATCCATTTACGTATTAATGTAACTGAATTCGGCTTTTGGGATAGGTTTTACCAAATATTGTTACTATTCTTTCTAAATCTAATTTCTTTGAATCCCTAAAATCATCAAATTTTGCAACCTGCTTTCTGCACTGCAAGTTCTGAGGTAGTTTTTCACTATTCTAACATTTATAAATTGAACCGACGGATGTTTCAGTCGTTGGCTGAATTATTTCATAATTATTAATATATTTTATAGTTGTTTGGTTGGTTGGGTATTAACGTTGCACTAGTGCTGCTCAATAGACAATTGGCGGACACACCCTATCCCTAAGGATGGCCCGGAAGCATGCCATCACAATTTTGATCTTCCACGGAGGGGATAATATTCTTTTATGTAAAAAAAAAAAAAAAAAGGCTGAATGAAAAATTGCAATATGACTTTTGAAGATAATAAAATATAAACATTCATGAGAGGCTGAAATGATAAAATAGAGCAAGAATATTTTTTACTGTTTCCGAAATTTTTGATTTTTATACAAACAAGCATTAAAAATCGGTAAAAGTTGTATTGTTCCTCGATTGCCTTTTTTTTTTTCTTTTCTTTTGTTCCCTGAATCTCTAGCAAAAAGTAATTAAAAGTAAATTTTAAAAAGAGAAATACATTTTTAATTTGTTGGTGATGCAGAGTGTCGCGACGTAAAATAAATTTAACAATTTTAAATTCATATAATTATTAAAACGACTTTTAATTACACGGAAACATTTTAATGATTTGAATTTGACAGATATTAAAGAAATTATCGTTATGAAATTTCACAAATAATTAAAAGAATTTACTCTTTAGAAATAGAATGCAAAAAACAAATCTTATTTAAAGGTCTCAATTATTTTACTTATTTCATTTCTCATTGTTAAAGCTGTCTTTAAGTTCTAAAGCAAAAGCAACACATTTTCATCTTATTTTTTAGATATTTCCTTTCCAACGCCTTTGTAAAAAAATCATAATAAATTTTTAAATTTTGTCTTTTTTACATACTTCGCAATTTTTTTTTTTTTTTTTTTTTTTTTTTGTTTAATTGGAAATGCTGGAATAAATTCTGATTTTTAAAATACATTCATTGTTTTAAATTATGAAAATTCATATTTTCATATTTATTTTTTAAATATCATATATTTATGTTTTCATTATACTATTTCGTCTATTTTTTTTTTTTTTCTTTTTTTTTTCGGGGTGGGGGGAGGGAGCGAATTCTTTATATTTATAGATATATTTACATATAATGAATGTTTTCATTCTTGGATTTTGAAAAAAAATATATATTAATAAATAAATAAATTTTTTCATAGCTATATTCTTTATTCCTGTGAAATATCTGAATAGGTTTTTCAATAATTTTACAAATTCGAAAATATCCGCAGTTGATTTGTAAGTATCGAAAACCTCTATAAACCAATTTTGAACGATTTAACTCTATTTTTATTTTTTTGCCCCCCTCCCCCCCTTTCCCCACCCCCTTCTCGCCCCTCCTAACAACTTTACACTTTCGAAAATATCCACATTCGACTTGCAGGCCTCTTAAACCTATCTGTACCAATTTTGAACGGCCTAACGGTATTTCTATTTGTCTTTGCCCATAGCCCGCCCTTACCGCCCCACCCCCTACCCGTCCCTCCTAATAATTTTACAAATTCGAAAATGTCCCCAATCGATATGTAAATATCGAAAACATCTATATAACAATTTTGAACGATTTAACTCTATTTTTATTTTTTTGCACCCCCCCTCTCCCCTCCCCCTTCTAGCCCCTCCTAATAGCTTTACACAATCGAAAATATCCCCATTCGTCTTGCAGGCCTTTAAAACCTATCTGTACCAATTTTGAACGGCCTAACTGTATTTCTATTTGTTTTTGCTCCATAGCCCCCCCCCCCCCCCCCGTTGCTGCCCCACCTGGGGGCTGAATTTCTAAAATTCCAGAAATTGGTTTTTAGATAGTTGCATTAGCTATATTTTAGAGCAAAAATTTCACGTATATCTATTTTTTTTGTTTGAGATATATAGGATTATGCGAAATCACGTTTTGCCCCCCCCCGCCCCCCTTGGGGACCGAATTAAAAAAATTCCTTAAACCGATTTTTAGATATTTGTATTAGCTATATTTTAAAGTAAAAATTTCACGTATATCTGTTTTTTTGTTTGAGTTATATAGAATTATGTGAAATCACGTTTAACGCATGTGAAATCACGTTTCGCCCCCTCCCCCTCCCCCTTGGGGACCGAATTTCAAAAATTCCAGAAATCGATTTTTAGACATTTGTATTAGCTATATTTTAACGCAAAAATTTTACGGATATATGTTTTTTTGTTCGAGATATTTAACATTATTTCATTTAATTCTCGCGTTAAAGCGCTCTTTCAAGTCTGAAGTGGAAAGGCATTCGATGCGAGCGCCATCTTCTAAAAGCGACCAAAATGGGGCCATTCTGATAACACAGCGTGAGCGATCCATAGTGTACATCCATGGCCGGGGCTAAAAATGCTCCAGAATAAATTAAAATGTTGGAAACTCTGGTATAAGACTTCACTTCTATATGAGCTTGATTTTTGATTAATTCAAGTCTTCTTTCTTGGTGTTTGATCATCGTAGTGATGAATTATTATTATTATATATCATAGGTTCCAAGTGTTCCGTTTTCCGAAGAATTCTTCTTATTGAAAAATTTCTATAAATATTTTCAATTTATTTAATCGAAAATATATATGACAGATCCCTTTACAACAGCGATGATAAATTTCATACAAAAATTAGAAAGATTAGCAGCTATGTATATATTAATGTGTGTGTGTGTGTGCGTGTGCGTGCATTGTTTTTTTTAAAGTTTGAATGCGTAGATTATTTTACCTTAAAAATTTTTTAATTGTCTAGTTGAAAGTTGAGCCTTTGTTTATTTCGTTAGAAACATAAATTTAGTAAGTTAAAAAAAGTTCGCTATGTGAATTTCCAATAAGTTAAAATTATATTGATTAAGCTATAGTACTTAAATTAAATGTGTTAAATGGAAAAAGGTTTATTCATATTATTACTGACGTAAATTCTACTCACTTTTTGTTTTTAATGTTTGAGAAAATTCCTCCTTAGGCTGGAAATTTGAAAGCTGATCTGCAGAATCTTGTGGAGAATAATCTAAAAGATATATGAATAAAGTATTTTAGAATTATTAGTTTTTCTAGATCTCAAAAATATGTAATTTTACTGTTATTCGAGTAAAGTTTATGAAATATTGGTTTCCTGTAACTGAGTTTTATGTATATTTTTTCTATTTGATGAAACAAGCATTGTGAAGTATTTCGTGTGTGAGTGGAATAATCATGACTTAACCCTTTCAAGGGCTGTGGTTGCAGAGTGCAACCACAAATTTTAATTCAAATTTGCGAAAACTGTCCCCGGAAATTTTTTATAACATTTTTCTTTTATAACTTAGACGAATAACTTCTCTTATTTCTTTTCTTTTAATATTGTTGGTGATTTCTGGTGGCTGTTGATTTTAAATGAGGAAAATTTGCTTGTCCCTGAAAGGGTTAAAAATTTGTATTGTTTAAAATCCGTAAATATTTTCCTGATCAATACTATTAACTTTTAATAAGATTTGCATTTTTCAGTCATCGCCGATTCTCGTAAGAGAATGGAATAATAATGTCCTTGAAGTAAATTTATTCCCAAACGGTAGGTTTGAGGCAACGAAAAGGAATTACGTGAGAGAAATTTTGGGCTTTCGGTATCCCAAAATCGCCACTTGTGTCTATTAACGACATCATCATTATGAAAATAGACTGGGTCTCTTGTAACTTGACATCGTGAAATGATTGAAAACTTCTCCTTTTGGCACCAGGCCTATGGTTTAATCAGTGGTACTTCAACACAATTAACACACGTTGTCCACGGAATACGTCCATTTCGCAGTTTCTTTCACCACATGCTAACTGTGATTCCATTTCAACGGCGAAACTTTTGACAACTGATTGCTTTCGGCATCTGAGCTCTCTTTATAGAGATCCTTAATGCCTGAATACCTGAATACCTGAGACAGATGGTTTACCGCTTAGTGAGTCAGATGAAGACGATGATGGCGAACAGGAAACACAAACTTGCTGTCTACCAAATACTAAAGATGCAACGCAATTGAAACTGCTACGAAAGGAATAGCATATGAGGGTGAAGCCTAAACTTAACGATGTTATACATTCTACTTGCAACGCTTTTAAGAATTTCTTCGCAAATTGCTTCAAATCCTTTTAGAGCCTACATCTAAAATCATGAATTATTTAAAAAATAAAAAATATCTCTAACCTCTTTAGTTTACAAGTCATCAGAGCATATATTTTCGTTACTTACATTTACCCACGTTCACACCATCATATGAAACTAAAATGAACTGTATATTACTCAATTTAAAGTCTACACTGAGAAAAAAAAAATATACCGTCTTTCTCTAGAATGAATAAGTGGCCATTTTCTAAATCCCTTAACTAGAAATATAGATTTCCGAGCTATGCGCATAAATCACGCCAATAAACTGAATAGACGAAATTATCGAGAATTTCTAGTGTACACATTTCTACATGGTGAAAAAATATTCTGAATCATTTATATTGCGAGAAATTCTCGCTTGATTTTCTAGAATTTGGTAATAAACAAAGATTATAGTTGCAGAAACCCGCCTCTTGTAGTCTCATTTATTTGCAGAGATCTTTAAATAACTTTGCTCTCGAGAATATAGGCAAATGCTCTAGAATTCTAATAGGGGCTTCTAGAAGTCGCTTTCTAAGGGGACTAGAATTTATAAGGATGATATGGAACTAATTTTTCTAGAGCCACAATTTACATTGTAGATGTCAGTTACAGAATTTTTTCTCAGTGTAATTAAATCCGCTACAAGGTAGCTGTTAACATCCTACATGTCATCCGTTATAAGGATCTTGGTAATCTTCTTAAAAAATGTAATGGAAATATATTGGTCTTAAAAATATTACGCAATCTATAAAACAACTTTTTTTTTTCTTTTGAGTTTCAAATTAATATAGACTCGATTGTTGATGGAACATATGTTCTTCATTCTTTCAAAATATCAATATATTTTATGGATTAAAAGTGTTATTATTTAAAATATTCATGAAAATAATTTAACGAGAGAAATATGATTAGATATTTGTTCCAAACTTATGAACTGAATAATATTTATCATTAATAATATAGTACTTCAAATGACGAAAGTTGTATTTTTATCAAGGAAATCGCGCTCGTTGAGAGATAAAGTTCTCTTTGGTAAAATTTTAGACAAGTGGCCTGGTTTATCACTCATTCTGAAATTTCATTATTGGAAAGTAATTAACTCCATAAGTTATGAAATATGACCTACATTATTTAATGTTGAAACTTTAATTACATAAATATTAACGAGGATGAAAGCAAATTAATTTAAAATGATATTCGGAACTACGTGTAAACAACGTAAATTTTTAAAATAATGTGTAGCTGAGAAAAAAAATATTTTTATTTATTTTTATTTGTTTATTTTTTTATTTTTTTTTTTAGCATAATATATCTAAAAGGATTAAATTAAAAAAAAAAAAAAAAAATGCAAATTGCTATACTGATTATGCTCTAAAATTCCCCCAGATACCGATGTTGATCGATGATGAATAAAAATCTCATGAAAAAAGGATCGTACCAACCCTTGTACAAAGTAAACAGGACAACCTTTATTCGGTTTTTGTCAGGTCGATTGCAGATATGTCATCATACGTAATTTATCCCGCAACATTGTTAATACACCGCTATATATTTTTCACTTCACTTGTTTGCAGAATTTTTTTCTCCTATATAATTACGGTTAAATAGCAATAAAATTCGATTTCAAAAGAAGTGGTGTGAAAAACGGGGCGTACTAACAAGGGTACAGAATAAATTAGAAATATTGGCATATCTACTGCTATTACTTTGTCTGATTCAGCGTTTATATATAATTTTGGACTTCGGGTTTTGTCTGATATACACCGAAATGCAATTATTTTGTTTTGTTTACTCGCAATCTTTTGTCGCTGGTGTTATTTTGTCGCGCTACTGCTTCAGGAAGTTTACGCTGCTAGAGACGGACATTCCTTAGCACACGTTTTGCAGCGTATCTTTTACTCTCTAATTCGTACACGTACAGCCCAAATCCTAACATCTGATTTTGAACTAATAATTTTAAAGAGTACTTTGTGTCATAAAACAATAATTTGTGTCATAAACAGCAAAATAAACCTATTCTGCTACTAAGAAACTTAAATAAATAAAAATACTTAGAGAGGTTTCAGGGGGAAAAGAAAAAATTTGGCGAATTTATATACAAAAACGATGAACAACTTTTTCTAGTCAGAACAGTTAAGCATAATTCAAAACAATTATTACATTATATTGCATTTTATACTGTTTACTCTCTCAGCTTTTATTCATAACAAAACATATATAAAAAAAGAAAAACTAATATTTAATTACTTTAATTATTTTGTGATGGGAAAAAAATTTAGTTGTGAATGAAAAAAAAGAGAAAAAAGAAGCTCCGAAAGGAAAATATTATCGGCATACATACATTAACGTGTTTCAGACTATAAGTACAAAATTGCAACAAAATAAATATTGCTATTATTTAAGAATTTTTATAAAAATATCTTTGATATTACAAAAATTTAAAACTTTGAAAAGATTGTTTTACTTATCATCATCATCATTATTATTTTCATTTTTACAAATTTTATAAGAATTGTTCAAAATATTATTGCACAAATTTCCTGACCATAAAATCAGTGTTGCGGATTTTTTATTCAATATTCCCCAATAATTTTGAGAAATTATACTTTATATAATAACAGACTATTAATCTTCGAAGTGATTACGCCAACATTACAATTAAAAAATACTGGTGATTATTCAATAAAAAAAATCCGCCAGTTCTGGCAACACTACATAGAATAGATTTTTTTTTTTTAAATGTTTTTAAAATATCCAATTTTGTAAATTTATTTCGTGAAAGAAGTGTTATATAGAAGTGTTAATATCGAATTATATGTTTAATAATTCTAATATACATCATATTAATATTTTAGCTTCTGTTTTTTTTTTTTTTTTTTTAAATATATATATATAAGAATTTAAGAATATTTTGAAACATTAATCAATAAATCGTTTATCACAAATACGTGTAAATAATAAAACCCATTTTTAAATATTGATAAATTCCTTGTACTAGCTAAATATTAGTAAGAAAACTAAAATTATCATCATATTACAGGTTTAATATATTATTTATTTTTAGAATTTTTTATAGCAATAATTGTCATAAAAAAGCTTGTAAGTAAGTTTTTTTTTTTATGTAAAGATTGGGATGCAAGAAGCTTTGTAAAAGAGTGAGTCTTTAAGAAACATGTATATATATACACTTATATATATATTTATTTAAAGCATTTTCTTTCTTTCGTTTTTATATTTTTTAAATCAAATTTAAGAAAAAATTTAGATAAATTTCACGAAATATATTTTGTCAGAATCGCTTAATTCAACTTAGATTTATGTGCATGCTGTGTCGTAAAAAATAATATAATAAAAAAAAAAAAGTACTAAATAAGTTAGTGAAAATAAAATAGACAGTGAAATTTTTCTTTGCTTGCGAAAGATCTTCTTAAATCGATGACAATTTATTATTATATATTTTAAAGGATTTATTATGTGTTATTTCATGATGCATACTTGCCAACAATCTCATTATGAACCGTACAATTTTTAGTACCCGACTTTTTTTCACACCAATAATTTTTTAGAGTAATTTTAGTCTTATTTAATAGTAATAACATTTGGAGAGAATAACTCTAAAAATATAGTGGTGAGAGAAAAGGGGCGTTTTTTCAGGGGGCGTTAACAATTGTACGGTTATTAATAAGATGGTTGGCAAGTATGATGATGACGTAAAGACTTGCCAACGTAAATTATGTGAGAAGTGCCGAGCTGATTATCAGCCAGGGTAGCTCAGTGGTTAGAGCATCCGCGCGTTAAGCGGAAGGCTCGGGGTTCGATTCTCGAATCTGGTATTTTTCACATAGTTGGTAAAAATCAGCCTTTTACTCCATTCTATCAAAAAATAATTTCCAGGTTGATGAATTAAATTTCTGAATTGAAATTTCGTGGACGTTTGGAGTTATGCCATATTCAAATTTGTCACTTGATATAGCTGCTTTAATGCAGACTCGGTGACCTTGCCAACGTAAATTATGTGAGAAGTGCCGAGCTGGTTATCAGCCAGGGTAGCTTAGTGGTTAGAGCATCCGCGCGTTAAGCGGAAGATCCGGGTTCGATTCCAGGTCTGGTATTTTTCACATAGTTGGTAAAAATCAACCTTCTACTCCATTCTATCAAAAATTAATTTCCAGGTTGATGAATTAAATTTCTGAATTGTAAAGACTTGAGTTTCATTTCTGGATAGTGGAAATGAAATTAATAAAATTTACAATATTATCAGATATAATAAAACATATGCTCTATACTATCGTACTTTGGACTCAATGCTGCCAATTTTAGAGACTTTTTTTAATTCAATATCTACCATTAATTTTTAATTGTAATGTTTGCCTAATCACATCCAAGATTATTTTTATTTGAAGTGTTTGCCTAATGAAATCACATCGAACCTTAATCGTATATCCAGAGCTGCCAACCTAATCCGACAAATTGTTAGTACCGCCCCTTTTTCTACATCACTTAATTTTTAGAGTATTTTTTTTCTTAATTAATCTTAAATACATTTAAAGAGAACATACATTTAAAGAACATTTTAATA
Organism: Salticus scenicus; assembly: GCA_963930645.1. Classification (NCBI taxonomy): domain Eukaryota; kingdom Metazoa; phylum Arthropoda; class Arachnida; order Araneae; family Salticidae; genus Salticus; species Salticus scenicus. Next base: position 195,274,364 of record OZ005654.1, on the reverse strand, counting down.
ACTCTGAAAGTTAAGTAGTGTAGAAAAAGGGGCAGTAATAACAATTTGCCGGATTAGGTTGGCAGCTCTGTATATCCTATGTATCACGTATCACTCCTCAAAATTATTATTAAATAAAAAGATCCCTAAAATTGGCAATATTATCTGGTATTACATTTGTATTGATATATTTTTTTATTTCGTAAGGATATACTTAAAAGCATATCCTTTTTTTTTTTTTTAAGTGTTATTCCTATTGAGTTGATTCTGTTTTTTTTTTTTTTTTTTTTTTTTTTTTTTTTTTTTTTTTTTTGTTGTTGTTGTTGTTTTGTTTTATTTCGTTTGCGATGTTATAAAGATTAATTTAATGATTATTATTTTAGTATTATTTAGGATGCTTTTAAATACATTTTATATTAAAATCTATGGGGCAGGGATGGAACACGGGCGCAGAATTCAGACCACTATCGATGTAAGAAAATTTTCTACTTCTTAAATCAACGATATTATAAATAGAGAAATTTCTTAAACGGATTCCGGTATGAATTCTGCTCCCGTGTTCCATCCCTGATGGGGGGAAAAAACGATTCCCTTTTTGAGTTATTAAAATTATTTTTAAATCTACCTTTACTTTAGAAAAGATTGAACACATTCTATAATAGCGTATTTTAGGTAAACAAGCACTTTCAACGTAACTAAAAATTTCAATTAGATCTTTAAACTTTACTTTATCGCTATGGAAAATAACGAATCTGCGTTCTCAATAAATAGATTAGATTCAGTAGAGTTTCTGATAAGGTAATCAAGCTTTAATTTAACTTTGTTCTAGATAGAGAATTTCCATTTAGTTTTCTAATGCGCTGGAAAGCACGATACAAATATTGTTTAGAAATTAGGGATTATTCTGTTTCTTAAATTGAGGACTATCGCACTACATAATTTTCAAACTATTCGATCATTATTAAGGAAAATTGAATTTTCCGATTTCAGATATCTGAAATCAGAGATGCGTTGGTTGAATATATTTTAAATTCGCAGAATAATATTTCTGAAACATGGTTATATAATTGCTGTATTGCGCCTATAAATCTAGAAGTAATATATCTGGTTTATTTGAATGAAGCACGGACAGATTAATTAATAACCCGTAGACTAATTAGAGAATTGCCAGAGAATAATTAATTATTCATTACACAAGAAATTAAATCTATAAGTTAATTACGAATTAAAATCGTTCCTTAAAAATTGGGGAATTCATAAGAATAAGAAATTAATCCAAGAAATAATGAAAGATTTGAAAAAAAGAATAAAAGACAAGACATTTTATACACAGTTGGAATACAAATAGTATTATCAGATTGTTTCTTACCTGGCTTTTTATTTCTCACTGAAATTTATGTATATGTCAATATAAATGATTTCTAAAACAAAAATGCTTAAAAAAAAAAATAAAGCAGTAAAACTATTTTCTGATTTATTTTATTTTATTTTTTTAAACAATAAGTATTAATATTTTAATGTATATCATATATAGATAGATAGGTATAGATATAGATATAGATAAAAATAGGTGTATATGTGTGTACGCATAAATGTATATATAAATATAGCAGAATAAAGAGTACTAGAGTCCGTTCAAACCTGATTCGGAATGTGTCATATTAGAACTCTAGTTGCGCTCGTCAGGTAAGACGTTCGAAATTTTCCATTATTGTCTCCGAATTTCACGTGAATATGGGATAGTACCCCTTAAATAACCCCCATAGAAGACACTGCACCCAGGATCTGAATCCTCACATAAAAAATCGTCTTTATTCCAACATCACCATGACTTAAAGTTTCTGCAACATTAGATTTTTCTTCAAATACTATTTTAAAAATCCCAGATTCACTTTGAGTATAATTTCTTCGAAAATTTACAGTTTTCTCCCATAGAAGACGATTTACAGTTTTCTAATAACAATCCAATATAGATAATATATATATATTGTTACGAATTTTTAAATAATAGTAGTTATTTTTATATAATTTCATTTAAAGAGGCTTAGTCAGGCTATTAAATGTTAATTTTCTGCAGTTCTATCTTTTTTTCGCATTAGAATAACTAATTTTTCTTTAAAAACCCCTTAAAATGTTTTACAAATGCAGGTAATGGCCTTGGAGCCAAATCTGGAGACTTTCTCGCTCCTTGGCGACTTTTTTGGTGACCTTGGCGAGAAAATCCTTATTATAGATATACTAAATATCTAAGCTCTAACTTGGTTACTGTACAAGTTACTGGAAAATTCTGGATTAATAGAAGAGTATATAAAGGATTTGAATTTCAGCCATAAGTCATTTTTCGCTAAGGCATTACTGGATAAAGAGCTTTGCTTGGCTAAGTCTCTCCTATTGTTTAGAGTCCACTGCTGCGTGTTAATGTTATAATACAGTCTATATTGTGAATCTGATGTTGTTAGCTGTTATTTAAGCTGTGTTTTTTGGTGAAACTGAAGTTGATACTTGTCCAAATCTGCAGTCTTCTAGAATTTTCTGTAAATAAACATTTAAGCCTCTGCAATATTTGTTTTTCATTCAGAGACAATTCACAAACCCTCGAGTATGCAACAATATATACATATCTATAGTGAACTCTCGTTAAGACGGCCCCGTTTAAGATGGATTTCTCGTTATTACGTACAAAAACAGAATCCCCAGATAAGGCCTATAGGAATTGCATGTAATAAACATCGCTTTATACGTACAATTCATTCGTTAAGACGGACATTTTTTTTCCCTCAAAGCTTACTTTCTTTAAATAAGAGTCAGTTCCCAAAATCTTTTCAAATTCAAGTTTTTTTTTTTTTTTTTTTTTTTTTTTTTTTTTAAAGCATGAAATGGTGAAGGGTTAATCTCTTTCACTCTGCGATATTACACTGTGGGAGGTAAACAGTACTAATTGACAGTGACAGTTGAAGCCAACAATTTGCACCTGTCTCCACTTCTATTGTGGAGACATAGCAAAGGATTTTGTTATCGGAAATGTACCAAACGAAAACATAAAAGAGTGGAAAGAGAATTTGTTACGCCTCAAGGACTACGAACTATCAAAGCTAAAAACATATTTAACATCGATGAAACAGGACTTTTTTTATATAAAGCTCAGCCTTCTCAAAGTTTACACTTTAGAGGAGAAAAGTGCACAAGCGACAAACATTCAAAATTATGCGTTACTGTATTTGTAGGGGGTGACATGGAACTTCAGTTTATGAACTCCTGTTACATTGGACTCTCGTTAATACGGAAGAAAATTGCCGGCCCTTGATAGTCCGTTTTAACAAGAGTTCCCCATATATATATATATATATATATATATATATATATATATATATATATATATGCACACATTAATATGAATATTTTTAATTTGACATTTTAAAAAACAATGTATGAAACAGCCTTATTACCTTTAAAATAGACATAAAATTTAATTCCTTTTACCACGTGCAAATAAATATTTATTAATTAATTATATAAACTAATATATGAGCAGTTGATTTATGTTTAAAGAAACATTTCTCTATTTTACATGAGTATCTGATCAATTTTGATTTCCTATGAGAGCAGGAGTGGGTGTTTATGTTTTGTATCTACTTCATAGTTTATATTAAAAATTTTACCTACAGAAAGTGCTTGTTTCTGCATGGGACCATTTGCTGTAGTAGAATCGATCCAACATGGCTGCGCTGGCTTTCGAAAATAAGCTCTTATCTGTACTATGTGATATAAGTAAAATTTATTTTCACATTTATTGTAAAGATTTATATAAAAAAATTGTTAAGTATAATATTGCATTTATAATTAAAAAATTTTTTTTGAAAAAATAAAATAAATGAAATAGATCAATTGCATTGTTGAATTATAACGTCAAAGCTTCACGCCGAGAGGTTCATACTAGAAATGGCAGAGATGAAAAATTAAGACTGATTATGAAAATAGTAAGTAAACATTAAATAATGCTAATCTAAAAATTGAATCGAGGATATCAATGCATATTCTTTTAATTTTAAAAGCACAACAAAAAATCGACAATGTCGAGATAATTTATGTCGTAGAATTTTATCTCACCAATTTATCTATATAAAAAAGAGAACAACGTCTCACTGACAAACTTAACACGAGATTGGCGATCCTATGGGAGACGGAATCACAAATTTTGGTGTGAAGGTTGGTTTGGAGTTTCTAACATCTACCAAAACGAAGTTTGACCTCTCGTTTTCCCCGTGAAGGGGCAGGAAGCAAAAACACGTTTGCGAGCATAACTCGACTCCAAATCAATTCACGGTAAAGAAATTTCATATGGGGAGATTAGACTTAAATAGAAAAATGACATTTTTGGCGTTTTGGAATTTTAATTTTAAAGGAGCGAAGGGGAAAATTATTTTATTTTATTTATTTATTTATTTTTTAGAGGGAGGGGGGGGGATTTTTCAAAATCTGAATTTTCGGGTAGAACTCTGGCAAAAATGGTACAAAGATATTGAATTTGGATGTGTGTCTTTTTGAGGATATATCCAAAACCAATTCAAGGTTTTTTTTGCAATCTTTAATTTGGAATGAGTTACGAGGGCGCAAATTCAAGAGCCCCCTTCTAGCGTTAAATTTTTCCTGGGGAATATATGGGAGATACGGTCAGGAAGTTTGTGTGTGGTTTGGTTATGTGCATCCAACATCCACCGTAACGGGATTTTACGAAATTTCTTCCTTCCCCTTTTTCCCTGTTTAAGGAGGAAGGGTGGGGGGGTGAAAACAAGTTTTCCAAGCATAATCCTGCTCCAAATTATTTCAACAAAGCGATTTTGAGTGTGTCGACAAATTACTTGTACCAAATACACACTTCAGAAAGATTTAGAAAAATTTCTTTCTTTCTTCCCTTGAGGGAAGGGCGACAAAAAAGTTTGGAGCGTAGCTCTGCTCAAATTATCGTAGAAAAGTGATTTTTTATATATTGGTTTATACGTAGCCAACAAGCACCATAAAGAGATTTTGTGAAATTTCTTCCTTCTTTCTTTCAAAGGGCGGAGAGAGAATAAAAAAACTTTTTTCCAAGCGTAACTCTGATCCAAATTATCTCAGGAAGATGATATTTTAGCTGTCATTTGGTTATATGTACCCAATTATAAAATGACTTTGGGAAAACCCAATTCGTCCCCTCCTTTCGGCGGGCGGGACAAAAAACAAGTTTTTGAAGCATAAATATTCTCCAAATTACCGCAGGATAGCAAATTTTAGTGTGTGGGTGTTTGTTAAATGTACGCAACATGCACATTGAAGGGATTTTTCGAAATTTCTAACTTTATCCGCACGGAGAATGGGCGGGTAAAAAGAGGGTAAGGGCGAGGCGTAGCGGGAACATATCTGAGGTTTTGACCGATTCCAATCATTTTTTTTTTAGTTTGATTTTTTGAGATTTAAATATAATAATGGTATGGAATTTTCAAAATTCATTTAAATATAGTGAAATAGAAAACTATCGAAGTAGACAAAGCCTGCGATTACTCGATATATGTAACTCAATATTAATTTTTAAACAGCATACGATAATTTAACAATTAAGAAAAAATAATTATAAGAGCAACTTAAATTTAAAATAGCTATTTAACACTGGTTTATCACCAAAGAATCTAGCTAATCTATATTTACAATAAATAGATGAGTTTTATCTGTTTATCCGATAAGGTAATCAGGATTTAAATTTTCCGTTTCATTTAATTTTGTTTCGGATAAAGAATTTGCCTTTGATAAAATCTATTGTTTCTGAAATGAATATTTAAATAGTATTTATAAAACATGGATGATTATATCTTTTAATTCTAAAGTATTTTATTTAGAGTTTCTAACGTATTTGTGTATTTGAATGAAATTAGGTATTAATTATTTTAAATAACAAATGAGAAAACTAATATACTGAAAAGAAAAATTCTAATAATATCTTTCGAATTAGGACGCTTATTCCTAAATCACGCCATTACATAATAATAAAATTATAAAGAAGCATTAACATAATATAGCTGAAAGAAATTTATTTATAATTATTCTTTTGGCCAAGACTGAAAATGCTACGCGTTATCGAGATCATTTTATGTAGAAATGTTTTATTTCTAATATTATTATTAGAAATACAAAATTTCTAGATATAATATAATATTTCTCGAAATATAATGCTTCTAAATATAGAAATATAATATTTCTAGAAATATTATTAAATAAAATTAGCATTTTATTTACAAACATTAATTGTACTTTTACATTACTTTTTTGTGAATATATAGGGTTGAGATTATTCTTAAAAAAATACTGTTGGAAAAATTCCGTCTAATGACGAAACACTTTCACCTCTGCTTTTGGCAGACGATAATAGTTTTTTTTTAAATTGAAAAAAAAAAAAAAAAAAAAAAAAAAAAAAAAAATACAAGTGCTTGAATAAACTTCAAATGTACGAAATTAAATGATAATATCATAAAATATGGAAAGCACTAGAAATAGTTATAAGAATAAAATTTAACGAAGAAAAACCTAAATTTACTACAAATTTATTATTAATTAATTAGTTAACTCCTTGCAAGTTCAATTTATTCTCAGGGAGACCAGAGTTATCGGCTCAAAAAGGGAACACTGACACCAGTATTTTTTATCTATAATTTCTATCACAATAAATTACTGCACAAATGTAATAGAAATTATTGATAAAGAATTCTGGTGTTAGTGTTCCGTCTTCAGAGAAAAACTCTTGCACCCTTCTTTTTCACCTGCCCGAGCTGAACTCGGGATAAGTCGGGAGGGTATTAATGAAGAGAACTAATATTTTTAACAGAAAAAAATAAATCAATTATTTTTCTTGTGATGAATTCTGTAGAAATTGACAGTATGCATAAGTTATTAATACGAATTGAAATGGTATGCTTTAAATAGTTATTAATAATATGGCATTAAGCGTTCCATAAAATTATTAGAGTAATTAATTTAATTACTCTAATAATGTAATAATTACACTCTAGTTGAACTAAATCTTAGTTTAACAAAATTAAAAACACGCACAAAACAGAGTATATATATATATATATATATATATATATATATATATATATTTTTTTCAAAACCCTATTATTTTTTTACTTTTTAAACGTTACACTATTAAATAACTATAATGTAAAATCCCCAGTAGCTTATTTTTATTTTTATTATTATTTTTTTTTTAATGAAAGAGTAACATACATTTTTCTGAAATATTATTCTATTATTCTATTATTATTAATATTATTATATATTTCAATTTGACTTTAAAAAATATATATAATAAAAATTAATCATACGCTCATCACTGAGTCACTAACTGACTCTGAAACATTTAAGTTGGCGCATTAATTTCACCGCACACATTTTATGGCGAATATTTTATTAAACTTTTTGTAATGAAGAATATGATATATTGTGTGATATATTGATATATTTTCATTTTAGTGATAATTTTAAGTATTTTAATGCATTGGATGGTATTCACAACAGGAATTTATGAACTATAATGAATAAATAATAATGTTATACATGAATGTGTGTAATCATTACGTGGTGTAAAGTTAGGATTTTAATGATGTTAAAATAGTTTACAGCACCCCTTATGTCGAAAATATATTGTGAACTGCCGTCTTGTAAAACATAATTACGTTCAGTATATTCAACCTTAGGCGCCTTACAATGATCTAATATTAAACAACTGAATAAAAATGAATAGTGCATTAGAAAAACTTTAATATCACCTTTAAATCTTTAAAATTTTTAGTTGTATACCAGATATGCCAACATTTTAAATTTATTTCGAAGCATTGTTATCCCCACCTTTTCTTCACGCAACCGTATTTGTAAAATAGTTTTCTCCAGTTTGTTATTACAATTGAATAAAAAGAAAATTATTTTTAAAATAATGTAGTGTGAAAAATATATGGGACTAAGAATCCTCTCGAATGTCAAAAATGTTTCACATTTGATATATTACATATTGTAAAAAAAAGTATAAAATCACTTTTAAAATACATATATAAAATTCAAAGATGCTATTTTAATAATAGCGAAAAGCTTTGTGTTTGATTTTAATTTAAAAAAAAATTATATACGTGCTTTAAAAGTGATTTTATACATTTTTTGATATGTTTACACGTGAAGTCATTACAAATTTTAAACTTTCAGTAGTTTTTAATTTTAAATATATATTGTAAAGTTGAGTACAAACTATACATACTATTATAAAATCAATTAAAGGTTTCTGGTAATTTAAATTCAAGAATTAAAATTTTTAGATGTTTATACGTCCTCCATACAAAATGCTTCCCCAGTGAGTGAAACATGCCACGTTTATTAGTAAAATTATATGAAAAATCACAGCAAAATATAAATATCATAAAATGCCTCCGTGATAAGAAAATACAAAAAAGCTTATTTGAATCACCTTTATTATGAAAAAGTGAAAATATCCAGTTATAGATTTATGATTCTTGTAAATATGTACAATTAAAATTATTTTATTAAATATTGCAATGGTTAAAAGGAATGACGAAAAAGCAAATCTTACTGTTCGAAATATTGAAATATCCCAACGAAAATGTGTAAATATGTTGCGTAAATTATCGCTTCTGACCATATTTTACAATATGATTATGATATTGATGGCTAACCATGCTTTCTACTTCTTTTCCATGTTAGTACATATACTTAGGAATCACTCTGTATAATATAAGAAAAGAAATTTAGAATGCGTGAATATTCCAATAAACCAAACATACTGAAAGATGAATAGCTAATTTTAGGTAAAAAATTGAATCTGAATATTATCTAATATAAATTACTTTGTTTTCCAAAATTTAATTTTTATTTAATACTCATAGAAATTTCCTAAATTTTTTTAGTTTATGCCATTTTCATTAATGCAGAATTATAAGAAATAACAGAGATGTATAATTATAACAAATAACACTATTTTATTTTTAGAGTAATTTTCTTCAGATCATAGTTGCTAGATTCTGGCTCCTGTGCCCAAAGCGGGCCTCTGTTTTTACTCCCACCTTTAAACTTTTCTGTGTTTTATATTTATGCCTTTTTCTCTTTTCTATCGCCAACTGGCCTTGACTTTGTTCGAAGATTATACCCTGTTCTTGTCTCTGTTTTGTTTCTGTTAATCTGTTTTATTGTCCTTGCATTATATATATATATTGTTCTCAAAATACCAAAAAAAAAAAAAAAAATAAAATAAAATTTACTCTTTTAGAAATAAAAAATATTCTTACTATCCCTAAACTTTCTTCCAGTTGTGTAATGCTGTCCTTAATCTTTCTACTCATTTTTATACGTTTTGTTTCTTTTTTCCATAATCTCTAAAATTCCTTTTTTATTATTTTTTGTTCCTTTTATGTACCCCTCTCCCCCCATCCATTGCAATGAAGTGGTTATTCGGGACTCACACTCCGTTAGCTTCCATTCCTAGGTACCGGAAAGTGCGTGACTCTGACAGAGGACCCCCAAACCCCATCACCCAAAGATCCAAAGATCTGGCACCTGTGCTCCAAAGATAGTTAAGATTAAATAAAAAGAAAAATACTCTAAAAAAAAAAAAAAGACGTTTAAAAAAAAGATGAGCACTAATAATTCTATGGAATATTAATTAGAATGTTTGCCAGTATGGCTCAAGTTGCGGATTCTGAGTACGAAATCATTGAGAAGTATGTTATATATATATATATATATATTCTTTATTTCTAATAGTGTTATTTTAAACATTACAAGAACATTTACAATTGCATTAAAAAAAATGTAAAGTTACTTATAGATTTTTTTCTATAATAATAATAATATTGATCAATAAATGTATAATGTTGACTACAATTTTAATACATTTCATAATACTAGTCATAAATTAATTATAGTATTAATTATTCACATACTTAAGCCTGATCAAATCCCGTTCAAATTTTCTTTAATAGAAATGACATAACATAAGAAATATTAATGGAAGCTAGCGAAAACTCCTGATTAATGAATGGCCCCTGAAGTAATCTCTGGCCATTTGAATTTAGAATTCATCTTATGTAGATCCTTCCATAATGCCATACATTTATCTAGATTATATGATTTAATGACAATTAATATGGCAAGCAATTATTGAAATGATCACTATGCGTACTAAATTTCAGGAATGTTAGGAATCCATTTATATCAAGAGTAATTCTATTTATATCCAAAGGAAATCTGCCAAAGTTATATCAGGGAAATATGTATAATTTTCAGCCACCTGAAATCTTAATTTGCAGTTAAAACTTGTTAGACAATGTAATCTGTTTTATATAAAACGAAGAAACAAATTAACAGATTTGAAAATTTATTAAAATACATATATAATGTAATCTAGAAAATTGCAACCATGTCGCTGATTTGAACAAATTTGTAACTGTTTAAAGTATTTTTGAAGCACATATTTGATATTTTCAAAGCATACTTAGATGATTTAAAAGTATAAAAATAAAAATAATATAAAACTATGTTAGTGATATTAAATAATAAGCTGAAAAGAATATTTTTTCCTTAATAAAAAAGGTAAAAGATTTCCTTAATAATTTAAAAGATATTCTAAAGTCTGATGTATACTTTTAATATTATAAAATAATTCTTTCTTATATTTACATTCGCCTGAAAATAATTGGTTATAAAATATTTTCTTTTTCTTGATAAAACTATTTTCAATGATATAATGTTGCTTTTGATAATAAATGTTGTTAAAATTTTAAATGCACAATACAGTATTGGTTACTCTTATACATTATTGTCTAGAGAGAAAATGATACGGTATATTTTATTTTGAATAAATCTATGTGATTACATGTGATTATTAAAATATATACGATTATAAGCTTCAGTACTATTTGATTATAAAAGCTTAATTTAAAAAAATCTTAGAGGTTGGGCTCCCAAGCACTGCTTTTTTTAAAGGCATTTTCTACTATTTCTCTGGAGCAAAAAGATTCTTTTTGAATCATTAACTTATTATTTTTGATATAAAAATTATTAGTCAAATTTTTTATAAGATTTACTTTTATTTTTTGATAAGAATTACTATTATTCTCACAAAAATGTTCAAAACACAAAACCTAAACTTCACTTGGTTTGAAATCTTCTGGTTTCTACTTTAAAAAGCTTTACTTTACTTTACTTCATATTATTTTACAACATTTAGACAATTACAGTCTTTAAAAAAAAAAAAAAAAAAAATCAAGAAGGCCGATATTTTTTGTTTGCATTCAAATCAGCCGACTGTTGTACAAAACTTGAGCAACATAGTTGAAAATATTTCAAAACTGAACAAATCTAAAATAACATTAAATAATTTGCGATAACTTTCCCGTAGGCTAACATTGGCACTCAAGAGGAAAATACCACCAGAGGTGTGGCTGTTGGCAATCGTAGAAGATCCTGAATAAAGTCTACTTTTGGATTCTGGGCACGGTTTCCCATAAAATACGACGTCTCGAATGGGTTAAATTAGTCCAGTTATTTGTGTAATTTGTCTCCTAGTATTGTTCTCGACATTTAACAAATTCATCCTCATTGTCTTGTCATTACAAATAAGCTGAGTAATCTTCTAGTATAGAATTTAATACGCAATCTTTCCTAAGTAGCAAATGCGCAAACTGTCCCATTTTGGTCAAAGATTTTTTGCAGCCTTTTATTCAATAATTATTAGAATTAATAGACAAATTTTGGTGTTCGTATGGTTAGTCTAGTTCAGAAGCTTATAAGACATAGTTTAATTAAAAAATATTTTGTGCTATTACCATTCTATAGAAATTCTTAGAAAGTGATATGAAAATTCAAGCATTTATTTTTTATAACAAGACAAAGTAACCACGTTTAATCTTAGACAATCGAAACAATAAACATGCAAATCCAAATCCGCACTCTACTCTTGCTGTTGTACAACTGCCTGGAGTAGCAGTGCTCCGTGCTCCTACTTTACCCCTTTCCTTCGATTCTCTATCTGTGCGATTTTTCCTACCGCGCAATCTCTCCTAGCTTTACCTCATAAAAACATTAAATATTTTTCGCTTGTCTAAAATCAGATTTTCAAGTGCTAAATTTTAACCATTTGAAAGGCGCTAGGCTACATTTTATATCACCTAATTTTTATCACCATTTGCCCAATTTAATCAAGTAAATTTTAGAAAGAATTTTACCCTTTTAACTTAGTTGAATTATCTGGTATGTTACTCACACGACTTTCTTTTACCCGGAAATTTAATGCTATAAATACAGGTTGGAGATTAAGAGGTAAGATAACGAGTACTGTTATGTAAACCTATGTTAAACAATTCAAATTGGGCTTCGGAAGAGATTTATATGATAATTAGTTCTGTGTGAGGGGGGCTAACGCCCCCCCCCACAACCCCCGTTTCATTAATACACCTACATTTATATAGAATTTAATTCTGTTATTAAAATTAAAAGTTTACGTAAAATTATGCAGACAATTTTCACACGCAACATTCCTTTAAACTTATATATCTTGATCAAACTTTTCAAGCAACAAACTTATATAACTGCAAAATACAACATTTGGATCTCCTAAAATTATTCGTTTTTAAGTTATTCTAAGAGTAGTATAACACTAAATATCCAAAACAAAAAAAGTTGAATTTGTTTTTAATATGACATAAAAAAAAAAAAAAAAAAAGTGGTACAGCTACCGGTTGTACCACACTAAATTAGGTCACCGTATCTGCAAACGCAGATGTAATAGCATAGCCTCCTAAACTAGATGCCTGTCACATGGCTCGCAAATTTGGCAACAGTTCAAGCGATAGACAGCGCCATCTGGTACAGATTGCGCGATTTTTTTATTCAACAGCCACCGAAATTTTTAAAAGTGGAATTTGGTATATATAAAAGGCGAATGGAATCGAAACAACGTCGGTTTCATATATCATATCTTCTTAAAATTATTGGTGACAGTTGAATAAAAAAGTCGCGCAATCTGTATGAGGAGGCGCTGTCTACCGCTCGATCTACTATCAAGTTTCCGAGCCACACGGCAGGCATCTAGTTTAGGAGGCTATGGTAACGGTTATTATGTGAAAGATGTCGAGCTAGTTATCGGCTCCATCCGTTATATCTAGAACATCCATGCGTTAAGCGAAGAGCCTGTGTTCAATTCTCGGCTCTGGCATTTTTCACATAGTTGGTATTAAAAAAAATAATAATAATAAAATCAATCTTGTACTCCGAACTACTTAAAATGAATTTTCACGGTTGATGAGTTTATCAATAAAATTTCTAAGTATTTTAAGATCGTTTAAGTAATTAAATGGTAAAATTGGATATTTGCAGGCATTTTCGCATATTGAAAGTGGGACAAAGCAAAATCACTGTCTGAAAGAAATAGTAATGTTGTATTACTACTACTAATAATAATAATAATTTCATTATGTTATATAAGAAATATCTTAGGAAATACTTTTTTTTTTTTTTTTTTTTTTTGGATAAAAGTGAAAAAAAAATTCGATAACTTTGTTACAAATTATTACAGATTTGTGGTTCAACCTTTCGTTTAAAGCTATTGACAAGATCTTTCAAAAAAATATTCATATTTAAAATTTTCACCCTCCAGCAGAGGGAGATACTTTCCCAAGGAATATTCTTTTTAATTTTATATTGAAAATAAAAAATATTTTTCATCATATACGAAATATAAGGAGTTCTGTCATATACTGCTATAGTTATAAATTAAGGAAAAAAAAATTAGATGACAATGCCACCTGTCGCGCGATCGATATCCGAATGCAATTAGCACCAGTTTAGGTGAAATACCAACTAAATACTAAGCTTGATTAAATTTGTTCAATACTTCATGAGATTCAGCGTTTACAAAATTTTTGATACACACAGCACAGATAGATAGATATTTTCAAATGTGTATATACTTCACAAACCGGAGGGCAAAAAGTTTCACAATTCTAATACATCTTTCTTGTGCATGCAGTACAATGTAAATACAGTACAGCGTTAGATCTTTGAATAGTATCCAATTGGCGGTGGTAAATATTTTCTTAAGGTGCAAAAAATAGAAGTAGTGGAAATGCTTATCACATCTTTTCAATGAAAACTTCGAAGAATTTGGTGGTATGTATACTTCATAATATTTTAGAAAAGGCTATAATAGATATGCTAACTATGCTAGTTTATCCGTAATGGTATTAAGCCCCGCCTTTTTTTCACACCAGAATAGTTGTAGAGCAATAGTCTTCTTATTTAATTAGGAGAACATATTGTTGAATATTAATCTACAACTATTCTGGTGTAGAAAAAAAGGCGGAGCCTAATACCATTACGGATAAACTAGCATAGTTAGCAGGTCAACTGTAAAATTAATGTTACGTTATAGGATAAGCCAAACGAGTTTCATTTTTAAATTTATTCCGAATTTAAAATATATTTGAATATTAAAAAAAAAAAAAAAAAAAAAAAAAAAAAAAAAAAAAAATACCCTTTAAAATATTATTACAATTTCTCTATACTCATGTTTCTCACACACCGTTTATTCCTGGATTTAATTTCAATAGGACTTAACTTTCCTTCGAGGTCAATAGCTACTTTACAAAACTAAAGTCGATTAAATGTAAACCCCTGTCTAATGAATGTCGAAGTTGGTCTCTTGCCATTTGAATTCAGCAGAAGTACAACGTTATTTTGCCTGTAATTAAATTAATTTCCCCGGTTGATAAAATTCAAAGAGAATTATATGAGATTTATTAACAGAATTATTTGATTTCAATTTAAGTTTAATGGTAATTCAATGAATGTTGAGTGACTTAAGAGAAAACTTTTGTTAAAAGATTTCAAGGTGTGATCTCTTGGGTCATTTAAATATAACAGTTGTAAAATGTTTTTGAAGCTTTAAATGAAGCAAACTATGTAAGTGATAAAATATAGTTACTTAAAATGAATAAAAGAATAGAACAGAATAACGAATGGATTGTTACAAACAATATCAAATAATTAACAACAAATAACAAATAATTATTACAAATAATCGGAATATTTAGAAATAGTTTTAATTAAAAATTAAATAAAAATTTTAGATAATGAATATTATTTTAGGGAACATTATTTTAAGTACTAAATAAACTTTCTTAGAAGCATTAATCTTAGAATCTATTTTCATACAACTTTTATAAGCTTAAATTTATCAAAATGTTCGAAAATATTATTTATATAGTAGTTAATTTAAATAGCAAAAGAGAAAAAAAAAATTAATATAAAGCAACTTTCTTGATGTATCATCAGAAAAAATTTCGCAGGTAATCAAGTATTCAACTATGCTCTATGTTCTGTATGTAATAAAGAATTTAACTGATTATCATTTTTAAATGACCTTAATAATTTTTTTTTTCTACTAAAAAGGAAACATTCAAAAGGTGTCGTCTTCAAAAAATATTGAAAAAAATATATGTGATTCTACTCTTCATAAAACAACAGGAAATGAAAAAATTATCGACTGAAATGAATTACAGTGATAAAAAAAATTACCGAAATTAAACATATTTGGCGATTTAGCGCTGTTAAGCGTCCAGTTCGCTAGCACCGAGATTGCCGTGTACGAACAGAACCGTGTTTTGTTTCTCCGCCAAGTACTCAAAATCAATCGCCCAACAATGGGAAATCGCCAAATATGCTTAATTTTGATAATTTTTTTGTGGTCGCTGTAATTCATTTCAGCCGATAAGTTTTTCACTTGATGGTGTTTTAGGAAGAGTAGAATCACATATATTTTTTTCAATATCTTTTAAAGACGACACCTTTTGAATGTTTCCTTGTAAGCTTAATTCTTTGCAGACCAGTATGAATTCCGTGTATAAATAAAGATATTTTTCATTTATTCATAGATTCAGCCAGGCAATTTATAATTATGCGACAGTAAAAAGCAAACTTTCTAAGAATTTATTATTAATATTATTATTGCATTCTCATGATTCAATGTATGCACAAAAATAATGTATAATCCCTAGCAAAAGACTAGAATGACTTATAATTGGATTCTCTATATCGAATCTTCCAAATACTTATCATCACTAGTGCTATTATTGAAGTGCTATGTTATTTGAAAACACTATGATATCCATTTACATAGCTGCCAACATTACTAATTTTTAAACCCAGATTTATACGCTAGGATTTTTCCAAAAGAGTTTACCACACTTACTTTTAACAAATAAATAAAATGATATAAACTGTAAACATATATAAAAACTTTCCGGTATGAAGTCTCCGTTGAAAAACGAAGGCTTGACATCTATGTATAGTGCGATCACGTTTCCCACGCCTAGCAGGGAGGCCGAGTCCAAAAGTTTGGACGGATGCAAAATTGGCCGAGAGATAGTTATTTGGCCAACATCCAGTTATTCGGTGTCCCCTTATTTTGTTTTCTCTCAGTCACCCCTATTTTAACACTGGACTTGTTCAATCCGCACTTGCGCAGAGGCTTCCATGGTTGCAAGAAATGTGGTTAAAGAATATTTAAATATATAGAAGATCGGTGTGGTGACATTTTTGAAAACCTCATTTTTTTTTAATAGAGGAAAAATAGTAATAATTTTTGGTTAGTTATTTTCGATTGTATAATATGGAGACTGATTAAAAAAATAAAAATAGTTATATTAAATAAGTAACTCTGTCGTTGCTTGATATAAAAGGTTTTCCAATAGGGATGATACAATTTTAAATGGTTAGAATGACAACACTGCACATTATTTTTAACATTTCTTGTGTCATTTGTGTTTAGTATGCAAAGATACACGCTTCAACAACGTTTCGAAATTATTAAATTCTTTTATCAAAATCAGTGTTCAAATGTGAATACTGAGAGAAATTTAAGAAGAATTCATGAACGACATTATTCAGTTAATCGAGTCGATCATTTGTGATTTTTTTCTTTGGGAATATGTTAAGCCACAAATTTATGCTGATAATCCAATAACAATTGAGCAATTAAAAAACAACATTGAGTGTGTTATTCGTGAAATAACACCAAATTTATGTGAAAGAGTGATGGAAAATTGGGTTGACAGAATGCGGTATGTGGTGCTCACATGAACGATGTTATTTTCATACTTAATGGCATAATGTAAGCTTTCAAAAAAAAAAATGTCTGTCTCATTGAATATATATATATATTTTAATTGTATCACTCTTAATGTAAAACCTTTTATATATGTATATATGTATATCAGGGGTAGTACTCTCCATACTTTTTTTCAGAACACTTTCAGGAATGAAAAATTTTCTTCTTTTTTCCCACCACTAATTTGACACAGAAATCTTTATGGTATTTTTAGAGTAACATGTTCTGATTAAATAAGATAGAAGTCATTGTATAAAAATAGTGGTAGCAATAAAGATAGAAATTTCTCATCTAGAAGAGTGTCCTAAAAAAAGGGCGGAAAGTACGACCCATGATATATTATACTTAGCAACATTTTTAAATTTTAAATAAGATTTATAATCAATAATTTTTTTATAGTAATATTTCATATTACATGTCAGTCAACATTCTAATTAATCTTCCGTAAAATTGTTTGTATCTGCCTCTTTTATCATACCACTTTATTTTTAGAGTAATTTTCTCCAAACGTAATCACTATTAAATAAGAAAAAAAAAATACTCTAAATAGGATTCGTGTGTAAAAAAAAAAAAAAAAAAAAAAAAAAGCGACTGCTAACAATTTTACAGTAAGGCGACTGAACATTTCTAAATGAAAAGTGGGGGCAAATTATGGCTGTGTCTCCAATTTCAAAATGTGAAGTGGGGACAAAAGTAGTACTTAAAAAAGAGCGCAATCACCAATTTTAAATTATAAACTGTGACCAACTCTTTACTTAGAAAACTAGCTCATACGGTATTTAAAAAAAAAAAAAAAAAAAAAAAAAAAAAGTGGGGATTGCCCCCACAAAATGCTTGATCGCGTTATTTAACGGTATATTAATTAGAATTTTTTTACGATTAAATAAGTTGGAAATTGTTATAGGAAACTTCTGGTACGAAACTGTAATATACATATTGACGTAGTAAAACATTGTTATACATGCTACCGTGTTGAAACTATAATATGTTTGGTGAGTACAAAAGTTCTACCCGTTTTCATTACCCATAAAGAAGAGCCAAAAACGCAAAATGAACTGTACCTATTACTGTGCATAGTCCCCATTGCTATCTATGACCTCTTACAATCTTTCTAGTCGGAGATGAATCCCACTGCGGTAAAATTTCAGCGGTTTCGAGTCAAAAAGCTCTTATGGCAGTTTTATCAGCATCAAGATCATCAAATATTTTCTGACTGAAAGAATTGTTCAACGCACGAAGTAAGTGATAGTCAGTTGGTGCCAAGTCAGGAGAATAGGGAGTGTGGGGTAAAACCTTTCAACCAAAGTCCAGTAACTTTTGGCCAGTAATGACAGCAGAATGCGGCCTGGCGCTATTGTGATGAAGGATAACATCACGACGATTGATGAGATCTGGCCGCTTTGCTACCAAATTTGAATGCAACCCGTCTAACTGTAGACAGTAGAAGGCAGCATTGATGGTTTGGTTGAGTAGAAGAACCTCCCAGTGAATTATTTCCTGAATATCCCACCGCACACTCAATAACACTTTCTTGGGATGAAGTTCAGCTTTCGAAGTCGATGCAGGCGGATCAAAAGGGCGACACACAGTCCTACGACGCTCTACGTTACGGTATATAACCCACTTCTCCTCTCCTGTCACAATTCGTTTCAAGAATGGGTCATTTTTGTACCGGGAAAGAAAGGAAACACAGGTGGCGATTCGGTCATCCCGTTGATTAGCTGTCATGTTATATGAAACCCAACGATCCAACTTTCTCGTAAAACCCAACTTAACCCGCCGTCTCTCGAGCGTTGTCCGGTGTACGTTGAAGGTCTCCGCTAATTCTTGTAGGGTTGGGTTCGGGTTGTTCCTTATGGCTTGGTCAATATCGTAGTCTCTTACGTGTGATGGCGTGCAGACCTAGCCTGATCTTGGCAGCTTCTGTCTCCTTCCCTAAATGTACGAAACCATCGACGACATGTGCTTTCGTCTATTGTATCGTCCCTATAAACCTGACAAACATTGCGACATGCTGCGGCTGCCTTACTCTTTTTATGAAACTCGTATAACAAACAATGTCTTATATGCTCCTTCTCGCTTTCCATGTTACACCCTCTGATATATATATATATATATATATTTCTTTTAGATGATTAACTTTGTGCGACACGATGCATTTATCACGATGCTGCGGATCATGTCATAATAGATAAATAAAAGAATTTCACAACGCAATTAATAATCTTTAAACACACCATGTTTTATTCTATACGTATAAGTCAATTTTAATTTTCGGTTACGTACTATTATACGTGTAATAAGAACGAGTTCTAACTTAAAGTTTCAGTAAATAGCCGAATTTAAATCTTGATTCGTCTCTTTGCTAACTTCCGTAGTAATAACTCTTTGTTACTTATAACATAGCTGCCAATATTTTAATTTATTCCGGAGTACTTTTAGCCGCGCCTTTATTTCGCACCACTTTATTTATAGAAAATTTTTCTCCAATATATATATATATATATATATATATGGCTGAATATCACATAAATGTGCATTTTAGTGTTTCAGGTCTTTATTATTAATTTTAAGCAAATAAATTGTAAAATTTTATTATTATTATTTAGAAGTACCTTTTTAAAAAAGCATCAAATCATAAAATGTGAGTTTATAGCAATTTCAGTATTTTTTAGAAAATTTTAAACCTTATAACCGTCATTTTCGTGACTGTCTCCAAGACCAAATGTTTACATACAAAGTATGTTTTTTACTAAAAAAAATAAAATGATAATTATAATAATTGTTAATTCTTGTAAAAAAAACTATTTGTTTTCAAAGGAAATTTTTTTTTTTTTTTAATTACGTTAATTTTCATGCATGTGTAATTAAAATGCTTGTATGCAAGTCTTCACGTCATTTTAGTGACACATGAAAATAACTTCATATATCATCAAGGGATGGTGCCACCATTCACTTTTTTTAAAGTTTAAGATCAGAAATCAACATTGACGATATGTGGGGAAAAAAAATCTCAAGAAAATTGAAAACAGGTAAGAGTTAACATTATTTTTATTGTTTACATGCTGTGCGTACTTTTATTGCTTGTCATTTTCGAGATGCATAAAAAATAAAAAAATATTATTATAAAATTTAGAACAAAGTTTTATTTTAATATAGAATGACGACCAGAAGAAGAAAATGTGACGATATCGGCTTAGTGAAAGCATGTTTTTCAGTACAGAACGAATTATTGACGATTTGTCATTTTCGTGACGGTCATTTTTGTGACGTCACGAAAATGACATTTGTTGGAGATTTACTATTTTGTAAGCCCTGGATTTAAATAATTTTTTATTTTGAATTAAAAGATTTGTTGGTGTAGGATAAGCTTTATATTTAAATATTTAAAGTACTTTCCGGTATCCAGGTAAATATAAAAAAATTACATACGACATTAATATTAAGATACAATTAAAAAAGCAAACTTTTATTTATTTATTTAATTTTATTTATTTATTTATTTATTTATTTATTTTTTTTTGCCCCCTTTAAGGTGTCATTGAGAATGTTACTCAAAATATTTTACTTGTGTTATTTATGGCAAGATGCAGAAAAAATAATTTGCATGGCTTGACAAAGAGGATGTCCATGAAATTCAAGTGCCACATATTCTGTGCAAAATTAGGAATTCTCCTGAACCTGCTTCAAATAGATATTTTAAACTTCAGGATGAAGATTTCAATAATATTCAAAATGCTTTTTCTGAATTTAGATCAGTTAATCATTAAACTTGTAACTATAAGGATTTTAATGCAATAAAATTGCTTGATATTCTCATTATTGCTCTTTCTTTTCCCTTCACAATCTTTTCTCTATTGTTCTAATATGTTCCATTTTTAATATTATATGGTCCTATTGCATTGACAAACAATGTTATTTCAGTGAAAAATAGTCATTTTGACAAATATTGTCATTTCAGTGACAAACAGTCGTTTCAGTGACAAACATTGTCATTTCAGTGACAAACCAGTCATTTCAGTGACATCATTTTTTGACATCTTTAAATGCTATAATTAAAAATTTAATGCAAGTAAACTAATTATTTCCAGTTTATAGTCAAGAGGTATGCAGTCTATGATATTTCCCATTGATATAATTTATGTTTATAAAAAAAATAAATTTAAATTTATTTATTTATTTATTTATTTTTTTTTTTAATTTAAAATTTTTGGGTTTTTTATTTTATTTTATTTTTTAAAATGGGAAGAACTTTTTAGAAAAGCCTAAGTCTTGTATTTTTTAATGAATCTGAACCACAAAAAAAAAAAAAAATTTAAATGGTAATTTTGATTTTATAAGATAATTAAAATTATAAATTTTTATTGAAAAATTTCAATAAAATTTTAAAAAATTATGTTCGATCTCTGTCAAACTCAGAATTTATTTAAGATGCACTTACGGACTGATTTTCAAAAATTCAAATTAAAATACAAAGTTTGAAAAAAAAGTTTAAAAAAATCCAAAATGCACACTTATGTGATATTCAGCCATATATATATATATATATATATATATATATATATATAAAACAATAAGTGATGCGAAATAAAGGCGGGGCTAAAAATACTCCACAATAAATTAAAATATTGGCAGCTATGCTTATAAGAATGCAATATTTCGAATTCGCATAGATACTTAGCATTCTTACTAGTAATTTCGTATAAAAACGGATTTCTGTTATTTACGGTAACACACACACACACACACACACATATATAGGTGTACATGTGGATGTATGTATTACTTTTTATTTATTTATTTATTTATATATTTTCATTTTTTAAATTCAGTATGAATGGATTATAGAAAAAATCTATATTATCCCTTAATGGATGTTTGTTTTATAGATACTTCTATGCTATTTTCAATAAAACACTTTCTTCCTTATAATTTAAGAAAGTACCTTCATTGCTTCTTGAACAAAACATTTCAGCTTAAATAAAAAATAAGAACATGTTTAGGAGGTTCTTAAAATCCATAATAAAAGTATTTACATTAAAAGAACATATTAGAGAACATTATCAGTACATACGCTAAGAGTTTATTATCGATTATTTTCACCATGTAATTATTTTTCAGTCACTATGTTTTTCAGTAATTTTTATAATTTTAATATGCTACTGTCATAAAATATTTCAAATATAAAGCATTCACAAAAAAATATTCAGTTTTTTTTATGTAAATACATTAAGTTTTTCATGATATAGGAAACTTTCAAAATGTATATTTTTTAGTAAAATTTTAAGTATGATTATGCTAAATTTTAAGCCCATTTAATTCGGCTAAAACTTATTTTTTGGGCAATGTACTGCTAAAAAAATAGAAAATAACAGCGACTGAGCTTAAAAATCCGCTTTGCTACTTAAATAAGCATAATGAAATTAATTTTTATCGGAAGGAATGTTTATTTATATAACTATGAAAAGTATATTCTCATTTACACTGAAAGGGTGTTAATATTCGACTTTTTCTATACTACTCTTTTTGAAGAGAAATTTTTTTCTTACTTAATCTTAGGCACATATTGTAGAAAATTAAATTACAAAAAAGTGGTGTAAAAAGAAGACAGGTCTTAATTAGATTGCAAAATAAATTAGAATAATAAATTAGAATATACCCGAATTTTGGCAACACTGTTTAGAGCGTTAGGGCTGGCAAAAGGTTAATCGTATATAGTGTATAAAATTACTTTACAAAAAAAGTGGTGTGTAAAAAATACTTGTTCTAATTATAAATTAAAATAATTGACAGCTCTATTTATAAAATAACATATTAGCTATGAGAGAAAATATTAAAATCCTGTAAAAGTTTTAATTCATTTAAATTAGTGGAAAATACGAGAAACTTTTAATTTAATCATTTAAAATAACACATTTTTGTTCCATTTTACTTTACTACGGAAGTTTGAGAAATTTAAAATTTTCCCAATAGTACCAACTTCGTTTATATTTGACAACGTCATAGTTATAACTTTTAAAGATGTTCTAAAATTTTCTTCAACGGAAATAGAAAACTGATTAAATATTTTAATTTAGTTTTGAACATTTCCATAATGCAACAATATTGAAACATATTTCAAATTAATTTGAAAATGTTTCTCAAATTATGCGAGAGACTTTCAAAATAACAAAGCTAATAATCTTTGAAAGATTTAAATTCACTCTCTATTGTTTATTAGAATAAACTGACTGCAACCTTCGTTCATATTTCTAAATGTAAACTTTTTTTTTTATTCCTACCCAATACAAACATACATTCATACAGACATTCAGTTTCCCCAAATCAAACAGTTGTTCGAAGAGAAGATTGAAAAATAAATATTTAATTAGAATTTTCTGCCAAGAGCTGGGGAAGTAAAACAGATTCCTTACGTCAGAATCTATGCTATAAATATTAAATAGCTCGACTGATTAAAAGATGAAAGGATGTAAGTTCTCTTTCTGTAGCTTTATTTGTCAAGAGCGAATGAAAAAAGAAAATTAGATAAATAAAACTTTTGTTTTAAGACATGATTGTTTAGAAGAAAAATGATTAATTTTAATTTCATAACTCCTCCTTGAGTAAAAGTAAAATGGGATTTAATAATAAAAGTATCG
This sequence comes from Salticus scenicus, assembly GCA_963930645.1. Taxonomy (NCBI): domain Eukaryota; kingdom Metazoa; phylum Arthropoda; class Arachnida; order Araneae; family Salticidae; genus Salticus; species Salticus scenicus. Next base: position 195,250,553 of record OZ005654.1, on the reverse strand, counting down.
ATTTTTTTTTCTTAAAGTTTTATTTAATAATGGTTTCCTAATGCTTTTTTTTTTTTTTTTTTTTTTTTTTTTTGTGTGTGTGTGTGTGTATTTGTGTGTGTTCTTCAGAGACACAGAGTTGTATTTCACTGGAGAGGAGTAATTAATTTGAAAGTCACAACTGAAAAAATAATAATGGTAATTTATATTTAAAGTGCTTTGAGGCGAAAGTGGAAAAAATAAAGAGAGGATTTTTTTTTTTTTTTTAATGCAATGTTTGTAACAAACATAGATTAGAAATTTGTCTCTAATTAATGTACCTCAAAATAAATAAGTAAATCACTGATGAAGATAAAAATTGAGTAACCAGTAAATATATGAAAAATAAAACATTGTTTCAGAAAGTCATGGTGGGGGTTTATATTTAATGTCAAAATAGAAATAAAATCAGGAATAGAAAGGATTTTTTTCCTCTTAAATTTTGCACATGATATTATTGCGTTGAATTATATATGAATCTGGTGAGTAAAAAAATAATTATTAAGTAATTGAAATATATATATATATATAGAACGGCAGGAAAAGTGTAAAAGTTCCAACTTATATTGAAGGTATTAGCATATATGCCAATAGTTTAATTTATTCCGGAGTATTTTTAGCCCCGCTTTTATTTCATACCACTTATTTTTTAAAAGCAGTGTGTTCTTATTTTACCTAAGAAAAAAATTTCTATAAATAAAGTGGTGCGAAATAAAGGCGGAGCTAAAAATACTATGGAATAAATTAAAATTTGGCAACTATCTATTAGATATATGCAGCGTTGCCAACAATGCGATAACACATACCAATATATATATAATTTTTAATCTAGGTTTCACACCAGTATTTTTTGATAGAAATATTACATCTTAATTTTCCGCAATTAAGTAAAATGAAAATAATTATCGAAAATTTCTGGGGTAAAATTTCTTGGCTAATTCGGAGACTTGACAATTATGTGTACGATAACTATCGTGCGGTCGATCGTGATCAATGGTTGCTAAATTTAGGGGCTATTTTATTCAACTAATACCAGTAACTTCGAGGAGTGATATTTAATATAATGTTCGAAGTATTTACGCAAATGTTACAGTTAAAATTTAGAGGTGGATATGGAATAGAAAACTTTCTAAATTTGGAAACACTGCGTAATGTTGGCAGCGCTAGATATATACATACTTACCAACATCCTAATCAATATTCCGTAGTGTTGTTAGTCCCGCCTTTTTTTTTTTTTTTTTTTTTCCACCAGTAAATTTTTAGAGTAATATTCTCCAAATGCAATTTACGCTTAAATTCCAGAATACAAGATTAACATAAATTAGAATATTCTAGAAACTGCTAGAATAGGAAATTAAATATGCAAAGATAATTATAAGAATTTAGAAATAATTTTTAGAGTCTTTAAATTTACTTGCCCCCGGCTGGGATCGAACTGAGGCCGTCTGGGTGACAGTCCAGAGACATACTCTACGCCAAGGCGGCTGTAAAGAAAGCTGACTTTGTGGCAATATATATATATATATATGGTCCAGTTTATTACGAATCGTAAATAATTTTCATACTTCTCTTTTCAAACAGCAACATTCGTCTTACTTAAATGCAGATAAAAATTATAAAATAATATTATAAAATAAATGTGGTATAAAGATTGCAGATAATTCGTAATGATTTAGCACTTACAGTTACAAGGCTATTTGTTTAAGAATCATAGGAATTTCAGGCTTTTGATTAATGCACTATTCATAGAAAAAAAATTAGAAAATTTAAGTAAAAAATGTGAACAAACCTAACAACTGAATATGTAAAGACTAAGAAAGTTTTTCATAAGTACACGTTTAAGAATATTTAACAAAAATAATAGCAAGAAAAATACTTTTTCCGAAGCAAGAATTTTTCGTTGTATTGCATGATATAGATATACTTATGAAACAGATGAGCAATAAGTTTAAACAATAAAAAAATTGTCCACCGATATAAAGATGTATGAAAATAAAACTTAAAAAGGAAGAGTTATATTTTAATACCATAAAGAGTAAGTTTTATCGGATAAAAAGTTTTATTTCTAGTTAATGCACCAAAGTAAAAAAATGAATAAATAAATAAATGCTGGTGTTTAAGTAGTGAACGTAAATGTTTTAATAGTATAGAATACAGAAAGGCATAATCTTCTAAATGTCGTGCTTATAATCCATGCGAAAATAAAGTTTGAAATGAGAGTTTTGAGATTCTGTGTAAAGTGTCCTTCTCGTGCCACCGATCAGTATCAATTTATGAAAAGAAAAAGTATGTGTTTTACAGTTTCGTAAGGTAAAACTTTTAAGAGTTCTAAGGAAAAATTTAAATGAAAGAGATAACATCTCTTTTAATCTAACGAAGTCTAATCTATATGCAGAGCTCAGTCTCCGCCTTCTTTTTTTTTTTTTTTCATTACACTTTGAGGGATAAGAAATGGTCACTTTTTTTGCTACCACTATATTCATGCAGATATCGTTACTGTAGTCTCATAGTAATTTTTCGTGATTAGATAGTACAGAAATTATTGTATAGAAACAAAAGGTACAAGGATCGCTTTCTCCTTTTTTTTTTTTTTATTTTTTTTTTTTTTTTTTTTATTGCACTTTCATACTTGACAACATCCTAATTTTGAACCGGAAGTTTTTGGTAGATGCACCTTTTCCACAATACTTTATTTAAAAGTAATTATCTCCAAATGTAGTTACGGTTAAATAAGTATAAAATCGCTCTAAAAAAAGACTCATATGTTAAAAGGGCGGGTAATAGAAATCTTCAGTTCATTAATGACATGGTTGCCAGGTATGCACTTTCAGGGAAGAAATTTTTCAGACCCTTTGCCACCAGTATTTTTATGGAGAAATTTTCTTTCGTGGCATGCTTATAGCAGAGCTGCCAACCAAATCCGGCAAATTGTTAGTACCGCCCCTTTTTCTACACCACTTAATTTTTAGAATAATTCTCTTCAAATATATTTACGATGAATGAAGAAAACAAATACTCTAAAAATTAAGTGGTGTAGAAAAAGGGGCGTTTTTCAATAGGCGTTAACAATTTGCCGGATTAGGTTGGCAGCTATGTTATAGCAATGTATCATGATTTAACACCATAAAGTTTTTCTATAAAAAATGTGGTGGTAAAAAGACCAAAATTTTTCATCCTCAAATAAAAAAAAAAGACGGACAATGCGACATAAAGGCAAAAATTTCTCCTTCCTAAATATGTTCTGGAAAAAGGTGGAGACTTCCCATTGTTTAAGAATGCTGCGAGCTCAGAAACATAAGTGTCATTTATGCTATAGGAAGGAAAATAAAAATAGAAAAGAAAGGAAATAGTAGAATAAGTTAAAATGAAAAATATAAAAGGAAAAGATAATTGAAAATTGAAAATTCTTCAGTAATAAAAGAAAATAACGGATTTTAATTTCATTTACAATTATAAATATTTCCAAAATCATTTAAAAAATATTTAAACAAACTCAAAACATAAAAAAAGTTAGAATAAAAAATAAATATTAGTTATTTAATTAATAAATAATGGAAAAATATACATCTATGTTTTGCTTTTATGTGAGAACATACATTGATTTATTTTATTTTTATTTTTTAATATTACACATACTATTTTTAGAACCTAAATAAATAAATAAATAAGAGATTTAAAGACTATCTGGGAGTTAAACATACATATATACACAATAATTATTGCAAAAAGTACATTATAAATAATTCAAGTTATAAAGGAGATTCGAGTATTGCTTTGTTTGCTAAAATGCATTTCAGTGTTTTTTTAAATACTGAATTAATGTATATATATATCTTTTTTTTTTTTTTTTTCTAAAATTTTCTTACAATTTCGAATGTAAATAGCTTTTTTTATTTCGTGTACCGGAAATTTTGTTATTCATTTTTCTTATCAAATTTTTGTATTTTGAAGTTAATTTTCACAAAACAAATTTAATAATAATAATAATAAAAAAAAGTAGAACCAAAATTGTTATTAAAGAAGAGATACCTTTATCCTTCCATATATTTCTTTGATAAATTTATTTCCTTTATGGAACGTACTTAATCATTCTTTTTTGTCTTCTCTGTGCATTATAAATTTTATTTGTTTTGAGCCCGTTTTTTAGAAAAAATAAATAAATAAATAAAAGTGATAACGGTGTTCTTATTTTTTATCTAATTAGTGGCGAGATGCGATAAATAGCTGCGGGGTATATACATCCAATCAAATGAGTAAAATTTATCGATAAAGGGAGTTTGGGACAGACAATAATGATATTTATTTATTTATCTCACGTAGATATCTACTAAAGAGTAATAAAATGAATATATTATTTTTTTCATAAGAGAAAAAAATTATAAGTATTGCAGCATAATGATATACAGAAAACTTTTTAATTTTAGTAAATTTATATTATTTTCAACACAAAAACAAAGTTTGTAAAGAAATGTTTCTGGGCATTTTATTTTAAAATAATATAAATAAACCACATCAACTACTGATTTTTTTTTTTTTTTTTTTTTTTTTTTTTTTTTACGTATTTAAGCAGATAAAAAGAAAAGATAACTTTAAATAAATTATAAATCCGTGACCATCCAAATGCAAAGTTCACAGCAGTCACTATTTTGAATACCTCCCTTTCTTCTTCTTCTTCTTCTTTTTTTCTTTTAGTAGGACGGAGGAGGCCTATTAGTCTCAACCTACGGATAAAATGTTGTCGCCAGTTTTGCGATGGCTGGACATTTATCGAAATCGAAAATTCATTGAAAATATATTGGGTTGTTCGATAAATAATGTCGTTTTTTAAAACCTTCGCTTCTAAAACCAAGGCTTCTTTGAACGTGGAATTTTTCAACTTACCGAAAGATGGCAAAAGGTCATCCAACAAAATGGTCAATATATCATTAATTAATGTTTATTGTTAATATAAATAAATTCACTTTAAAAAACATGAAAGAAACGACATTATTTATCGAACAACCCAATAATTGAATAATTTGAAAGTGATGTTATAATTTGAAAATAATAATAATAATAATAATAATAGTCCTCCGTACTAAACTAAATTCTGCTTTTGCCAGAATTTCATCAAAATCTTTTTTTTTTTTTTTTTTTTTTAATAAAAGGAAAAGAGAAAATTAATAATAACCAGTATCGAAACGGACAGTATCAAAAAAGTTGAAGAAGCCCCTTTTCTAGACAAAAATACATAATTTATTTAAATTTTTAATTTTTGTCAAAAAAGTTTACGAGTTGATTTTTTTTTTAATTTTAATTTTTATTTTATTTATTTATTTATTTATTTATTTATTTTTTGAATGAAAAGAAATTCACGCGTAATTATTAAAACTGATATAAAACTTTGTGAAAAATTAAACTTGCAGGGTAAAATTGACTTCATTGTAGCTCTAAAGGTGTTTTTTTTTTCTTTTTTTGTAAAGAAAAAAATATAGTTAATTTTTTTTGTGGACGATAGTTACACTATAGAGATAAATTTTTCGTACGGATGTGAAAGGAAAATATGCAAATGAAAAGAGAATTTAGAAAATAAGTAATATTAAACATTTTTATTTCTAAAAGAAAATCTGAAGAGAGAATTTTGTGATTTTTCGCCCTCTAAAATCTGGCTTCGCACAGCCCTGGCATAAAAGGGGTATACAATTTAAGGTGACCAGACGTCCTTTTTTTAAAAGGACAGTCCTCCTTTTCAGTGCTTTGTCCTCTTAAATGATAAAAGCAGTGGAGGATTAAAAATGTCCTCTTTTTCAAGTTTTTTTTTTTTCTTTCTTTTTAAGTAATCTTCATTAATTGTTTGTAGTAGATTTCTTCGAAAGAATATTAACAGAACTGCTTTATATAAAAAGTAGTTTTTAAAATAGTGACTGCTGTGAACCCTTTAAATTAAACTAATAAACAGAATGATGAAATTACTGAAGTTTTTAATAATCAATATATAATTCAGTTAAAGAATACCAGTCTACTTAGTTGATATCAAATTATTCATCAAACACGGAATTTTTAAATCAGTAAATGTGATCATATTACTTAGGCTGTTATTCACCAATAACTTCAACTCCCGGTTGAACATGAAAATTTGAAAAGTGTATAAATGCGGTGTACACATTTTCAGCAAATTTTGCTGTGGTTTTGCTGCTATCTAGCGGTATAGTTATTTTCAGACTTTTTAGGTGAAAGAAATCAATCAAAGATTATATGAAATCATCGATGCTAGATGGCAGAAACAGTATGCCAAATTTTGATGGAAAGCTGTACCCTGCCTTTAGATGCTTTTCAAGTTTTTGCGTTGTACCGGGAGTTGCAGTTAATGGTGAATACGGCCATTAGTTAAACTACTATATATAATACAATATTCTACAACTGATTATGAATGTAAAGCAATATCTCTCTCTCTCTATATATATATATATATCTATATATATATACAGTCGGTAACAAAAGTGTCCGAACACAAGCAAAAATTCCTGTGTTAAAAAAAGTACACTTCATACGGTTTTGTTAAATAAATCCTTATCGAATCATGTTCTTACACTGACTAAGAACAGGATTCGACAAGGATTTATCCAACAAAACCGTATGAAGTGTACTTTTTTTAGATAGGAATTTTTGCTAGTGTTCGGACACTTTTGTTACCGACTGTATATATATACATACATTGGTTTTATTTAAATGTTATTTTTGTATAAAATCGGTAATATTCAGTTGGAAAAACTCTACATTGAGAATTTTATAAAATGTCAAAACAAGGTTGGGCTTGAATTTATTTAAATATTATTTTCCTATAAAATTATCTAATTTTTAACCAAATTTCGAAGATTTGGGAGTGCACACTCCTAAACACTATTTATAGACAAATTTAAGTTTTTGAAAAAAATCAGCTGAAAATTCACGATTAAAAAAGAAAAAAAAAGTTTCGTTATGTTCTTTCATTACATTCTTTCATTATATTCTATTATTCTCTTTATTTATATATGTAAAAAATCAATATATTTATTCTATATTATAGCACTGATATATTATAAATATTTAATTACTTAAAAATATATTTATGTATCGATATGCAAGATTAAAAGAACATATAAATTATTTCAAATTCTTAAATGCTCCATGTATTTCTTTTTTTTTTTTTTTTTTTTTTCCCTAGCAAGAAACAAATAATAATCACTTTGTGTATGTTTACTTTCAGTTTTCGCCTGAAGATATTTTTGTCTTAAAATAAGTACAGATAATATCGATTCTAATTTTAAGAAGTTTCTAATTTTTTGTTTGTACTTATTGTAAACAAGTACATTTTTGTAAATATTCTTAAAAAAAAAAAAACATAGTAAACTGATAATAGTTTTTTTTTTTTTTTTTTTTTTTAATCTACCGTGATTTATTTTTAAAAGTAAAGAGAATGTTTGTATAGACTGTTTTAAATATGCACTTTTAAAAAATATAATATTTTTGTATTCGGCTGATAAGTATTAATCAGATGAATTGTTTGAAATAGAATTAAATGGATTTCATTCAAGTATATATATATATATATATATATATATATAATGGCGATTATGTGAGATATTTCATTCAAAATATAACATTCAAAACAAATCCTTCAAAATGTGAAATAGAAAATATGTTGTAGCATATTTCAGCGATACCAAGTTTTATAATTTATTCCGAAGCGTTCTTAGCTCCGCCTATTTTTTATACCAGTAATTTTTAAGAGTGATTCTCTTTTTATTTAATCATTATGACAAATTGGAGAGCAAGGGTCTACAAAAATTCTGGTACGAAAAGAAGTCGGGGCTAAAAAAATCTCCGGAATAACTTATAAAACCTGGTAACTTTTATATTTATGAAACTATACATTGCAGAAAATTTATTTTTCTACTGTGTGTGGGATTTCTTATGATATATTGATACAAGTTGATACATTCACTTTCTAATATTTCGTGATATTGTTCGTCAAACAGGAAAATTAGATTAAAACATTCACTTTTATAAAACCTGAATAATGATTATATACAGTCGGCGGCAAAAGTATCCGAGCACTAACAAAAATTCCTATATAAAAAAAGTACACTTAACACTGTTTTGTTAAATAAATCCTTGTCGAATCATTTTCTTAGACAGTCTAAGAACAGGATTCGACAAGGATTTATTTAACAAAACTGTATTAAGCGTAATTTTTTTATATAGGAATTTTTGCTAGTGCTCGGATACTTTTGCTGCCGACTGTATAACAAAATTCTTAAATGAATTTAGTCAGAAAATTAATTTTTCGAATTCAAAAGATAGTTAAAGAACGTGCGATTGTAAAATGCTAGAAATTTTTACAACTGCAGGAAAAATGCATCTGTTCCCGGATTCGAGGGAAATCTTATCACACTAGTTTTTTTAATAAACGATTTTTTATTTTTTTTTTAGACAGAACTGCGTACATGTTAATGATTGCTGCGGTACAGAATTTTGTGCACTTTGAGATTCAAGTACACCGATATAGTGGTATATCCAGTGATTTTAATTTAACTTAATTAATTAATTAATTTGTTTTTCTTATTATTTTTTTTTCCAGATGCGCGACGTGTACTTTGATGGATGTTAGTGATTTTTGCGTTTCTGAATTTTTCATAATTTGTGATTTATATGTCGCACTGTTGCTATATTTACGATGCTTATCTTCGCTGTTTTGATTTTAATTTATTTTTTCTATTACTGCTGTACAGAAATAAAAGCATCGTTGTTTTTTATGTGTTTGTATTTTCATATTTTTGACATTTTATAAAAGAATGTTCGTGTTTAACTTCAGTTGAATGCACGTATCGCATAGAAACTTTTCATTCGTGAAATTAATGCCTCTAGTAGGTGTTAAGTTGAATTATCGAAATGGGAGAACCATCATCTCCATGGAGGATCACAACTATTGTAGCATATCTCATCTGGACCGCTCTAGGGATAGATCCATTCACTACATATATTAGAATAGACCACAGACTAGTAACCTGTTTGTTCCCAAACGTCACATTCCCACCAATTCACCAATTCATTCGCCAAACCGGTTTTTATACTGCCAAGCTGACATTCTGCTGCCAACAAACCAGGTTTCTTCCATCGTCCCCTGTCACAGAATCTCTGTGTTGTGTACTCTTCAGTTTGACAGAGACACGTTTAACCCGATAGTAGTCGCTAGTTGGTCGATTTGCCGCTCATACTTCAGTGTTGCCAGATTTTTTTAATCAATAGCCACCAAAAATTTTTAGAAGTAGCATTCGATATACGTAAAAGGCGAATAAAATCGAAGGAACGTCGATCACATCACTTCTTAAAATTATTGGTGAGAGTTAAATAAAAAGTGCGCAATCTGTAATAGGTGGCGCTGTCTATAGCGACTAGTAACGGGTTAAAGAAATTTTTTCAGCGTTTTATGTTATATTCTTATTGTAATTTCATAATATGAGACTTTTCTTTGGAGTTTTGGTGGTACGGAGGACAAACCATTTTAAAATGCAAAATCCTAAGAACCAGTTGTCAAGAAAGCGATTATCGACAAAAGAAGGCACCGATTCACCTAAAAACCGTAATGATGTTTAAGGAATTTTCCTCTACAGCCAGTATAAGGACTCCGTCCTCTACTTCCTACAGTCGGAAGAAAAATTATTGAAGCACACATCCACATTTTTCATATATTTTTTTTTTTTTTTTTTTGCTAATTTTTATTATCAACTTATTTATTGAGAACTACAGTTACAATGACTTTCGTCTCTATTGCTCCATATTTTTCAGAAACTCACAGAAATACGTGCACACAATATTGTTGAAGACATAAGACAGCACAAACATCCATGCCCGCTCCGAGATTCGAACTCGGAACCTGAGAACCCAGAAGGCAGCGCCCTGCCGACCAAGCCACCAGGCCGGCTCATCAACTTATTATTTTATAAACAGCTTAAGACCAAAATCATGACTCCACAAATATTTACTTAATAGAGTAGTATTAAGTATCTGTCTTTTAAATAGGAATTATTGCTTGCGTTTCAATAATTTTGCTGCCGACTGTATTTGTATTCAATGGGTAGATTCCAGACAATTAACCATTATCTAAAGTATAGCACTAGTGTTACGTAGAAACCCATTATCATATTCACTTTGAACACTCTAAATATCAATAAAGTATGACAATAATTTCATTTACAATAATTGGAATAATAATTACTTTTAAATCTTGTAAATTTTAATAAGTGTTAATAAGGTTTTAAATTATCTATTACACAGTACTTTGGGTTGATTGGTTAGTTGGATGGGTTTTACGTCGCACTAGTGCTGCGCAATGGGCAACTAGCGACGGTCTGGGACTCACCCCTAGATGTGGTCCGGAGATATGTCATCACAATTTTGATCCTCCACGGAAGGGATTGCTCTCTTGCTTTGGTGACCTCCAGAGGTATAAATTTTGATGGGAACATGGAGGACATTGCGGCCACGACATATTTTACGTGCACCAGCCACCATTAGTGTACATGATGGTCTTTGACCGGCTCGAGTACCGCACAGTACTTTGGGACACCTATCTTTTACACAGCATTTTAGTTTGAGGTTTGAGCGGGTTTTACGTTGCACTACTGTTACGATATGGACAATTGGCAACGGTCTAGGACTCCCTCCTAAGTAAAGCAACCAGATATTTTTAATTTAATTTTGAGGACAAACATGGCGACGTTTTCGAGTTTCAAGGACAAAATAAATAAAATATCTCGATGTATGCTCGCTTCACGATCATTAAAACTATGGATGAAATTCTGTCTATGACGGAATTTGATTTAGTACGACAGAATTCTTATATTTGTATTGTAAAGCACTTAAAAAAAAAAAAAATTCTTAAAACACTAGACTAAATTATCAGGAAATATTCTGCTGAGACTTATTGGCTCTGTGGTCAGAGTACACAGCTACGAACCCGAAGGTTGTGAGTTCGATCCTCAACTACCAATGGGAAGTGAAAAAAAAAATATCTGAAAACAATAGTCTAAATAATCGGGAAATATTCAGCCAAGACCTGTTAGTTCTGCGGCCAGAGTACAAAACTACGAACCAGAAGGTTGTGAGTTTGATCCTCACCGATGGAAAGTGAAAAAAAAAAGTTTTTACGGATTTCACAAAATATTTTAAGACAGAGTAAGATATTAAATGGTAAAATTGGATATTGTCAGGCATTTTCGAAATGGAACACTATCAATTGTTAACGACGCAAAATGCCATATTGAAAGAAATAGTCCTGTCGTACTAATACATTATCTTAAATTGTAAAATTTTAGTCATTTTTATGCATGACATGCCTGAAAGAACTTATTTCAGCTTATTTATTATTCATATAATAAATTATTGTAATAAAACATTAATAACTTTACAACCAGCGTCTCCAAATGTGTTTGATTTTTTGAGGACGAAGACAGCTTTTAAAGGCTCTCCTCGTGATTCGAGGCAATGTTGCAACTTTGCGACTTTTTTATTTAATATTCACCGATAATTTTGAGAAGTGATATTTGATATATATAATATACGAATCGAGTTGGATAATCGTCTATTATGTATATCAAATATAACTTATAAAAAATATTGGTTACTGTTGACTAAAAAAGTCACAAAGTCTGGCAACAGTGTTTCGAGGGCGACTGGTCAATCTGCTCCTACCGGTTGTTCTGAGACGTGCCATCCTTCTCGGGTTCAGGATTGGGAGTCGAATGAGGTTTACGTCGGCCTAGTCTTTTAGCATGCCACAATGGACCTTATGCACGGTGCGTCATTGCGGGTGTATAAACGTTTCTTTGCCAATCGCTGAGCTCGAAACTTTTGTTTACTTTTCTATTAGCCAATACCAGCCGCTTAAATCGGTAAAAAACCGCAGTCGTTGCCACTCGTGCATAAGGTGCATCGACGTCTTGGCGCATTTACATTCATCGCCAAGCGAAAGCAATGTGCCTGGTACCGCTGTTCTAGGAATATGCCACAGCAAGTCCCCAACGGCCTTACAGACTGATGTTCCAGTAAAAGATACGTGAAGTCTTTGACATTTAATCGCTGAGAAAGATAAAAGAATTTTGACTTCGATCCCTATTGCAAGTTAGAGATACGAAATTCGCATCCTTACAGAAAATGTTAATAAGAAATAAAATTATTGATTCTTTAAATGAAATCTCTATTTTTAAGTTTAATTAGGTTACAGCGTCTAGAATAAACAGTGTGGAAATCGCCTATAACCGTGAGGTTAAAATAATGCTACAAAAATTAAGCTTCCCCAGATGCCGCTGTGATCGAAGCTTTTGCTCAAATCGAAGACATGACTGGCTTTTTCCAGTTTCGTCAGATCGATCAAGTGATCTAAGCACATAATAACCAATAGGGAGTCTCGGTTTTGATGTCGTGACACTAGCTTCGATTACAATGACATCTGGTGACAGGCTTAATTTTTTTAGAACAATTTTATTTGCCGCTTTCCACACTGTTTATTCTAGGCGCTGTAATTAGGTTAAGCAATTGTGTGAAAGTTGCACACCTTTCCCTCCGTATAAAGTTCAAAATAAAAGAAATTACAGTCGGCATCAAAATTATTGAAGCACACATCTACATTCTTCATGTATTTATTATTATTATTATTATTATTATTTTAGTTTGATCGCTAATTTTTATCATCAACTTATTTTTTTATAGACAGCATAGGACTAAGATCATGACTCGACAAATATTTACTTAACAAAATAGTATTAGGTGCCTATATTTTAAATAGGAATTATTGCTAGCGCTTCAATAATTTTTCTGCCGACTGTAGTTTTTACTTGAACTGTCTTCGTTTGCATTATAAATATTTGAGTAATTAAATGAGAGAAACAAGTAGGGATGAGAACCAGCCTTTACAGATCACCGGGACAGATTTTTATGGGGGTATTGTATTCAAGAATTATTTTGCTTTTTGGTAGTTTTATTGAGCTATTTTGTAGGGTGTGTTTTGTCTATACAGCTATTTTGTCGAGGCTATTTTGTCTATTTTGTCTGTAGAGCTATTTTGTCGAGGCTATATTTTATTCGAGCTATTCTGTTGAGCTATTTTGCCGGATCTATTTTGTTGGAGCTACTTTGTCGGGGCTATTTTGTTGGAGCTACTTTGTTGGGGTTGTTTTTTTGAAGCTACTTTGTTGAGGCTATTTTTAGGACTTCAATTTGAATAAATAGGGAAAAATAAATTCAGAAAATAATCAGCCGTTGTATTGAATGTTAAACAATGCACGCGCAGAGATAAGACATATAAGAATTTTAAATACAAAAAATTAGATTTATAAAAGGTATAGGTATATAAAACAAAGGTATTTTTGTGTGCTCTTATATGAGTATATATTTAAACTAGTATCGCCCAGTGGTCGAAACTCGACCATTTTTTTTGGAAAGCGAGGCAAAGCAAAGTTATTGCCTTGTCCTAAACGGAATGCAATTGCAACACAGCTGCGGCAATTGTTTGCCGATATTCACTCTAACTGAATCAGCAGAGTTTTACTTAATATAACTATTTCTCTCTGTAGATGTTAGCCTTTCCTGAAATGAGAGAAAATCGCAACGTGAAAACGCCCCTTGTTGTGTGATACAGCCCAGAAGCTAATAGTTTCCATGCATGTCAAACCAAGGCCCAACCAAAAATTCGATTGGTTCATAAAGTACAGTGTTTGAACAAAAAAAAAAAAAAAGATATTTTTCAAAAATGGTCGAATTGAGTTCGGGAAATTTCAAAACGTGTAACTTTATCGAAAACCGAAAATCCAAAACTTTTCTGAATCTTATATTTTCTAGTTATATATGCAAAGGAAAGAATAATAAATCCACTTTTTAAAAAATAAAAATAAGTAGTCAATTTCACTTAATTAAAATGCAAGGAAATCTCAAAACGTGTAAATTCATCGAAAATTCGAAAACCGGAAATCAAAAGTTTTTATGTATTTTCTACTTGCTTCTTCTACCCACAAAAGCTAGCAATAAAGACACATTTTTAAAAAATAAGTAGCCAATTTCAGTTAATTGAAACGTAAAGAAAGCTCAAAACATGTAAATTCAGCAAAAAACGGAAATCAGAATTTTTCCCGTATCGTCTACTTATACATGCAGCAGTTAGTAACAAATCCATTTTCCTTTTATTTAGTATATTAGTTGAATATTTATTGTTTAAATATCACCCTTTGAAATGAAATGTTTATGGTTACATTCGAAACTGGAAGTTTGCCATTTTTTTTCTGGAGTTTTGTGATTTTAAATTAAAATTTCATCAATTTTACAGAAAGAATAACTCAATCAAACACATGTAGACAGTAACTTATATATAACTATACACAAATATCGGAATTAAAATCGGCAGATAATTTCCGTTATTTTTTAATAATTTTTTACAAAATATCCAATGGACAATTAACATAGAAAATCCTTTTCATGGCTCTATGGACAGACAGTGACGTCATCACTTCGCTTGCGTATAGTGATGCTACATTATACAAATTACTGTGTCTATGGTTTTATTTGAGCTTTATGAAATTGCCAGATTTAACAACTTTCTACTTTTAGGTATTTTTTGATGTAAAGGAATATGTGTATAAAAGGGAAAAATGGGGGAAAATGTATAAAAAATAAATGTATTTTTAAATACCTTCTTGACATCGTAAGAAAATAATATTTGTATTCGCACCTTCTGGCTAACCATACCTTTCGAATGATACCATTTTCAACCCTCTACTCCCATAATTAATATGTTAAAAAGGGACAACAAATTTTATGCTTGCCTATTAATATATAGATATATAAGTATTCAGTATAACCCATATCATAGATGCCAATATTTTAATTTATTCCGTAGTATTTTTAGCCCCGCTTTTATTCCATACCACTTATTTTTTAAAAGCAATTTTTTCTTATTTTATCGAAGTTATACATTTAAGAAAATTTTTCTATAAATAAAGTGGTGCGAAATAAAGGAGGGGCTAAAAATACTCCGGAATAAATTAAAATGTTGTCATTTGTGCCCATATTAACCATACATTTCGAATAATACTACTTTCGAGCACTTCCTCTTATAAACAAAAAATAGGCTAAAAACGTAAGACCAATCTTATGTTTCCGTATTGTCTAATGATCACCATTCGATGTCTGAACAACATAAACTGATATTGTCTGACCTGTTGTTTATCAAAATTTAGTCGAAATGATCAAATAGAATTTTATAATAACACGAAATACACTCATATTTTTTAAGATTAAGAATATTAAAGAAAAAAAAATACTATAAATAAATCCAAATTAGAAATATTTTTATTTATTTATTTAATCGTTTTACAAATTTTAATTTAAGAAGCATTATTTAAACTTTTATTAGGTCTCACTGATATTTCATGTAACGGGATTTACTGAAAAAATAAATAAATAAAAGTAAATAAATAAGAATTTCATATCAACCCACAAAAAATTATTTAATTAAAAGTATTTCTTACAAACTGAAATAAATTTCTAATTACAAAGAACCTGAGCAACACGTTTGTGATATTTTATTGGTTCTAGGTAGTTTTATCAGAGAAATGAAACGTGAAAATTCTTTACATGGATTTACCGGTTAATTCTCGCTAGCATTTGTCCCCCGTTTAACTGCGTTAGATTATCGAGTTTTCCATTTTCGTTAATTACAATCTGTGTTGTTCATGTTAACAAATCTTAAATGAATTAAAGATTTACTTAACGAGATTCACAAATTGTTTTCTAATCAAATATTATTAAATCTTATGTTATGAATGTTTTCTGTAATGAAAGCTTTCATAATTATAAAATATTTTAATCAAGACTTATGCTGTTGCATATTAAACCTTTTCTGCAATACCATTATGTATTTTCGATAATTCGCTGCATCTCCTTTAACAAGCGCGAGAAAAATATAATTATTGCACTTTAAGGAAAATTTCGATATACATATGATACACAGGATAAACATAAATCATGTTACAATATAAAATCGGAAAATTAAAGTTATAAATATATAAAATTTGGGACTTGTCGAAAGTTTATTAATCTGCTTAATTTTGTCAGTGATTAGAAAATTTTCTACAGGTATCAGGAAAACATGCCGAAAGGGATTAATCATAAAAATTAAATCATTCTTCGAAACTGATAAATTAGTTTACCTTGTTGTATCAGTTAATTTTGTGCAATGATAAATCCCGTATGTTCAATTTTATTAACTTTCAAAATTTCTTTTCGTATACTCTTAACTCTTTGAAGTAAGCTGGTATATATTACATGACACCTAGTTTTTATTCACAACTGCTAAGACTCATCATGGAATATTTTAACTAATCTTTGCTTTAAAGCGGTAAAAAATCATTTATTTCTTTTCTTCTAACTTTGATTGTAATATATGTGGCTGTTGTATTAAAAGAGCATATTTGTCTCATGCTTTAAAATGGTAAAAAAAATCGAGATCAATATCTTTTAAATCTAGGAAATTTGGTAGATGAAAATTGTACTCCTTAACTCTTTAAACCATAGTCGTATGGAAAACATAAATAATTAGTTGCTGTTTTTTTTTTTTTTTTGTTGTTTTTTTTTAACAATTGTTATTTTATTTCAAATACTTCTATTTAAAAATTGTATTAAATGCTATATACAATATATATGTATATATATATATATATATATATATATATATATATATAAAGAATGTTTTCAGTTTTAAAGGCATTCTTCACTTTGTAAATATAAGTAATTTTGTGTTTGTCTATAAAACAAAATTCTGTTCACTAAAGAATTAACAATCATTCATCATATATATATATATATATATATTAGCTTATTTGCATTCTACCAGGCCCTTGAAAACGTTAGAATGCAAATAATGCTTTTTTATCATTCCAATTTCCAATAATTCATTTCGATTTTTTTTTAATTCTTTTTTGGTTTGATTTGGGTAGTCTTCGCTTATGATCCGAATAAGTGTTTTAATACTGAAGTTAAATCATCTTTAAATTTCAAATTTTTGCACTGATAATATTGTATTACTATATATATATATATACCTATAGCAGTTTGATATAAATTATTGTTCCCAGGAATAAGAAATTTTTCACTGACTTGTGTATTTTATCATTTAAAATATTTCTAGCATAAAAATGCACGTTTGCCTTTGACACAAACAACATCTTTTAAAAACTTGTTCTATGTGATTTATGAATGAAATTTAAAGTATAATGCAGTATATGATGTATAATGCAATATAAAATATGTTTAATCCTTTTTCAGTCATTATTTTAACATCCATCAAATATACTTTTTTAACCTTTTCAGGGGTTCTGATGCCACTACACCATCACATAATTTTAATTCCAGACTGCAAAAAGTTATCCTGGAAATTCTTTTTATAAAGTTTTATAACTTAAAGGGAAAAATTTATTTATTTATTTTCTTCTAACATTGATCTTAAAGTCTGTTGTCTGTTGATTTTAAATGAGCAAAATTACTCTGTCCCTGAAAGGGTTAGGTTCTTATCTCAAATATAAGATATAGCTTAGATAAAATTTAAATACTTAACAATTAAAAAAAAAAAAAAAAAAAAAAACTGTACTTATAATTTTGCCTTTGTTATAGATAAATATACATATTATTATTCTTATACCAATCGATTGAATTGTAAGTTAAAAAAGCTTGCATTAATAACAATTTATTCTAAGAAATTTTGAAGTTCAATATACATTATTTGAAATACATTAAATTAAATTGGTGACTATTTTGTATTAACAGGAAAAAGAAATTAAATATAGACGGTTAGAATCGGAGAGAAGGAGTTTGAATAATCCTTATTTAGTCACAAATTATTTATGGAAGGATACAAAAAATGCTTCTGGAGTCGAAAACACGGAATACTTTCACCCCCTGGTTTAAATGCTAACAGATTAAATGTGTAAATGTCATTTTAACATTGAGGAGTTTTATTTAAAATTTTTCATAGGTATAATTTTATATAGTTTACAATTTTTACGCTTTTTAGCCACCAGAAAATTTTAATAGAATTTCTTTATACATTTCTGTAACAGGTTTACACTAACTAAGTAAAATTATGATTTTTGTTAACATTTTCTGGTAGACATTAAGCGTGAAATTTAGCAACCATGTTTTTATAATTAATCTGGGATATTTGTTTGAAAGGTAACACTAATTATATTTTGCTATAAACTATGTTGCCATTTTGACGAACAGATTATATTTGTGCAAAGTACTTTTTTCTTTTTGTATTAGAAATATAATTCTCTGTTTGATTGGGCAATGGTTTACTTAAACTCTTTTTTTTTTTTTTTTTTTTCGATAATCGAAGATTAACATTTTCGCGAACGCTGACGTAGATTCACGTCATTTGAAAATCTGTAACTCCATCAGCGGGTGTTTCTTTAGCGATTTGTATGTTACTTATTTCTTAAAAATATACCCAATATTCAAATTTGTATAGTCAAATGTAATATAGATACAAATATTTTGATTAGGAAGCTTATAATTATAATGTATATCCATTTCTTATATAAATGTGAATATAGAAAAATTTGTTCTGAAATATTGAAACTAGGAGAATAACGCCCACAGGCGGACCTTACTGTCAAAAAGACAAAAGCATGCGGTTGCGAAAGTGTCAAAGAGAGGTTGCAATGACTCTAACATAAATGTAGGCGTGACATGTAAAATAGTAAAGAAAAATATTTTTAAAGTGCAATTTGTAAAATATATATATATATGAAGAATAAAATTTCATCCTTTACAGTTTAACAATTAAGAACAGATTTAAACATTGTTTAGATCAAGATTAAGTATGAAGATACGATAAGTCTCTCTCTCTCTCTCTCTCTCGCTTTCTCTATTTATTTATTTTAAATTAATCATTATATAAAAATTTTATATTTAAACTTGTAAATATAGCGATGTATATTTTTTATATTTAACATATCTTATCGAAAAACCTGATTTTTTTTCTTCATTTGTCCAACATTTTTATGATGCATTTAAAATACTGATTTTTTTTTTTTTTTTTTTTTTTTTTTTTTTTTTAATATAATAGAAAATGCTCATAATAAAATAATAATAAACACTTTCATTGTAGTTGTTTTCTCTCTAAACTTAAAACTTACAACTTTTTAAAGTATATCTTTTTAATGTAGCATACACCTATGAGCATAAATATTTGTATTTATGTCCTTTATTTCAACTTTAAAATTGCTCAAGATAGCATAACGTTTTACACTAACATTTCTTTTTCATTTTATTATTATTATTTTTAGCAGTAGTTAAAGGGGAGTTTCAATGATTCTAACACGACGATTTTACATGTCATGCAGGCATGACATGTAAAATACAGTCGAATATTGTTAACGTGAATCTCAAGGAGAAAAAAATTGTTCATATTATCAGTTTTTCATGCTATCAGTAACTAAACTAATTTTCATTTTGATGGGGATTGTGGAAAGAGTTCATGTTAAAATAATTCACGTTAAGCATGTTCACGTTAACGAGGTTCGACTAGAGTAAATAAAAATATTTTAATAAGTGCAATTTTTGGAAAAAAAAATACACAAAGAATAATATTTCATTGTTTAGCAATTACTTGAATTTAAAAAATAAATTTAAACATTGTTTTGATCAAGAATGGGTCTAAAGATATAACGAAGTTTTTTTTTTTTTTTTTTTTTTTTTTTAAACAGTTTAATTATGATATAAAAGTTTTTATTTGTAAGCTTGTAAATATAGTGATTTGTCGACTATTTTTTATGGTACATTTAAAATACTGTTTTTTATGTGTATTTCCTGCGAGGATGAAAGAGTTCCACTTCTTCTGCCATCAGTATTTACAGACAGAACTTCTTATAATATTTTTGCTGATATTTTTGAGATTTTTATAAGGTAGAAAATTTTATAAGAAAATACTGGTGACAAAAAAAAAAAAAAAAAAAAAAAAAAAAACAGAACTCATTCATCCCTGATTTCCTGTCATTAATATCATAGAAAACACTCATAATAAAATTCAAAATATATTTTTATGGGATTTTTTTTCTCTAAAATAAAAACTTAATAGTTTAAAAAATATCTTTTTTTTTTTCTTGTATTTTTTTTATTATGCACACACCTATGTGCATAAATATCTGTAGTTATGTCATTTATTTCACATGTAAAATAGCTCAAGCTTTTCTTAACGAATGCATACTTGCCAACCATCTCATTATGAACCGTACAATTTTTAGTACCCACTTTTTTTTTCACACCAATAATTTTTTAGAGTAATTTTAGTCTTATTTAATCGTAACAATATTTGGAGAGAGTATCTCTAAAAATATAGTGGTGAGAGAAAAGGGGCGTTTTTTCAGGAGGTGTTAACAATTGCACGGTTATTAATGAGATGGTTGCCATGTATGCCAATGAGTATTTAACTCTTAAATTAGATAAATGATAATTAAATAAATAGAGTTAACTAATAATTGTAAAATTTCAGGGTTTAAGACGATTAAGTTATACTAATATCTGTAGATTTTTTTTTTTTTACTTATTAAATATATAAAGTAGAAAAAATAAATATTGTTACATACGCATAGATGCGAACATATTAATTATTCCAGAATATTTTTAGTGCCACCTGTATTTCGCACCACTTTATTTATAGAATTTTTTTTTTCTAGTGCATAACTTCGATAAAATAAGAAAAAAGTACTATTAAAAAATAAGTGGCAGGAAATAAAGGCGGAGCTAAGAATACTCAGTGATAAATTAAAATGCTGTCATCTATGCATACGACTTAATAGAGTAATATAATTTCTCTTACACTTAAAAATTATTTCTTATTTAGAAACTAGAAATATTACTTTGTATTATTCCAAATACAACATTTCTACAATCATTTTTTTTTTCTTTAACTATAAAACCCCACTTTGTTTTGTCTTGTAGAATACTGAATGAATCTTATAAAATAAAAATATTGCTTACCTTTTTCTTCGTGTTTTTTATATGAGTTTTGTTGGTGTCCATTTCGCAGTTTTTCTGATTTTGAGTGATATATGTCTACTCCTTGAGAATGTACAATTGATGACGGAGGCGGAATTTCTGAAAACAAAGAAAAGAAACATGTAGTTTATAGGATATAAGTAAAGAAAGATATCGATTGAATTAAATATGAAAGCGTAAATTGTAGAGTTTAAAAAACACTTAAATGCATATAATATAATCAACATAATAAAACGCAATAAAAATATATTTAATCTACACTAAAATCTCGTTATTATTATTATTATTTTCTTTTTATTCTTTCATTTTTTTTTTCATTATTATTATTATTATTATTTTCTTGTTGTTCTTTCAATTTTTTTTTCTTATTACACAGATCAATATGTAAAATTTTGGATTTTATAATTTTGGCTGATCTTTATGTTTTTTGGTGTGCTGAAACCGAAAATGAAGCCAGTTTTTCTCTAGCACGTATAGATTTTTGTCAATACAGGGTGCCTACCTATACAATTTCTTCCATTACCCTTCCACCAATATAATTATATGGTAAGTTTTATAGTATGTTTCCATGATTAATTAATCATGAATACCTATTGTTGTAACTGCACAGCACTAGTGCGACGTAAAACCATACCAACCAACCAACCTATTGTTATGATGGTATATGTAAGAAAATGTGTCGGTAAACACCCTGTATTGACAAAAATCTATACGTGATAGAGGAAAATGAGCTGTTTTTTCGGTTTCAGCACATCAAAAATCATGAAGATCAGCTAAAATCATCAAATCAAATTTTGTCATCTTCATTTTTGTAGACCTGTGTTATTATTACTGGGTTGCCAAAATTTTAATTTATTCCGGAGCCTTTTTAGCTCCGCTGTTATTCCATACCATTTTTTTTTTTTTTTTTTTTTTTTTTTTCTTTAAGAATAATTTTTTGTTATTTTATCGTAGTTATATATTGGAGAAAAACATTCTAAAAATAAAGTGGTACGAATTAAAAGCGGGACTAAAATTGCTCAGGAAAAAATTAAAGGCAACTATGTTATTATTTTGTAAATGAAACTCTTAAAAACCGCGCCAACTGAAATAATATGAAAGTGCTTAGTGAAATACTACATTTATTACATTTAATTGTATTTTGTCAATTATTTTAAAGCTTAGATCATAGGACTTTTTAGAAAGTCTTTTGAATAAACGTAATTCAAGCAATTTAAAATATGATTTTATATATATATATATATACTTAATAGTAAAGGTTGAAAAAGCTAATTCATATTATTGAAATATTTTACTTTTTAAAATATTACTGAAAATAATAAATTATTTAACAAGATAACTCTAGAGAGAGAGAGAAAAAAAATGTACGTAAATTACTTTTAATTTATTTAGAGCGTTAATCATTTTTCACCAAACATTTTTGTTTAAACATACTTTAACTAAACTCCCATTAATTAATTACTTTCTTTTACAACAAGAGCTCAACGTTGTAATTAATACAATGTACAAAACGTTTTTACAATTTAAAGATAAATAAAAATATTAAAGCTGACAGAAAAAAATGTACAATAAGATATCTTTGTTTGGTGTTATTATTCATTTAACTTTTAGGTAAATAAAACAAATTTTAACTTCAAAGGAAACATTTGGAAACATATTTTAATGAATGAACAATAATTGTATTTTACATACAAATTTCATAGTTGCCAAAATTTTAATTTATTTTGAAGCATTTTTAGCCCCACCTTTTTTCCTCCGCACCACTTTATTTTTATAATATTTATCTCAAATGTATAATTATGATAAAAATAAGAAGAATTTACTCTTTGAAAAAAAAAAAAAAAAAAAAAAGTGGTATGGAATAAAGGCGGTGCTAATAATGCTCCGAAATAAATTAATACGTTGGCAACTCTGAAATCTTATATTTCACGTTTCTTTAACACTTTCGCGACCGCATGTTTTCGTCCTTTTGACAGCAAGGTCCGCCTGTGAACGTTATTCTCCCAAAATGTAATATTTAAGAAAAAAAGTTTTTGGTATTCGCGTTTATAATACAAATGGACATATATTATGATTATACTCTTTCTAATCAAAAAATTTATATCCATAGTACATTGATTGTACAAATATGAATATTGGGTATATTCTTTAGAAATAAATAACATACAAATTCGAAAGAAACGCCCACTGGTGGAGTTACAGATTTTCAAATGACGCGAATCTACGTCAGCGGTCGCGAAAGTGTTTTTTTTTAATTTGGCATTCACGGGAAAACAACATTTGAAGATCAAAGTTAACAAGTCGCCTGATTTTGGCAGGAGACTTAACACCACTATTTACATACGATAATACTTTGTATCAGTTTTCCAAGATTAAAACTATTTGTATGTACTATTTTAAATAAAAAAAGAAATACCTTCTCTAAAAAACAGAAAAATTGGCAACCATGCTAGTTAAATAAAAATCTGTATAATTTTGCAGTTTTTACTTATAAAAACACCTTTAATGCAAAAGAGAAAAAATTCTCATTTTTAAATTCACCTTTGTTAATTTTTTATCCTCATTATTTAAATAAGTAAATCTATAATGTAATATAAAAAGCATATATTTTTTTAATCCCACTTTAAGCTTGTGATTCATGAGTATATTCTTTTAAAATACTTTAATTATGCATTTTTGAATACAAAACATTTTTAGAATAAAATATTTAATTTTAAAAATCATACTATACTTCACTACAACGCATGTAAAATATTTTTGCAGATAGTATCATCAGAAAATATGGAATAGACTTAACTAGTTACGCACCAACCAATTCTCCTGTATTAACCAACTAATAGTCTGAAAAATACCCAATAATAAAAAATCTGGTGTGTAAAAACGTACACCGGCGTCATCCATTACTCACTGCAACCCTACAAATAACAGTCCTCGTATGTTCTTGATTTTCTGCAACACTAATATAATGTAACAATCTTTGACATGAAAAAACGCTAAAAACTTAAATGGAAATTTATTGCATAAAAATACTAATGGAAGAGTCCTTGAAAAAGGCGTTCCGTACGAACCATGTAAAATATACAGCAGGTATAAAATATTTTCGCAGATAGTGGGAACAGAAGATATAGAATAGACTTAACTATTTACGCACAAACAAATTCTCCTGTGGTAACCCACTAATAGTCTAAAAGACATCTAAAAGAGACATTTACATTTATTTATATATTAACCTTCAAAGAGGAGATTCTCGCAAACTCGTGCTAATCCCGCGATTCTGAAGCACGTCCAGATTCAAAGATAAGAATCACCCGACAAGCAAATAAAATACCACTTCAACAATTCAATGCATCGTAAATGATTTTTCTGGACCATTCTTTAAAGCGTGAAAAGAGAAAGATAAGAAGATACTGGGATCACAACTGACCCCTAAACAAATAGGTGGCATTTTCCTTCGTGAAACGGGGAGCAATACGAGAGTAGTCGTATGGTAAAGATGAGTGAGTTAAAAAAGAGGATGATTCCAACATTAGCCAACGCGAGCAATAAGCAAGAATAAACGCTATGTAAGATCTATGCATAGACATAGCTGCGAGTATTTCAATTTATTCCGGAATACTTTTAGCCTCGCCTTTATTTCGCACCACTTTATTTATAGAAATATTTTCTCCACTATATAACTTCGATAAAATAAGAAAAAAAAATTAAAAAATAAGTGGTGCGAAATAAAGGCGGGGCTAAAAATACTCCGGAATAAATTGAAATATTGGCAGGTATGCATAGATGCCAACATTTTAATTTATTCCGGAGCATTTTTAGCCCCGCCTTTATTTCGCACCACTTTATATTTAAAATTATTTTTCTCCAATATATAATTAAGATGAAATAAGACAAATTTACTGTTTAAAAAAAGTGGTATGGTATAAAGACGGGGTTAAAAATACTCCGGAATAAATTAAAATGTGGGCAACTCTGTCTACGGCGAGCATTTGGCGAATCACTTTGACGGAGAAAGCTGCAACCAAGAGCTACAAATAGACTTGAGAACTGCACCGGAATGTTTGTAAAGCATTTTTCTTCAATATGTGGCAACGATTAAATAAAAAGAAAATCCTTTTTCAAAACTACTGATATATAAAAAAAGATGGGGCTACCAATACTCCAGAATAAATTTAAAAAGTTGGCAATTCTGTCTAAAGACTTGTGTGAAAAAAGGGGCGTAAACTAAAAGTTTTACGAAACATTAATTAGTAAGTTGGCAGGTGTAAAAAAGTCTTTGCTTTTCTTTATGATTATAAAATGAATAAAGAAATTTGACACAGACTTTAAAATTTTACTTACAAACTTTGAATAAACACCATAAAAAGCATATGGCAGGGATGAAACACGGGCGCAGAATTCATACCGGAATCTGTTTAAGAAATTTTACTACCTATAATATCGTTGATTTAAGAAGTAGAAAATTTTCTTACATTGATAGTGGTATGAATACTGCGCCCGTGTTCCATCCCTGATATGGTGTTTATTCAAAGTTTGTAAGTAATATTTTTTACAACGCCAGTTTTGTGGTGCTTTTTTTTTATTAGACTTTAAAATTCTTTGTTAAAATTGCATGATAAATAAAGAAATTGAAATGTCATGATGCAATGTGAACAAAACTTTGTTTTGGCTAACTCTTAAAGTAATTTCCAATATATATATATATATATATATATATATATATATTAGCGATATCTCTAAAAAAAGTATTTAAATCTTTTTCATAGATGTATATTAATCTTTATTCTCATAGATACAAAGCTAATAACAGAAGTTGATTGTCTTTGTAATATGAGTAAGAGATTAAATCGACAATATGAATATTCATGAGACTCAAACAAATATGTTTTTAAAACATAAACTCATCACTTATAAATCTGCTTAGTTTTTCACCATTAATGAAAAGATTAGATGCCATTACTAGAGGAGATAAAACTTATGGGAATAATGTCGCGCAATTGTATGTCAGATATAAAATAAACGAAAAGGAATTTGGATAAAAAATATGGAAAATAATGCATACATTATCTGGTTTGGGATTTATTTTAATGATTAAAAAAATCTTTGCAAATTTTGTTAGAAAAACAACTAAAAGGAATAGATCATACTTAATAATTATTTATATTCATTAGATTAAACATTGTTATATATTTATGTTAATAAAAAATGTGTACTGTTACAAATATATAATAATTTTCTAGTTATTGGTTAAATAAACGCTTTTTATAAGATATATACAGTAGAAATATAATTTCGGTAGATACAAATTGACTATATAATATAAGCAATACTTAATTATAGGTTGAAAATATTTCTAAAAGTAATGTATATATCATGGATGGAACACTGGCGCAGAATTCATACCGATATTTGTTTAAGAAATTTCTCTACCTGTAATATTGTTAATTGCGTATTTTGTCACAAGTGCTTCCATTCCAGAGTATCCGAAGAAGAATTAGAAAATTTTGTTTTATGCATAGAGGTATGAGTTCTGTGTCAGTGTTCTATCCCTGATATATGTATATATATATATATATATATATATATATACCCCTCGACAATAAGATAGGTACAAAGGGTTTTTTCTGTGATTTTTCATAAAATAACATTGTCTAAATTGCGCTTATCATTTATTATTATCATAAAATAACACTATTCTCGGACTAATTTTTGTTTTAAGAATAATTTAGAAAATTTTTAAGACTAAAATTTTTCTAATTTAAGACTACACACCGCGACAAAAAGATAGCAACAAAGGTTTTTTTTTTTTTTTATATAATTATTTTGAATCTGATTCAAATATTTAATATGTTTTTGATATGATAATTTTTTGTTATGATAATAAATGATCAGCACAATTTAGATAATGTTATTTTATGAAAAATTAAAAAAAAAACCTTTTGTTCCTATCTTTTTGTCGCGGAGTGTAGTCTTAAATTAGAAAAATTTTAGTCTTAAAATTTTTCTAAATTAGTCTTAAAGCAAAAATTAGTCCGGGAATAGTGTAATTTTATGATAATAATAAATGATAAGCACAATTTAGATAATGTTATTTTATGAAAAATCAAAGAAAAAACCCTTTGTACCTATCTTTTTGTCGCGAGGTATATATATATATATATATATATATATATATATATATATACACACACACAAACGTAGCTTCAATAAGATTGAATTTTACACTTTTCATAAGAAAAAATATCTTTTTCGTTTGACAGAAAAAATATCATTTGATACAAACATGTGAATTTTGGCACCAGAATTCTAGCCATTTTTTATAAAATAAAATCTTCTGAGTAAATCTTACAGGAAGAGGTCACGACGTGGAAAATTCAGATCGGGAGAAAATTGCATAGAATTGTGATATACTATGAGGGTAGCAACATATTAAAGGAGTAGCGCGCACTGGCCTTTAAGTTTCAGGAACAATTAACGTACAAGTTATTTCGCCAAAGCGTCAACGCTCCAGTGACGTACTAGATCGCATCAGTGGCTGCAACACGAAGGATAAGATTCGACGTTACCTAATGGAAACTTTACCTATTTCTCTCTCTCTCTCTATATATATATATATACATATATATATATATATATATATATATATATATATATACATATATATTATGTATATCATACTTGCCAACCTAACCTGGAAGATTGTTAGTTTCCGCCCCTTTCTGTACATCACTTAATTTTTAGAGTAATTCTCTTCAAATATAACGATTAAATAAGAAGAAAAGTACTGTACAAAAAGACTGGTGTGAAAAAATAGGCGGAAAGGGGCACGACTAACAATATTCTAGATTAGGTTGGCAAGCATGATAAAAATATATATATTACTTTATTTTATATTTGAAACAATACACTAAACTTACTTTTATTTAATTATAGAAAACTAAAAATATCATAAATCAGGGGGTGCTATTCAAACTTTTTCGTCAGAAGTGACTATCCCAAAGCTTTACAGATTAAGCTCGTTCACATAATGTTAAAAAATGTCGCAAAGTAAACTCGACGTTAGCGCTTCTCCTCGTGCAGTGGCTGCGGTACCCAAATAAAAGCTGTGAAAAATCCGCCCCTATTGTTCTTTCTTTAAAAATACGATCTCTTATGGTTTTGATTTAAACAAGAATTAATTCTAGCCCTAAATGAACATTATAGATGTGATTATTTACTTGAAGTTATTAGCGTACATTTGACTTTAAATACAAAATATGTTAGATGTTAGCTAATAAACAATCACATTATTATTAGTTAACATCTAACATATTTTGTATTAAATCAAATGTACGCTAATAACTTCAAGTAAATAATCACATCTATAGTGTTCACTTAGAGCTAGAATTAATTAGTGTAAAATATAATTTTTTAAATCGATCTTTTAATGTTCTATATTGTATTGTAAATACGAAAAAATTCATGCATTTGTAATTTAAGAAGAAATGTTAACGTGTGCAATTTTCAAAATTAAAATTTTGGTAAAAAAAAAAAAAAAAAAAAAAAAAAGAAGTTTTGGAAAAGAAATCGCTTATAAAAGATGACTTTATCATTATCTCTTTTATTAAAAAAAGGAATATGTCATGTTCCATAAAATCAATCAGACGCAGACGAAACCATTCGCAAAAATTTTATCTTCTAAACAAAATATATTAGTAATCGCTTTATAAACAAATCTATAACTAAAATAACATTTAGGAATGATAAAATAACATCTAGGAATGAACAAATATAATAAAAACTAACTTTTTCTAACCTCCTAACAAATCAAACAACTGAATTCAAAATTCCATAGATTATCTCTTAATCCGTAATGAATGAAAATTCAAGAGATTAAGATTTCAATAATCTTATAAATTCTAAGAAGTATTAAAAAAATAATTTTTAAGAGTTGATTTAAAATATATTACTTATCTTAAAATACGGGAAAACATGCGAAATATGAATATTCTAAAAATACATGAATTTTTTCGTTTAGATGTGCATTCCTTCAAACACAGTGCTATTTAAAATTTAAATATGGAGCATCACGCGAGTAAACAAATTCTATTCGAGCATGCGCAGTTTCAGCCTAAGTAGTTCAGGTACCTCCAACACGAGATGGCTTTGTCATCGATCAGTGACGTAACTATGACGAAACCATGACATAGTACGCTACCCATTGCTCCATTGTAGTGAATACGATTACTCTGTAAAGCTTCGTGACTATCCAACTATTCCACGTTTATTAAAATGAACTCACAAGGCAGCACAGAACATTCTAGCATTAGCTTCGTTTTTTGTTTTATAATTAACATTTCTGTACTCTTTTTCCGGTGTAAAACTTAATAAATAATTTTCATTCTGTGGTAGATAATGGTTTATTTTTTCTAAATCTATAGACGGATCCCTAACACATTTTCGCTTGTAACTCCGTCAAAAATGGTTTTAAAGTATATAAATAGGACTTTTTCTGAGCCACCTTGATCTATTAAATTTGAATATGATATCAAAAATAGGGTTTGCCATTGAAAAAAAATGAAGTTGATGCCTGTTTTAATATGTAGATGAGGCCTTAAGCAAAATCTATCTATACCATTATAAACTAGATGTTATTACAGATCGATCAGTACCAGCCGCTTGTTTCTGTGATAATTTACAGCGAAATTAGGTCGGAGGGGGGGGGTGACATTTTTTTTTTCTTCTGGCTGTGCAACGCGGGTGCAAGTTTGCTTCATGAATATTAAAATTTTATTTTTTAACAGCACTAATTTTACATCAAAACAACTACTTGGTACAGTCGGGGAAAAAAAAAAAAAAAAAACGCAACACTCAACGTAACTTCGTTGCTAATCGATGTAGAAAAATGTAATAGGTATCATTCGACGGGGAATTGTAAGTAGTTTCAGAAAATGAATTGAAATTTTGAATTGGGGGTCGTCTACATATTAAAACGTTCACCAACTTTGATTTTTTCAATAGTAATGCCCCATTTTTATTTTATATTTGAATTCCTGGGATCGCGACAACACGAAAAAGTATATTGGTTGTATATTTTACTTATTTTTTCACAGAGTTATAAGCGTTCAAAGTTTGAAGGTGCTAATGTTAAATTCATATTTCAAACTTTTATTAATATCTTCACAAAAAATAATTTGATCGATATATATATATATTTTTTTTTTACGAGATACAGTGAAGAAACCCAAACATAATCCATCATTACTTTTGATTCTGAAAAATATTTTTAATTCTGAAAAATATTAATAAATTCATATTCATTAAAATTATGAATTATGACCTATATTAATTTTTACATAAAATGAATCCTAATGCTGAAAAATATTGGTGTGCAAATTTGCAGCTCATTCCAGTTATTAGTTTTCGAGATATAAATAAATCTTTCTTTTGGAGGGGTTTAGGGGGCCGTCTCTTATAAAGTTTTGCATGAGATAACGAATCAAATCTTAAAAAATAACAAAGAAAATTAAACAAAATATTTTTATTTTTTGTTTACGGGTCAAATTATATAACAACAACGTCAAACGCAAATAAATGAAACAAAAATGATGATTTTTAGATTATAGCATCAAGAATTCCTGTTTTCTAAAGAAGACAAGCCCCGCCTTCATCGTTCTTCAAAACAAAACAATTTAGAAAAGAAAAGTAAATGTGACATTGAGTATTTCTGTTAAACCCCTTATTGTATGTTGACAAAAATATGGACAAGTGGTATTTACTTCATCGATTAATTGGCGATAAATTTTGAATCTTTTAAACGAACACTAGAAGAAAAAAAAATTAACTAATTAGGCGAGGTTTACTGTTTTAAATAGAAAAATAGGTTTAATGTGAAATTGTCAAATATAAAAAACGAATGGAATTGGAATGCAAGACAGACTTGTAAAATCTTTTCTTAACTACCATCAAAGTTAAAAAAGGCTTAATCATTTGCTTCATATATTGCTTTATTTTATGTTATTTATTTACTTATTTATTTATTTTGTAGGGGGAGGGTTATTATTTTAAAGACACTTTAGTCTTTAAAATTTTATTAATATATTTTAACTTTATACATTTTTAAAAACATATTTTAACTTTTATAAATATATTTTAACACTTTTTGCGACTGCAGGATTTTGTCTTTTTGACAGTAAGACCCGTCTTCGGGCGTTATAATCTCAAAATAAAATATTTCAGAACAAATTTTCTGTATTCACAATTATATTACAAATGGATATACATTATAATTATATTCTTTCTAATCAATATATTTCTATCCATAGTATATTTTATTGCAAAAATATGAACACTGGGTACACACTTAAGAAATATGTAACACACAAATTACGAAAGAAACGCCCACTGACAGAGTTACAGATTTTCAAATGACGTGAATCTACGTCAGCAGTCGCGAAACGGTTAATTAAGAAATTATATTTTCATAGAAATTACAAAACGAATCGTACAGTTCCAAAGAGATGAACTGACCCAAAACTGGTAAATGCGATTAAAATTGTTTAATATTTACTTCATGAACCCTTACAATAATTTATCCGAAAAGATTTAGTTTATGCGTTGTTGTATATCTATATTATTTCATTTCGTATATTATGTTACCTACCTACGAAAGAAAATTTAAGCTCTATTTGTGATCAGTACAGCCAAAATGGACAATTTTACTATGGACTAATCGCAAGTGTAATGTATTTAAATAGACCTAAAATTATCTAAAAAAGTACTGAAGTCAAATCTAAAAGCTGAATTCAATTTAATTAAAAAACTGGAAAAGAAGCAACGTTTTATTAATTTTTATAATTATTTTTTTCCTGGAAGATTTCCGGTGTGAAACATTAAAATTTTGTATATTCCTTATAGGATCTTAATTTTATTTTTCTACATTTGCAGATAACCCCCTAACACATTTTTTGTTTATAACTCTATAAATACTGAAGATAAAGTATATAAACAGTATACTTTTCCGCACTGCCAGACTCTCAGAAATTCAAAAATGAAGTAGTAAAAGTCAAAATTGGGTATTCCTATCGAAAAAGTCAAAGTTGGCGCTCATTTCAATATGTAGATGACCCCTAATTCAAAATTTAACAACATATTCAGAAAGTGCTTTTAATTTCCTGTTGAATTATGTCTATTACACGTTCTTACGTCAATTAATAACGAAATTACAGCGGGTGTTGCGTTTTTTTTTTCCCCGACTGTACAAAAACTAATCGAGTGTATGAACCAATAGATTGGTACTCTAAAAATTTAGTGGTGTTAAAAAATAAAACTGTTTTAATTATTTGTCATCCCTGCCACCGCGTTGTGCGAGACTTTATTAAATTAGTTCGGTAAAGCAAATGTCCGTTACATCAGGGGGTCGTATATTCAGCCCTTTTTCAAGGACACTCTCAAAGATAAGAAACTTCCACGTTTCTTGCCACCACTAATTTTATGAAGAAATCTTTATGGTATTTTGATAGTAATGTATCACGATTAAGTAACGTAGAAGCTACTATATAAAAATAGTAGTAGCAATAAAGGCAGAAATTTTTTCATTACTGAGAATGTATTGATAAAAGGACGGAGAGTACGACTCCTGGTTATATACAACAGCATCTTGAAACCTTTTTATAAATTTTAAATGTGAAAGGGTAACACCATTGCAGAATTTAAAAAAAATAAAAATAAATAAATAAATTTTTATTAGCTTAAAAGACGCCTTGCATAACCTTCTAAAATTTGAAGCAAAAGGTGTAATCCGAGAAAAGAAAAAACTTGTTCTATGGAATTTTGAATTCCTCCTCTAGCACATCGGATAACCCGAAATGGCTTAGCTGAATACCCGCTGAGAAATCTCTTCTTTTTGAATCGTAACTTCTTCAAAACCTCCATACATGTCGATTGTGTAGCGTTTGTGCATAACCTCCTACACTAGATACCTTCCGCGTGGCTCGAAAACTTGGCGGTAGACAGCGCCACCTGTTACAGATTGCGCGACTTTTTTATTCAGCAGCCACCAAAAATTTTTAAAAGGGGATTTGATATACAGTCAGCCAAAAAATAAAACGCCACCCCCCCCCCCCCCCACCTAATTTCGCCGTAAATTATCGCAGAAACATGTGGTTGGTACCAGTCGATTTGTAATAACGTCTAGTTTATAATGATATAGTTAGATTTTGCTTAAGGGGTCGTCTACATATTAAAAGTGGCATCAACTTCATTTTTTTCAATGGTAACCCCCATTTTTTATAATTTATTTGAATTCTTTGGACAAAATCATCGCGGAAAATGGTATAGTTTATATATTTTGCTCAATTCTTCACAGAGTTATAAGCTGTCAAACTATGAGGGCGCTAATGTTAAATGAATGTGACAAACATTAATTCATATCTTCCAAAATAATTATGATATTCAAATTCTGTTTTTTTTTATATGATAGAATGAAGTGACCCAAACATATTTCATGCATATTTTTAAATAAAAATTTTTTTTTGAAATATGAAAATTATTAATAATTTCATATTTGAAAAAATTATGAATTATGACCTATGTTAATTTTTGCATAAATAGAACGGGCATCATCAAAAACATGGGTTTCCAAATTTACAACTCGTTCTTAACATTATTTTTTGAGTTACAGTGATATTTTATTTTTTAGTGTTGTTAGGGGGCCGTCACTTATAATAATTTGTGTCCTTTGTGAGTAAATATCTGTATATATTTTGACGAAAAACTATTTTAATTTACCTTAATGTTATTCTAATTGTTTTCTAAGCAACATTTCGATGTTTATGATACAAATTGGAACATTTTTATAAAATTATCGCAATGCTAGCGAGAGATTGTGAAAAAATTTCCAAAAGAAATGAAGCCCCGCCTCTATATTGCGGAAACATTAGTAAAAAAACTAGTTTCTGTATTCGTATATGACTCTCTATGTGACGCTGGTAAGCATAAATGTCAATGGCATTTACAACATCGAATGCTGAAGACAAAATTTAAATGATTTAATTGGAAGTATGTAAAATAATTTTGTTTTATAATGTAAAATTGTAGAAAAACTGTGTAAAGGCGTGGCTTCCGTCGCAAAGAGGTTTATACTCGATTCTGAAATGTTAAGTCTTTGTTCTTAAATATTACATAACATTTCCAGTTTCTCACTGGTAAAATTCTATTTTGTCCCTTTTGTCTTTTGTTTTTAACTTGAAAATTCTACGATTCGTACACCTCAAGTTAAGTATCATGACGGTAAAAAAACGCAGTAAGACGAGGACTATTATTTTAAAAAAGAGCAATAAGCTGTGAACAATACTTTTTTTTTTCCTTTTTTTAAATTAATATAATTGACTTTTATTAATTTTTATCAGACTTTTTAAAACAAATTTTCTGTTTTAATCTTGCTGTGATATTTTCGCATTCGATGACTCTACCGTTTATGCTATTTAAATTTTATCGCATGACGTAACATAATAAAATATAAAATTTTTATTAAATGTTTTTTTAATACTGAATAATAAAGTGTTTTTTTTTTTTTTTTTTTTTTTAAGTTTTTAATATCTATTATTGAAACAAAGCGCAATATTATTTATTTTCTATTATTGTAATCACGGCGTAAAACTGGCGTCACATTTATCACGGAAAAAGAATTTAAAACAAAGTAACATGTATTATTACTTTTAAAGATATAGTTTTTACACATTTAAAATTAAGAATTCAAGTACAGTAGACGACTGCAGAACGAGGAATACTCGTTCTAGGCAATAGGAAACCGTTTTTACTATATCCATATTTCTTTTCATATGGATATACATAATAATTATACTCTTTCTAGTGAAAGTATTTGTATTCATACCATTTTGTTTATTTATATATGAATATAAGGAATATTCTTAAGAAATATCGTA
Source organism: Salticus scenicus (assembly GCA_963930645.1). Classification (NCBI taxonomy): domain Eukaryota; kingdom Metazoa; phylum Arthropoda; class Arachnida; order Araneae; family Salticidae; genus Salticus; species Salticus scenicus. The sequence continues at coordinate 195,215,547 of OZ005654.1, read as the reverse complement.
ACACACAAATTGTGAAAGAAACGCCCACTGAAGGAGTTACAGATTTCAAAATGACGTGAAACTACGTCAGTGGTCGCGAAAATGTTAAATATCCTTTCTCAGATTTTAGTTTAAATCTTGTTATCTATATTTTTCTATATTATCTATTGTTGGTTTGCACGCCTAAAATTATATGTAAATCTTTATAGAAACACTTTCATGGGAGGCTTACTGTATAAAATAAAAATATACCCAACAAGAAGTAGATAATAATTGTTAGTTAATAGATTTTAATTGTTTATATATATACATATTTTATTATATATGTATTTTAACTTACATTTTTGTCTCTTAAAAAAAAAACAGTTTTTGCTTTTAAGAAGTAGATAATTCTTTTTCTTAAATATTAAACACTTTTTTTTTTTTTTTTTTTTTTAACCGCTATTAATATTATTATCATTATTACTATTGTTCTTTACCATGGTATCTAGATTTTTGTAATTAAACATTGTAGGGTTCATATGATTCAAGCTATAAGTGTTGTATTTAACCATTCAATGTTTAATAAATTGAAACCAATAAAAATCTTTTAATTCATAAGCTAACTCAGAAAGTTCTACGAATTTGAATCGTTTTTTATCTTATAACTAACATTTCTGCACTTTTTTTCCGGTGTGAAATTTAATAAATAATGTATATTGTGTGGTAGATCACGATTTATTTTTTCTAAATGTATAGACGGTCTCCTAACACATTTTCACGTGTAACTCTGTTTAGAATTGATTTAAAATATATAAATAGGTATGTTTTCCGAACTGCCTTGATCTCAAAAATCTGAATATGGGGTCAAAAATGGGGGTCGTCTTTGAAAAAAATGAAGTTTATACGTGTTTTAATATGTAGATGACCCCTTAAGCAAAATCTGACTACACCATTAAAAACTAGACGTTATTACAGATCGATAGGTACCAGCCGTATGTTTCTACGATAACTTACGGCGAAATTAGGTGGGGGGTGGCGTTTTTTTTTTGGCTGACTGTACATAAAAAGCGAATAACATCAACTTCGAGGGGGTGACGGAGTGCCGAGTATCCGGGGTCAAAATTAACACGACCCCACACCTCAGCGAACCAGAAGATGGTAGCAGAATAGGTTCAAAAACGTGATGGCTGGTACAAAATAAAATAAAATGAAAAGGGGGACAGGCCGGGACAGAGTAGCAAGAGAAAAATTCTGAGCTCAAAGAGAAGAAAGTGGGAATAAAAGGAAAATGGCAAATTAAGTAAACAAAAACCTAAGTAAAAATACCTAGATAGAAAAAGGTGAAGGGAGAATTTACAGTAAGTTTAAGTATAGCATAACAATAATAAAACTAAATAAGAGAAAGTTTAAGTATAGCATAACAAACAATTAAACAAAATTTAAGGAATTTTTTTTTTTTTTTTAAGTTCACAAGAAAACAACGGAAAACTAAAGAAGAGTAGTAAGAATAGTTCCAACATTAGGACGGCGCCTATTGGCAGGATCCGTGTGGTGCGAATAACATCGTAGAAACGTTGACTATATATATCATATATCATTTCTAAAATTATTGGTGACAGTTGAAAAAAAGTCGTGCAATCTATACCAGATGGCGCTGTCTACCACTTGAACCGTTGGCAAGTTTCCGAGCCACGCGGAAGGCAGCTAGTTTAGGAGGCTATGGTCTGGGTGTAGATAGAAGCATTACAAAACAATAATACGTTATAACACACTTCAAAACTTGAAACACATTTTTCTCGAAAAATTATTTTCAAACGCCCCGCAGTATAACTCCAACAATTTTAATATCAAATAAAAATTTGAAAATTTAACCACAACATTTCAAAGTGAACCACATAGAGGATTATGATTATATAACTTAAGGTCATTGCACAAATATAGTGGTGGAAATTTTTTATCTAGGAGAATGTCCTGAAAAAAAGGCGAAGAGTACTACCCCTGTATTTAAATTGAAATTGAAAGTTCAAACCAAGATTTAAGTACACCTGCTAACTATTTTACACTTCGGTCTATATTTTAAATTATTTTGTCTGTTTTTCCTTTATTTCAATATTTTTTTGTTTAGAACTTTGTTTATTTATTTTATTTATTTAGTTATTAAGGCAGCGGTTGAACGATTGTAAAGATGGTTGATTGTACAATTTTATCTTTCGAATAATTAAAACCAAAATTTGAAAATTTACTAAATAATAATTATTAATTTTTTGTAAATTAAAATTTGAGTATGTATTTATATTTTTATATTTGTAGTATTTGTTATTTTCTATAACTTAAAAATAAATTTTAGTTTCTTTTTAATTATAAAATAAAATAAAAATAAAATGTTTAAATAAATAAATAACTAAAAAAAGGAGTTTTTCTCACTTCTTCCTTTATTTTATAATTAAAACAAACCAAAAAATAAAGAAAGAAAGAAAGTAATAAGTAATAGAAAATTATTATTATTACAAATCAAGAAATATGACTATGAATCCTACATAATTTTAATTCATAAAAAATAAATTATTCTTTTCTAAATTTCAAATTTTGAATGTAATCATAAAAAAAGAGGAAAAATAAATGCTTAGATAAAGAAATAGTTTTTTGAAAATAGTTTTTCTTCGGTAGGATCGAACCAGGCTCCTTCGCATTTCAATCGCTTACGCTACTAAGTACGCCACTGAAGCGTTGAGAATTTCTCGAAATAACTTTTATGTAAGCAATTACTGAAACATTAATGACTTTTTTCTCAACATTGCTTGGCTAATGCACACTACTGCTTTACTATGCTGTTTCCTTCATACAGAGTTGCCAACCTAATCCGGCAAATTGTTAGTACCGCCCCTTTTTCTGCACCAGTCATTTCTTAGAGTTTTTTCCTTCTTAATTCATCGCAAAAATATTTGAAGAAAATTACTTTAAAAATTAAGTGGTGTAGAAAAAGGGGCGGTACTAACGATTTGCCGGATTACGTTGCCAGCTCTGTTCATACTATGATATATTTCTGCGTAATTTCATCTTGATTTGACTATCTTATTGTAAATAGAGGTGTGAGTTCTGCGCCACATTCCCATCCTTGCTGATATAATACACTATTATAATTAAGCCCTTTAAAGGACGGTGGGATTTATTATATGCCACCCAATTTTAGGTACCGACCGCAAAGACTGACGCCGGAAATTTTTAATTGAATTTTACTTTTTTAACGTAGAGGAAAAATTCATTTACTTTACCTTTCCTAACATTTTTTGTAAATTTTGGTTGTTTTATATTTTTAACTCTTTGCTAGCACTAGCGCTCTAAAATGTTACCAAATTTAGGGACTTTTTTATTCAACTACCACCAATAAATTTGGAGAGTGATATTTGATATATTTATCATAGTTTCCTAAACCAGATGTCTTCCGCGTGGCTCGGAAACTTGGCAACAGTTCAAGCGGTAGACATCGCCACCTGGTACACGTTGCGTGACTTTTTTATTCAACTCTCACCAATAATTTTAAGGAGTGATATACGATATATATAATCGACGCTTCTTCCATTCTATTCGCATTTTATGTATATCAAATCCATGCTTGCCAACCATCTCATTATGAAGCGTAGTACTTTTAGTCACCGCCTTTTTTTGTACACCAGTAATTGTTTAGAGTAATTTCATTCTTATTTAATCGTAACACTATTTGGAGAGAATTGCTCTAAATATAAAGTGGTGTGGGAAAAGGGGCGTATTTTCAAGGGGCGTTAACAAGTCTACGCTTATTAATGAGATGGTTGGCAGCCCTGCAAATCCCACTTTAAAAATTTTTGGTAACTGTTGAATAAAAAAGTCGCGCAATCTGTGCCAGGTGGCGCTGTTTACCGCCAAGTTTCCGAGCCACGCGAAAAGCATCTAGTTTAGGAGGCTATGTATGTATATAATGGAAGAATAAGAAGAAATTAGGCAACCATTGCAGTTAAAATTCAGTGGTGGATATTAAATAAAAAAGTCACTAAATTTAGCAACACTGACCAGAAGAATGAATTTAAATTGGACTGTCAGAGGGTTGATGTGCAAACAGGGTTAATGTGCAAAATACGCTGTCCCTCAAAGAATTAAAACCCAAAATTTATTCTTTACATGGTAGGTGCAGAGTTAACTATTTTAAATGAAATGGTGAACAGCAAAATATTTAAAAAATATTTATTATGCCAAAAATTGCCGTTAAGTATTCCGTTTTCTAAATGTATGATTAAGGATTATCATGTAAAATTTTATTTAAAACAAAATTTAAATTATGAGTCGGTATACTATTTGATACAATTGATAAAACTTTAATCCACTGATTATTGACAATTTAATTAAATCCACCCAAAAATCTATTAACTTTTTGTTCTAAATCATCAAAATGGTTGGCAGCCGTGTAATGAGAAAACACGTATTTATAATAATTTACCATAGAATTGATTTTTAAAAATGTGAAATACACATTTTTTTTAATGTGAATTCTAAAATGTAGTGTACCTTCCTAAAAAAAAAAATATATATATATATATATATATATATAATAATAAATAAATAAATAACAATAATAAAATGTAAACAGACAATGTTATTTTGCACATAGTAAATACAAAGCTAATCACACTAAAAAGATGTAATTAATAAAACGTTAAGCCACAAATTACTGAAAATTTAATTAAATCCGACTAAAAATCTACTAACTCTCGGGTTTTAGCATCTATTTACAAAAACACATATTTCGAATTGTATATTAAGTATGATGAAAAGCAAAAGGATTATTATCACTACCTTGAAAATATGGCGCTACTCAAGAATAGATAAGGGCATATGTAAACTAACTCAATATTTATTTTGCCAGACATTGTGATTTAGTTTACCAATGAAGATTACTTAAAATAATGAGAAAATGTGTGTTGTAAGTTCATGAGAAAAAAGCGAAAACTTTTTTGTGGGAAAAAGTATTAATTGTTACTAATAAACGCGAGTAAATGATTTTTAACTATATAAAAGATTACTATCATTCAATTAACTTAACAGAATTCTTTAGTGTCGAACAAAAAAAAAATAATAAATAAATAAATAACAAAAATAAAATAAAATAAATAAGTAATAAATAAATAAATAAATAAATAAATAAAAATAAACGAAAGAATATTTAAAATGAAAAATAATTTTAACTAAATAATTAAAAAAAAATATGGAGTGACTCTAATCGACTTTCCGAACATTGAGTAATTAACGATTTTGTAGATGAAAGAAAGAGGAGATGTTAAATAAATAAAAGAGAGAAAATTATAATAGGGTGTTTGAGTATTTTTCTGCCTATAGTACACCAAGTTTAATTTAACGCTACTGAACTATAGATCATAATGATAAAGAATTTTTCGTTCTGTCCCTGTGAAAACCTATAAATGCTAGATTCACCAAAATGCTTATAATTAGTGCAACAGTGACTTATAATACTCATATAAATTTTCAGCTCAATTAAATAAGGCGTTCAGACGCTATCACACTTAAAATTTGGTCCCATAGGCCATATTGATAAAAAAAAAAAATTCTTTGTGTCCCTGTAAAAACCTGTAAGTGCTAAATTCACCAAAATCTAAACAGTTCGTGCAAGTTTGACCTATAACATGTGTATAAATTTTTTGCTCAGTTTAATAAGAAATTAGACAAAAATCATTATGGCTATCACACTTTTAAAAATTTAGCCCCATAGGCCATAATGATAAAAAAAAAAAAATTCTTGGTGTCCCTGTAAAAACCTATAAGTGCTAGATTCACCAAAATTAATAGGGTACGGGCTACGGTGACTTACAACATACGTACCAATTTTCAGTTCTTTTGAGCAAAGCGTTTAGACGGTAGCATGTTCAATCACTCACACGCATACATATATCATCGTAAACATAGTGAAAACGGACTCAGCTGACCTCAAAACGTATAGAAACATCAAAATATCAAATTTGGATTTTTGGCATGATTACAATATTTTCCTTACATATGTATGTTCAGAAAATAAAAATAAGTTTTTATTATAAGAAAGATATGTTCCAAAATAACCTTTTTATTTGAAAGAAAAATTATGGAATTTGTGATGTAGAATTTTTAGTGTTTTTACAAAATATTTAGCTTAAATGTTATAATTACACTTTGATAAATTCAATATTTATATTTCTAAACAAGAAATTTTTTATTTAAACGTAATCAATAATATGTACCAATATGTACATATTGAAAATTTTATTTTATCATTTATGGCATTTTTCGAACAAACGCAAAAATGTATTAAAAATTTAATTGATTAAAAATACGCATAGAATGATATTGACGCATAGAATGAAACATTTTATCTCCCTACATTATAGGGAGATAAAATTACACACGTAAGATAAAAATGATTTTATTTTAAAATTTTTAAAATTACTTATTAAGACACACAACGCTTTTCACTGTCATTCTGACAGCATCATCAGCTGTAGTTCGAATTGCTAAATAGTCACAAAAGTTTTGAAACGGTTGAAGATGCAATAAAAAAGAAATCAAAGTGAGCATGTAAATAGAAAGTTCTAAATTGGCAAGTTTCAAAGAAGCCTGCTGTAACTAAGGAATAAATGTAGACGAAACTAAAATGTTTCAACTGGTATACAAGGCCACACACTAACTATTCGGATATAATTCTAAGGGATATAATGGTCATTTTCTGAAATTGCATTTTCAGCGGAGTTTTTCTTTTTCTTTTCTTTTCTTTTCTTTCTTTTCTTCGCTCTCTCTCTCTCTCTTTTTTTTTTTTGTTGTTGTTAATTCTTTCAACAAAGTTTAAAAGTGACTATCACATCAACTTAACCGTCTGTCCATTCTCCACACTCTAATTTCTGTAACTATTTTCAGAATGTCGTGAAACTGATATAGATACAATGCCAACCATCTCATTATGAACCGTACAATTTTTAGTACCCGCCTTTTTTTTCACACCAATAAATTTTTATAGTAATTTTAGTCTTATTTAATCGTAACAACATTTGGAGAGAATAAAATATAGTGGTGTGAGAAAAGGGGCGTTTTTTTCAGGGGGCGTTAATAATTGTACGGTTATTAATACGATGGTTGGCAAGTATGATATTGATTTATACACTCCTGCTCAAAAATTTAGCAAAATTTGCAAAAAATCAGTCTTTTTTTTTTTTTTTTTTTTTTTTAATTTAAAAACGTAACCTTCGATCAAATGTTTTCAAACAATAGGCATGTAAAGAACTCGGTCATCCTACTGTTTTTCAGTGAAGGTTGGTTTAAGACAACATTCACGGGGCCGGTAAGAAATTGAGCAACATCAATAATGTTTGTGATCACCCTGTATCGTTAAGTGAACAAAACGATCTCTAACCTTAGTATATGATAATATAGACCCAGTACAATTCGTGGAGGAATTTGTGTGCCGACAGTATATTAAATAACGGAAATATAAGCATTTATTTTAAAACTTATAAAAGAAAAAAAATAAATAAATAAAATTAGTATGCTTTTTATTTTTAAATACAGAGTTTTAAACGAAAATTATTCCCACTTTCAGACGAATTGAAAAAACATGTTTGAAACAATATACTGCAATCGGAACTATTGGTCGCAAATATATAGTTTCAGTTACAAAAGTGTTTATAAAAAATATGAGCATTTGTGGTATGACATGTTTTAATTTAAAATATCTATTTTTTCAAAATTACAAAAACTAGCTTTTTATATAGTCCCAGAACCCCTTTAGTCATATTTAGAAATATTGACATTCATACTAACAAAAATTTTCATTTCTATTCTCCCAAAATGGAACAAGATATTTAAAGTTTAGATTTTCTAACATATTTCGGCCTTCAATAAGGGATCGGTTTAAAAATCCTATTTGGAATTTGTTTGCATTTTCCCTGGCTTTATTAAAGAATTTTTCATTGACTTTTTAATAAAGCCCTAGAAAATGCGAAATAATCCTAAATTTTGAAACTAACTATCTCAGACAATTTTGGTTGCACAAAAGTGAAACTTTTCGTGTTATATTTTTAAGGTTGGAAGTCAACTTTTACTATTAGCGTCATGAAAGTTGTATAAAAATTATCAGTTTTTGTGATTTTTAATAAATTGATTTTTTTTTAAATTTAAACATGTCATATAATTAATGCTTACATTTTTTTTTTTTTTTTTTTTTTTTTTAAATACATTTTCTTATTGGAGGACATCTGAGACCAATTTTTCCGCAAATAAAGGCCTGCTCTCGACTTTGCACCCTGTATATTCTAAAAATTTCTGGGTACTACTTTGTAAGTCCATGCATAGTTTATAAATATAGTTGAATACTGAAGTTCATAGAAAGTTTTAATATTCCAACATAAAAAATAATTTCGAAAATGAATGTACCAATACACCGCTAAAATAATATATAATTGAGTTTAGAATATATTGTTAATTATAATAATAAGAAATTGAAACGAAAAATTAAAAATTAGTTAGAAGGAAGAAATTAAAAAAATTTCCAAATATTTAAATATATATATTTTTTTTAATCAAAATATTTTTCTAAAATATTTAACATACTTCATATTTTTAAATTTCAGTGCATGTGTGTATACATATTTTCAGTTTACAGCAGCAGTTTACAAAAATATGTTTGCAGGTATTTAAATTTATTCCACATGGCAATGTAATTGGTATTCTTTAAATGTTTAAATTTCTTTAAATTGAGTCAACGCAATTTTTACTCATTTGATGTAATTATGCTATCATGGCATATTAAATAATTAATAAATGTAAATATTATTATTATTAATAAATAATATAGTAAGTATATTATTTATAATTAATATATCATTTCTTAGTATATTATGTATTTACTTATTAATATGGTCTTTTTACTTTCTCTTACCCATAAGGTAGAGAAAGTATTGTTTTTGGGTCAAATTTTCGAACGCGAGATTTTGTTATACTTACACGTTTTGAGGTCCCCTGAATACGAAAATCATGTTTTTAGCAAATGGTCTGTGTGTCTGTGAGTCTGTGTGTCTGTGTGTCTGTGTGTGTGTCTGTCTGTTATCAGCATATCTCAAAAACAAATTATGGTAGAAAGTTCAAACTTGGTATTCTGAATGTGTATCATATAGGGATGCTACAGTAAGCTTTTCGTTAAGATCAAGCAAATGGTTCGTGTACAGGGACAATCAAGAGAATTCTAATACATTACGTCTATGGGGGAAATTGCAGGTAAGTAGAGTTTAACGTCTATAGACTGCACTAAACCAAATGAAACGAACATATATTTTTTGTAATAGAGATAGTTAACTGGGAAAATATTTTTTGTGTGTGTAGGAGCCTCACCTCCCCCCCTGGGGGGGGAGTCCCCCCTCGAGGGGAGTAAATTTTCATGATGGGTATCATTCAAAAGAGCTTGCGAATACCTTTAAAACGAATGGTTGAACTATAAATCTGTGATAATTTAAAACAAAGTTATAGATTTTTTTTAATTTTAACGAAAAAAAAACTTAGAAAAAAAATCGTATTTTATATATATATATATATATATATATATATTGAGAGTAAAATGGACTTTTTTTGGATATTTAGTGTTACACTGACTCTCTAATATGGAAATCGTCTGCATTATCATAAAAAATAATTTTTTTAAATAATAATTTTAATAAATTATTTTTTAAAAACAGAATTATTTTTTAATAACCGAATTAAATTCTGTATAAATGTAGGTGCATTAATAAAACGGGGGGTTGAGGGGGGCGGTAGCCCCCCTCACACAGAACTAATTAGCTTTAAAACTCTTCTGAAGCCTAATTTGAATTGTTTAGCATAGGTTTACATGACAGTTCTCGTTATCTTACCTCTTAATCTGCAAACTGTATTTATAGTATTAAATTTCAGGGTAAGAGAAAGTCGTGTGAGTGACACACCAGATTATTTTGTTTTAAAAGCAGAATATGTTTTTTATAAAGATGTGGAATAAAGTTGAATTGAATCTTTGTTTTATTATGCAGTTAAACAAGTTCATATATTTTATTTAATAAATAACAGTAAAGAGATATTTAAAATTATAAGTCGGTGAAACTTAAGATATTATTTTAAAAATATGCAATTTGCATAACCTACATTATATATATAATCATATAAACATTAAATAAATACTTCAGAATTTAAAAAGAAAAGAAAAAAAGAATTACAAACCCTCTTAATTTTCTTCATAAGAGTTTTCAAGGAAACGCCCTTGCAACTAGCATTTTAAAATACATAATGACCAGTCTGGAAGGGCATTCACTTAAAATTAGATCTCATCTTCTAAACTCTTTATGTTACATCTTCATTCAGAAACGTAATAACCAAAAATAGTTATTTTAACAATTTCTATCTCAGAAGACTAAATTAATAAAATGAATCCTTAATTTCTAAGCGATTTTCTGTAACAGGAGCAGTTTTTTCTGCGATACAACGCTGCTTACAAGTATCAAAAGTTAGGCTTAAGAACTTACGCAGATATGAAAATGATTGTTTAATATATATTAAAATAAGACTTTAATAAATAGAACATAGAGAATATTACAGGTTAAAAATATTACATTTTTACCTTTTCTAAAGCTTATCCAAGTCATTATAACGCTAAAACTGAACAAAACAGATTACATGTTTTAAAATTACCGCCACCGCCTCACATAACGACACGACTTTCCCAAGACCTGGCGCTAGCGTTTGACTTTGCATGGTTAGCGGGAATTAAATAAATGCAATCCACAGATGTCATATCATCTGCCCTTCCCTTCTTACATCCGCAATAATCATGTTTCAAAGTTCAACATTTGAAACAGAAATTTATTAAGCATTTATAGCTGTAGAAAACATATAGTCAAAATTTTAAGGAAAAATGGAGCTGAGTTAAACAATTATTTAAATTTTTATAAAGTGTTTTAAAAACTTATGAGATCACTTTATTTTTCCATTTTAAAATCTCGAATTAAACGGAAAAGCATATTTTGTTTTAGTGTATATTTCAATATTGAACAAAATATTCAGTGAAAGGATCAGAAATGGCATACACTTTATTTTTTCTGCATACATAAAAAGAATGCAATGGTTGCATGGAAATTTTCGACTTAGGGTTTTAACACTCCATGGGACGTCCTCGATAGGATTCGACAATTTTTAGAACTTGTTTGCGCATCTTAATAAAATGTTGTGGAAATTGTTTCTGAAAAATCAGCGAACAGAATTTAACCTAACTTGATATTTAATTTAACTTTAATTTAAACTAGCTCTGATTAATTTTTGAATATGACCTAATAGGTGCTCAGCTATTATGTAATCCCCCCCCCCTCCATGTAACGGAAGGCAGTATCTCAGTTTCTATTGAATAAAACTGCACCAAACTTGATATGTGAGATAGATATTATGTTAAACTATGGTGATCTAATTTGAGCATATATTGATTGAGAGGTGGCACTACCGCTGCAACGCAATCCCGTTTAAAGGAAAGCAATATCTCAGTTTATTATTATTATTAAAAATTCACTAATATGAGTGTGTGAAATATATGTTATAAAAAACTATGATCATTCAGTTTGGGTATATATCGGCCGATATAGTATTATGCAATTTTTCCAGATAGCTATACCTCAGCATGTGTTAATGAAATCTGCAACAAATTTAATATGTAAAATTTTAATTTTGAGATACAGTGTTTATTAAATTTTTGTTCATGTTAACTGGTTAAGTGGCGCTGTTATATAGAATGCTACAGAATAAAGTAGTGCGATGGGTAGAAGATTTCTTTTAAACAGTTTAATTAATAGAGAATGGCTACGTAAAATTTTCATAATCTATTAAGAAAATAATTTTTGAAATATATATTAAAAAATTTTCTTTTAATAAAATTTATTAAATAAAATTTGGATTTAAAAAATAAATAAATAAATAAATAAAATAAGAAGAATCAAACAGAGTAATGATTTAAAAACATTATCAATATTGATAATTTATCAGTAACATTCAAACTTAAATAGAATCATAAATAAAATATAATAAAAGTTTAAAATTATGTTTAAAGAAAAAAAACTCATTTCTGTAACTTCCCGATGAGTATTAGTGACTGCGAGGTTCTACTCTCGAACCTTACAGACGGGAAGTGTTGGTTTCGATTCCTGGTCGCGCTTGTCGACTTAGGTTTTCGGAGTTTTCCGTGATGTTCTTTGAAACTCGCATAAATAAGGGTTAGGCATTCTTAGAATGATTTCCACGGAGGGCACACCATCCAGACCTAGGACCCTCGTGTCAGTGGCGGATCCAGAACTTAACTTTTATTTATTTATTTATTTATTTATTTATTTATTTGGGGGGGGGGGGTCTAAGACTTTTCAAAATGTTATTCTAGACCTACAAAAAATTTACAATTGCAATATTCAATTGTGAATGTCAATTTCAGTCCCCTAGCCCCCCCCCCCTTAAATCCGCCACTGCCTCGTGTAGTTAGTTTGTTTTAATCCTAACACCAACACTCAATGAATATTATGAAATCAAAACTGAATCTGGGCATTTTATCCTATTCGTAATAATCTCACTGAGACAGAACGTTTTATGACGGTGTTACATTTAAACGTTTGGTATAGAACTGAAATTGTACGTTTTATGGAAGGTAAAACACACACTTTTTTAGAACGTTCTAAATAATACAATTTTTGAACGTCTAATGGAACGTTCTTTTGACACGAAACACGGTGTTTGAACTATTGTAACCGTTATTAGACGTCCAAAGAACGTTCCGGTGCTACTTGGGTACCCACAAATTGTACTGAATCTATATTAACACATCCTAAAGTTTCAGATCATTCCGTTTACTTAACGATACAGAGTGATTACAAACATAATTGATTTTGCTCAATTTGTTATTGGCCCCCTAAATGTTGTCTTAAACTAATATTCACTGAAAAACATGAGAAAGACCCAGTCCTTTAAATACCCAATGTATGAATATATTTCATGAAGAAATAAGTATTTAAATTGAAAAAAATTGATCGTTCGTAAATCTCGCTAAACTTTCGAGCAGGAGTGTATATATAGATCTGCCAATTATGCCAATTTACCCGTAATAGCGTTAGGTTAAATTTGTAGAGTAATACCATAGCCTCCTGAACTAGATGCCTGTCGCGTGGCTCGGAAATTTGGCAACAGTTGAAGCGTTAGACAACACCACCTGGTTCAGATTGCGCGACTGTTTTATTCAACAGCCACCAAAAATTTTTAAAAGTGGGATATGATATACATAAAAGGCGAATAGAAACGAAGAATCGTCGATTGTATATGTCATACATCACTTCTTAAAACTATTGGTGACAGTTGAATAAAAAAGTCGCGCAATGTGTACCGGGTGGCGCTGTCTACCGCTTCAACTGCGGTCAAGTTTCCAAGCCACGCGACAGGCATCTAGTTTAGGAGGCTATGGTAATACTCAGCAATATGTACCCACGATTAAATAAGGAGACTATTACTCTAGAAATATTCTGGTGTGAAAAAAAAAAAAAAAAAAGGCGGGCATAATTGGCAGGTCTGTATGCATATATGTATTTCAAGTTCACTGTAGCATGTTATGTACGAAAAATTGTATAATAAACCTACACAGTTTGTGTACAAGGACTCACAATATGAAATTCATGATTTTATTATATTATTATTTTCTTTTCTTTTTCTTTTTTTTTTTTTTTTTGTTTGTTTGTTTTAGTAGGCGTAGTGATTTTAAGAGAAAGAGTTTAACTTTAATTAAATGAATAAAAGAAAAATAACGTACTAATTAGAAATTATCGAATCTTAATGCGTGGAGAAATTAATTCCACGCTAAAATTTTAAATGAATGATTTTAAAGTTTTATTTTTTCTAAATAGAAATCCTGAAAATGTATCTAAAATTGTTTTTTCAAGACTGTATATATTCAAAACAATAACTTTAAAAAGCAAAAAGCAACTTTCATTTAATATATATGTATATATTAATATATATAAAAATAGTATATATACATATATATATATATATATATATTAAACACAGAAATGCAATTTAAAAATAAAAGTATGAAAATTGAGTTTTTATAACTACATCATTGTTATAAAAAATGAGAAACAAACATAAAAATTACTTTATTTTTACACTATACCTTAATATTTTAATAATAGATAAATTGTATTCTAATTATACGTATTTTATCTCCTATTTAATCTCTGGATACAATTTTAATAGGTAAATAATAATTTGAAAAAATAGTTTATGAAAATATAAATGACATATTGCATACTAGCACTTAAATAATAAAAAAATAAATCCTGAAAGTATTATAAAGTTATTTCTATCTCTTCAGAAGATAAATGTTTTTATTTTCTTTTAATACTTTCATATTTTGAGGAATTATGCTTTATAAAAGGTTTTCTAAATATGTCATAAAAAATTAATCTCTTAAATCTTACATAAGCTTTTTGTATTCGATTTTATGCAGATTTTTAAAAGATTATAAGTTTTAAAATACGAGGTATTGTCAATAAGCATGTTTTATTCATCAAATACGACACGTAAGCATCGATCCAAAAAGCGCTGAAATTTTACGCCTTTTTATCTTTTTGGAATTTCGCCTTCTTTTTTATTTCTCCCGTTGATCACAAACGTGATTGAATTGAGAAAAATGTTTAGAGATTTCAGATTCAAAATATAAGAATTGGTTTCAAAAGTAAAATGAAATTTATATAGATATATTTTAGATTCAAACATTTAAATTGAAGCATTTTTTTTTATAAAAAATAAAGTAAAATAGAATAAAGATTATTTTTATGTTTTTATGCAAATTGATTTATTAAAATATTTTGATGTTATATTTCACAGTAATATCTAGAATACAAGCTTATATGAATATGATTTAACTTTTAATGTCAAATTATATTTAAATCTTCTAGTTTTTAGTTTTATGGGATACCATTACTAGAATATTGGTAAATATATTTACATTAATCGTATTATTTAATGCACATTTATCTCAATTAGCGTAAACATGATTATAACGAATATAAATATAAAAAGAATCTAAAATGAAAAATAAATCATAGATTCTTATATATATATATATATATATATATACAAGAGAGATTGAATTAAAATAGTTAAATTATAGTCCTCTTTATCCTTAATAGCCCTTTACGGCTTGAAACTCTTTTGGCAGAAAATGAAAGTTTTGTTAGTTTCCCCTAGTTGATAGGATCATATTAAGCCTCAGAAGGACCCACACAATTGGGTAGGTTCCGCCTTACTGGAGACATTTTTAACTAAACCTACACAGTTGTGTAGGTTCGGATTATATGAAGAAATATCTAAAAGTAACTGTTTAAGCAAAAACCATTGGTATTTATTAGGATAATTTTCATTCGTCACAAAAAAAAAAAAAAGGTTTGAAACAATTTTTGTTTTTGGAGAGGCATACATATACGTACATCACATTTTGGAATCTCAGTCTGTTACGGCTGGTACAGTTTTGCAATCTACACTTCGTAGCAGTTTTAAGATCATCGAAATAAGGCCAGTGTCTTGTTGCATGTAACCTCTTCCCTTCAGTGGGTAGCTTTTTGGGTGGATTGTAAAACTTTGATCTGCATGAGTGAGCAACAACATCTTAAGTCTGTTCTTTTTCGCTGGCACTGAGGATAGCCCGCGACCTCTTCTTGTTTGGTTGTCGTACATCCAACAATTTCTCAGCCACACTTAGACGAAACAATAATAAGTGTGTTTTTACTACGTAACTTGTTTGTTTTGGCGTCTCGTATGTACAGAAACCATGAATTTACCACAGCTATGTCAAGGAAGTAAACTGTTGCTTTCCAGGTCCATTTCTTTGTTTTAAACGATGGTCAATATTCCTCCATTTCCTAGTCGCAAATGTCCTTATTCATGTATTGTAATTCTTACCGATGGCTGAAGAAGAGACATCGAATTTTGTCTCTATTTCTTCATCCTCTTCACTTTCATCAATTTCTACGTTATGTCCACTCTCATCATCAATGGCGTTGTTAATTTCTTCAGTTTCAGCAATATCATCTTCATCACTGAGGTCACTTATACCGGAAAAATCCTTTTCAAGTTGTTCCTCGATCTCTTGTGTCAACTATCGCCTTCTAGTTACCTAAAATCGCTAGAACAACGTGTGCATATTATTCTTGGAATGGTAAATGCCGGACTTACGCAACTGTGTAAGTTGATAGTTTTTCCCACATTTTTTAAAGCTTAAGTTATATTATCAAGGCTAAAATTCATTGAAATCATGAATACAGTATATTAAGATAAAATTCTGGCGAGAAACAACCACATGACTTCCATTATCCACAATTACACGTATTATATATATATATATATATATATATATATATATATATATATATTTTTTTTTTTTTTTTTTTTTTTTGGGGGGGGGGGGGGAGGGGAGATGATATGATCAGAAGACATACAATTCACCTAACGAAGTAGAAACCTAAAAAGTTTTCTGTATGTGAAACTTAATACACAAGTAATGACATATAAAACAATGTTTACGTTACAAGTTAGAAATTAACAGAAAAAATGGTTTAGTTATCTTTTGAAACACCAATTTCCGAGATCTAAAATTAACCTACCTAAGCAGGATGATTGTTAATACTGTAATAACCATGTAATATATGAGAAAGGATATCTGAAATTGATTTATGTAACAATTTTCAAGAAAATCGTTAGAGCCGTTTTTGAGATACAGGCTTTCACCAAAACTTGACAAACCCAATTGTTGACCGGGAAACAACAATTACATATGAAAGGATATCTAAAAAAGAGTTATTATGCCGAGTTTGAAAAAAAAATAAGTGCTACCGTTTTTAACGGAATGCACTTGCGGGACCTGAAATTGAGCTATTTATACAGGACACCTATCAATTTTCCTGAACTAGCCTACTACATCATTCGAAAGGACATCTAATAGAGTGTTTATATAGTAATTTTGAAGAAAATCGTTAGAGCCGTTTTTGAGATACGGACTTACGATCCCACTTCCGTTTTTGCGTTTTCACCTAAATTTTGAAAATTCATCTATACACCAAACCTGTGTGAATTCTGCAGTTGCGTCGTCCTATCTTTATTAGTTACGAAGATATGATAGTCAGAAGATTCCTCACATACATACATACACATACACACACACTGACCAATTGCCGAAAACCACTTTTTTGGATCCAAGGGACTTTAAAATGTGTAAATCAGGTAAACACTCGATATCGATGTTTTGGATCGAGTACAATACTTCCATTACCTACGGTAGTATCGTAATGGAAGTAAAAATTGAATCTAAGCAAACATCAAAAGTAATATTTTAAATAAATTACGACAGTACTTAAGATTTGTCTTTTATTGTCAGAAGATGGACGCTTCATATAAGTAAAGAAAAAAAAACTATTCCTGTCTTGCTATTGGTGCCATTTAGTTGGGTTTCATCGAAACATCTGAAATAAATGAACTCGCACAACTGTAGAGGTTCCACTTTAAATGACACGAAAAAAGGAAAATGTTACTATTTCTTATTTAAGTTTCATCAGCACAATTGTGTAGGTTAGGTCGTAAAGGGATAGAGAATCAGCGAGATTTTAAAAAGAAACAAAAGTGTTGTATTACTTTACCACTTGAACGCAAATGCAAGTAGCGTTGACCCGAAACTGATATAATGAAGGCTGGGAAGACGCTATTGAAGGCAGTTAGGACTCAAAGCGAGTTTTTAAACGATTACCATAAAGTTGGTTTTAGTTTTAATTTATAATGTGATTTAAAGTGTGGTGATGGATGTTCTTTGGCAATTCCTTTAAATATAGTGAAAAGCAAAGCAAGCTAATAAAATAAAAGATGTGTGGGTGTGTACATATCCGCCGCTTTGTAGATAAACGGCTGTTCTGAGAGCTATAGAATTTTATATGGAAGTCGGTATTGACATTTGTTGATGTATCTCGAAGACCGATTACCGAATTTGTGATTATATATTTTTTTTATTACCTAAAATTTATAAATTTCTGAAATGATCAACCCTGGGGATAGAAGCGTAAAAGTAAATGACCTCAACGTAGCCCATTAGCTCATTTGGTTATGGCGTCATGTTAACAACGCGAAGGTCGTGGGTTCGATACCAAAAAGCCGGTGTGGTACTTTTTGCAGATAATTAATAGAAAGATGCCAATCGATAAAAGAAAATCTTTCAGTGTCTTCACAGTATCCTAAATAGTCAATCGAAGAGAAAATAACAAAAAAAAAAAAAAAAAGGTTAAACTTACAGATGTGTGCGTCGCATTGTAGGCAAATAGCTGATCGTAGAGCTACAGAATTTTGCGTGTAGGTCAATTTCGACATCTTCTAAAGTACCTCAAAACATTTTTTTTTTTTTTTTTTTTTTTTAATAATTAAAAAAAAATTAGCTGTAAAGATTTTTCTGATTCTGAATCAATTGTTGTTACAGAATGAAGATGTTAATCTGTCCGAGAAATGTTTGTCCGAAATATGAAATTTTTGAATAATAGCAACGCCATTTATCGTCCAGTTATCACTCAAATTGCAAGCAGTGGGGATCAGCAGCCGATATAGCGTAGACGAGAAGATGATGCCGAAGGCAGCAGGAACTCCAAGCGAAGTTTTAAGCGATTTCATTGAATTTTTTTTAGTTGTTATTTATAAAGTGATTTAAAATATAATGATTATTATTCTTTATTTATTTATTTATTATTTTTTTTAATATAGTGAATATCAGTTAATGTGGCAGACATCATTATTTTTCGCTAATGTGTAGATTTTAGTGATTGTGTAATACTGATAATTGTATACATACTTAAATGATAGTTTAATTATTAAAATTATATTTTATTGTGTTAATTTTATTTAAAAAAATAGAAAAATTTTCGAAATAGATTTGATACATTCTTTCATTTCTACAAAACATGCTAAGCAAGTAGAGGTTTAGTTATACAATTTGAAATTTATTACAAGCATTGCTAAGGCAACTTTTGCCAATATTTATTAAACTATTGGATCTGCAGATCAGGAGCTTTAACGTCTTATTTATATTATTCATTACTTAGCAAATCATTTTTACATACTAAATAGTATTTAAAATGATTATATGTATGATTAACTTACTACATAAGCAAATACGTTTATGAGGGGAGCTACCGCTCATCTCAATCCCCCGTTGTATCCGTCTGTTTATATCTATTTGTATATATGTGTATATACATATTTCCTTTTAACCCATAGCCTTGTGTTAATTCTTTGTAACTCTTAAACACTTATACCAAATTTCATTCAAAATGATTGCTTAAATTATCAGAATTACTTTGTGTAACCCTCAAACTAATTACCTATTCTTCATTTTTCAATGAAGCCTTGCTTTTTAACATTCTATTAATGTTCGAATGTTTGTTTATTTAATTAAGTTAATAGTGTAATTATGTTAAAATTCACTTATAAGAAATATACCGTCTATAGACCGCAATGGTAGAAAATTCTTTTAGGTGCCCCAGTACACGAGCCACACTAGTTATACCCATTAATAAAAAGTATAAACTAAATCGTTGGAACTAATTAATATCGAACAAAATTTGACATCACTGGATGATTACAGAATGTTATCGGAATTCTTTTTTGGGGTCCTGTAAAAATTTTTTTTAGTCTATACGTACCTTTTTTCTAAAGAAAGTATGCTTTCATGCATTATTCTCAAGTTAACTCAAGTTAATTCTATCATGTTGAACGCAGCATAAACGTGTTAAGAGGCGCTTGATGAAAATATGGCCATAAGCTCTAATGTCTCGGAATTCTTTTCTGCGTCCTTTTCAAAGAACCATAAACATTATATAAACCAATAAAAAATATACAACTTATTCCATATAACTCATGAATGATTATCCGAAATTTGACATAATTTGAATGATTAAGTGATACTGTCGAAACACTTTTGCATAGCTGCCAATATTTTAATTTATTCCGGAGTACTTTTAGCCCCGCCTTTATTCCGCACCACTTTATTTATAGAAAAATCTTCTTCAATACATAACTTCGATAAAATAAGAAAAAATACTTTAAAAAAATAAGTGGTACGAATTAGAGGCGAGGCTAAAGTGACTCCGGAATAAATTAAAATATTGGCAGCTATGCTTTTGTGAGGTCCTGTACATTAATTATTAATTTTAAGCACACATTTTCTACCGAAAACATGCTTTTAATTATCTCAGTAATGCATGTTAATTTAATTTTGTTGAATCTTGTGTAACTATGTTAAAGTGCTTTGAAATGAAATTCTCCCAATAGGCCGTAATGATTAGAAAACCTTTGGTGTATTCCTGTACACGATCAATAAAAAATATAGGCACCAAACACTATACAGCTGTTTCTGTATAGCACATGAACATGTGTACCAATTTTCAAGTTAATCGAGGGATCTTTGCGCTTGCTGTTTCAGCACATACAAATTCTGTCCATAGGCCGTAATGATAAGAAAAACTTTGGTGTGTCCCTGTACACGAGCTATAAATAAAGTGCACACCTAAAACTATACAGTTATTTCTGTGAGGATAATGAACATGTGTACCAAAATGCAAGTCAATAGAGTGATTTTTGCGGCCACTATCATGAGACATACAGATAGAGAGAACCCAAGAAATTTTTGAGTTTCTACATGGATGCCTCCACATAATTGACGTTTTGGTAAAAAATATTCACCGAAAAAAGTCATGTGAAAAGAAGGCGGCTACAAACAATTCTTCAAAATAAATAAAAAATGTTACTAAATATGCATAAAATCTATTTTATGTTATGCAAAATGAGTAATAATAATAAAAAAAAAAAACAATGAGTTAAAAATATAGTAAATAAATTAAGTCGTATTTTTACATGATTGATTACTCTTTATCATTATTATTTTCAAACTTACATAGATAATTATTAAATCGTCTGGTAAATTAATATATATATATATATATATATATATATATGTTACCGTTAAAGCGCGAAACCCGTTAATCTGAAGATTACCTAGCTAATCTGCAGATTAACTAAAATGACCCGTTAAAGTGCGGAATAAAGTGTTTTCCGCATTTTAACTAGGTAATCTGCAGATTAACGGCTTCTGTGTCGTTAAAGTTTAAATGTTTGTTTCGAGCCTTAGCTTTTTTACATTCACTATGACGTCAAACAGTCATGTGATACAGATACGCGAATCCCAGATTAGTCTGTGACGCGATTGACCTTCAAACACAAACCGAAACTTTTATACCTTCCTCTCCGCTGTGATAAACAGTAAGCGCAAAACGTGGATCATCGAAGCTATGACATTAGATTTCTTATTATGACCAACACAAATTTTAAAGTACAAGTAAGTTATAATTGTTTTGAGTTTATTTCTTCTCTTTTTTAATTCTGTCAATATAAGTTTGATAAGGGTCTGCATCTTATTAATGAAATATAATCTTAATTAAAAGCTCTCTCTCGTGAAACTTCATTTTAAATTATGAATCTTAAATTTACAGCACAGTAATTATTTTCTCCCGAAATAAAACTATTAAACCACAACTTTTTAAAACTACTTTATTTTAAAATTGATTTAAATTACTATTACTTACTGAAAAAAAGAACACATGTATTATTTTTTAACTCTGGAAAATATGGCATTCAATATTATGGCATTATTCAATATATACTTAAAATGAAATTTTTATGCATTTTTTAGCAATTCATTACAATTTTTCTCTTTTGTTTCTTTCAATTTCAAGTTTCCTTTATATATTTTATATATCATGGTTATATTTTTATTTTTAATTTTGTTCGCTTTTTCAAATAATTTCGTTGTAGTTTATCACATAAAATGTGTTAATAAAGGTTTTTTTTTTTTTTTTTTTCTGTAAAATTAATATATTTCCTAAACTTGTACGGATACGAGGGTTGCTATTTATATTTCTTGCCTAATAATGAAAAAACAAATATGTAGGATCGAAATTGGTTTTATTGTTTTTCAAAATATTCTCCATGATGATCAATACACTTTTGCATGCGTTTGAACCAATTTTCAAAGCACTTTTTCCAGTCCGATTGAGGTAACTCCAAAACATGCGTTTTGAATGCATCAACCGCTTCTTCGGGGGTCGAAAATCGTTGTCCACGTAATTTATTTTTAATGTGTGGGAATAAGAAGAAGTCATTAGGTGCCAAATCAGGGCTGTACGGCGGATGACCCATCAGTTCGATCTTTCGCTCAGTCAGAAATGCATTTGTTTGAGTCGATGTGTGAGAGCTTGCATTGTCATGATGAAGAATGATTCGCCTGTTCTTCTGCTTTTTTCGAATTTCTCCGATGACTTCTGGCAAACAAATGGTCGTGTACCATTCAGAATTGACCGTCCTGCGTTGCTCTAACGCCACTGTTGCCACATGACCGTTAATGCCGAAGAAACAGGCAATCATTTGTTTCGATGTGCTTCTTCCTCGAACAACTTTTGTTGGTTTTGCCTCGCCTTGGAAGACCTATACAGTTGATTGCTGTTTTGTTTCCGGCTCATATGCATAGATCCATGATTCGTCACCTGTGTAGATGTTATACACAGCCTTTGATGTACCTTGAACGTATTTTTCCAACATTTCCTTGCACCAATCGACACAAGCCTTTTTTTGAGCGTTTGTCAGATTATGCGGGATCCAACGCGAACAAATTTTTTTTACGCTCAAATGTTCATGCAATATTTTATTGATGCTAGTCATACTAATGTCCAAAGACGCCTCAATCTCACGGTATGTCACATGACGATCTTGCTTTATCAGTTCACGCACAGCATCGATCTTTTCTGGCACAACAACGGATTTTGGACGA
Organism: Salticus scenicus; assembly: GCA_963930645.1. Lineage (NCBI taxonomy): Eukaryota > Metazoa > Arthropoda > Arachnida > Araneae > Salticidae > Salticus > Salticus scenicus. The sequence goes on along the minus strand of OZ005654.1, from coordinate 195,192,629 downwards.
CCTGCACGGGATTCGTCCTGGATCGAACATCGACCACGATTAAATTCGTTATACCATTTTTTTACAGTGCTGTAGGATGGCGCTTTATCGCTGTATAAAGAATTAAGTTCATCGAAGCACTCTTGTCTTGACAATCCACGTCGAAAGTTATGAAAAATAATCGCACGAAAATTTTCACGATTCAATTCCATTTTTTGAAAGAGAAGAACTTTTCAATTTACTGTCAACAACACAAATAAAGCTATAATGGTAAATCGTCTGCTGAATTTACGTTTAAAAATATCAAACTTTCGATTAAAATCGTCTGCGGTCGCCTAGGAACACTTACTGTTGCCAAGGCCAGAAATATAAATAGCAACCCTCGTATATGTATGCTGCAAAATATAGTTTAATAAAGCATTGGAAAACTGTCATTTTAATTTTCATGCGTTCTAAAAATTACTAAAGCAGTTTTAATTGTTTGAAGTACTTCTTAAAATGCTTCTGATTTGTCTAATTTAATATTTCTTTAGCTAATTAAAAATTGGTGCATATTTTTTTTTTAAATATAGTAATAGCAATATAAGCTGTTAATAAAACTTTTTTTTTTTTTTTTTTTTAAATTGTAAATATTTTTATTTGAAAAGAAATCGTTACTGTACTACAGTTCTAACATTCATTTATAAAATAGACTTTATTGTAAGCTATTAAAGATATTATATTTCATATTAAAAATGCATAACATCTTCAGACTTATATTGACAGAATAAAAAAGATGAAATAAATAAAACAAATATAACTTTAAAACACATAAAAATTAAAACACATACAGAATAAAATAAGTAAAGAAAATAAGAAAAGAAAAGAAAAGTAATCTTTTTTTTTTTTCTTTTCCCGAATGATAAAAACAAATACAACACAGCGTGCAGTAAAATTATACCACCAGAGATCTTATTTTCACTTTAACGGGTGCATAGTAGGTAATGTGCAGATTATCTAGGTATTTCGCAGATTACCTAGGTAATTTGAGAAATGAAACAATTTTCCTCACTTTAACGGATCACCCTAGTTAATGTGCAGATTGTCTAGCTAATCTGCAGATTAACTGATTTCTGCACTTTAGCGGTAACATATATATAAAATGGATAAACGCGGAATTCATAAAATTAATAAATATTCGAAAACATTAGAATATGTCGTATTTATATTTTTCATTCTTGAATATGCATTTAAATATCTAAAAGCACACAGGTTCATTGTTTCTAAATTCAGCATCGTTGAATTTGTAATAAAATATTAGCATTACAAGGATGAGTGCAGTTAAAATCTTTGAACATCACATTTTTTTCACACATAATTTTTAAATAGTATATTGAGTTTTTATGGACTCTAGCGAGTGTGATTTTGAATTTTAAAAATTAGCAAAGTTCAGCAGTTAAAGTTCATTTTCAATATAAATTAGTTTACTCTGCATGAAATGTTTAATAAATCTCAATTTTATTACTATATTATTTTATATAAATGATGCATAAATTGTTTAAATAGGAAAATAAATAACTTTAATGCAGATGCAATCGCATGAAACATCGCTGTTATTTATATATTTATTTCTCTTTGTTGTCAAACATTCTTATTATAATACATTTTTCGAGATAATATTTTAAAGTTCCTAAAGCTTCTAATCTTAATGTTTAATAAGTTCATATAGTTTAAATTATTTTATTAACATTGATATCCGAGAAAATGATGTCATTTCCATTTTTTAAACTGCAAATGCACCAAACATTGCTTTTATATCGATTCAAAATGCATTTTAAATTTAATGGAAATTTTCATTTGACATCAAATTCAAAATTCACTTTCAGTTTTAAAATGCAATATTCTATTTTATTATTATTGTTATTATTTTAGAAATAAAGAATGTATTTCGTATATCCTAATAAAATATAAGGTACACATTTATTTAAATATTTTTCAGGTTTGATATTTCAAATTAACAACGTAATAATAAAAATATTGATTGCGTTACTTTGACATAATTATGTAATGCATATTTTAAATACGGTTGAAATTTACACTTTAAATTTTTAGAGCTTGTTTGTTTTTGTTCACAAAGTATGAAAAAAGATTAATAAAGGGCATTGCAGGTTAAGCGTATAAAAAATGCACCAGCGTCGAATGAAGAGTTCTTGCCTTCTATTTATTGTTCTTTATCTGAAACATCTTTTGCACACAAATTTAGAATTCTACCCTCAACAATTAGGGAGTAATGGGGGTGGCAACCTAAAACGTTATTTATTTGTTTATTTATTTTTTTTAAACTATTCAAGATATCTTATCGAGGTTGAAACTATTTATAAATGTTTATGAAATACCTAATATATATATATATATATATATATATTTTCAGAATTTTCACTCGATTTTAAATAGTAGAAAATGATAAGTATATTTTTGATGGGCGATTTTTTATACTATCCACCAAAGTGACACCTACCAAAAATATACAGTTTATTTGTTTATTAGTTAGCTATTACATATAAAATTACAGAAGTGTCAAATTGTGGAAACGTAGTGAAAAAAATAATAATCACTTAATAATAATACCAATTATATAATATTTATCTTTAAAACCTACTTAATAAATAAACAATGCAAGGAAATATAAAAATGTTCTATTAACATTTGTTATTAAAACGTAACAATTAGCAATTAAAAAAAAATTCTATTTGATTACTATCAGGGATCTTACATCTCGCCCTTTTTTCAAGAAACTTTAGGTCCGAGAAATTTCGTAATTTTTGCTACCTTTATTTTTATATAATAGCCTCTACCTTGTTTAATCACGCCATAACACTACAAAAATACTGATTAAAAAAAAAAAAATTCTATATGAAAATAGCATAGATGGCAAGATGTAATTTATTCCGGAATATTTTTTGGCCCCGCCTTTTACCTATACCACTTATTTTTTTAAGATAAACTTATCTGATTTTATTGAAGTTATATATTTGATAAAATATTTCTATAAATAAAGTGGTGCCAAATAAAGGCGGGGCTAAAAGTACTCCGGAATAAATCAAAATATTGGTATCTATGAAAACAGTAGTAGCAAAAAAAAAAAAAAAAAAAAAAAAAAAAAAGGCGGGAGTTTCCCCCCATTTAGCAGCAATATTTAACTATTTGTCAAATGGTCGATGCAAATCAAAAATTGTAAAAGCAGGTGAAATATTGACTTCAATATTTGATAAAACTAGTGTAACTATCACTATTGAAGAAAACAGTGATTATGATTAAATCGTGATTGAAAATGATTCTTTTTTGTAATTTATCTTTGCTTTTTATAATTGATTCTATAAATATAAATTACTTTATACGGATACCTGTATTCGATTTCATTTTTTAACCCCTTAACGCACGCTGTCCTCGCTGCGAGGACGCAAAATTTAAGATGCAGCTGCAAAAATTCATCCCGGAAACATTTTAGCAAAAATTCACGTTTACAACTTATCAGAAAAGGCCGGTTTTTTAAGCCTCAAAATTTAAAATTTCTTTTAGTTTAATTTTGTTCATGAATTCCGGTGGTAGTATAAATTTAATGTTTTAAATTGTCTTGCGCCGCAAATGGTTAAACTATGGTCTACTTATTTCACACTTTTGTTATTTTTGTATGTAATAGCAATCTAATAAACAAGCAAACTTTAACTTTTGGTAGATGTCACTTAGGTGGATACATACTATAAAACATCGTTCACCAAAATATACGCCATTTTTCTCAGTTTTAAATTGAGCAAAAGTTTTAAATATATATATATATATATATATATGCATATATATATATATATATATATATATATATATATTTAATATATAATATATAATTCACAAACATTCATAAACAGTTTGAACATCGATAAGATATCCTATTTCGAACCATTTTATTTACAGAAAAATTTTCACCGATATATAACATCCATTTCATCCTTAAAAAAATAAATGGTATGAAAAAAAGGCGAGGCCAAAAATACCCCCGAATAAATTAAAAAGTTAGCATCTGTAATATTTTCATACAGAAATCTTTATGTCAGTATTTTCATAGCAATATGTCGTGATTTAAACAGGATAGAGACTAGTGTATAAAAATAAAGTAGAAAGAATTAGGGAAATTTCTCATCCCTAAAAGTATCTTGGGAAAAAAAAAAAAAGGCGAGATGTACGATCCCTGTTAACAATTAAATAGAATATTTTTTTTATTGCTAATTGGTACTTTTTAATAACAAATGTTCATCTTTACATTTGCTTGCATTGTTTACTTATTAATATTAAGTGGTTTTTAAAAATAAATATTATATCATTGGTATTATTACAGGGATGTAAGAGTTTCCGTCTCAGGAAGGAAAACTTACACCAGCGTATTTTTATCAATAATTTATATCATATTTGTTGTTGACACTTCTTATTTATTGCGATTGATCATAATAGAAATAATTGATAACGAATGCTGGTGTGAGTCTTTTATTTTGAGGGGAGAAAACTTTTGCACCCCTGTATTATTATTAAAAGATTATTATTTTTTTCGCTACGTTTTAGCAATTTGACTCTGTAATTTTTATATGTAACACCTAACTAATAAACAAATAAACTGTATTTTTTTGGTAAGTGTCATTTTGGTGGATAGTACAAAATATCGCCCATCAAAAATATACTTATCATTTTCTACCGTTTAAAATCGAGAGAAAATTCTGCAAAAAATATATATTATGTACTTCATAAACATTTATAAATAGTTTCAACCTCAATAAGATATCTTGAATAGTTTAAAAAAAAATTAAATTTAACGTTTTAGGTTGCCACCCCCATTACTCCCTAATCGTTGACGGTAGAAGCCTAAAATTGTGTGAAAAACGTGTTTCAGGTAAAGAACAATAAACAGAAGACAAGAACTCTTCAATCGACGCTGGAGCAGTTTTCATATGCTTAACCTGCAATACCCTTTGACAATATCAGGGATAGAGCACAGGCGCAGAACTTATACCACTATCAATGTAAGAAAATTTTCTACTTTAAATCAACGATATTATAGGTAGAGAATTTTCTTAAACGAATACCGGAATGAGTTCTTCGCCCGTGTTCCATCTCTGCTATATGCGTTCAGTTTATGATTATTATTATTATTATTTTCATTTTACAGTTATATCGTTAACACTTTTTGAGTATTTTCTTTAGTAGCAAACTGTATTCAAATTTATCATATTCAACTGAAATAAGCTTAAATTTTTCCGTTTAAAAAAACATCAAAACAATTTTTTTCAGAAAAAAAAGTAGTATATGCATAATTTTGTTTTATTATCACTTTTATCTCTTTGATATCTACATAATCCTTAAAAGAATAAAAATAAAATACAATAAAATAAAAATAAGCTAAACGTATTTAGTTGAAAAATCATTCAAATGTCTTTGAAATAGCTTAAAGTTAACAAAGTTATATTAAACCGTATGTGATAAATTACTGATTAGAGAAATGTAGAAAATGGAACAAATAATATAATTTAAATTGCTGTATGACTTAATATCAATATGAATCTGCATTAATAAACAGATTTTATTTATCAAGGTAGGATGTAATACTTATCAAATTAAAGAATTCCGAATAATTCTTAACCATCTTTTTCTTAAAAAAGTAATGTGAAATTATCAAATCAAATTAAAAAAAAGAAAAAAAAAGTTTTATTTCAATTTTATTTCTAATACTAAAACAACTAATTGGCTTTATTATTAATATAAGTGACATTCTAAATATGAAATCTTTTCCCTGATTCTTCCACCGGTATATTCATATAATATTTTTTTACTTAATTAATAGTGCAGTCTTATTACAAAAAATTCCAAAAAAAAAAAAAAAAAAAAAAAAAAGTACTGCTGTAGGTATCAGGGAGAATATTTCGACTGTCGACAACTTGATTTCATCTATGGAGAAAGTTAAGTTGTCTATTAAGGGAACTGGGACGTTTTAACCTTCAAAAAATCGATTTTTCATTTTTAGCCTAAAAAAATAGGGGACATTTCACTGATTCCGAAAATATATAACATGTATAGGTTTGAACTGCCGAAAGCTTAACTATTAACGTTTAAAAACGTAAACAAAGTTTTTTGCATTTTTCTCAAAACATGTTTTTTCCATATTTAGGTACGCTCGTATAAAATTCTATGCATCACACAAATCTGCAATTTTGTGATATAATATTTTTGAGCATTTTTCATCTATTAAACATATTTTTATTTATTTGTGGGCACCAGTTTTTTTAGGGGGGTGCTGTTTATGTTAAAAGAAATCATAATTTATAGAATTTCAAGTTATATAGCATTTAATTTTTTTTTTATTATTTCTATTTTGTGTATATTAAAACAAAAATATGTTCACTATAATTATTGAACCTTTACTCATGTATTTTGATAATTTTTATGTGATTTTATGCAAAACTTTTTTTTCTGAGCGTACCAATTTGTGGTTATGTATTTACAGACAATTGCATCAGAGCTCATATTCGATTTGCTATTAAAAAATAAATACTTGAAATTAAAAGGATTTCTTTAGTGTTTTATAATGAAAATATTATGTTCTGTTTATATGTATAATATTTTAATTCAAATATAACTTTTACTTGGGGAAAACCCTTTATTTGAAACTGCAATTTTAACTACTTTTTCGTTGTCGAGAACGTCCAGTTCCCTTAATACAATAATAGATGCTTCTGTAAGCAATTTCTCCGTACATCATATTTTTCCTTAATTTTTCACACAAGCATAACCAACAAGCCACCAAAATTCTCACATATAGATAATTGCACCAATGGGTATCGTTAAGTATTAATTATTTATTTTAAAAATCAACTTTTATTTATTGTTTTTTAGATTTTTCTACGTAGTCCATAATTGCCAACATTTTAATTCATTCTGGAGCAATTTTAGCCCCGCCTTTATTTCGCACCATTTTATTTATAGAGTAATTCTCTAATACATAAATATGATAAAATAAGTAAATATCAGTCTTAAAAAAATACGTGGTATGAAATAAAGGCGTAGATAAAAATGCTCCGGAATAAATTAAAATGTCGGCAACTCTGTTAGTCACATCCAGATCAAGGCTGTAACCAGAAAAAAATTTCGGTAGAGTAAATTTTTGGCTATACTGCATAATGTTTAGCGTCCAAATGTTATTCAATGAGTGTTGTTCGGTGCTTAATTCTAGAATTTACCATAAATCTGCAAAATTTCGGGGGAGGTTTCAATCCCTAAACCACTCTCTTGATCTTGATCCACATTCGTATGTTTCTCCCAGTATTTCTGGATCATTCGAAGGCCGTTATTATAGAATATTGCGGCCATCGGTTACTTCAATGTACGGCTTCCGACAACCAAACAAATCAACATTCATAGACATAATTTACACCATTATACATAAAGAACAACTGATAGGAAGTATTAATTTTATCCACAGATATCTCGATTATTTCTTTATGTATACCAAAATAAGTGTTATAACGTGCATTGCTATTAACTATGAAAATATTCTGAAAATGACTTTTTAAAACTTCTTCTTATATGAAAAATATTAGTATATATATATATATATATATATATATATATTGTGTGTGTGTGTGTGACATTTGAAACTCTTTCCCCACCCTTGCAGTTTACACAAGATTAGCGTATTTTTCTAAAATAAATTTTACACAGACATTTCTGTAATTATTTCCTGCGTCTTTTGATAATATGAATAGTTGATAGTTTTGAATGATCGGTCATAGCATAGGTACGGGAATTTTCGCTGAACAAATTTCGTAATTAAATATGTAAGATATTGTTGTTTTAAAATAGCATCATCAAGGGAAAAAAAAAAAAAAAAAAAAAAAAAAAAAAAAAAACGAAAAATTCTCATTTTTTTAAAACCCAAATTGAGATGTTGGTGGTTTGTTTTAAACAGTATGCAGCATTTGTTTTTCTTTTTACAGTCCGCAAACATAAACACGACATTATTTCTCCATTCTATTAATTCTAATCTGATAACTATCTTATATTGAGAAAAGTTTTCTTTTTGTTATTCAAAAGAGTAATCTCAACATATTATATATTATATTATATTATATAAAGGTATTTATTGAAATAAAGAAAATAGAAAGGTATAAAACTATTATTAGTTTAAAAATTTTTAATTAAAGTTTTAATTTCCTGGTAGATATAATATCGATAAGAGTATTCACTTTGTAACAAATTGAAACTCGATTAAAGTGTGTTAAACTGTTCTGATTTACCTTATAATGGGCATATTTAATGTAATAAATTTTGCAGTTTTTAATTAAAATTCTTGCCATCATTTTATAAAATTTTCTTAAATGAAATCTTAAATAATAAATATCTGCTAAATTGGAAATAACAAAAAAAGTCATGCAACACATTGTCTGTCATTACATTTTACAGAATGCATACTAAAGTCCGATCCTACTTTTTAACCGCTTGAAGCATAATATAATTTTGGTAATTTAATATCGATAACCACCAGAAATATCAAAATTAGAAGAAAAGAAAATAATATATATATATATATATATATATATATATATATATATATATGTATATGTATATCCACCCCCACCCCCTCGCTAGGTTTTAAAAGTAAAAAAAAAAAAAAAAAAAAAAAAAAAAAAACGGGATGAATCTTAGCTGTTCGAAATAAATCTAGGTGGTATATAGTGGCTATGTGCTATTAGATGCGACCGCATAAAGCGCCACTTGATGGAAAACGGCTGAGATATCATTCCTATAATTAAAACGGTACGATAAAGGGAAGGGAAGGAAATTACAAAGTTGAAAAGTATCATCGATTTAGTACGAAAGGACACCTTGTCAATCAGGGGTCACAGCATTCCTATATTTGGATAAGCTTATTTTATTATACTCCCACCACAGTTGTTAAAACAAAAATTTTCGTAAAGATTCTCATTCCAAAAATAGTATAAATATGTAAAAGACAATTTTCTTTCTGAAAAACTGTGGTGTGAGTATTATAAAATGATCGTAAAAATATAGTCACGCTGTGACCCCCTGCATAATTGCAATAGTAAGGCAAAGCAATAGTAAATGCATTTTATTTGCTTGCAATTTTATATAATGTGATGTGAGGAAATGATTTTACGAAGAAAAAACAACTAGTTATCACGAGATAACATATTGTTTCCTGCTTTCAAAATTCTGTTCGTTTGTAGCAATGCGCATCTGGACTCATGGTAAGAAATTTACGTTGCACACGTTTGGCGTAGTAGGTGACACATTTGGCACGTAATGTTCAAACAAGTGTCCAGGTGTACTGCAGCAGTAATAAATCAAATTTCGGCTGGAGTTCACGTTTGCATTACCAGAGATATGTATACCTCTTACTTCATAGAAAATGAAGAATTTTTTATGAGATTGGTGTTAGCGCAACTCGTAATAATTTCCAACCCTATTTATAAATAACAAATTTTTATACGATTTTTGTACGCTGTCTATACATTTCAATAAACCAGAAAAAACTTTAACAAAATATAGTGGTGTAGAATGCTACGGAGCGGACAATCAAAAACTAAGACTATTGACTTAACAAAAGACTATTCCATATTATTTTCAAACAGATTTATGACGTCTTTTATAAAATGCAATAATATAAGTGTAAGCAATTGATGAATTCATAGAATGTGTTTAAAGAAGATTAAAAACATTGACCAGAGAGTTTTGTAAGTGGCTGACAATAAAAACGGAATTACTCATTGTCCTTATTCACGTACGACCATTTGTTATGTCCTATTTTTTCACCTCAACAAGGCGACAAACATGCCAACCATAGTTGTCAACTTAGCACTTTTTGATTATTGGAAAAAATTAAGAGAAACATTTATTTTATTTAATCAGTGAACTGCAACGGTTTTCATTCATAGAATAATATATATATATATATATATATATATATATATATATATTAAAATTTTTCAGTAGCCAAAAAGTGCTAAGTGGGTAACTATAATGCCAACACTTTAATTTATTTCGGAGCACTCTGACAACCATTTTTTCCCGCCACTTTATTTGTGATAAACATTTATACAAAATGTAATTTCAATTAATTAAAAATATGTTCTTCAAGTAAAATGATGTGGAAAAATGGATGGTTGCGAACAATGTTCTGGTGGGGTGGTGTTAGGTTTAATATAGGTCATATAACATAAAATCTTAGGACTAAATATGCTCTAATATAAATTAAAATGTTGGCGTGTCTGAAAGTAGGTTTTTAAAACATATATATATATAACTTTTTATCTTTATCAAGCATGCTAACAAACACATTACTATAGCTTAAATTAGACATTTGATATTTCTACAGAACGAATTCTATTTATCAACATATCCCTAACAGCACATTGTCTCCAAATGATATCCTCAGGATGTCCTATGGATGAAAAGACACCCTATGGACATCTTCAGAATGTATTATTTACAAGCATGTTGTTAGGGATATGTATATATAAGTGTGTGTTTTAATTATGTTGTTTTTAAAGCAATCAATCAACCCTTAATGTATATTTCTTTTGTTTAACAATATCCAGAAAAAAAGGGTAACTTTAGAGATACTGATATAATGATACTAGTGTAGTAAAATATGAAGCCTTTATCTTATAAATGTAAGTGTATCTGTTTTGAAATCGATTTATGAAGCAATATTTTTGAAAAATATCTTATAGTATTCTATTCAAGTTAGTATGACCGAAATTCGAAAAATTCCTCTTGTACTTCATATTGAAATATTGGTTTTGAATATAAAACATTGCGTTACTTCTGTGACAGAAATGGTGCATTAGTAAAGCATGTTTCTTTGCAATGTCGATAAATTTAAAACAAGATTGTATAATCTAAGATGCAAACCATATGGGAACGTAAATAAAGGCATATTTCATAGTACCTAATGTTTTAAAAGGGAATATGTATTGATTTTATGCATTTGAAATGAATTATCTAATAATGAGAAAGAATTAAAACCATGAGAGAAACTAAATTATTTAATTAAGTAACTAAATAAGTAGTGTAATAAAATCTATATAGTTGAACTGGATTTGTAGTTGAAATTAGAAATTATTATAAACACAAGGAATATTCTTTCCGTAATTAAATTTAACTAGGAGCCGAGTTATATTTTTGACATAGACTTTTTCTATTTAAGTATAAGTAAACTATTAGATTTTACAATAAATTATTTCATCAGGGCCCGACTTAGACTACCTGGAGCCCCTGGGCAAGCTTATTCTGGGGAACCCCTTTGCAGTGGTATAAGAGGTCTTTAGGTGTCAAAATGTCTGCTTATACTTGTTGGGGGCCCCTTGTCGAAGGAGGGCCCAGGCAACTGCCCCGCATGCCCTGTCGTTAGTCAGGGCCTGTTTCATATTATTTAAAATTAATGTCGTAACTGCCATTCATGTCCATTTTTTTTTTTTTTTATTATTCTAACCATTATTCCTATACAAATATTTTTGTTTTATTTAATTACGAAAAAGCAATTATTAAAATAACCCTTTGCAGGTCCTACGATATTTCCTACAACTGGGTCAAAATGGCTGCACTTTGAAAGAGCATGAGAGTTATATTTTTCTTTAACGAAATTTAAATCTAGCGTTTACACCAGAATAAATTTTTCATTTAAATACATTTATATTAAAACATTGAAAGGAGGTGTTTACGCGATTTATTGACAATGCTTCCCCCACTTTATTTTATAATATCTGCTGTACAATGTGTATACTATAATCAAGATATAAGTGAATTCAAACAGTAGCATCATGATACAAAAAAGCAATATACAGTTACAATATATCTGACAAATAAGATATAAATTATTACATAATTATCTCCTAGAGTGAAGTACTATGGCAGGGAGAAAACAGCAGAAAGAGTGCAAATAAATAAAATCTCCGTGAAAATAAGTGTCCATCATATAATTTGTTAAATGCACATGTGTATAACGGAAAGAATGCTCTATTTTCGGAAAAAAACTTATAAGAATTAAATTATTACAGATACACAATTCTTTTCCTCACTTAAAAAGAAGGTCTCAAAAATTTTTCAGGTAGTAAGTTATGGCGCCCATAACAGGGACTGCCAGGCCCTTAAAATGTGAATCAGCATTGTTCTTTATTTTATAGTCCAAATTTGTAAATTAAATCAATATGGCAACCGAACTAGAAAAATTAAAAAGAAAACGATCTACCCTAAAAGGATTATGTACTAAATTGATAAATACGATAAACATAAAGTTAAATGAACCCGACGAAGGGTTAAATGTTTTCGAATTTGAATCCCAGTTAGAAAAACTGTAAGTCAAGAATAACGAAATTATAGAAGTTGAAGATCAAATTGAGGCCAAAATCACGGATCTCAACGAGCTACAAACTGAAATAGAATCGAGACAAGAATATAGGGATTCAATTATTGATGTAAAAGCTCAAATTATGAATAAGATAGAGAAAATTAAAAATTTAAATGTCACTCCGATCTTATCACAGCCAAGAATTGAGCAAACACCCAATTTGCATTTAGAAAGAATTAATGCGAGTTCAGTACGATTGCCCAAGATATCAATTCCTGTTTATGAGGGTTCTCCGGAAAACTGGATCGAGTTCTGGAACCAGTATGAAGTAACAATACATGAAAATAAGGATATATCTAACGTACAGAAATTCGTATATTTACGCAGCTTTTTAAAAGCCCAAGCTTTAACAGCTATTCAGGGTTTAGCACTCTCAGATCAAAATTACAATACTGCGATTGATTTATTAAAATCTAGATTTGGAAAAAAAGATATTATAATAAGATATAAAATTGACTCGTTATTAAATTTGAACCCTGTTAAATCTCCAAATCAAATTAAAGAATTACGCTTACTGCACGACGCCCTTGATGTTAATATTGAATCTCTCGAAAATTTAGGAGTCGATTTAAAATCCTACGGAAATTTGTTATTACCAATTGTTACAAAATTAATACCTACCAGTATTATGATGGACTATAATAAAATGAAAACAGAATCCGAGGAATGGGATGTACAAGATTTGTTAAAACATTTAAAATTAGAAGTTCAGACTAGGAAAAAACCTTTTTATTTTTAAAACGCGAAGTATAAACTCACAATAGCGGGTATAAAAACTCAAATTCCGGATTTGATTCAAAATCATCGGAAAATAATAATAATGCTTCCTACCGGAAATCTGGTTCGGGATATAAAAATTCTAACACAATGCAAAAGGCATCAGCCTTTAAATTAACTGTTAGTAAATGTATATTTTGTGTTGATGCAGTAAATGATCATGACAGTAAAATGTGTAAATTAAATTTAGAGGACAAAAAATTGTCTTTACGCAAACAGGGAATCTGTTATTTATGTTTGAAAAGAGGTAAACATACAGCTAAATTTTGTTTATCGGGTCTCAAATGTGACACATGTTCAGGAAAACACAATACATTAATTTGCTATAAGCAAAAATCGGAAACTCCAACGGCTCATATGAAAGATAAAATTCACATCAAACATACCCAAACAAATACTTCTGAGAACAGTGCTTGCGAAAATGATAATTCTGTATTGTCCTATAAGTGTCCTGTACAAAATCCGCTTGAGAATCATGAAATATATTTACAAACTTGCTTCGCAAGAATAACAAATAGTTCTAATTTAAACTGTCTAAAGTGTGCCGTATTATTTGATAATGCGTCTCAACGAAATTTCATAAACATATCACTCGCGCGTGATTTAAAATTGCCGGTGATTAGAAAGGAAACTCTAATAATATATCCGTTTTCATGTGATCAACCTGAATCAAAGGAATATTCAGTCGTAAATTTCGAATTGTCTCATTTTAAAAACCACAAGCAGAAATGTTATGTAGAGGCATTGGTCGTAAATCAAATATCTTTTACGAAGTTAAAGATACTGGAAGACGCATCATTTCGAAAACTTTTGGTTTCGAGTCAGGGGGAAGGAAATAAATTTTCGCAATTCCATTCGAAGGCTCCAGAGATATTAATCAGCGCGGGGTTATTTTGGAAACTGCAAAAAAATAAAAAGAAAATTAATCGTTCGTTGTTTGCTGTAAATACATTATTCGGATGGACATTGTCAGGCAATAATAATTCAGGAAACAATCCAGACAACTTAATTACTGGCGCCTCTGTGTTAAAGATTGAATGTGGTAACTCTATTTGTTTACATGAAAACCATCCATGCATGAAAATAAATGAATCATCCGATTGTACGGGTAATGATTTGCAACGCTTATGGTCGTTGGATCTTTTGGGAATAAATGATGATAAATTGATTTCTACTTCCGATCTGGAAATAATAAATAAATTTGATAAACAGTTAGAATACAAACAGGGTCATTATGTTACTCATTTATTATGGAATGACCATGGTATTGATACATTTGAGAATAATTTTGAAAATGCTAGACGGCAATTCAATTATTTGAGAAAAAGATTAAAAGCGGATAAATGGATTTTTGAGCAATATAGGCAGATAATCACAGAACAAGAACAACGAGGGATAGTTGAACAATGCGGTCGGTCTCAAAGGGAATATTTCGCCCCACATAGTGCGATTATTAGGAAGGAAAAACAAACATCAAAGGTACGAATTGTTTTTAATTGTTCCAGTAGAGTTTCGGGGTGTAAATCCTTAAATGATTGTCTCGTAAAAGGGCCATGTCTTACACCACCAATTTTGGATGTAATTAATAGATTTCGAATGTTTAAGATTGCGTTTTGCGCAGATATTGAAAAGGCGTTTTTAATGATAGAAATCGCGGAACCCGATAGAAATTTTCTGAAGTTTTTGTGGTTTGACGAGGACACTGAGAATTATAAAATAATGCGAATGACCAGAGCTACATTTGGTTGTACAACTTCTCCTTTCTTTTTAACGGCAACAATTAAGAAACACATTAAGGAATATAGGGAAATTTTTCCGGATAGTTATGAAATGTTAAATTCAGCTCTGTTTGTGGACGATTTGCTTTATGGCTCCGATACCGTAAACGGTGCCTATGAATTAACTTCTACTGCGGTAAATATTTTAGCAAAGACTGGAATGAAATTAAGAAAGTTTAGTACGAATTCACAGAAATTAAAGAACATGTGGGATGAAAATGATTGTTTTTCGGAGGTAAATAATGATAGTGTAATAAATATTCTTGGATTGGTGTGGGATAAAGATAGTGATAAATTAGGATTAGCTTTGAAATCTATAGTTAAAAATTTGGATATATCGGTATGTACGAAAAGATATGTATTACATACAGCTGCAAAATTTTTCGATCCTATTGGGATTATATCTCCCTTTTTAATTAGGATAAAGTGTTTTCTTCAAAGAATGTGGGAAAGAGGTATGGATTGGGATCACGAATTGCCGGATGATCTTAAGGGAATTTGGATAAAGTGGTGTAACGAAATTAAGGATTTATTAGAAATTCGAATAGATAGATGCTATTTCACGTATGTTGATTTGGAAAATTCGTGTGCAGAACTACACATTTTTTCAGATGCTTCACCACTTGCATATGGTTGTGTTGCATATTTTAGGGTTATCAGTAATGATAAAAAATGTTATGTAAGTATGATTATGTCGAAGGCTAGAGTTGCGCCGCTAAAGAAACTAACGTTACCAAGATTGGAGTTAATGGGAGCGGTGATAGCAGCTAGAGTAGCGAAATATATTTGTGATATATTTAAAGAAATTAACATCGAGAAATTTTATTGGACAGATTCTACTATTGTTTTACACTGGGTGAAGGGATCGGCGAAACAGTGGAAACCCTTTGTTAAAAATAGAGTAGTTGAAATTCAGGAATTGTCAGTACCCGAAAATTGGTCATATTGTAATACAAAGGATAATCCCGCAGATTTAGTTACTCGTAGTATTAGCGCAAATGCGTTAGTTAATAATGATTTTTGGTTTAAAGGTCCAAAATGGTTATCTGAGCTAAATGGTAAAGGTAATGATATTGGGGAAAGGGTAGACACGCAATATATTACCGAAGAAAAAAGGAAAACACCTGAAAAAATAATTCAGTTTAAAATCTCTATAGAAACAGTTCAACCAATATTGGATCTTGAAAAATATAGTAACATTTTAAGAGTCCTCAGAATCACGGCATGGATAAAGAGATTTCTTATCAACGCGAATCCGAAAAACGAGAAAGTTAAGGGTCCATTATCGGCAGAAGAAATTGGTAGTGCGCAAACAATGTGGGTTAAATATACACAGAAAATTAGTTTTCCGAATGAATTAAACTGTTTGATAAATGGGGAAACTATTTTGAAAAATTCAAATTTAATTGAGTTCTCACCATTTTTGAATTCCGAGGGAATAATGCGTATCGGAGGAAGGCTTCAGAAATCAAATTATTCCTTTAACGAAAAACACCCGATCCTGTTGCCTTCAAAGGGTAAATTAATTGATTTGTTAATAAAAAATGCGCATGAATAGGTTTTTCATTTTGGCATTAATGATACATTAGTTCAATTACGGGAGGAATTTTGGGTAATCAAGGGTAGACAGGCAGTAAAAAGCGTATTAAGAAGATGCAGAATTTGCATAAAATTTAATTCTAAAGCTGGAGCCCAGATAACAGCTCCGTTACCTGCAGATCGCATCAATGATCAAAAGCCCTTTGCAGTGATAGGCCTTGATTTTGCAGGCCCCTTATACATCCGAAATAATGATAGCAAATATTATATTTTGTTGTGCACATGTGCAATAACTAGAGCAGTGCACCTAGAATTGGTAGAGAACCTATCTACGGAAACATTTGTACTAGCATTCAGAAGAATAGTAGCAAGGCGTGGTTTTTGCCATACGGTATACTCCGATAACGCACGAACCTTTCACCGAGCTGACATAGAGTTAAGGCACACCTGGAAAATAATTAGCCATCCCGACGTTAAAGATTACTATAGTAGTAATAAAATAATATGAAAATTTATCATGGAAATGTCGCCATGGTGGGGGGGCTTTTATGAAAGACTGGTGCGATCCGTAAAAACTGCCTTAAGAAAGGTGGTTTGCAAAACCACTTTAACACACACACAACTACATGCAGTTATATGTGAAATTGAAGCTTCAATAAATTCGCGACCCATCACATATATTTATGCAGACTCAGGAGAACCTTCTCCAATTACGCCAGCACACTTCTTGGTAGGTCAGCGACTTACTACCCTACCTATCGTGCATATGAAACCACATGTGCTTCCTGGAAATTCTGCAACATATGTGAAACGTTTCAATCAAAAAGAACGAATATTGGACCAGTTCTGGTCAAGATGGAAGAAGGAATACCTTCTTCAGCTGAAAAACGCCATGACAAGTCGAGACTCCAGTATTCGAGAATATTCGCCAAACGATGTTGTGTTAATCCACGATGCTAAATTGCCCAGACACATGTGGAAATTAGGAGTAGTAACTCAAGTGTTTCCCGGTAGAGATGGAAAGGTACGATCTTGTGAGATAAAAACAGCTACAGGTACATTTAGACGTCCTTTCCAGTTGATTTATCCAGTTGAAATTTTTGAAAGAGACTAAATAAACTTTAATACTATATTCACAAACTATGACTTTTGGGTGAACTTTAAATTCTCTTTGATAATTAATTTTAGAAATGAACATAAAGTTAATGTTCATCCGGGGGCCAATGTATTAATTATTGGTCAAATCTAAAACCTGTAGATGGCGCTGCGCGCCGATATTAATGTTTTTGTTTCTTCTTTTCTCCTCAGTGAGTTCTTCGTGTTCGTCTTTGTTGTAATAAATGTATGTGTCAGTAATTGATATTCTATTATTTCCGATTTGAGTCGTCAATTCACACCAATGAATTGGAATTGAACCATCAGTGGCCGGCAGTCCCCAAGACTCTGGACCGATAAGGTAAGATATTTACCTTATTTCAATTTAATTTTCTGAAAATGACTATTAATAACTATTTATGAAAAGATATATCTAAAATACGTCGCCAAAGTAGCGACATGGTTTTGAATGATAATTTTTATAACGTCGTTAAGAGTTTTAGCGACAGTAAGTCTTTAATAGCTTACTAAGACTGAACCACGACCACTTTAGAGCGTTAAGTCCGACAGGAAACACTTACCTTTTAAGAGGTTTTGAGAGTTAGGGGCGGCAAAGGGTTAAAAGAAGAAAACTAATGCTAAAAAGAGGGGGTTAGAAAATCGACAGATTTGACAACTAAGAAAAATCGTCTTCTGCAAATGTTGACGAAGCAGATTTAATTCAGGGAACCACAAAATGAGTAAAAATAGCATTAATTATTTTTTGAAAATTTTACCCATATAAAAGCATTTTCTCTAGTACATTTGGGTAAGAGAAATTAAAAAATAAGATCCGATAAATAATGAGATATTTTATTTCCTTGTTTATTTTAAAAGACAATTTTTCGTGTTTCATAACTATAACTGTTTACAATTACAAAACAATATTTTTTACAACATCATTTACAAGTTTAAACTATACAATTTTTACAATCTTTTGAAAAGTTCTAAATATATTTGATTAACTAATATAATTTTACTAAATACATGAAAAAAGAACAGTATAAGTTTAACCCTTTAATGTTCACTACTTAATTTATTTAAAAAAATACTAAACTAATTTTAAAAATGGCTTTTAGACACATAGCTGATTAAAAATATTTAAAAAATAAAAAAATAGCATTGTTCCTTTTCGAGAAATTTTTGGTTTGAAACATCTATAAGTTAACCTTATTAAATTCAAATAATATTTAATTTAATAAATAAAACACTTTGTAAGTAAACATTATCGACTACAAAAATTCTTAAAAGTTGTTTCGAGAGAAAATAATAGACCAGCTCTTCATTAAATGAAAAAAACTAGACATGAGTGCACCATCAAACAAGCAATTCGCACTCGCGCACACTAAGAAACTTCAAGTGGCATATGCATTTAGTATCTTCCTTTGAACCATTATTTGTTACATTTTGGAATAGCGCTGCTATCTACCGAGCAGAAAAGGAACAAAAGTTGAAAACCTGATTAAAACATGGAGAAAATGTTAAAAAACTGCTGCATACAAATTATTAAATTATGTCAAATTTTTCTTTTCGCTGCGAAACCAATGAAAGTTAAAGGGTTAACAGAGGCAGGAAAAAATAAATAAATAAATACGCGTTTAAATATAATTTTTTTTTATTCTTTCAAAGTAATAATTCTCTAGAAACACAAAGTTTTATTTTAGAATAAATTTGTGTGACAGGTAATTTTCTTTTTAAAATGAGAAATTTGCAAAAAGTATTATAAAAAATTTTGAAGACAAATTTTTGAAGCGATACCTGAAAATTTTATATTTTATTGCGCCCAAGATGTTTCTGGTAAATTCCATGTGATTTGCATATTCTCTACAATAAACGAAACGTAACACTGTCAGCAATGATTGTAACTAAAATATTTATAATTATTTAATTATGTAAAATATTATAAATCTTTATTTAAAATTTGGCTTGGACTGCCTTGATATTGCATGTCACTAATTTTTAACAGCATTTTTTATCATAAATAAGCCTTTAATAATAATAATAAAAATAAAAATAATAATATTTTTATGATTAAGAAATAGTAGTGCATATCATCCATAGTTGCTAATTAATATTCCGTGGCACAGATATTAACTTCCCTTTTTTTAACATCACTTAATTTTTAGAGTAATTCTCCTTAACTGTAATTACAATCAAATATGGAAAAAAAAAATCTCTAAAAAAGGACTACTGTGAAAAAAAGGGGGCAGTACTAATAATACTACGGAATATTAATTAAGATATCGAAAACTATGATATCCGCCAATTAATGTTCCGTAAAATCGTTAGTATCCGCCTTTTTTTTTTTTTTTTTTTTTTTTTTCTTTTTTGGTAACGCCGGTCTTTTCTTCTTATTTAATTGTTATAATTTTTGAAGAAAATTAATGTAACAATAATGTGGTGTAAAAAACGGGTGAGTGGTAGCAATTTTACAAAATACAATCAGAATTTCAGCAGGTAAGATGGTGGAAGAGCCAGAGAAAAAAGGGAGCCCATGCAAGTCCCGTTCGAAAAAAATAAAATAAATTCTATCATCCTCAAAATTTGCATGATTTTAGTTCATTGTTAATGAATATGAGCACGTTTAGATCGAGTTAAATTGTTTAAACACCGCTTCAAGTTACTTTTATTCCCCTATGCATTTTACTGAAGCAAACAGGGCAGACAACTTTTCAATTTCTTCTGTAGCATTGTTAGTATCCGCTTTTTTTTTTTTTTTTTTTTTTTTTTTCATACTACTCATTCTGTACAGTAATATGTAATTAAAAGAACATTACTCTTCTAAAAATGTGATATAAAAAATACGAGCATTAAATTCCTGCAGAATAATTTCAAATTTGGCAGTCCTGTTGAAGCACAAAAAGTGAATTTTGAGTAAAAATTATAAGCATTAAAAGTTAGAGTAATAATATTAAAAAAACAATGATTGTGTTTTTATTTTCAGTGATATTGCAAAATGCATTTCTCGTAAATTCAAGAAATTGGCAAAAAGTTATTTACAATAAAATGATTTTATTTATTTATTTATTTATTTTTTATGTAGAAATCTCAAAATTGATTTTTGACCATTTAAATTTGTATTCTTCAGTGTTGTTCACTTAACCCCTTCAGGGGCAATGAATTTAAGATAATTTAAAATCAAATGCCACCAGAGTCTGAGATCAAGATTAGAAGAAAGGTGATGATAAATGAATATTTTCAGATAAGGTAAAAAAGTAAAATTTTATGTAAAATTTCAGGGATGAATTTTGGCAGTTGAGAACTGAAATTAGGTGGTATAAAATATATACCACCGCCCCTGAAAGGGTTAAATATTAGTAAAGAAATTTAAAATAAAAGTAAACGAGTTTATTTTTTCAGTATTAAATATACATAATACCTATTTATATAGTTATTATTTATTAAAGAAATAGAGTATTGCTCTACATACCTTAAAATGCTATCCTCTGAGTAAATAAATACCATTATTCTATATACTTTGTTGATTATTTTCGGTGCCATATACAAATAATGATTAGGCACAAACCAATTTCCACCAGGTACAATCTCGCGAATATTGTAAGCATATATAAAATTTTGACTATACTAAATAAGATATACATGCAGAAGAGGAAAAAAAATGTAAACAGCAACATTTTAAATAAATATATAAAAATCAGAAACAAAATAAAAAATAACAATAGAGTTTCCATGCTTCCAGTGCTAAAAAATATACACAATAGTCTAGAACTCATATAAAGGTGTGAACTCTACACGCAGAGGGGAAAAATGGCAAAAGCTTGTATACCCCAGTTGCAATATTGTTATAACTATTTTTTCTCTGTTCAGTTTTATTTGCAACGCTATAACAACGTTATGTGCTGCCTGGGTATGCACCTTATTGTTTTTGAAAATAGGAAATTATAAACATTTTAAGGTCTTGGTGTTATGGGTTGCATTTCTTTAACTTCTGCAATTAACTGCGATTATATAGTTCCTTATCCGTTACCAGTTATGGCATCAACCAGTTATGTGAAGCGTGGAGCCATTGTAGCACTAAGCCTGAATTGAGTCGCCACAAGTCACTCAATTTTGTATTAAATTAAATATGTTTCCCAAAAAATCGAAAATTTTATTACTAAAAGCTTTAAAAAGCTTCTACGGTAGTATCTAGACAAATATTTGGTAAATTTTTGTTAGCTCGGGGCAAACAAAAAATCGCCAAATATGCCGCTAACATTGCCACAGCAGTAGGATTTGCCATACTCAAAACTCGAAACGAAAGGTTTTTTTTTTTTTCATTTTTTTTTTTTCAGGGGGTGTTGGGGGAGGAATACAACAAACAAAGAGCCAAGATATAGCAAACTAAGAAACTGTATATAGCAAACTAAGAATCACAATTAAATGGATATAAGATATAACAATTTGTAAGCAAGCAAACTAAAGATATAGCAAACTAAGAGGAACTAAGATATATATAGATATAGCATATATCTAAGATATATACAGGTATAGAAAACATAAACTGTATCATAAAACTACAAACTATATCTAAGATATATATCATAGCATCCTGAACTAGATGCCTGTTGCGTTGCTCGTAAACTTGGTAACAGTTCAAACGGTAGACAGCGCCACCTGGTACAGATTGCGAAGCTTTTTTATTCAATAGACACCAGAAATTTTTTTAAGTGGGACTTGATATAATCGAAGGGGAATATAATCGAAGAAACGTCGATTATATATATCATATATCATTTCTTAAAATTATTGATGACAGTCGAATAAAAAAGTCGCGTAATCTGTACCAGGTGGCACTGTCTACCGCTTGAACTGTTGCCAAGTTTACGAGCAACGCGACAGGCATCTAGTTTAGGAGGCTATGTATATATACAGAACTGCTAACTTCGTAATTAATAATCCGGAGGATTGTTAGTAACCGCCTTTTTTCCCACCAGTCATTTTTTAGAGTGCTTTTCTTCTTACTTCACCGTAAATACATTTAAAGAGAATTACTGTAAAAATTAAGTAGTAGGGAAAAAGGGGCTGGTACTAACAATACTCTAGATTAGGTTGGCAGCTATGTATATAGATATAGTAAACATAAACTACATTATATAAACTATATCTAAGATGTATATAGATATAGCAAACTAGGAGATTGTAGCAAACTAAGAGTAACCAAAAAATCGTTTGCTCTCAGCTAACGTAAAAGTACAAGTGTTGTGGAAATTGAAGAACTTTATTTGAAAGTTCCCCTCTAACTTAAATAAAGAGTAACCTAAAATGACGCATTTTAACGAAAATCAGATAATAAAGAAATCTTCAATTAGATGAAAATAAATTATAATTAAGATTATGAATTTTGATATTTAAGTCATAACACTGAAAGGTGCGACAACGGCAATTCAGAAATATCATAAATAAAATTTAACGAGAATTGAAATATCAGATATCTTTTTCATACTTATTTTTATTAACTTCGTCTGAATTAATCGTCATTAATGGCAATAGTGAAAATGCAAGCTAATTTATCAAGTTTATCAACTTAATATATCATGTTGCAATAACAAAATCATTTGATGCCAACTGATTAAATGAAGTCCGTATTTGGTTTGTATCTACAAGAAATGAAATATTTATTTTGTCTGGAAAGATATATAAAGTAGAATTTTATTTATTTACTAGCAGGCTTTGCCCGCTTCGCTGGTCACTATATTAAAATGATTTCTTTTTAATTGAATAATTGAAACGTTTAAGTAAATATATTTCGATTGGCGACAATTTTCGCCACAGCTTTAGTATGGGATCTCCTCAGTGATATTAAATATATTTTTTAGCTTCTCGAATCTATACAACAAAACTATTATTAAAACGAATATTCTCGAAAACAGTTCAATAGTAAAGCTTATCCTTCGACTATTCTGGAAACAGTTGAAGCTGTTACTCATATAGCAAAATTCACTATTCAATGAATGTTCTGGTGTACTCTGAAAAACAGTCACTTGTTCCACAGGAGTAAAGCAAATAACATCAAATACTCCGGAACATAAATCTTCGCAATCTCAAGAAAAATGTTCATTCGCTTAGAGCTCAATCCTTAAAGCGCAATCAATCAGAATAGGCCCCTGAATAACTCTGATTCGCAGTGAGTGCATACTCTCTCGCATAAATGAACTCATTCCTATTTATAACTTATTGCGATCATTCCATCGAGAATCCCATGGAAAGCTCGAGATCTGTGCTCCCGTGTGTCGGAGATCTTCGAAACTTGAGGAATTCTAAAGTACCATTTTTCATCAAACTTGGTTGCTCTCTCACCAAATTTTGGTCGCCTACTCACCAAGTTTGTCGCCAAGACTGACCCTACTGAAAATGAATGAATGAACTGCCCTTTTATTTTCACTTCGCTTGTAAAACTGCTTTCATTGCAGCAGTGCTAATGATGCGGGGCAAATAACTAATTCCTAATAACAATATGCTATTAGCACTATTTCTGCCGCATTTTAGACAACTAATATTTTTATGGTTATATATATTTCCCATTAAACGTATTCTTATTCTTATTTTTATTTATTTATTTAAGTATTAATTTAAATTAAACAAATATATCTGCCGGACAACGTGCAGGTACAGTCACACACAGCAGCTCGTATATTTGTATTATAAATTAGCGTAGTGATTGGTATATAAAATAAAAAATAAATAAATATCTAAGCATTACCGCGCTACACAACTTTATTGAATCTCTCCCTTGGCGGCTTTAGATTTTTTGTCACCATATTAGTGATGATTTTTTTTTTAAATATAATTTCTTGTATAAAAGGGGGAATCGTATTTTGGGGATATTTTTATCGGATATCTTTTCGCTAATTTGCATGAATTCTTGATATTCTGTTTATATTTTTAACGGTTTTTAGGCTGAAAATAGTGCTTGAAATAAATTTTCTATTTTTAAAACTACATGTTTTTTTTTCACCTATAAAATTATCTATTCAGAGAAAAATAGATCATTTATGTGACTACTATTTCGGTTTAATTTCTTTAAATGACTATTTCTATATTAAACGTCTTGGCGAAAAACATTCGGTTTATTTCAACGCTAAAATTTAAAAATCGGCCAGTAGGATCTATAAATAAAACTGATAAAATAAATTTATAGTTCATAGAGTTTATTGTAGTAAAGAAACGCTACGCAGTCAAATGTGATGTCATGGGCAGTTTATGTTTTTTTTTTTTTTTTTTTTTTTTTAAATAACTTGACAGTAAAAATCTACAATAGTTAAAGAAAACAAACAACAACAAAAAAAAAAAAAAAAAAAAAAAAAAAAACACATATAATAGTACCATAAACTATATTAACACTTTATCAATGTGTATAAAATTTTCAAAGTGATACTGAATGTAAAGGTATTTTTTTTTTCCTGACGATAAAAAAAAACTCGTAATTTTTTTTTTTTTTTTTTTTTTTTTTGGCAACAATTAAATTAAGGATAAATTTTTAATGACTGTTTTTGCAGATATTATGAAGTTAATATTTTCATATTTTAATTAATTAAAAGAAAACAAATCAAAAATTCGAAAATCGGGCTTTGAGGTGCACAAGGACCCCTCGGAGGGCACCTTCATGTCGAAACACGTGACTGTCCATGCTACCGTCTTTGCGCTACGCTGTCCACACACACACAAATATTGCCTTTTATATATGTAAAGATTTTCTAATTTTTCTAATTTATTTTCCTCGTTTTAAGTAAACGTACTTTTTTTTTTATTATGTCGAAAAAAAAATTGGCAACAATTAAATTATGGATAAAATTAAAATGCCTAATTTATCAGAAATTAGAAGGTTATTATTTTGACATTTTAATTAATTAAGAGAAAACTAATCAAAAATTCGAAAATCCGGCTTCGAGGTGCATCAGGAGAGGTCATTACGAACCTCCATGCAATTTTGTGTAGCTCAGCTATCAGTCGTTTTCCTAAAAAGCTTTGGAAATATATACGCAATGACACACACACACAAACATCTTATTTTATTATATATATATATAGATTTTTTTTCCTTTCATTCAGCATTTTTTTTCTAGAGTTAAAACACTTAAGTAAATATGTTAAAAAAAAATAGAATTAAAAATATAGTACCACATATCGAAAAAATTAGAATAATCGAAGTTTTAGAATTATTTATTTGGTCATAAATAATAGTTCCCTGAATATTAGCATTAGTGCTCGAATTACTTGCAGAAAGAAAAAAATATATATACACACTGATGGAAAAAAAAATCCCAACACCAAGAAAAAATTATTGTACAGTAATGAAATTTCAGCAATACATTTGTCTAGGTAACATATTTAATTGATTAAAGTTTCAAGATCACAGGTAGAGCCATTGGTGAGAAGAGCCATTTCAAATGTGAAATGTTGGTACATTAGTAACCGGTGTAACCGCCAGAATTTTGAATGCAAGCATGCAAACGTGCATGCATTGTGTCGTACAGGTGTCGGATATCAGTTTGTGGGATGGAGTTCCCTGCCTGTTGCACTTGGGCGGTCAGTGCAGGGACGGTTAATGCTGGTTGTGGATGACGCTGGAGTTGTCGTCCAATGATGTCCCATACGTGCTCGATTGGAGAAAGATCTGGTGATCTAGCAGGCCAAGGCAACATGTCGACACTCTGTACAGCATGTTGGGTTACAACAGCGGTATGAGGGCGAGCGTTATCCTGTTGGAAAACACCCCCTTGAATGCTGTTCATGAATGGCAGCACAACAGGTTGTATCACTAGACTGACGTATAAATTTGCAGTCAGGGTGCGTGGGATAACCACGAGAGTGCTCCTGCTGTCATACGAAATTGCTTCCCAAACCATAACTCCATGAGTAGGCCCTGTGTGTCTAGGCCGTAGACAGGTCGCTAGCAGGCGTTCACCTGGCCTCCTTCTAACCAACACACGGCTATCACTGCGATCAAGGCAGAACCGGCTTTCATCAGAAAACACAACAGATCTCCACTCCGTCCTCCAGTGAGCTCTAGCTTGACACCACTCACGTCGCAAACGGCAGTGGTTTGGAGTCAGTGGAATGTACGCTACAGGGCGTCTGGCTCGGAGCTGTCCTTGAAGTAACCGATTTGTAACAGTTCGTTGTGTCACTGTGGTGCCAACTGCAGCTCGAATTTCAGCTGCAGACGCAGTACGATTAGCCACAGCCATACGCCGAACACGGCGGTCTTCCCTCTCAGTAGTGCCACGTGGAGGCCCGGAACCCGGTCTTCTTGAGGCAGTACCTTCCCTTGACCACTGCTGCCAACACTCATGCACAGTGGATACATTCCTGCCAAGTCTTTCTGCAATATCGCGGAAAGAAAACCCACCTTCTCGTAGCCCTACTACACGACCTCGTTCAAACTCAGTGAGCTGTTGATAATGGCTTCTTCGTCTTCTTAGAAGCATCCTTGACTAACATTAACCCACTAAGTCAAATCTCAACTGTAAATAACGATCACGAACCTTACAGCGCTTATTTAAAGCAAACCTCATTTGCATGTTCATAGTGTCGCTACACTTATGCGCGTAGCTCGAAATTTGAATCGACGTCATCTTTCAGATGTATAAACACGCCTACCAAATTTCGTTTATCTAGCACAGCTCCTTCCTGGTGTTGGGATTTTTTTTTCCATCAGTGTATATAAATAATATTAGATTTTTTATTTCAGAAAGTTATGGTTATAATGAAAAATGTACTTAAGGTATTCATGATATTAATTCAATATATCATGCTATAATTTAAAAAATATGGTGTGAACCAACCTCACGAATTCCATTATCTACTATTAGACGTGTAATAAGCACTTTTTGGAGGTAATGTGGTCAAGAGCCATAAAATGGACCTAACAAAGTAGACACCTAAAAAGTTTTCGGTAAGAGTAAGCTGATACACGTGTAAAGATATATAAAACAGAGTTTACATAGTGAGTAAAAAAAGGGAAAAAATCGGCTGTGGCATTTTTTTTTTTAAACACTAATTTCCGAAATCTAAAATTGACCTACTTAATCAGGATGACTGTTAATTTTCCTGTAATAACCACGTAATACATTAGAAAGGATATCTAAACTGGGTTTATGTAACAGTTTTGAAGAAAATCATTAGGGTCGTTTTTGAGATACCGAGTTTTACCAAAACGGGGCATAATCAATTGTTGATCGGAAAACAATAATTACATATAAAAGGATGTCTAACAGGTAATTAAAATAGCGAGTTTGAAAAAAAATTGTATAGCCGTTTTTAAAGGAATGCATTTGCGAGACCAGAAACTGAGCAATTTATATAGGACGTCTATCAATTTTTCTGAAATAATCAACTAATTAATACGAAAAGACATCTAATAGAGTGTTTATATAACAACTTTGAAGAAAATCATTAGAGCCGTTTTTATGATACGGACTTACAGTCCCACTTTCGGTTTTCCCATTTTCACCAAAAGTTGGAACAATCATCTATACACGAAATCAGTCTCAATTCTGAAATTTTGTAGTTCTATCTTTATTAATTTCGGAGATATGATAGTCAGAAGATTCCCCATATAAATACGCGCCATACTTGTGAACATACTAATTAATATTCCGTAGTATTGTTAGCTCCGCCTTCTTTTTCATACCAGTAACTTTTCAGAATATTTTTCTTCTTACTTAATCGTACTAGAATATGGAGAATATTACTTTAAATATTTACTGGTGTAAGAAAAAGGGCGCTACTAACAATACTACGGAATATTAATTAGGATGTTGGTAAGTATGATACGCACACGCACTAACACACACACACACACAAGCACTGACCAATTGCCAAAAACTACGTTTTTGGATTCAGGAGACCTTAAAACATGCAAATCAGTTGAAAAATTGGTGTCGAATTTTCGGACCGACTACAATACTTTCATTACCTACGGTAGTCGGGTAATGGAAGTAAAAATAGTTTATTGTTAAATATATCAAACAAATATATTGCGCCTATAATTTAATTTCTAAAAGTTTCAAAAACTTTTACTGTTGCACCTATAAAAATATTTATCATACGTCCAATTGAACAAAATTTGAAATTTCTTGTCTAACTGAAATAAGAAGAGACATAAAATGACGCTCTTTAACTAAAATCAGATTTTAAAAAGAGTTCAACCGGCTGAAAATAAATTATATTTAATATTATGAGTTTTATATCATTGATAGACGACAACAACAATCATATAAATATAATATAATTAGTTATTGAAAGCGCAGAAAATATTTTTTGCACTTTTTTTTAATATTCATTATTAAATTTCATTATCAAATTATTCATTATTAAATTTTGCACTTTTTTTTTAATATTCAATCATTCATTATTTTTTATGATTCATTATTAATTAGAATTATTCATTATTAATGACAGTATCGAAACTTTTTTTTTTTTTTTTTTTTAAATGTGTGCTTATGTCATAGCTGCCAATATTTTAATTTATTCCGGAGTATTTTTAGCCCCACCTTTATTTTGTAGCACTTATATTTTAAAAGTATTTTTTTCTTATTATATCAAATTTATATGTTGCTGAAAACTTTTCTATAAATAAAGTGGTGCGAATTATAGGCGGGGCTAGAAGTACTCCGGAATAAATTAAAATATTGGCAGCTATGTTATGTAAATATGTCTCAACAACATTTCTCAATTAAACTTTAGTTATTTTAAATGGCGATAATTAAAAATTATATCATTTATCTATTCACAGCATAATTTAGCCATAGCCTCGTAAACTAGATGCTTTCCGCGTGGCTCGGAAACTTGTCAACAGTTCAAGCGGTAGACAGCGCCACCTGGTACAGATATCGTGACTTTTTTATTCAACTATCACAAATAATTTTAAGAAGTGATATATGATATATATAATCGACGTTTCTTCGAATCTGTTCACCTTTTATGTGTATCAAATCGCATTTTAAAAATTTTTTGGTGGCTGTTAATGTTGAATAAAAAATTGCGCAATCTGTACCAGGTGTCGCTGTCTACCGCTTGAGCTGTTGCCAAGTTTCCGAGCCACGGGGAAGACAGCTAGTTTACGAGGCTAGGATTAAGCGATGCGTCTGCGCGTATGGCAGTTTGTTTAGATTAAAAAATATACATCGCTAAAAAATATAAAAATAAATAAATAAATAAAATAAAATAAAATAAAACAAAACTTGATTCAAATGTGAAAACAGTATATCTTTAAGTCATCTGTGTTTTGAAATTCAATTCACAGACCTGCCAACCTAATCCGGCAAATTGTTAGTACCGCCCCTTATCCTACACCACTTAATTTTTAGAGTATTTTTCTACTTAATTCATCGTAGATATATTTAAAGAGAATTACTCTAAAAATTAAGTGGTGTAGAAAAAGGGGCGTTTTTCAATAGGCGTTAACAATTTGCCGGATTAGGTTGGCAGCTCTGAATTCAGCTTTCAGTTAAGAAAATAATAATAATAATAATAGTCAATTCTAAATAGTCATACAAAATTTAAATATCTAATAATTTCTACATGAATTTCTTTTTTATATTAATTTATGTACGTAAATCAATGCTATATTAACATAGTTAAGACAAGAGTGGTAATTTTGCGCAAAAGTCTTTCAACAATTTACATACCTGCCAAACATGTCATGAAGTGTAAAATTGTAGCACCCGCTTTTTTTTCACAATAGACTTTTTTTACAGTAATTTTATTTTTATAAAATCTCAACAACATTTGGAGATAGTTATTCTAAAAATCAAATGGTGTGGAGAAAGGGGCGATTTTTCAAGAGGCGTTAACAATTTTACGCTTATTAACCCCTTAACGGTCGCATATTTGTCAAAGACACGCCTATAAAATCCGCATTTTTGTCTAATTAAAGATAATGGATTGAAAATAAATATATAAATAATATATATATTTATTTTGTACGTATTTTCAAATACATTATATATAGTTTGGTACAGGCTGGTGTTTTCATGTACCGTACAACATTAAAGGAAAAATACACGTGGGGGGTGGTCACTGCCCGTGAATACCACGATAGCGAGAAGGAAGGGAGATGGTTGACAGGTATGTGTTTATGAAGAAAAAAGTCTTACTATATTAACATAAAGGTATATATACATTTAGTGATATGAGATCTGTGCCCCATTTCCATATCTACAGTCAAAAGCAAGTACAATTAAGAATTCTATAAACAGTTATGTAAAACAAATTTAAGTTTTCTATAAATAGTTATATGAATTAAAATTTAATCTATGCGTAAAAAGCAAAACACCTGATGAAAAAAATTGTGCATATTTAA
Source organism: Salticus scenicus (assembly GCA_963930645.1). Classification (NCBI taxonomy): domain Eukaryota; kingdom Metazoa; phylum Arthropoda; class Arachnida; order Araneae; family Salticidae; genus Salticus; species Salticus scenicus. Next base: position 195,161,668 of record OZ005654.1, on the reverse strand, counting down.
TCTGATGATTAAAACAACTGCCTATATCAACAGGGCTTTGCCTGTAAAATATTTATTAGTAATTGAATTCAATATTTTTGAGGAATAATACTTACAATTTATTTTCAGAAATTATTTGATAAAAGAAAAATAAATGGTGATATCATTAAAATAAGTAATTAACAAATGTTATTATTTTTAGAACTTTCTACAGGGTTCGTACGGATCCGCCATTTATTAAGGTCTCTTCTTCTTCTTTCTTTTTTTTTTTTAAAATTAAATTTGTTTTTTAATTTACAGTTTTTTTTTTTCTTTTCTTTTTTTTTTTTTTTTTAATTGCTATTCAAAATTAGTGGTAGAGAAATGTAGGAAAATGAAGAACCGTACAAAAACCTGCTCCACTTAAGATATTTTACTTAACAGAAATGTAAATTTATATGGACCTCTCTGAATACCTGAATATGAGCAAACACATTTGATTCTCAAATTGACGATTAAAAAAAAAAAAAAAAGAAAGAAAGAAGAAGAAGAAGTACAGATTCCATGTAATACAACTGAATTTGAAAGCTTGAGTTCAGTGTTAAAATTTAATCCTGGGACAGTTTAATTCTTGAAAAAGCTATAAAATAAATTGAAAGGGTAATAAATTCTGAAATAAAACTTTCACTTACCATAAAGTCTGATTGTGCCTTCTGTTTCACCTAAGGAATTTTTCGCAACACACGTATAAGATCCGAAATCTTCTGGCTGTAAATTGTTGATGTATAATTTAAGCTGAACTTTATATAGTACTGTCGGCTGAACTTCTATTTTGTACTTGTTGTTTGTTAAAACCATTATTCCGCCTTCTTTCATCCAGTAGGTTACAGAACGTGGATGGGATTCCAGATTGCATTGCAAAAGTACATCTGTTGCAATGGGAGCTCCAACAAGCTGATTTGGAATCCATATCATTGGTGTAACTAAAATACAAAAAGTAGTATTCAAATGAGAAAATAGGGTTAAATACGTATACATATAAAATACACACTATATCTTGAAATTAATATGTAATAATGGAACAGTGAAGAGTAAATGAGTGATATATATATATATATATATACGGATATGAGTATGTATGTACAGAGGTGCCAACCTAATTCGGCAATTCGTTAGTACCGCCCCTTTTTCTACACCGGTAATTTCTTAGAGTTTTTTCTTTCCTAATTCATCTCAAATATATTTGAAGAAAATTACTTTAAAAATTAAGTGGTGTAGAAAAAGGGGCGGTACTGACAATTTGCCGGATTAGGTTGGCAGCTCTGTATGTAACAGAAACGAAATCATAATTGTGAAGTTCATTGAGATATGTAATATTTAAACATAAGAACTCATTCCATAAAAATAAATTTTATTAAAAAATTCGAGGGGCGATACATGTTTATCTTTATATATTCATAAGTATTATTGCAAGTAATATTTTTAATAAATAGCGCCTACTCTAAAATTTAAAGAAGCAATGAATTACACTAATAATTAAAGCTATACCAATAAAAAACATGTCTGTATGTTTGTTTGTCCTTGTACTACTGTGCAGCTATAGGATCAGCGATATTATGTCACAAAGCTACAAAGTGTTTTGCTAATTACTTGTTGCAATGGGGTGAAACGTGAATTATTAGTTTATTTATTTATTTTATTACTAAATAGTTTATGTGATTTTGGAAATTTAACTTTTGATGCCTTAACCAGGGGTCGTACTCTCATCCCTTTTTTCAGGACACTCTCAATGATAGGAAATTTATTCCTTTTTTGCCACCAGTAATTCCATACAGAAATAACATGTATATTTACGTTAATGTGCAATGATTATACAAAGTAGAGTTTATTTTATAATGATACTGGTGGCAATAAATTTGGAAATTTCTCATTTATGAGACTGTCCTGAAAAAAGGACGGAGTGTACGACCTCAGTTTAACCTTGGCTTCTATCATTCACATGGTCCTTAATTCTTTTTTTCTTTTTTCATTTCTGCACCACGAATATTACTGAGCAGGGTTCCTAACTTTTATAATATATTCACGAGCATTTTTAGCCCGCCTTCTTTTCGCACCAGAAATTTTGTAGATTATTTTTTTTTAATATGTGACGACGATTAAACAAAAAAATAATTTTTCAAAATTTCCGGTATGAAAAAGAGGCAGGGCTAAAAATGTTCGTGAATAAATTATAAAAGTTGGGAACTCTGTTCCGGAGTAATTTTAGCCCTGCCTCTATTTCGTACCACTTATATTTTAAAAATAATTTTTTCTTATTTTAACGAAGTTATGTATTGAAGGAAATTTCTCTATAAATAAAGTGGTGCGAAATAAAGGCGGGGCTAAAATTACTTCGGAATAAATTAAAATATTGGCAGCTATGCATCGTATTAAAATACTGGTGGAAAGGTCTTCGAAAAAAAGGCGTATCCGTACGCGTCATGATAAATTAAAGTAAAATTTTATAATTGCATCTAGTTTAGAAAAAAAAAATATGTGTATTAATTTACAGTTACCAAAATTTTAAGTTATTCGGGAGCATTATCAGCCCAGGATTTATTTCACACCACTTTATTTTTTAGAATTTTTTTTTTTTTTTTCTACACTACATAACTACGCTGAAATAAGAAAAAATTACTCTTAAAAGAAAAAAGTGGTGTGGAATAAAGGCGAGTCTTAAAAACGTTACGGAATGAATAAAAATATTGTTACTATTATAATAAATAAGTCAAATAAGCAAAATAAATAATAAGCAAAATAAGTCAAAAGTTTGAAATAAATATTTGTTATAGCACATATATTGTGAAGTGATTTTTGTTAAAAATGTTGAAAGACAGGTTAATACAAAACTGATCAAACAGTTTTTAATTTCAATTTTATAAATAACTAATTTTTAATTAAGTGCATTGTCATACTTTCAATTTTTTTTTTTTTTTTTTTTTTTTGTAAGAAAGACATTTTTAAGGAAGAGAAAAAGTTTTCAAATATAGTTATTTGATGATTATATTAATTACGAGTATACTATAATATAAACATTTCTTAAATTAACTTTTGTTTTATTTTACTTTTAAAGACGCCGATAGATAATTTATCCTTTGTTTTTGAGAATCCATATACTAAAACTTGACTGTAAATCTGTCTATACAACTACTTTCCTGAGAATAGAACCAATTGTATGCTGAAATGAGCAGAAATCATTTGTCAGGATTCCCAGATGCAGTAATTGCTTTCTAAAATGTGAAGTGAGTTTCAATTAATTAATTTCGGCGCTAGTAGATTAATTTTTAATTTATATAAAATTCTTCAAGAAAAAGAATAGTAATTAAGTTATTCTATTATAGTAAAAGAAAGGGAGGGGGGGGGGATATTGAAATGAATTAAATTGAATAATGTTTACCATTTATTTTCTTAATAAATCTTAAATAGTCTATAATAAAAAATTAGTGTCGTTTAACAGTATTTTTAGATACCAAAATGTTAAAAACGTTAAAAAATAATAATTTTGTTAAAATTATTTTTATCTGTAATTTTCGAAAAAAAAAAAAAAAAAAGTATTAGTTTAATTATAAAGTAGCTAAAAATTTGAAAATCATCTTTAAAACGTACATACCAAAATAATAATAATAATAATAAAACGTTAAGAAACAGGTCAGATAAAAGATAAATAAATAAATAAAAAATTCTTATGAGGGGAGATTACGCTGTGACAATTTCATTAATACAGGTGTTTAATTTAAGGTGTTTAATAAATCTAAAAGTTATTCACCCGAATAATTTTGAGATTTATTAAACGTTAATGTTATTAAAACGTTTAAATGTTATTAAAAAAAAATAACATTTAAAATACTTTAGATCAAATTACGAAATCCGTAAATGTGTGAGCATGAAAATATCGCAAAATGTCTAAAATAACGATTACGAAACTCAAATTAAATGTCAATGTACTTTGACGTTTCTTCCTAATTCAACATAAAGTTAGAACGCTAAAAATTCTTGGTGGTAAAGGTAAGCATAAATATTCTACTGGTTAATAAAATGATTTTTTTTCTGTTCTTACTTAAACTTAAGAAAAAGAAGGATATAAAAGTATTTGTAATAATTAAACTATTTTTGTATTATGAATTTAATATTGATATTTTTTCCATTGGTAGAGTTGATTGTTAAATTATTTATTTATTGGAAAGAACACACAAGCAGGGGTTGTATTCCTTATGCTTTTTTCAGGACACTGTCATAGCTGCCAAGTTTTTTAATTTATTCCGGAATGCTGTTAACCCCGCCCTTTTTTCACACCGTAATCTTCGTAAAAAAATTATTTTCATTATATTATTATGATTAAATAGGAAGAAAATTACTCTAAAAAGATTACGGTATGAAAAAGGGGCTTGACTAACAGCATTCCGGAATAAATTTAAAAACTTGGCAGCTATGCACTGTCATAGATAAGAAATTTTTGCCTTTTTGTAACCACTAATTTCATGTAGAAGTACTTTTGGTTTATTTGGAGTAATGTGCCATGAATATACAGGGTACAGATTTTTGTATAAAAATAGTGGCAGCAATAAATTTAATCATTTCTCTTTCCTGATAGTGTCTTGAAAAAAGTTCGGGGAGTACTACCCCTGCAGAAGACGATTGTGTTGCTTTACGTGAAAATTCCAAAAATTAATGGCTCCCTTTTTTATATATTACTTCTTTATTTGTTGGTGGTAACCACAATTTTAATTGAAAAATATTTTTTCTGGATCAAGGCAATTATTTCCTTTATGAAATTCCTTTTCAAAAATAAGAAAGATTTACCTTTCAAAAATTATCCTTAAATGAGAAAATCTCATCATCATAGCTGCCAAGTGTTTTATTTTATTCCGGAATGTGGTTATTCCCGCCCTTTTTCACAACCCAATGTTTGAAGAAATTTTTCTTGAATATATAACTACGGTTAAATATGAAGAAAATTACCCTAAAACGATTACGGTGGGGAAAAAAGGGCGGGGCTAACAACGATCCGGTATAAATTAAAAATCTTACCAGTTACGCATCATATGTAGTAGAGCCTCGCTTTTCTGAGGTAATGTGGACAGAGGGTACAGTCAGCTAAAAAAAAAAAGCCTCCCCCCCTCCTCCTCTAATTTTGCGTAAATTATCGTAGAAACAGCGGCTGGTACCAATCGATCTGTAATAACGTCTAGTTTATAATGGTACTGTTATATTTTGCTTAAGGGGTCATCTACATATTAAAACAGGCATATACTTCATTTTTTTTCAATGACAACCACTATTTTTGATATCATATTCAAATTTCTGAGATCAAGGCGGTTCAGAAGACCTATTTATATACTTTTATCAATTTTTGACGTAGTTACAAGCGAAAATGTATTAAGGGTCCATCTATACATTTAGAAAAAATAAATTATAATCTACCACAGAGTAGACATTATTTATTAAGTTTCATACCAGAAAAAAAGTAAAGAAATGTTAATTATAACACAAAAAAACGAAGATAATTTTCAGGATGCACAGTGTTAGTTTGTGAATTAAAATTTTTTAAATAGTATAATGTTGTGTGACTCCAGAAACAATACCTCTACGTTTCTTAGATACGGAAGGAAAATCGTCTCCTCTAGCTAAAATAGCCAAAGGCCATTTCTTTCGACGACCGACTCTAGGATAGTAACGATGAATTGAGTCTAACAAAGGATTTCGAACATTGAGAAGGGATCTGTGGAACTTCCACGCAAGTTTCCGAATCTTAGCATAAATACGCTTAATTCGGAGATCCACATGAATAGTATCATCGTGGGCGTAGCGAGTAGCTTTTACAAACCTACGCAATAGCTTATTTTGAAAAAATTGAATTTTTTTATAGGGTGGTTTTCGCTGCAGATCCATATATCATACACCCGTAGGTTATGATAGAACGGATCGTGGATTTATATAGTAATAATTTATTTTTAATGGAGAGGCGGCTATTAAAAGCCAAAAAAGAATGGGGGGCTTTCATGGCTCTATCAGCTTTAATCAGAGATTCTGATACATGACGAATCCACGTTAATTTAGAATCAATATAAACTCCTAATTATTTATACTATTCCTCCCAGGATATGGGTACCTGATTTAAGAGGAAGTTAGTGGAGGTGTCATAGTTTGGTATATTTATAGTACAATAAAGTCTCGTACAACGCGGTGGCTGAGATGACAAATAAATAAAACAGTTTTATTTTTCCACACCACTAAATTTTTAGAGTACGAATCTATTGGTTCATACACTCGATTTATTTTTTATATAAATCACTTGCTTTGACATAAAATTAGTGGTGTTAAAAAATAAAATTGTCATTTTCTTGAGGTAAATTGCACCCGCGTTTTACGAAACGTCACTGTAATGTGCCATGATTATACAGAGTAGTGATTATCAGTGTTGCCAGATCTCGCGGATTTTTTCTTGAATAATCACCAATAAATTTTTATGTAACGTTTGCCTAATCATTTCAAATATTGGGATTTTATTATGTATATTAAATATCACTTCTCAAAATTATTGGTGACTATTGAATAAAAAATTACCAGATCTGGTAACACTGGTGATAATTTTATAAGGATAGTGGTGGCAATAAATTTTAAAATTTCTCATTAATGAAAGTGTCCTGAAAAAAGAGCGGAGAGTATGACCCCTGAGTTAAATGGTGAAGGATTTTTTTCTATAAATAAAATGCATACTTGCCAACCATCTCATTATGAACCGTACAATTTTTAGTAACCACCTTTTTTTTTCACACCAATAATTTTTTAGAGTAATTTTAGTCTTATTTAATCGTAACAACATTTTGAGAGGATAACTTTAAAAATATAGTGGTGTGACAAAAGGGGCGTCTTTTCAGGGATCGTTAACAAATGTACGATTATTAATGAGAAGGTTGACAAGTATGAAAATGGTTTGAAATAAAGGCGGGGCTTAAAATTCTCCGGAACAAATTAAAATGTTGTCATCTATGGTAAATGATACATTTAGTGTATATATATATATATGTCTGTGTGTGTGTGTGTAGCAAAAAATTTAAGGGGTGGTAGAACTCATCTAATCGAACAATTTTTGTCATACAGAGCATAGTCGTAACAAAAGTAGTGATTCCGATTGATTGCGATTATGACTGCCTGAAAACTGGTGAATAAACCTCAATTCGTAGTATTATTCTGTTCTAAATTAATAATGAAATATTAATTTCGGTAATTAATAGCGTTTCGAGCTCAATAAGTTATTTTTGCGTTTCCTAATTTCAAAAGATAGCAATTACTACCATTTATTGTTTCACTGTTTGCATTACGACAATTCTGTCTTCTACAAAAAACAGTTATAGTTTATTGCAACAAATCTATAAAGAATCATTTATAAAAATATTAAACGTAACCAAAATAATCGTTTGGTAACCAATTAATTATTCTGATTAATTTAATACAGAATAATATTCCAAAATGAGGTTCATTCGATAGTTTTGACGCAGTCACCATTTCATTCATTGTGAAGCCCCATTTAGTGGATCATTATTTGTACGCAAAAATTGCTCGTTTAGATGGGTTCTATTATCCATTTTTTTTTTTTTTAAGAGTCCTAATATATCCTGTATTAAACTTGTATTTATTTCTGTATATATATATTTATAAGATAAAGCTAGGAGAAATCGCGTGGTAAGAAAGATTATGCACGTACAGGATAGGAGTAAAGAGCGAACGTTGCTACTCCACGTTTAAAAAAAAAAAAAAGAAAAGAAAAGAAAATCACCCCAACAGCTAATTTCGTAGCAAATCGTCCTATAAATATGCGGCTGGTATCACTCGATTAGTAATAACGTCTAGTTAATAATGGTATAGTTGATTTTGCTTAAGGGGTCCTCTACAGATTAAAACAGGAATCAACTTCATCTTTTTCTAAGGCAAACCATATTTTTTACCTCATATTCAAATTTCTGAGATCAAGGCGGTTCGGATAAAGACCTATTTATATACTTTAAATCAAATATTGATAGAATTACAAACGAAAATGTACTAGGGGTCCGTCTATACATTTAGAAAAAAATAAATTACCATTTACCCCAGAATAACATTATTCATTAAGATTCAAAGAGGAAAAAAGTACGATAATATTTTCTGTAAAATTAAAACGAAAACAATTGAAAAACCGTATCGTGTTTACTTCTAAACTTGCCGAATACTGTATTCTCAGACGTATATCGCGAAGGTCCATATGAATGAGTTATAGATATGGACATTATTTCATGTAATACGATAAATAATACTGTTACTGCATAAGAAGCCATTCACATCGTAATATGTTATTGAAAAGTTCACATTAAATAAAAAACACTTTAATTTTATCTCTCTGCACGCAAAAATTGAGAGTCATATCTCTCGCAATGTGTCAATAAAACACAGACAGAAATTAGATTATTTGTTGGAGTGAAAGTTATTCTTTAACAGGAAATAAAGGAAGCAGTGAAATATTTTCATCAGCTTTCATGTAACGAGTTAAATAAATAATGTTTAATCAGTCCGTTGGTTCCATATCAGTCAAATATTTTTTTGAAATAAGTAATTGCTTTGATTATTTAACATCTTTCTAATTTTTTGTTGTAAGTATTATTCTAAACCGATTGCCATGGTGCATTGATTTAGTTTAAATATCAGTATTGTCTGCCAGTGAAATTGAACTTCGTAGATTACATATTAGTAGAATATTCTTTTGAAATAGGTGATAGCTTTGATTATTTTACATCTTTCTAATATTTTATTTAAAAGTATTGTTCTAGACTGAATGCTATAGTATATTAGTTTAATTTAAGTATTAGTACAGGCTATGCCCATGATATGTAATGTCGAAAACACTTAATGCTACCGTTAAACCCTTTGCGGCGCAAGACAATTTGAAACATTTAAATTATACTGCCACCGGAATTCATGAACTAAATTAAACTAAAAGAAATTTTAAATTTTAAGGTTTAAAAAACCGGCCTTTTCTGATATGTTATAAACGTGAATTTTTGCTAAAATATTTCCGGGATGAATTTTTGCAGCTGGATCTTAAATTTTGCGTCCTCGTGGCGAGGACACCGCGCGTTAAGGGGTTAACGAAATAATATTTTCATGAAGCTAATTTAAACTGCCATGATGAGATAGGTTAGAGGTGATGTTAATTATTGTATCAATGGGATGGGGAATGAGAAGGGAATCGGAATACACGCGCTAGGTTTGCGCGCGTATTGAAGACGCTAGTAGCTTTGGGAAGACGATGGAAGGCGTTTAAAAAAGATTTGTGGAGTGGAAGAGGGGAAGAATGAAGAGTGTTTGTTTATATTTAACATCGCCTATAGCGCTGGAATTGAAAACGTCATTTATTTATTGTGGTTTTCTCAAGAATATTGTTTGAGTTTATTCAAGAATAATTTGATAAGAAAATTGAATTTTTATTTATTGCAAGGGTCTAAACTGTCAGCGTGCCGCTTGTCGCGGAAGGCCACACAGCCTCGCACCCTCTCTCCTATAATCAAGCGGCGCCCCGTGTCGCGGGTAGACTTGTGTCTGGCGCCGCTCTTGTAAATACCCATGCCCATTTGCATCGCCCCTTGTCGCGGGCTGGCTAAGGCAGGCGATGCATGATGTAATCTTTTTTTTTTTTTTGATTTCTCAATAAATGTTGGAGCAACTCACGTGGATTTTCCTGGAAGCGCTCTGAGCGGGGGCTGCTCCCTGTTCAATATTTATTTATTTATTTTTATCTTTTCTTTTCTTCTTTTTTTTTTTTTTATCTAATTTTTTTCTCGTGACTATTTTAATGATTTAAAATGAATAAACTTGTTATGGTATTAAGAATAGTTAATACATATTATGATCGTATGTTAAAATTAAGTGTGTGAGAAAATAAATCATTTTATTCAATCAGTTTTTATAAGCAAATTTTATATTTTAAAGAAGTTTTTCTAATTTTAGAAAACACATTCAAAGTGATTGTTTTTTAAGTATGACTGAAAAATATCAATTTCCTTCTCAATCTGGAATGTTCAAGTTCTTCGGAAAATCGGAACAGACAATTACTCCGTACTTTAACATTTGGGATGGCTTAAAGATGTTTTTTAAAGATTTGTTATTATTATTTATTTATTTATTAATTATATGGCTTATAATACGAGGATTATTTTTTATAGAAAACGGCACTTCTGCACGTGTTACTTGATATTATTTGAAATATTCTGTTTTCGTGTTTAAATAAATTGATTTAACAGAATATCATGCTTACACGATTGGAACAAGCGTTTGTGTAAAACTTTGACTCTACCACTATTTCATATCCACTATTTCATATCAGCGTTTTTTTTTTTTTTTTTAATTGCAGAAATTCTAATGTTAAATAAAGTGAAGATTACTTTTCGAAAGCATTGGAACTCAAAAACATGAATCGCATCAACTATGCAGGACACATGTATATATTCTACAGCCCGAATTGATTAGAAAGACATTAGCCGTATATAAACTAAAGAGTAATATGTTATAAAAATAATATGTTACAAAAACCTATTATTAAAGGTAGTAATGGAACGATGTAACCTATTACTGAAAAGTAACTGTTTATCCCATCTCTGATGAGTTACACACTAGAAAATTTCATTTACAAACAAAGCTATATTTTTTGTAAGAAACAAAAGCTTGTTAAAAAATAACTTTTACTGGAAATTTAAATTTCCAGTGTATAACTGGTTTAACAAATCTGTGCGTTATACGGCGGAAAAAAAATGACAACCACAGTTGACTCCCGTATAACGCGCTAGTAAAAAACACAAGCAATAGATAGAGACTAGTACTCATATAGTGCGATACACAGTCCCGTATTACGCGTAAGACAAATTTAACATTTTCACACAGTTAATCAAATTTTTGAATCCTCTAAGGTGTAAACGACATATATATATACATATATATATTCTTATATTCTTAAGTATAGTTTATGAATTAAAATTTTTTAAATAGCTCTTTTTTAATTAAAATGAAATAATTTATTACGTCACTTCGTACGTTAAAATTTAAATAGCTTGAGTCATATGAACTGTACAAAATTCAGTTACAAAAATGTAGATAGCAAGATAAAATAATAATAGTAATAATGATAATAAATATAATAAAGGATTTATATATATATATATATATTTAAGAAAAAGTAATTTATCTACTTCTGTTGGATATATTTTTATATTATACAGTAAGCCCCGCATGAATGTGTTTCTTTAAAGAGTTACATTTAATTTGAGGCGTACAAACCTATAATATACAATATACAAGAATATAGATAACAAGATTCAAACACAAATTTGAGAAAGTATATTTAATATTCAATAAAAAGGAGATACTGTTCAAAATTATTCCTATTTTGAGCAATTAATTACGCCTTTATACGTTTCACTAAATCTAAAACATCCAATTATTTAACAAATTCATGATTAAATAACTGAAATTTTGCCATCAACAATCGAAAGGGTAGATTTCATTCGTTTATATATGAGTTCTATAACGAGTCAAACAGAATAAAATTACGGAAACAAGAAATATTTTTTTAAGGTAAAGTATTGTTTTAGAAAAAGCCAGAGGACGGGGTTTATTTTTCTTTTGGAATGGCATCAAAATTTCCCACTTGGAATGCGTTAATTTTACAATAGATATCAGATGATAATTTTGTAATATTATCACCACAATTTTTAAAAATTTTCTCGAATATGCTAATTTACGATGAAAACTCTAAATATATATATATTTAAAAATTGTGATGGCCGTATGATAGAAAGATCGTGAAATTATGGAAACGTTACTACCCCTGCAATTCTAGCTGACTAAGCCAGATCAAGCAGTCTGTGTGCGAATCTCCTAAAATGAAAATTATTATTATTATTATTATTAAGTACTCTTAAATTATGCAAAAGTATTCTTGCTATCATTAAACATTCTACGAAATGTGTTTTGCCGTCTTCATACTTTCAGTCTAATTATCATTATGCTCCTTTTTTTCTGATAAACTCATAATTATTTTATGTCTGTGAGTTTTATGGTTATTTGTTTTTTCTTCCCCATTAGGTAGTGAAATTAATTTCAGGACATCCCACCAACAGTTTCCACACTTATGCACAGGAAGATGCCTTTGACTTTGAAGATGAAGTGAAGCAACAGTTACAAAGTCAGATGATGTGACTCTGACTTTGTAACAAGTGCTTTCGGGCCACAGTTTTCGAAATCAAAATCACGTTAAAAAAATTCGCAAGCTGTTTTGCAAAGTTGCGTGACATTGAACACGGGTGCTTCCAGGTATTCGAAGTCAGTCACGTTCAAAAATATGTTTGTGTGTTATTGTGTTATTTAAAATTTCTTGTGTAAAATTGGTTTATCTGATCTAGTGCCAAAGCAAGTATAAGGTAAATAACATAGCATAAAATTAAATAATAAAATAATAAAATAATAATAATCGAATGCAGCAGCGACAATTACTTGCAGCAGTCAGGCGGCAGTAAAACAACAATTGGTAACAAATTACGAGATTAATAGACCCACTACGGATTATATGCAGGAAAATACGTACATGCGCTAAATTTGTACTTCATTATATATTCTTTACCATGCTTTTTATTTATATTTTTAATGAAGAGAAAAGCTCTAATGTGGAAAAAAAATGAATCTATGAAATTTCTCTTGAAACAAAACGCTTTATTTTGAAACAACGCTTTTACGTTTTGTTTCAAAACAAAGCGTAAAAGCGTTGTTTCAAAACAAAGCGTTTTATTTCAATAGAAATTTCATAGATTCATTTTTTCCACATTAGAGCTTTTCTCTTCAATTGCGTACGAAAGCAATTTTTGATATCTGTATAGTTAACATGGTATTTTTAAAGAAAATCTTTACTGTAAAAAATCCTTATAAACAAAATTAGTCACGCTTTTATTCGAGGAAATATACTTCGGAATAAATGTCCTTCCCAAGTCAATATCTTTAATGTTGCTTTCGAATGTCATGCAGTCTTTATCATTATGCGAAAACATTTTTTGAAATACGTACATCTCATAATATATTACCCTATTCATCTTCTTTTATATATATAAAAGGTATAATTATAGTGTTTATATCCATAGAAAATCTCTTTTCAAAGGGCAATTTAGAAATGCTAAATCACTATTAGAAGCAGTTCCACAATAAGCTGATTACTGTCCATTACATACTTGCTTCTATTTATTAAGGTATAAAAAGTAATTCAGCTGTGTAATTAAGCTATTTTCTATCGTGACGTTTCAAAGACATCTCCTTAATTACTTATGTGACACAATGTTTGATATCTTGAGATTTAGTTAGTTATTTTCTTTTACAAGAACTTAAAAAACAAATATTTAGAACAAAGGAGAAACTTCAAAAACTAACTTTTTCTCCCATCTATCGAAGAAAATGCATTTCCGAATAAATGTTCTCTCCTATCCCAAAACATTAATTTTCCTGATAAAATTTTCCTTTTGAAAGCCATCCAATCTTTATCTTTCAAGGACATTTCTTGATTCAGATTACCACTTAGCCTATACTCATTATTTATTTTTTACAATGTACTGCAGAACCTAATCCTTAGTTTTCGGATTTACTACTAAGAGAACCAGTTCTGAAGAATTACGACTAAATGGCCATCTCAGAAGAACCTAAATCTTAAAGGCACTAACAACTGTGCACTTAAGAGAGAGACTGGAAAAACGAAAGTACTTACAACATCTAAGTGCCAAGAAAGAGGGTGGGATAAAAGAAACTAAAAGAAAAATAATAAAATTGGAGAGTCCAATTTTTATTATCTCGATGGTAGTAGTATAAAATTAGAAGATTTTGTTTCTGATTATCTTCGCAGACTGCCTGAAAGACTAAATTTATTCCGTTCGATTTAAAATGAATCCCAGAACATAAGTTTTTCTTAGAGAGATAAGGAAATGTAGTATTGTAATTTTTCTTATAAAAATTGGAATCCAGGAAAAAAAAAAAAAAAAAAAAAAAGTCGAAATTTTATAAATGTATGTTTTTGATTTACTTACGCAGAATTGTTTTTCTTTAACAATACCCCAATAAAGTAAAAAAAATAATAATAAAAATAAATTTATTTCTCGAAAGTTATCTACGAAAGTTCAATCTTTTATTAAATTATAACAAAAACTTTTAAGTGACACTAATTTTTTTTCATACTTTTAATTAAAGAAGAACTATTTTAATGAACTGCTATTAAGTTAAATTTTATTTTGAGTTAACTATTACTGTTGACTGATATACGATTTATAAGTTGTATTTTAGCACATTTCTTTTTTAGTGTTTGCTAAGTCCTGGTAAAAAGAAAAAAGTTTTCATAGGAAAATTTGAATTCTCTTTAAACGATTTTTATCATTAAATATTAATATAGAATTCCAAAAATGCATTAAGTAGAAATTAGTTTCAGTATTTAGCTATATAATTTGATTATTTTATATGCTGTACATTTTTAAACCAATTTGAAGATTATTATCATTTGTTAACATTTTTAGGGATAAAATATACATTTTTGATATCGCAGTTTTTTTAGAGTATTTTACATGTGGTTTTAGAGACACTTCAACACAAAAGTATTTATATATTAATTAAATTTCACTATCTCTTTTAAAAGATTGAAATGCAGTAAAATGTTCATTTAGAATAATTTAAATGTTTGCTCTATAAAATAATTTTACCTGATGTTATAATTAATTTTATATTCTAGAGATACAAATTCTTATATAACTTGTTTTGCTGCTAACATCTCAACACTTTCTTTTATATTATTCTATATAGGATCGCTACCCATCAAAAACCATGCATAAATTTTCCCAGTATAGTTTCTTTAGATGAAGATTTTACGTTTGCCCTTTGTTGGAAATTTAACCAATTAATATTGAATTTGAAAATAAAAATTTGAAAAATCACTGAAACTGAGCCGTAGCAGCGTAAGGTGTCAGCCGACATGCACCCAAAATTAAATCAGCATTTTATCTCATAATGTAATTTTTATATGATATATTCTCATAAAAATTCGCATATCAGAAACTGAAATATAGCCTTTCCTCACGTGGAAAGCTGCATAATTGGGAATCCGGCGACACCAAAAATGAATAACTTTTTTTTTTTTTTAATAATTGTTCTCTCACATACTAAGTTATAGGCTTTTATTCCGAAAGAAAGGTAAGATACAGCTTTTCCGTAAATGAGAACGCCTACCAACGGCCGAGCGGTTCTGCGCTCAAAGCTGGTAGACGTAAGGTGTTGGCGTCGGGATCAATACCAGATCGCGCTCGTCGACCTAGCCATTCAAAGTTTTCCGTGGTTTTCCCCGAAACTTGCGTAAATACGGGCTAGGACCCCTTTAGAAAGACTCTCACGTAAGATACTCTCCTTCAGGCCTAGGACCCTAGTGCGGTCAGTCAGCCTAAATACCTAAAACCCAACCCAACCGTAAATGAGAGGAACCGCATTATAACAACTCTATCTGTCGGATGATATATGCATACCTGCAAATATCCTAATTAATATTCCACAGTGTTGTTAGTTCCACCCTTTTATTCACACCAGTAAATCTGAAGAGAAATTTTCTCCAAATGAAATTGCAATTAAATAAGAAAGAAAAATACTCTAAAAAGATACTGGTTTTGGAAAAAAAGAAAAAAAAAAAAAGAAAGGCTAAGAATACTACGGAATATTAATTAAAATATTGGCAGGTATGTATAGTTGATAACATTTTAATTTTTTCCGGAGTATTTTTAGCCCGACCTTTATTTAGCACCACATTATTTACAGAAAATTTTTCTCTAATATATAACTTAAATAAAATAAGGAAAAAATTACTTTAAAAAAATAAGTGTTATGGATTAAAGGCTGAGCTTAAAATGAATTAAAATGTTGGAATAAATTAAAATTCTGGTGTCTATGGGTATGTATATGCCAAAATTTAAACAGCATTAATGTATACCCATATCCAACTAAACGTAAAATTTTATGCACGTTTTTTCCATTACTTCGTGAGATTTAGTGTTTACAAAATGGTGGCAACACACATAGACAGACATTTTTTTAAAAATAGTGAAATCGTATTTAGGCATCTCAAAAAGTAAAAACCAATGGAAAAACTAAATGGATAATTTGAAATCAAAAGCTTTCATAAATTGAATACCTTATTTTATGTTTATAGAAGCAAGCAATATACATGAACATTTTTCGGATTGAGCGCCCCTTTTTAGATAAAATCACTCTTCTAAATTCCAGAAATGGAATGACTGTAATCTTACAAATTAAATTTTAATGTTCTATTTGTATTAATCGAACACTTGGTTCTCAATAAATAAGCAAATGGAAAGAGACGTAACCGTTAAAAACACGTAAAATTTAGATACTGTACTTACAGAAACTTCAAACGAACCATCATCAGTGCCAAATTTCTGGGAAATTTAAGAGCCATCTTCAGTGTATTTTGCAATAATTTTGTATCTTTAACGCTAACAAAGTTAAGAATGTGCTAATTCTCTTTTACTTTTCCTTCTGATTTGTTTAAAAGATGGTATAGCTTTGCTTTGCTTTAGTGTCTGATTTATATTGCACAGTCACGATAATTTAATATTATATATTGGAAGCTTAAAATAAATGAATTGAAATAATAGATCCTGAATTTTTAGATGCTAGTTATGTTTTTTCTATCTAATGAAACACATTACAAAATTGGAAATAGTGACAATCGATTGATTTAATCTGCTGTCTTAAATTGAAAAACATTTATGTCTTTCTCTTCCATTATTGCTCATTAAAATTTAAAAACAATAATTTAAATATAAACATATCATATCTCTGACTATTTTTCAAGGTTTTATCGGTTTTATACAGGAAAAGCTTACCCATACTAAAGTGATGTCACTTTTGAAAAAAAAAAAAAAAAAAAAAAAAAAAAAAAATTATATTGAATTAGAATTTATAACTACAACCAATCGTATTGCAGCATACATTTTATTCGGTTAATATTGCCAAATACCAGTCGTCAAATAAGTCTGTAGACATTTCAAAAATTCATAAAAATTGAAGGAATCGATAGAAACGGACTTGTTTGCAAATCGGTTTTTCTCTTGAAAAAGGATTTTTTTTTCGGTGGGGGGGGGGGGGGGGGGGGGAGTAACGAAAAAAAAAGTAGGTAAAATTTTCGTCGATAGAGGGCGCTGTACGTGAGCAAATCACATATTTCGGGAAAAAACTATATTCATTTGCATGCAAATATTTAGAGGCGTATAAATCCCATTCTAAGTGTCAACCATTACCACAAATTGCAGTTTGCGAGCGAGTTACAACACCGCTAATCCCAGCTTCAGTCGGTGGTTCTTGCCTGAGGGAAAACATCTTCATTAATAACACTTTATCCACGAAGTTGGGTTAAAAATTCATATATGCTCAAGTAGGAGAAAAAACATGAAACAAGCTATGTTAATCGTAAAATCATGTAATCAGAGATAGAACACTGGCGCAGATTTCATACCGGTATTTGTTTAAGAAATTTTTCTACCTATAATACCGTTGATTTAAGAAGTAGAAAATTTTGTTGCATTGATAGTGGTGGACTCATCAATTTAGTGCATTGATGAGTTCTGCCCCAGTGTTCCATCCCTGTGTAGTTTATAGGACAGTGATTTGCACATTTTTTGTTATGCATCAATGCAGCGCCTTCCACCGACAAAAATTTTAACTATTTTTTCTTTTTCTTTACTTAAAAAAAAAAAAAAAAAAAAAAAAAAAAAAAAAAAACTTTCACAAGAGTAACTTTTTCGTAAAAACCGCGTTCAATTCTAACAATTTCTTCAATTTTTATGAATTTTTAAAATGTCTAGAGACTTATGGGACACCCGGTATTTATTAATCTGTTTATTATCCAGTTATTAATAAATAATTACATATTAAATTTATTAATTTTAAATCCTTGACATTGTTAGTTTTCGATTCTTAATAAAAAATGCTCATTTTTTTTCAACTAAAAAAATCTTGATTATGTTTACCCCCTGAAAATGAAACAGTTTAAGTAGTACTGCTAAATTGTCGTGATTTTTTTTTCTCTCATAACATATCCAAAAGGAAAAAGGAAAGATCATAATATAAAGAATAAATTCAACGATAAAATGAATGAAAATGTGCCTTTTAATTCCAAAAACTAGAAAATAATACGTTTGAGTTGAAATGGAGACATTTTTACTAAGTATTTCTCAAGTCAATCATTAAATGTCTAAAGGCTAAATGAGAACTTTTACGGTTTTAACTACCAGGGATTTTTAATAGATTTTTATATATATATTTCTGTAGCAGTTTTCACTGATTAAATAAAATAAAAATTTCCATTAAAAATTTTCGTTTGCCAAAAAATGCAAAAGTTCACAACTATATACATATGAAATAGTAGGCCGAAATTGAATTACATTTTCTTATCATTCAGATAGTTAAAAATTTCGATTGTATTATTATTATTATTATTATTATTATTTTGTAAGTTTCACTTTAAAATGCATTTAATCAAAAGAAGAAATTAACTAGATCCGATATATTTAACTAGAAGACAAAATTTGTATATTAATCTTCTTCAGTTGACTATAATGATTAAAAAAAAAAAAAAAAAACTTCCTTTATTTGCAACTATTAACTAAAGTATGGCATTACCTTTCCATTTACTGTTATGTAAAAAATATATTCATGTTGAAGAATAAATGGACTGATTAAATCAAATTACATTCGGTTATAAAGATGCGTACCAATATAAAGTTCAGTTGAAAGTTTACATGACGATATTGTGATCAGGCCTTTCCATCGCCCATACGTCGTCATAAAAAAGCAAAATTTATTTCAACATTCCTCAAAAAGTAATAAGTATCAAAATCTCAATTTCGAAAATTTTAATAATTACAATACACTCCTGCCGTAGTATATATTTGGAAACTAAAAATAAAAGCCTCTTTAATAACCTGTAATAACATCAAGTAACTTCATTATAGTAAATATTCAAAAATTTAAACTTTTCTGAAAATTCAGTTTTTACCACTTAGAAAAAAAAAAAAAAATCCTCTTTAAACTTCTATATTAAAATAAATTAAAATCCAAATATTTGTTTGTTGTCCCATTATAGTTATACTTAAAAATGAGAAGTAAAATATTCTTTTTCATTAATACAGTAGAAAATTTAATACTCGTGTAATCTTTTCCACAGTATAATACTGATTAAAATCACTTTAGTACTCAAACTAAATACATTTAAAATCTAATCAATAGCTTCTGTCGGTATTAGAGACCCAGCTAACTATTCACCGCATTAACAATATACTTATACATCAACGACCGCTGAACGATTCAGAATACAGGAGCTCCAGCATAAATTCTCTTGCTCCCTGAAAGGGGATTTTAATAGTCCCAGCTAATTAGGCGCGAAGGATTTGAAATGCATTCCAGAATGTAACGACTAAATAATAACTTTCGAGGTAATTAAGCCAATACTTTATGCACCCGACTGGCGTTCCATAAAGATAGATCTAAATTATGAAACAATATAAGGGAGGAAGCACACTTTGTTTGAACCACTAACTTGCGAAAACTAGTTTTTGATAAATCAGAACATTACCTTGTTAGAGGCAATTAAGCAAATAATTATATAATGCTAAAAAAAAAAAAAAAAAAAAAAAAAAAAAAACAATTTAAGTTAAGGAATTAAAAGTTATGATTTTGATAAAAAAAACAATGTACTTGCATATAAACAAAATTCATTTATTTATACATTAGAAAGGTATACATTGCGATTCTTTAACCCTTTGAAGGGCGGTAAGTTGCATAGTGCAACCAGAAAATTTAATTAAAAATTGCAAAAACAGCCCCTGAAATTATTCATAAAAAAATTTCGTTTACAACTTAAACGAATAACTTCATTTATTTCTTTTCTTATAATACTGTTGATGATTTCTGGTGGCTGTTGATTTTAAATGAGGAAAATTTGCTTGCCCCTGAAAGGGTTAAAAAAACAAAAAGACTTTTTCTAAACTCTTTTTTTTTCTCTTACCAGCGAGAAAAATGCATTTTTGTATATAGAAAATACTATAGAATTTCTTAAATGAAAGGCAATTATATTTATACATCAAATTTTCAGTACATAAAGACTCATTACTAGAAATCATTATAATAAGAACTTTATGATATTAATAAGTGTAATAATAGGCGTACTTATTATATAAGTTTATGCTTTAAGTTAAATACATTTTGTTTATAATATTAGAATCTAGCATAGTTTCATTCAAAAGGTGCTGAACTACAGTAGAGCCGCGATTACCCGAGCTACAATTAACAGAGTTCTGGGATAACCGAGGTAGTTCCGAAAACACCACGCTCCAGAAGAAGCGCAGCTTTTGGCAAATGGCGTAGATAATGATAACTCTGACAAATTTTACTATAAATCACTGTATTTTATAATTTATATATGTAAGTACACTGGTTCTCATAATTATAAGGACACCCGTTTTTCTATATTAGCTAAACACAGAACACTATTATTTTAACATATGTATTTTTTATGAATTTGAATTTCATTAATAGACTATTATTTAAAAAGTTTTATCATTTTCCTATCTTAAAAAGCTTTTTATACGGCCAAAATGATGATTTTTCAGGTGTTCACAATTATAAGGACAGCTCGAACCTTAGTCATTTTTTTCAGTTATACTTTAAATTAATATTTTATGGAGTTTCTTTTTAGGGTGAAACAGACAGACATTCTCTCTGGTATAGATATACATTTTTTTTTTTTTTTAAATTCAGTTTCAGTACCATTTCATACAGCATAGATGATATTCTGAATACATTTAAACTATTTAAAATTGCTTTCCACTTTTCTAATATCATAAGTTAAGGTTTTTCAACTTTTAGGCCACGGGAGAGAATATAATACAGAAGTTTCTTCCTTCAAACTATTTCCTATTGCTCTAGAACTAGAGCAAAAATGTAAGTCTTGTTAAAAAAATATTATTACCACCCAAAATCTAACAAAAATCTGAGACATCCGCGTTTAAAGTTTGCGGATATTCTCTTGATGCTCATAATAATAGAAAAAATTACTAAATTCATTCTGTCTTCAGTAGAAATAGCTTCTCAGTGCACCATAGATCCACCTTTAAAATGCCCGATTCATATTTGCCTTTAAAAGATCTGTTCTGTCTTTCGCTATGTTCAGATCGTGCCAGTAACTGTTAAAACCATTTGGTGAATCAAGAATAAAATGTTTTTCATCCGAAAATGCAACATTTTACTGTTTCATATTGTCTTTATCCAACTTTAACACATACGTTCTTTCCCCCATTAAATGCTTATTGATTATTATAGGTTTTTTATTCATTTTAACATATTATTAATTATTTTAAACATGCATAAATGTGGACCCCAACCTTTCGTTAAAAATTACGATCAAATTCAGCAGCAGTCATTATGAGTAGAACAGTAAGAGGAATTATGAGTCTTCGATCTCTATAAAACAACTCTGATTTTGCATCTTCAGCAGCAGTCATTATGAGTAGAACAGTAAGAGGAATTATGAGTCTTCGATCTCTATAAAACAATTCTGATTTTGCATCAGATCTCTTTCCTATCGAAGCAGCAATTCAACGTTTGATTACATTTCTTTCAGCAATTTTAGATCTTCGATCTTCGAATTTCATTAGAAATTCGGCGGATTGAAATTATCCTTCCACTTAAAAAACATATTTATCATACTTCACTACACGAACGTTCTTTTTTTCGAGGAATTGTCTATAATGTCCGTCCTAGAAAAATTGAAGGCTTATATACGAATTAATCTAGCCCAGTAGTTAACAAATTCGCATGTCAACTGTAATTTATCCGCTAGCAAGTTAAATAAAACGAAAAAATTTTGATTGTCCCTATAATTATGAACATCTAAAAACGTGAAGAAAAAAATATTTTGCATTATTTTTTATTAGTTTTGTTTCATATTAAAAAAAATTATAGCAGTTTTGGTTTTTAGAATATTAGATATATTAAGTGCATTTAGTATAATCTTGTTCACAATTACTTTTACATTAGTTATTTCAAAGCATAAAGTGTCCTTATAAATATGAGAAAGAGTGAATTGTATTATATTTTTAACTGACTACATTTAAATGTGTAATATATGTATTACTTCATTTCATTGACTACGTTTTCATCCATTTTAAAATTTGTCATATATTTCCCCTCGAATTTACGACAGAGTCCGTGTTATACGTCTTTTCGATTATCCGAGATAATTTCGGTCCACATTACATCGGATAAGCGAGACTCCACTGTAGCTTAAAAAATGGTTGTTAGACACATTGCTGAATATAATTATGTAAAAAGCACAAAACAGCATTTATAATTTTCAAAAAACTTTTGTTTTGAAACATCTGTATGATAAAACAAATAAATTCATATAATAAATAATTCAATAAATAAATAACTGCTTAATTAAAACCTATAAGTTGCAAAAATTTGCAATAAATTTTTCAGTCCAAAATTTTAACATGATCCTTCATTGGGTTAAAAAACTAGACATGGTGCTAGGATGAAACAGTTGAACTAGGCATCTGGTGAAGTAGGCATGCTCAATCACAAAACATAAAAATACACTCGCACCTACTAAAAAACTAAAAGTAACTGTAGTATATCGCATATCTGCCAACATTTTCATTTATTCCGGAGTATTTTTAGCACCGCGGTAATTTCGCACCGTTTTATTCAGAGTAAAATGAAATTACTCTTAAAAAATAAGTAGTATAAAATAAAGGCGGAGCTAGAAATACTTCGGAATAAATTAAAATGTTGGTATCTATGCATATGGCTTCCTCTCAAACATCATTTTTTAATTTCGGTGTAGTGTTGCTATCTGACGTAAAGAGAAGGAAGGAAAAAATGTTTGAAAATCGATGAAAACAAGTAAAAAAATATTCAAAGTATTTACTGATGCATAAAAATTTTTTAATAAAAATGTTTGTTTCAATATAAAGCCAAAGAATGTTTAATAAGTTAATATTATTCAGTTTTTACTAATTAGTTTACCGTAATTAAAGATCGTTGTAAGAGTACAGAAAGGAATATTTTACGAAAATAAAAGAAGATATTCAAAAATATTAACGAGTTCAAATTTATGAATTTTGGAGAATATAAATTATCCCTGTTTATGCAAGCTGATGCACAAAAATGATTACACTATCATAGAGTTGTTTAAAATATACAGTCTATGTACAAAAACGTTTTGGATTAGTATATATATTAAAATTTCAAAAAATATTTTTCTTTTTAATTTTAAATCGCGTTCCAAATCATTTTAAAAATATTATTATTTCGTATATTTTTAATGTATTTTTCATTATTCAGAGATTTTACTTTGGGCCACGCGTTGAAATTATTGAATAAAAAATAGTTTTGTAATCGCAAATATACCACTGTATCATAATATTGAATTTTTTATTCATTTGAATACTTTATGTAAGTATTGAATTTCAATTTAGATAAAACTAATCGACTCTTCATGAAATATCTTTGAACTTTGAGTGTCGCGTCCCTTACTGATGTTGGAAAATTATTCAAGCTAATAAACAGCTTAAATTATTTTTATTCCATAAAATTTGAGATTAATGAATAAAAATATATAGCTATATTTTAATATGAACCTATGTCCATAAAAAAAAAAAAAAAAAAAAAAAAAAAAAAAAAAAAAATGTATATTTTTATTTAATGATTTTTGGAGAAAAATGCTAAAATATTGCTTATAAAAACATTGGGGGGGGGGGGACTGATGTTATTTTAGACAAATTTGTAGCATTTTTTTTTTTTTTTTTTAATTTGTATACTTTTGTGCCTATTTAAATAAAATTGTGTCTTTTTTTTATTGTACATATTTACAAAAAAGTAAAAACTGATAACTTTCTATTTGCCATTATACTAATACCATTATTATTATTATTATTATTATTATTATTATTAGCTAAAATACACAGTCTCTTCTCTCTCTCTCTTTTTTTTTCTCTCACATTACGCATTTTTGTTTTTGTTTTCACTGCATCACTGCATCTCTTCGTGGATTTGCGAGTAATTGCTTTTTTTTTTTTTTTCTTTCTTTCTTTTTTTTTTTTTTTTTTTTTTTTTTTCGCCATTATTTACTTTCTAATAATAACAAGCAGATATGCCAGTATTTTCATTTACTCCGGAGCACTGTTAATACCTGTCCTTTATTCACACCATCATATTTGTAATGAAATTTTATCCGCTATATAATTACGACCAAACAAGAAAAAATACCCTTCAAGAAAAGTGGTGTGAAAAAAAGGCGGTTATAGTCTGATTAAATTACAAAATAACTCATTCTACAAAGCAATAATAAAATTTTATGTACACGTTTGAGAAGTTTTGAAATGTAATTTTTTAGTAAAATAGTGCACGAGGATCACTCTGAAATTTTTGAAATACCGCTACATGACGCAAATTACCATTACAAAATCTTATCAGTAGTCAAAGTAGTCCCCTTTAATACTAATGCACAATTTTAGGTGAATTTTTCAAAGGTTACATAATTCAACCCATCCATTTCTTGAAATTGATAACAAATATGCTGTATAACTACATTAATCTTATCTTTGTAATGAAAATGACGACCAAAATTTGGTATCATTTTTCTAAGACTGATATTTTACTTTCTGGGCGCGTTGGAAGTTCAGCAGGCGCGGACTGGCTCAATTTGGCCCACCCGGCTGTAAGATATTTTGGCCCACTTATTCTATAGGTATACTCTAGGGATCTCTAACTAGCGAGCGATAGAGCAGAATCCAGAATTTTAAGATATTTTAAAAACACAATTTTTTATAAGATTTTACTTAACTTGCCACATTAATGTAAGTCTCTCTCTATATACACATATTTATTTCACCTAGACTTTAAAACGCAGTAGTTCAAGAAATTTTAAAAAATTAAATTTGAAAGAGAAAGACATAAAAATTGATGGAGAGTTTATAAATTATTTGAGATTTTCGGTTGATATTATTCTACCTGGCTCCTCATCTGAGGATTTACAAGAAATGCTTCAGAAATTAAACAAAGAAAGCAAGCTCGTTGGATTAAAAATGAACCTCAGTAAGGCAAAAGTTATGTCCAATTCCTTTGTTTTCTCACTGAAGCTCACTGTTGATATGGATGAATTAGAAATGATATGCATTTGTACTTATCTGGGACAAGTCGGTACGATGAACGGGTATATCATGGAAGAAATTAACAACCGAGTCAAATTTGCATATGGAGAGCATTCTGAATAAAAGCGCAATGTTCAAAAAAGACCACCCAATTTGTTTGAAAAGAAAAGTTTTTGATTAGTACATTCTGCCACCTTTTTTTACTTATGCTTCAGAAATTTGGACATTAATGTGTTAAACAAAAATTTCAAGTAACCCAAAGAAGCACGGAGATATGCATGTTAAGATTCCCTCAGAAAGACTGAAAGCGAAACATTTGGATTAGGAAGCAAACCATAGGACAAATGTGTATAAAATTTAAAATCTTTAGGTGATTTTGTAATGTATTTTTAAATTAAAAATTAAGCCTGTACAGAAAATTCAGTTTAAAATTTTATATTATTTTAGCCATAACAATATAAAATTTTACAACTGTCGCAATAAAAAATAATGTCTGACATTTTATTTCTTTGCAGTTTTTTGCATAATGTTGAGTTAAAAATACATAAATAAAGACGCTTTAAAAATCCATCGCAATATTAAAAAAAAAAAAAAAAAATGTGCATATATATATTTAAAAAGGATTGATTTAACATTTAATAATAATAATGATTTAGAAATATATATATATATATATATATATATATATTAAATAATCAATATAAATTTATGTAAATACGATTATTTTTATATAAAATACTTTAATCAAATATTATTTGACTGAAAAATTAATAATCCTGAAAAATATTACGCCAAATCGCATGATTTTTCTTTTATATTATTATATAATAAAAAAAGATATACGAAGTTAGCCAGACAAATCTATTGAAGTATTTAAATATAATTATTATTTATACGAAAATAAAAATTCTACTCACCGAGTTTTTTGTCGAGCAAATCTTTCAATTACTTTCTCATTAAATTCTGGAATTGTGGAAATAAAGTCTTTGTGGATTGCGCGAACCGCAAGCTCATTTAATATTTGCTGTCCCATAGAATTTCTCATGTCTTAATCCTTTTGTCAATAAATTGTCAACAGAATTCATTTCTTTTACTGTTAATTTTTAAACAATCATAGATTTATTCGGAAAAAAAAAAAAAAAAAAAAACATTGAAAAAGTCTCCTTTTTTTTCATTATCAGTCGAAAAATAAATAAATAAAAAGTACTGTGAAATTCACCAAATTCTTTTCACGATTCGTATGGTTAATATACACTAAGCAAAAAAAAAAAAAAAAAAAAAAAAGCCGCACTGCAGAAAAATTGACTTTTGGGTTTGTAATAATTTAAAAACTAATGATTGCAACAAATAAAATTGTTATGTTTGTATAATAGGGAAGTCATAACATGATACCTATGCACATTTTCGATTTAATAATTCGTTTTATTACACTCTACGAAGTATTTAATAAAAATCTACATAAAATTTTCTTTTTAAACGTAATATAATAAACATATATTTTGTATTCTTTCATGATTTATTATATGAAATAAACAAGTGCTATTTTAATGTATGAAATAAAACTTTTTATTTAATAGATCTAAACAATTATTTAATAAAAATATGTATTCTGGATTGGATAATTCCGCCTTTACATGGAATTACAGTTTTAAGGCGCAATGGCATAATATTTTACAGTTTTTTTTAACATGAAACTCAGAAATTTCATTGTGCCAAATATCATAAATACTTTTTTCTAGTTCTTTCAAAGTTGTAGGATACAAATTTCTAATCCCACCCTCTTTTATAGAATAAACATTTTCAAGCGGATTGAGATTAGGACAATTTCAGGTCTAATAAAGGAGAAATCCTGGATATTCTTTGCGGGATTTAATTTTAAGTAAAAAAAATTATGATAACTTACAAAATTATAGATGTTCATGAGAATGGATAAGTAATATTAACAACTTGAATCAAATAAACGTATCACAAGCGCCATATAACAAGGTGCTTCATCATCTCGAAATGATGAATTAATATGGAAGAGTCTAAAATACCCCCAAAGTAGTCGGTCAGGTATCAATTTTTTAATGGCCAAGTTTTATTTCGGATTAATTGATCCCTTGAACAGGAAAATTTCCCAGACTCACCGAAAAATTATGCATTTTCGTATTGTAATGTACGGAGAATATGTCATTGTTTTAAAAGTGCGATTTTCATTAAGTCACATTTTTGTGATCAGATCTGCTTTTTCCTGTCAGTTCGAAATAAGTTAAACTTGACTCATCAGAGGGAACAACTTCAGCCCAATAATTAATTGGGTCATTTTTTAATTTTTTTTAACCCTCTAATATCCTGGTTTTCTAATTCTTTTCGTTAAGAAGGAATGTTTTCATATTTTCTGGCACTTAAACCTGCTTTATGTAATTGTTATTTCACTGTATTTAAATAAATTATGTCACTAACATGGTTCGTACGGCCACCCCTTTTTTCGACGACTCTTCCACCAGTATTTTTATGCAACATATTTCTTTTTAAGTTTTAAGGCATTTTAAGATCAAATTTTGCTAAATAATAATACTGGTGCAGAAAATTAAGAAAATTCAAGGACTGTACGAACTATGACTAAACACTTTTTCTGAATCGCTGCTATGTTCTAAATGCAATGCAAACTGATTTTTTAAGCGCTGGTTTTTAACTTGCGGTCATCTCGACTGGATGAGTAACGTGGCCGCCTAAGAACAAATGTACAGTTTAAACAGCAAAAAAATATTATATCTTGCTAGAAACCAGATCACTAATGTTTTGTTAACATTTAATCATACTTGCCAACATCCTAATTAATATTCCGTAGTCTTCTCAATCACGCCCTTTTTCTTACACCAATAAATTTTTAGAGTAATATTCTCCAAATGCAATTACGATTAAATAAGAGGTAAAATACTCTAAAAAGATGCCGGTGTGAAAAAGAAGGCGGAGCTAACGATACTACGGAATATTAATTAGTATGTTGGCAAGTATGATTTAATCATTTTGATATTGATATTTTCATATTGATTATTATTAAATTTTTTTTTCGCTCTAAAATTAATATTTTTTGTGGTATCGTTAATTGCCTTATTCTTGCCAATTTTGAAATACTTTCTAAAATATTTTCCGAGCAATTGCATCTTGTTTTTAACACTTGGCTCAATCCTAAATTTCACGCAAAACACATGTGCGGCTTTTTTTTTTTTTTTTTTTTTTTTTTTTTTTGTCGCTTAGTGTATTTTAAAGGAGACTTAGTTATTTTCCATTAAACTACTTTCCAGGGGTAAATTCGCCAAGTGCCCCTAACACTTTAAAAGCATGGGAATATTAACATTGATAAAACTCTTCTTCGCCAAATGTGTTAACCCGCTGTTCCATGCGCAAAGCAGTAAATACTATACTAATTAATGCGCTAGATCGGACACAAATCCTAGTGCCCAAACGCCTGAACCCCGAATAGGAAGTAGCTGTTAGCTACGCTGACATCTAGAAAAGAAAAGCGACATAGGGACAAGCAAACTTGATGTCCGAGAAGAATAAAAGAAAACTGGATGCACGCTTTTAACTTGATAGATATATTTTACAAGAGTTAGATTAAATAAATAAATAAATAAATATTATTTGATTTTTAATAGAGAGAAAAATTCAAGTGGGGCCAGGCCCCAGGTGAACTTAATGACGGATCGCCACTGACAGTAATTCTTGAATCATTAGAAAATTAAAATAATTATAGGGAAAAAGAAAGTACAGTTGTGGTATAGCATTTCAGTGTTAATTTTTACATGATTGCTTTTATTTATGGATATCTATAGTACAAAGACAAAGCCCCCGTAGAATTTGGATAACAAAACAAGTTCGGGGCGAAGAACCCGCAGGGATTTGTGAGTGAATCGAGCAAGGATCAGTGCGTGCAGTCGCTAAATTTATCAAAATAACACTTAATAGATATTCTATAAAAATACTATTAAAATGAATACGCAATATAAAAGACGATATTGTACTTGAATCAGAGAAGGTATTTTAAAATTCCTCCCAATTAATGTTATGCGTTATTCAATAAAATTCAATGAGTAATATTAATTTCATTAGAAACCTCTCTCTGTATAAAAATTAAGTGTAAAATAAATTTTCTTTTTCTATCATACAAGGTGGTCCGAAAAACATGATAGAAAGTAAGCGATTGTTGTGGAAAAAATAAAATATGCAAGAACATGAAACCTATGTTATTGAATAAAGAATATGGATGACATTTAATATACAAAGTGCTCGAAATGTCTACCGTCTCTGACTATAGTGTTATAAAGCCAGTTCCGAAACTCTGTCATAAAGCGCTGGAGTGTGTCAGAATCAAGTGCATCAATCTCAATTCTGATGGTCGATTTCAGGCCCTCAAGTGAATCAGGGGATTCCTATAGATGCTGTCCTTGGTGTAAACCCATAAGAAGAAGTTGCATGGATTTAGGTCCGGACTGTATGGGGACCCCTCTATCCCGTGTCCTGTGAATTTTTCTGCATCCAATACAATCAAACACTCACTAAATGTCGTTTTAAGCCACAGGAAGACATCAGCAGTTCTATGGGGACGAGCCCCATCTTGCATGAACCAGTACTGGCATGTCATGTTGAGACAGCCCACTTCAGGGCCAAAGTGATGCTCTAGAAGCTCTCGATACTTCACTCCCGTGACCATACCGTCAATGAATATTGGACCACTCATCCGCTTTAACGATATGGAACACCAAACCGCGAACCTTTGTGGATACAGTCGTGAGACGACACTGAGATGAAGATTTTCTGTACCTCAATGGCACCTCAAAAAATATTCTTACGATAAATAATCGTTCTTCCAAGGTAAGCGATTCCATATTGGTTATTCATTATTTCCGGTAATCAAGCATTCACCTTAAATGTCAATATATGTGCAATTACAATATGGAAGAATTATACTTATATCAGTACATTTGAAATCAGGAACTTAAAATACTTTCTATCATGTTTTTTGGACCCCCTGTGATTTGTTTGAAAGTATTTAAAGTATTTAAAACACATTTTTCAAAATATAACATACTACACATAAACATATCGACCAACCTGATAAATTTTTACCGAAATCTTATGAAAAATCTTTCCGCCAATAAAAAAAAAAAAAAAAAAAATGTATGTATGGAATTCGATTTTCTTTTTCTTTATCTACTAATGAGCTTCGTAGAAAAAAAATTGTGAGTGGAAAAAAATCTTAATTTTTTTACTCCTAAATTATGAAGTTCAGAAGCCCATTATCAAAAGTAGAATGAAACCTTAATGTTATTAAATACTCGTTTGCTTTTCTTTGGCTGATTAAATCATTTCAAGAGAGAGAAACATTGCAGATCGGAAAGTCATAACGAATTTAATATATTAAAGCAAAGGGAAAAAAACTTTAATCATTAAATATTACTTTTCTTTAGAAGTCACATTGAAAAAGAACAAAAAATAAATTTTTATAAAGAAAATTATCCAAAAATAATTGAGTTTCAGGCGTGAAAATGTTTTTTTTTTTTTTTAAAGAGTAATACAGCAAATTGTTATTTTTTTAAACTACTTTTAGATTGTCAAAATTGTTATTTTGTTTTTAGGAAATTAAAAACATAAGCAGTTTTTTTAATGGTTTTAATCGAAAAATGTTCAGAACAACAAACAATTCGTTTATTTATTAATTTTTTTTAAAAATCAATATATATATATGTTACGAGCATTTTAAAACAATACTTTTTTTTTTTTTTTTTTAATTTAATAAATTTGTGAAGTCGAGCATAACTCTTGTAGTATTGATATTTTTTTCTATGGGTTAAATTAATTTTAAATAAATATTTGTTTTTTTTTGTTTGTCTAGATTAATGACTATTAAAAAATAATTTGATTTTATTATAAAAGCATATGTGTATGGTATGTATTTACTTTAAGGAAGAAAGAAATATTTTTTGTAAAATTAATTGTACACTTTATTTAAACCAAAAAATCGGTTTTATATTTAATATTGAAAATTATAGACAAATTGAAATATATTACAAAGGTATACCGGGTGTCATAATCAAAAATCTCTAATTTGGAGAGGCCGCTGTTCTTAACGTAAAATTTAAAGACATAAAGAAGGTTAAATTAACTAGCCAGTAGCCTAGTTCCAGCCAGTGTTGCTAAATTTGGGGACTTTTTCATTCAATAATCTCCAATACTCGATCGCGTCAGACTAAGGTAAGGTGGACTAATTACATGTTGTAAAGTGGGCATTTCAATAATCTGACGACTTGAGCGTGACGTGAGGGAGTAGAAGGGTCACAAACTTGTAAATAAAGTCACCTTGACATTCTCCAGCGCAGTTTTTTTTTAAGGAAATAATTTAAGAATAACGGAAAAATATAATCTGCCGATTTCAACAAGCCGAAGTAGAAAAAACCGTCAATTAAGTTTAGTGCGTGCAGCTGCAGTGAAGCGTGTATTCTCCACTCCGCATCTCTCTTTTCTTTTCCCTTTTTCACTGTCTCTTACTCTCTCGCACCGTTAACACACTACGTCGACATAACGCCATCACAGCTGATCACACGCGTTCGTGGCATTATAAATTATATGTACAACTCTCTGGATTGTTCGTTTGTGTTTTAATATAAGTTTTGTGAATCAAATTTTTTGAGATTAATATCTACGACGACGATGAGCGATAATATTATAAAGTGTGTATTTTATGGACAAAATACATTTGAAAAAATTGTTAAATTTACGTCAAAAATAATAAAATAAATGCCTGATGGTTTTACAGTATCGTCAGAGCAAACCGGTCCTCAGGAAATCACGGAAAACGTACGACAATGTTGAACTTTCGGCTGAAAGATCATTAAATGAAGGATATCACGCGCAGTGTTATGAGATATTCAGAACGATTAAAATATCTTCTAATTTTCAAAACTCGAGCAACAGGAAAGTACAGCGGAATGTGATACAGCGGAATGTTTCTGGGGAGAGTTCCGAATCATATATTCCTGTTACTTCCACGACAACTCAAACTGCTTGTAACTCGACTGACGAGTAAGAATCTTGGAGTAAGTAATGCACTCCGATATATCGACGTTTCCGCAGTCTCTGTTAAGCTAGCATACTTGCCAACATTCTAATTAATATTCCGTAGTATTGTTAGCCCCACCTTCTTTTTCACACCGGTATCTTTTTAGAGTATTTTTCTTCTTAATAATTGCATTTGAAGAATAAATACTATAAAAATTTACTGGTGTGAAAAATAGGGCGTGACTAACAACACTACGGAATATTAATTAGGATGTTGGCAAGAATGAGCTAAGCCCAATAGTTTCGCGAGCGCTAACAGGATGTGATTTCAACCCGGTACTTTATAGACGAGGCAAGAAAAAACCTCTAGATATTCTGATGGATTCAGAATTTTTTCAAAAGGAATTTGCAAATTTGTGATCAGAGGCTTGTAATATAGATGAATCTTTTAACATCATACAATCTTTTATCAGCCACTTGTATAGCTTAAAAATATTAGCTGGTGTCAACAGAGCTAGAATTGAATTCTTCAATAAGACATACAAGGTATCAGATACATTACGATACATTACAGCCCTTCTCGTTGAATGTTCGTAATTACGATGCTTGTTGCTTGTCATATTATCAATCGGAGTTACTGCAGCACTTATTACAAACAAGATATATCGCATGCTTGCGGAGGAATACACACAATCCAAACAGCATTCGCATGTCACCAACAAATACGGATGGACAGATGCAAAAGGAAAATTTGAAATGACTTGGTTCGTAGGTAATCAATTACCAGAAGCGTGTGAATAATACCTGATAGTCTAGAAGATACTCCAGATTCAAGTATATTTTCTTTTCAAAACTTTAATAACACGCTTTTCATGAAATAAATAAAATATTGTTAAGTATTATAACGATTTCTTGTTAGAGATATGCAAGCTGAAGGTGAAATTGATGACCAAATCGAACCACACTAGCAGTACGACGATAATTTCACGGATGAAGATGAAGAATGAAAAAAAATTATTTTTAAAATTTTTATTTTATTTTACTGTTTTTTTTTTTTTTTTTTTCTGAATATATATTATATTTAAAAGAAACAGATTTTTTTATTTGCATGATATTTTCCGAGCATTTTATATGTAACATTTTGTTATTTAATATATATATATATATATATATATATATATATATATTATTATTATTATTATTATCTATTATTTTTTTTTTTTTTTCAAACCGTGAGATTAACAAAATCCCTTCAAATAGTCGTCAGATTATAGGTCAGCACGACTCAAGTTGAATCGCCTGTGTAATAATATGACGCGCTCGAGTATTTCAAAATGGTGATTATTTTTTGCATTTTCTAAAAGCCGCCACGAGCTTGCGTTATGTCTGAATCGTCAGTCTTTTGAATGGGAGGTTCTTTCGGGTTCACTTAACATCCCCTCTAAATATCTGACGCGCTCGATTTTTTTTTTTTTTTTTTTTTTTTTTTTCCCCTTCCGTACAGCCACTCCATCATGCAAACCGGCAGATTAACATACCTCTGATATCAGAAATACGTGGGGCATATTTCATGTGACTATATTTTTTTACATTTTTGAAAACCTGTAGAAGCTCCCTCCACCAGTGAAAGAGTGTACATTATATAACCTTTTTTCTTTCTACCATCTAATCTTCAAAATCATATAGGTTCCTACGACGCTCGAGTAAATCACCATTTAGCATCGTGGACTCCCCTACTATGCGATAAAATACATCGATGAAAATTTATTTATTTATTTAAACATAAGCATATAGAAACTCTTTTTTAAAAAATGCAACATTGGAGAGCCACGCCCATATCCACACAAAACACCCGGTACTTAAAAGGTTAAAATGACGTTTGGAGACATATATATATAGGGTGATTCCGAAATCATGGGACAAACTTGAAGGGGGGTGGGATAGAGAACATCACAAAAATTCAGAATTGTATAGGAATCCATGTCTTCAAACGTCATTATAGGGAAGAATGAGGTACAATGGACTGCTCCCTATAATTAATTTATTTATTTATTATGGTTCGTATTTTCATACATAGATAGCAGCACTGCAATGATGAAATTTAGCAAGCAACTTCATGCCTAACTAACAGTTTAGCCGTTTTATTCGTGAAATTTAGTTTACGGTAGACAAAAGTAAATATTTTTACTTAAACATTTTTCTTTTCGTCTTTCAGGAATTGTGATCTGGAACTGGCTATTTAGCGCAATAAAGAGCTAAGGTCATCTATTATTATATTTAATCGCTTTAAAATATTTTTTAAAGGACTTTTTTTTTTTTTTTTTTTTTTTTTTTTTTTTTAAATTTAACACTTGCTGTCAGAAATCCAGACGGGGTACAATGGACCACAAAGAAACGGGGTAAAATGGACCATGGTCCATATTGTATCGTCCATTGTCAATAATACAAATAAATTTGACGAAAAAGAAGGTTTTACATTTTGTTTGTTTAATCACAGAAATAAAAGATAAAGAATCTGTTTTTGTGAGATTCATGCAACGAAAACTTAATCTAGATCTCTGCATTTTTTTTCCTAAGAGTATTGCTATATCTCTTGTAATTTTTCAAGCTATTGTAATGATGAGTTTTCCAGACCCTACAACTTCACAAGAAAACAGCAGATTTTCAGTGACACAAATATTGTTTGGCGTATATCATTTTCTAATTTTAATGTTCATTAATTTATATTATTTGTATGAATCGAAGACATAAATAAACAAATATAATATGTTCTACATTTTACACTAGTAAAAAATATGCTACATTAATATGCTTTTTAAATTTGACCTGTGGTCCACAGTACCCCATGTCATGGACCATTGTATTCCGCGGTCAGGGTACAATGGTCCATTTTGTCAGTTGTTATTAAAAAATTTATATTAAAAAAAGTAAACATAATTATGGATTTTGATTGAGTGCCACGTAAGAACCAATATATGGGTAATATGCACACATATTTTCAATAGCGAGAAATCATTACTTTGTGAGTAAACACCTAAAATTTCAAAAATTGATCCATTTTACCCCCCTTTTCCCCTATATATATATATAATAGATACATAACATAAACACTAAAATAAAATTATATTAAAATAATATTGAGAATCTTGATATTTAATTAACTGAAAAGTATCGTAAAATTAAAGGGACTGTGGATAAATTTTACAAAAATAGTTTTTCAATATATGGATAATATAATTCTATAATTTACTTGATAAACAAATTCATTTATTAAATAATGTTTATTGGTTCATTTTTAGAAGCAGTCAGACTTTTTCTCCGAATATCTCTTGGATAAAAGATTAAAGTAAGAGCAATATATGTTTAAATTCAAATGTTAGAAATTTAGGTACCATTTTCATTTAAGTAATTATTCATCTCAATTACTTGAAATTGTTCAGATACTTTTCAAGAAATTAAGTAATTAATTAAAATCATTTTACTTAATTTCTTAACATGCGAACCTTTCAGAAAAAGAGAAGTCGATTATATATACGTCTTCAAAAATGAAAATTAAATCCTTCATATATATTATGAAGCATCTTTAAAACATTAGTAATTTACATAAGAAATGACGTAAAATCGTTTAATGGAAGAAAAAATATATACATATGAAATTTGTTTTTGTAAATTATTAGAGTTTATGATATTTATATTACTACGTATTACTTTGCAAGATAAATTTTTCTTACATACAGATGGTAATGAAAGGTTTTTCACATCTACTTTTACGTTTTGAAATATTACATTTAATTAAAAATCAGTGTTTTGATAATATTTTTCATTTTGAAGTCGTGTACTTGTTTTCTTTTTCTTTTATCACAATATTTATTTATATTTAAGGGAATGATTAATTTTTCATTGATTTAATTTTATATTGTAGCAAAAACAGTATGCATTTCCATTCTTTTAGAAAGTTTTGTAGTGCGAAGAAAATTTTAACTTCTTTTAGTACAAATTAAAATTTTTCAAACTTCTAAATTAATAAAAAACTAAACAATAAGTTTTAAAGGCAGCGTAGGTACCATATTTTTCGCTTTTGACTGGATACTTTATACCAAAAATATTTTAATACAATTTTCACTAAACCGAATCGTAGAAAATAAATAATGATAAATCTGATTGAAATATTTGAAATGTTAGCAACTATGTGCCAGATATATAAATATAAGAAGTTTCTCATTTTTCACTGATTTTCAAATGATTACATGTCATGTTACATAATTGCATGCATGCGAACATTTTAAGCAATTAGAGATTGATAACACACCGTGTGTGTAATGCATTTAAAAATAACTCCACCTACAGGCGTTGCCTTTACATATTGTGCACTATGTTTATTCTGTAAAATAAGTCCAGATTTCGTATTTGTACAGTCGGGGGGAAAAAAACGCAACACCCGCTGTAATTTCGTTATTAATTGACGCAGGAACATCTAATAGACAAAATTCAACGGGAAATTAAAAGTACTTTCTGAATATGTCGTCAAATTTTGAATTAGGGGTCATCTACATATTGAAATGAGCGCCAACTTTGATTTTTTCAATAGCAACACCCAATTTTGACTTCATTTTCGAATTTCTGAGAGTCTGCAGTGCGGAAAAGTATACTGTTTGTATACTTTATCTTTAGTATTTATTGAGTTATAATCAAAAATTTGTTAGGGGGTTATCTGCAAATATAGAAAAAATAAAATTAAGATCTTATAAGATATAGAAAAAATTTTAATGTTTCACACCGGAAATCTTTCAGGAAAAAAATAATGAAAACATTAATAGAACGTTACCTTTTTTTTCCTGTTCCTTAATTATCCTGAATTCAATTTTTTAGATGTGTATACCAGAGCCTCCTTAAGTAGATGCCTAGCGAGTCGCTCGAAAACTTGGCAACAGCACGAGAAGAACATAGCCAGTAGATGGCGCTTAATACCGTACGTAAAGTTCTGTTTATTTCCCGCGATTCAATTGAGTTTCAATTGAGTTTTTTATGGTTAATGTTTCATTAATTTAACAAATGTGAGAGGTTCTTTTTTTTATAATATGGTGTATTGAGTCGTTCCATCTTGTAAATCGGACAATTCGCCGTGAAAATATAAGTTTTCACGAAATACCAAGCAATGCAATTCAGCGTAAAAAATTGCCTGCAAGTATTTCAAGACAAGGTATGTAAACTGCATAAATAATTAATGCAAAATTACCAACTCTCCGGATTTTTGAATATCAATAATATTTTTCACAAAAAATATTATTTTTATTTATTATCGTAAATTCTGTGATTAAGACGAAGATAAATTTAAAAGAAATTATGATATAAAAATTCGAAGGGTTGACACCTCTGTTAGTAAGTTAGATTTAACAAATAAAATAGTTATGCTTATTACAAAATGAAATGAAATTTTTATTTATTGATGTAGGAATACAGAAAAATAACTTGTTCTTAGTTACTTTGAAGTAACTCTATATTTTAGTATTTTACACTTTTTTTCATAAATTACATTAGTAACTTATGAATAAAATTATAAAATACTCCAATATAGGAACAAGATTGATTTATATTTTTTTAATACCACTGTTTTTTAAAGACTTGTGTAAATGCGTAGAAAAATTTTATTATTTTAGTTAAATCGAAACAAAAGTGTTGGAAATCTTGAATAGAAAAAATAGAAAATTTTTATTTCTACTTTTGTTCTTTTTAAAAATATTAAGTTTTAAGATTCAAAACATTACTTTTATTAACCTTTTACCACACAAATGGAATGTGGAATTAAAAATTCATGTAAAAATTAAATATCATGAGTACTGATTTGAAAAATTATCAGATATAACAGAAAGATGACTTGATTTTTTGAAATAGAAATTACAATTCAATCATAAAAGGGAAAATGTACAGAAAACTTAAAAATGACCTATTTTACCATTTTCCCTTCTACCCCACAGTTTAAAAATTCACATTATTTAGAAAACTAAGCAAATGCTTCTAAAAATGGGCTGGCATGTGTAAAATAACTTACATAAAATATAATAATATTTTAATATAACAACATTAAATAATAATATTAAATATAATAATATTAAATTAATAATTTTAAATTATATATATATATATATATATATATATATATATATATATATATATAATTTTTTTTTTTCTTTTCTTTTTTTTTTTTTTTTTGTATTCAGGGAACCTCAAAACGTGACTTTATTCAAAAACCTGAGTTGAAAATAGAACTTCAAAAAATACTTTGTTTACATTATAGGTTCGAAAAATTAATTTTCCTTCTTCAACAGTATTCGTCGACATAAAAAAAGTGTAGCAAAGCACTTCCGTCAATTACATTCTACAGAAAAGAACGTTTAGCTTAATTTTGGATAGCCCTGTATGTTTTCAATAAACTATGTGCACATCAGATTGTGCATTTAAATTTAGTCTTATATGAAAAACACCTAACACAAAATGATATACACTTTCAGCATTTTCCAAGTATATCCGAGATAGACAAGCCGACGCGCACAGACCAACCGCTAAAAACATTATTTTTCGTTTCAGGAGACCTCAAAACATGTGAATAAATCACAACTTTATTTCGAAAATGTCTATCAGTTTCGAAAGCATACCCTCTCGAAACTGGTGGAGCTAATAAAATCTTGAATTAAAAAAAAAAAAAAAAAAACTTGGTGTGAGAGAAAACTTATACTCAAGAAATCCTTAATTTTAAAAATTTAAATCTTAATGGTTTTAAATCTTAATGGTTATTTATTTATTTTTTGTGACGGACTAGACAACAGATTGTTTTCTTTTCCAATTTTTATTACTGAACGTTAACTTATCTCGTTAATGTGCTGGTCTATTTTTCTTATAAATTATATAAAATTTTCGATTTAAGAAAAATAATTCACACCTAATAAGGTAAAAATGTAACGTAAAGGACATGACCAAAAAAAAAAAAAAAAAAGAACATGATTTTAATAATTTGTCATTATAAATTATTCATTCTAAACTGAAACTCATTTAAAATTCAGATATATAAATTTATATAAACGAAACTTTCATCTGATATCTAAATTTAAAAAAAAAAATTTGAAATTTTTATTGAATAAATATATAAAAAATAATTTAATCGCGTGATAGACAATAGACATGCCATGTTTTTGCTTATTTAATTTTAAATTTCGTTTTTTAATTAATAATATATTTTTTTTAAAAAAAGGTGTTATTTATTTGATACGTTGTAATTCAAGTAGTTGAAAAGCTAAAATAGGTCTTGTCCACTTTAGAAGAAAATTAAACCCTATACTTTTTTAAATATAAATATATGAATATTTTATTGAAAATATTTACGATAAAGCTCTTTCACATCATTTTTTCAAATTAAAAGAAAAAAAAAATAGAATTTTGGACTTTAAATTGAAATTAATAGCTAGATTTTTAGATGAAAAATATAACTTATCTATGAAACAGAAGAAATATGTTGCTCTGCGTAGGTGCTGTCACCTAGCGTTAGTTTTGTTTTTTAAATGTTGCCTAATTTAACATTGGGATTCGCTGCGCGTGGAAGGCATCTACTTAAGGAGGCTGTGTGTCTACACTTCAGCACTTTTTTAGTTAATTTTAGGTCTATTTAAAAACATTACACTTGCGATTAGTCCATACAGTACTCTTTGAAAAAGTGCAATATTTTTCAAGTAAAAGTGTATATTATGGCTGTACTGATCACCAATAAAGCTTAAATTTTCTTTCGTAGGTGTAACATAATATACGAAATGAAATAATATAGATATATATATATATATCTATACAACAATGCATAAACAAAATTTTTTCCGATAGATTATTGTGAAAATTCATGAAGTAAATATTAAACTATTTTAATCGCACTTACTAGTTTTGGGTCAGTTGAACTCTTTGGAACTGAACGATTAATTTTATAATTTTTATGAAAATATAATATCTTAATTAACCCTTTCGCGACTGCTGACGTAGATTCACGCCATTTGAAAATCTGTGTCTCCGTCAGTGGGCGTTTCTTTCGTAATTTGTGTGTTACAATTTCTTAAGTGTGTACCCAGTGCTCATAATTTTGCAATAAAATATACTATGGATAGAAATATATTGATTAGAAAGAATATAATTATAATGTATATCCATTTGTAATATAATTGTGAATACAGAAAATTTGTTCTGGAATATTTCATTTTGAGAGTACAGGGATGGAACACGGGCGCAGGATTCACACCGGAATCTGTTGAAGAAATTTCTCTACCTATAATATCGTTTATTTAAGAAGTAGAAAATTTTCTTACATTGATACTGGTATGAATTCTCCGCCCGTGTTCCATCCCTGAGAGTAGAACGCCCGTAGGCGGGTCTTACTGTCAAAAAGACAAAATCCTGCGGTCGCAAAAAGTGTTAAAATATATTTATAAAAGTTAAAGTATGTTTTTAAAAATGTATAAAGTTCAAATATATTAATAAAATTTTAAAGACTAAAGTGCCCTTAAAATAATAATCCTCCCCCCAACAAAATATATAAATAAATAAATAAATAAAATAAAATAAAGCAATATATGAAGCAAATGATTAACCTTTTTTAACTATGACGGTAGTTAAGAAACGATTTTACAAGTCTGTCATGCATTCCAATTCCATTCGTTTTTTATCGTGGACAATTTCACATTAAACCTATTTTTCTATTTAAAACAATAAACCCCGCCTATTTAGTTAATTTTTTTTCTACCAGTGTTCGTTTAAAAGATTCAAAATTTATCATCAATTAATCAATGAAGTAAATACCACTTGTTCATATTTTTGTCAACATAAAATAAGGGGTTTAACACGAATACTCAGTGTCACATTTACTTTTCCATTTCTGTATTGTTTTGTTTTGAAGAACGATGAAGGCGTGGCTTGTCTTCTTTATAAAACACAGAGCTGCCAACCTAATCCGGCAAATTGTTAACGCCCATAGAAAAACGCCCCTTTTCTACACCACTTAATTTTTAGAGTATTTGTTTTCTTCATTCATCGTAAATATATTTGAAGAGAATTACTCTAAAAATTAAGTGGTGTAGAAAAAGGGGCGGTACTAACAATTTGCCGGATTTGGTTGGCAGCTCTGTGTTGGGCGGATATTAACCAAAATCAGACTACCCTCCTTTCCGTGGCTCTAAGGTGACATCCTCGTGGTAGTACATTTTGGAATATCAATTCGATATTCGGGCACGCGTTGTGAAATGCCCTAAAATTAATCCTAATTAAAAGCAAACATTAATCTGGAAAACAATATGTTTAATAATATATAAATTTACTCTCAAATAATATCAGATTCATATAATTTTAATTAATTTCTTTATTAAACATCCAAATTTTGAATATTAATTAAATTGATTATTCTATAATTTTACAATACAATAAAAATGATATAACAATGATCTTTGATTTTGCCTCAATGTGCTAAAGATGAGTACTAGAAAACAAATGCGCTTTACCAGCATTGCACGGTAAAATTACTGACCGAGAAATGTAAGAAATTCTCACCAGATTTATCAGATGCTATGTCACTGTCCAGGCACAAGAGGAATGTTTTGGCTAGCAGGGAGCACATCTTTAAGTATCCTTGATGAATTATTTCGGCTAGGCAGCACCACACTGATGATAGCAGGACCTCACATTACGTCTGCACACACGAAGGCAATTTTTTTAGAATTCTGACTCTTAAAGGAATCTTTTCTCTCCTTTAATTTTTTAAGTCTCTCATTATAATTTTTGGAGGAGGTTTTCCCCTTGCATTTTTTTCATTGGGTCTATCTTCTGATTGGACCTTTCTTCGACCAATCTGCTTGCTTCTAGATTACTACGGTGCCTTTTTTTACGACCTCGCCGGGGCTTTTTTGGCGGTAGCCAGTGGGGCTTAAATGCGGGTGGTCCCCTTTCAGAGTTCCACGTGCAGGTCATAAATATGACGTTGTATTTCTGTCTTAGGCTTTTAAAAGGTAATAAAACAGCTTTGTAGTCTTCAGTAAAACAGCTTTTGTATTTTTATATTCTTTTTCCTTTTAAATAATGCCCTTTTGTACCTTTATTATTTTGTTTTTAACAAAATGGCTGATTTTTCCCATCAGCCTATCCCCCTGTCGAATAAATTTGAGACAGTTTCTTTATCTCAATACATTATGAGTCCTTTAGTTGTCGTAGTAATCTGGTGTGTTTTTGGTCAGTAAAAATTTTTATACATATTCATGCTAAACTTTTTTTAGTGCACATTAGAGTTCTTGTGCACATTAGAGTTCCACACTAATAGTTCCGTTTATATATGTGCATAATGATTAATGAATATACAGTTCAACACTTGATTGTTGATTGTTCATGAAGTTCAGTTTAATATTAATTGCTGATTGTTCATACTATAATGT
Organism: Salticus scenicus; assembly: GCA_963930645.1. Classification (NCBI taxonomy): domain Eukaryota; kingdom Metazoa; phylum Arthropoda; class Arachnida; order Araneae; family Salticidae; genus Salticus; species Salticus scenicus. The sequence goes on along the minus strand of OZ005654.1, from coordinate 195,118,917 downwards.
TCAATACTGATTATTAATTGGTGATCATGCATTTCAACCTTATTATTAATTGATCCAGATCTGTAAATGGTCCAATATTTGATTGTTGAACTAGTTTTATTTGTGACCATCAATTTGTGATAGACAGTTTTATGGTCTGTCGTTGCATTTAGCCGATGCTTGTGCCAACAGTTTGTAAATTTTATTCAGTTTATAATTTTTTTTGTGACACATATTGTATAGTATTACTTCACTCGGTCAGTATATCATATGTTAAAGATTATTATTATTACTTTGCATTTTAATTCAATAATTATAATTATTTATACCGTATACCAACACTCATTTTTATATATCATTTATAAAAACATATGCAATACATTAAATTCACATATAATAGTACTTTTTTTTTTGTTAGCAAAATTCTACAAATGTATGCATTCATTCTATATACATATCATTCATTACTTTCAGTGTATAGTACCAATAATAAAAAAAAATTTGTATATTACATGATATCATGAATGTATTTAATCGTTTTGGTAGTATGTCTTTATTACCATTAAGTAAGGCAGTATTCTTTTTTTTTTTTTTTTTTTTTTTTTTTTTTTGAAAAGTCCCTCGCTTTATTTGAAATATTAATTTTAACTTCCGAGAGCTGTTTTGCAGTTTTGTAATGGGGGGTGACAAACCCTCTTTCGCCTGCGTCACTATGTCGTGGGAACTGACCAGCGCTAATGATTAGTACATCCTGTTATAATCGTTTTCTTTAGGGGGGAGAGCTGAGATAAGATTCTTCTGTTACTTAAAGCGCTATTACACGAGCGACAAAAGTTGCTTGAATCTACCGCCGACACAGTACAACGCAGTGGTTTCCCAATGTGTCGCTCGAAACAAGCGATTTTTTTCTGTTGCAGCAATTTTATCGCCGGTATTCGAGCGACATCGCGTCTATCAACCAATGAAATTCTGGGAGTGTGACGTCTTCTGACGTCAGTCCCTTCTCCCACACCCCATGCCTTCTTCCCTTCAGGAAGAAAGCATGCTTGGCGCGCGAATAGTGATCTAGTAGGGCCGTGGCGGGAGTCTCAAATAAATGTGATGTTTTTAATTTATCTCATCGTACATAAATACTTATATGTTTAATTCAAAATCTGTATTAAAATGTGATTGTATGTATTTATTCGATGCAGGTATTTTTCCGATTATTGTTATTATTTTATATTTTTAATTAAATGCGATTTTATTTTGGCGAATTTCACAAAAAGCAATTGTAGGATTATCCGTTTATATTTTATTTTATCCACGTTGTATTTTTTCATTTGTAATAATTACGATAAAAGTACTTTATGAATTACTTGCTTTGTTTTAGAACTTTGAGATACAGCAATTTATAATAAGCTATATTCTTTCTTTCACCTTCACATTTTGATAATTGTACTTTTTTTTTTTTTTTTTTTTTTTTTTTTTCTTTCCATTTTTACGTGAAAACAGAATTTAGTAACAAAATTAAACTTAGTACTCTTTATTTATTTATTTTCTAGAATGTCTTGTTTTCTGGAATAATTTGTTATATTAGATAATATTTTCATATCGTTTTTGTTAATATTTTTCCAACTAAGCTTTATTAAAAAAATATTTATTAAAATATATAAAAAAGTGAGTGAATTAAATTGAAAGTAAATTATATAACACAGAAAAGGTTTATTTTATGTATATATAAATCCTACTTGCCCATCACCTTATTTATTTATTTGTTTTTCTTTCAATGCGTTACCCTGATTTGTTATTAAATATTTTTTAATTTTTAATAATAATAATAAAAAAAGTTAATTACAATAGGATACACTTTTTTTAAATACTATAATTTGGTCTTTGTTACATTACTTATTTTTTGCTTCTTAAAAAAAAAAATGCAGAAAAAAAGGTAAAAACGTAAGAATTGTTAGCTTTTTTTTTTTTTTTTTTTTTTTTTTTTTTTTTAAACACGCTTTTATTAGCTTCACCTGTATGTATGTTTGTAACCGCTCTGGGAGCAAACAAAAAATCTATATTGTAAAAAAAGACTTACTCTAGGTGAACGCTGTGGCTGTGAGGTAATGCTCCGGGCTACGAACCTAAAGGTCTAACTTTCTAGCCCAGTCAGGGGAGATTTTTAAAAATGGTTTTTGTATAATTCTAAATTATTTTATAATCACCCTGTGATATGGTGTGTCACTCACACAATTTTTTCTTACCCTGCATTTTAATACTATAAAGATAGATATTTTGTGCTTTTTAGTTCACATTTCAATAAAAGCGTGTTCTTTAATTTTTTAAAAGTATAATTTTATTTTTAATTACTCTTTTGAAGCCTCGGCTGTAAAAAAATTTTTGACATTAAAATATCAGCTGTGGATTAGAGGGATTTGTTGAATGCAATTTTTTGACAGAGCAATTTCATAAAAATGCAGTGTACAAGACATATGAATATTTAAATAATAAATATTGTTTCACGATTAACTTACAATTACCTCCTTACAGCCTAGATTTTTAGGCAAATACGCTTGGTTGACATAAAATTTAAATATCTTTGTGATATTCATTTTTCTTCCTTTTTCACTAGAATGAACATAATTATAAATTAAATTTCTACACGCACTTTTTCTAAAGTATTATTATAACGTTTTAGCACTTTGAAATCTTCAAAATGTATTAATAAATAAAACAGCTTAATTAAACACCACTGGTTCTACTCTCGTAGCTAGTAGACGGAAAGGGGAGGGGGGTACCCCCTCCCCCTTTTCCCCGGCCAATGCTTAGTCGCAAGTGCCGCGCTATTAGGGGAAAAAAAAGTTTTGAAAATCAGACAATGATACTAACATATTTAAGGGTGATTTTATCCTTTCATTTATTATGTGTTTTTACAGCATTTGAAATGATATAAAAGGAGGGTAAAGGCCTTTAGTGTTTTTATTTCTTAAATTTTTTAACTAAAACAACTTTTTTATCTCATTTTAAATTTTAAAAATATAATTTATTCATTGATTGATCAATTTTATTTATTTATTGATAATTTATTCGGAAGGATTTGATCACTTTTGTAAATTTATTTATTATTATTATTTTAAGGCATTTAGTGTAAATCCAATAAAATATTGTTATTTGAATATAACATTAAAATATATTTTACTATGTTAAAAAGTTATTTTTATTTCAGTTTAGCAACCAACAAAAGTAATATTACTGTCATAGCATATATTTTGTATCGGATCTTTAAATTAGAGTTCATAGATTTGATGCAATTCATAATTATGTCCAATCAAAGAATGTACACGAAAGAAGAAAATCTGAGTGTTGCAAAAATATAAAAATCACGCTGACACAGCGATAAATGCGAGCATATGAATGTGTTTGAGAGAGTGACAAGTGAGTAATGCTTTCTTAGCAACCCTTCGTGTGGGGAGTGTCTGCATCGCCGCGATTTTTGTCGCTTGAAGAATTCCCGTGTAATACCAACATTACTCGAGAGAAGCGCAGAGACACACGCGTTTATCGGATTAGAAATTTGTTTACTTTTTTACAAGTGAGTTTAATTTTATTATATGTATATTTTATTGCTTTGCTTAAGCTTTGTTGCTTCACCTATGTTTGAGTTAGGTGATTGTGCTATCCATTATCCTTTAATAAATCCCTTTTGTTATTTTTTTGTTTCATGTGTGTGCTTCGTGGAATTTTGAATGCCCCTCGCAATATATATATCTGATCTACACTGACGCCATCATTGACTTGGATAAGCGTGAGCTATATTGCATTTTTTTTTTTTTTTTTAATTTTTTTTTTTTTATGTATTCTGTTTGCAGCGTTATTATTAATATGCATCTGCTTTTTCTTTCAGCTCTTATTAATGTATTTTCATTGCAGGTTTATTTCTTGTTTGTTTATTTTATATAATTTGGTATTATTTTATCTAACTTGCGTTCGCCTTGCTTTATTTTCTATTATCTTTCGTTCCTTCCGCTGCTACTTGATTTTTGCATGATTTTTCTGTATTTTTCGGACTCCGTTTTTTTTTTTTGCTTCCTAGCGCTGCGTAATTCTCGCATATTTGATTAGGAATCGTGAGCGTAGAATAATGTAGAAGATTGTTTGTGTATATTTCTGTGTATATTCATGTGTTTATTTATTACTGTTACTTTTTTTTTTTTTTTTTTTTTTTTTTTTACTATGTGTGAATAATAAATGCAGATCTGCTCATAATTTGCGTATATTGATTCCATTGTATTGTGGATTTTTTAACCCATTGAATGTTGTGTTTTATTTTATTTTATTTTATTTTATTTTTGTTTTGCTTTGATAAAATTCTGTCCAGTCTTGACTTTTGTTTTGGCAGGGTACGCCAGAGTATCGAGTGTGGGTCGACCCCCCTTGGCAGAAGACGCCTGCGCCCGACCAAAGGGCCACCTCATTATCTTGGCTGTGTTCTGAACCCTGATCTAAGGTAGGCTATGTAAAAGTGTTTTTATTATAAAATATAGGTTATCTATTAATTATTCGTTTACCTGTACCTAATCTGCATTTAATTTACCTTCTTTTTTTTTTTTGTAGACCATTCTGTATTAATATGGTAATTTTGCGTTATTTTATTACTTTTTATTTACGTGCATATGTGTGTGCGAGTGTTAGAGATTAATATTTTTACAGTGACGGGTTTTTTCTTTTTTTTTTTGTATATAAATCTAATGAATTGTAATCCTAAGCTATTAAGGTTTTTTTTTTTTTTTTTTTTTTTTTTTAATACATTTATATCTATACTGTATAGCTATAATGAATCTTAATCCTCCGCTTTTTTTGCTTTTTTTTTTTTTTTTTAATATATTTATATATATAGTGTATAGCTATAATGAATCTTAATCCTCCGCTTTTGCTTTTTTTTTTTTTTTTTGTTAACTTATTAGAGGAAATATATGCATCTTTGTTTAAGTGTGAAATGATGCGCCTTTTACTAATATTACAACCATTATATAGTTCTGCAAGTAAGATATTATTTAATCTTTCTAAAGTGTGAATGGTTGTGAATGTTTTAATTTCCATATTTTACGTTTCACTTGATATCTTGAGTCATAATTCGTTTCTTTTGCAGAAATGCGGCTACTACTTTCCTGTATTCTCAAGCGTTTTATCGTCACCCTTCTGCCATGCTCCTTTACCTCGAAGTCCGTCCTAGGATTAGTAAGTATTTTTTTTCCCTTTCGTGATATTTTCCTTCTTCTCCTAACCTGTCCTGTCGTTTTCATTCTGCTCTTTTTTCGTTGTCATGGTAACTCTCTTGTAAACGAGTAACCTCTCTGTTTACATTTTGATCTGCACGCTCCTTCTCTTTTGCATGAGTTTTCTTTCCTGCCTTACTATTTCTCATTTGTGCTAGTTTCGTTTGTCTGTTTTTTATTTTTATTTATTTTATTTTATTTTATTTTATTTGTTTTATTTTCTTTTATGAGATGCATGAATAAAGATATTTAAGTATCTAAATATATACATATGTGTATTTTTTATGTCACGTTCACATTTACTTTTATTTATTTTATATCTATACATATTTATTTTATTCATTTGCCATTATGAATACAGACACCTTTTCTGTTTTTGTTTCTATGTACACATATTTACGTTTTCTTATTAACATTGCCCCTATGACAAAAAAATCTATATATATATTTTTATTTTATGTATTTACAATCAACGTGTTTCGCAAAAATGTGCGTTACCTGCCAGTTTTTTCTGCTGATATTTTATCATTTATTTATTTGTTTATTTACATTGAGCATTGCTTTACATTTTCCTTGTGTGTCTTGCAATTTTTTTTTTTTTTTTGAAAATTCATGTCTATCTCATTCTTCACTGAATAATTATTGTATTTACACATATTATTTTTCTCGGTTGTAAATAGTAAAATAATTGATTTTGTAATATAGTTCATATGTATAATTTGTATCTATATATACACTTTTTTTTTTTTTTTGTATTATTTTGCATATTTTGGTGCATATAGTTTAGATATGTGCACCTTAATGGGTTTCGCTGTATTGTCGTGAGCGTTTTTCAAAACAATATTCATGTTACGCAGTATTTTCAAGACATGGAAAGGTCCAAGAAATTTAGGCTGAAATATATTTGGCCTTCTAAGGCTTTTCATATATACCGTCTGTCCAATTTTTATGTCTCTGTCCTTATATTTTAAATTTTTGTTATATTCATTCATGATTTGAATTTGATTTTTTAGTGCGTCTTCTTTTACACTCTGAATGTGTTGCAGACGCTTATTTGTATAGCTGTCAGTAGTAATTTTTGTTGCATCTGAGAATGCATTAAATGGTGTGTTGATTTCTCTAGCAAAAAAAATCATCGCGGGAGAAAAGCCTGTTGCTCTATGTATTGTTGCATTATAATGCAATTTCACAAAATTTAATTTTTCATCCCATTGGAATGTTGTTTTTGTCATGGCGGCTAGTGAATTTTTTATTATTTTATTTGAAATTTCTACAATTCCGTTCGAGCAAGCGTGATAAATAGAGCTAAAATGTAATTTAATATTTAATTGTTTCATGTATTCTGTGAATGTTTTGCCTCTAAAGTACTGTGCATTGTCTAAATGCATTTCTCTTGGCATGCCGAATCTGGCTATATATTCTGTTAATGCGTTTAATATGGTTTGTGACTCCGCATTTCTGAGTGGCACTGCCTCCATGTAACGCGAGAAGGAGTCAATTATAACCATTATAAATATGTTTTTTTTAAAAGTCATAGGTAACTTACCTATGAGGTCTATGTGTAATACTTCCCCTGGCTTGTAATTTTTTTTCATTTTTTGTATTTCAATTTTGGGGATTGTGTGTTGTTTGTGTCTCATGCATTCAACGCAATTTGCAATATGATTTTTCACGTCTTGGTACATTCCATACCAGTATGTACGCGTTCCTATTAAATGCAAGGTTTTTTTAACTCCAAAATGGGTTTTATGTGCTTCTTTAATTATTTCGTTTTTTAACGAATCTGGAATAATTAATAATTCTTTTTGATTATCATTTGTACTTCTTTTTAAAATTAATATTTCCTTTTCTGTTAATTCAAATTTTCGAGTTGTTCTATTTGATTTTCCTTTTTTTATGTCTGATATTATTTTAGATATTTTTTTTTATCTTTCATTTGTTCAAGTTTTATGTTTTCGTCTGTCAAATTTTTATTAACTTCAAATAAGTTGTTGGTTGAATTTGTTTCCGTGATGTTATTGATATGTCGCGATATGTAATCGGCAGGGTTAATTCTTCCCTCTATATGTTCTACAGTGAAATCATACGATTGCAATTCCAGTAACCATCTGGCTATAATGTCTGAATTCTTTTCTAAATTTAAGTGATATGTGATGGCTTTTGAGTCAGTCACTACCGTAAATTTTCTCCCTGTTAAAATATTTTTAAAATGGATTATGCTCTCGTATATGGCGAGCAATTCCAGCTTAATACTTGGGTAACGCTGTTCAGTATCTTTTAATTTTCTTCCATAGAATTCTATAGGGTACATTATGCCATTTATTTCTTGCGATAAAATCGCGGACGTCGCTATTTTTGAGCAATCAGTAATTAAAAAAAATTCTTTGTCATAATTTGGTGGTTTGAGAGTTGGACTGTTTAGAATAATTTTTTGGATATGTTTTAATGCATTTTCGGCATCTTCCGTCCATTCAAATTTCCTTTTCTCACTTGTTAATTCATTTAATGGTGCTACTATTTCAGCGTAATTGTCTATCAGTGATGCGAAATAGTTTGTTAGACCCAGTAAAGATTTTACGCCTTTTCTGTTTTTGGGTCTTTCTAATTTTTGAATTTTTTGAATGTTTTTATTGGCCGGTGCATAACCATTTTTATTGATTTTAAATCCCAAAAATTCTATTTCTTGTTTGCATATTTGCATTTTTGAAGGTTCTATTGTTAGGTTTTCTTTAATTAATGTGCTTAGTACTTGTTGTAATAAGTTTAACATTTCATTGATGCTATCAGCTGCTATTATAACATCATCAATGAAATAACGTACTTTATATTGATCAAATTTTCCTAGCACTTTATCGATTAGTTCCGCAAATACTGATGTGCTTATTTTATTACCAAAATTTAGTCGCGTAGGTTGGAATTTACCAAATTCAGTAATGAAGGCTAATTTTGGTCTGTCTTCTTTTTTTAAATTTATTTGGAAGAAGGCTGAATGAAAATCCAGCACTGTGTAATATTTTTTGCCACTTATATCTTGTAAAAGTGACTTAATATCCGGAATGGGATATGGTACGCCCTGTAAAATATTATTTAGCAATCTGTAATCTATAGCACACCTGTACGAAGTTTTATTAGGGTCGTTAGTTTTTGAGTTTGCCTTTTTTTTTACAAATATAACCGGAAATGCGTAGCTTGACGTTGTATTTTCTATTATGTTTGCGTCCAATAATTTGTTTATTTCCTGTTGGGCAAATTTTCTTACACTTTGCGGAATTTTGTAAGGTCGAGTAGAAATTGGATAATCGTGGAGTAATTTAAAATTGGGCTCCACTATTGAAGTCTGTCCCAAGGTTTTGTATGATTTTGAGAACGCTTGTATATTATCTTTTAGTAAATTTTGAAATTTAATTTTTTGTGATTGATCTAAGTGTTCTAGATCAAAATCTTGTAAATTGAATTCGTTTTCTCTTAATTCTTGAATTTCACTCATTGTTAAATTGTTCATTTCATATACTTTGGGAGTGTTATCTGTTTTTGATCCATTTAATTTTATGTCAAATTCTGTGCATATTTTTCCAATATTCATTTTTTTGTTTATCATTATTTTTTCTTCACTATCATTTTGAACCATTAAGTGTATCGTATTTTTCTCATTGATTTGATGTAAGGATTGGTCATATTTAATCCTAATGTTATGCCTTAGGGGTTCTAATAAAATTACTTGGTTTGGCTGTAAACTGGGTGGACATTTTAATGTAATTACTTTTGTTTCACCTGGTTCTAAGCCATATTTTTTGTCCGTTTTTGGCATAATCATGTTTTTATGCGAAATTCTCTTTTTATTTTTTTTATTTGTTTTTTCTTTGATTTTTTGAGTATTTGTATTATTGTTTTTGTTCTCTATATTCTCTGTGAAATCATTTTGAATTTCGTCATTATTTGAATTTTTTGCGGGTTTTTGTTGGCTCATAGTATTTTCACTATTATTTTGTGAGTTCTGTGTCTGCGTAATTACAATTTCTGAAATGACATTTATTTCATTTTCATTTCTTTTTCGTACTGTGTCCGTGCCTTCTAAGGGTATTTCTTTGTTTTTTATGTATAAGGCCTTTTGTTCACAATCTAATATTGCGTGATTGTTCTTTAGAAAATCATATCCAAGTATGATCTTGTATTTTTTATCTAGGTTTCTTGTTGTAACGTAAAATGTTCCAGTTGCGAATATGTTTTGTATCTTAAAGGATATTTTTACGCATTTTTTGAATGGTATATTTTCATTGTTTAACGTATGAATCCTTACTTGTCTGGCTAGATATTTTATTTTAACATTTGCTTCTTTTAATTTTTGGAAAATGTCTGGTGATAGGACTGATAAACTAGCTCCGGAATCAATTAAAGTTATTACCTCTAAGTCTTTAATTTTTACGTTAATTAGCGGTAGTTGTGATCCGTCGCTTACACTGGCTATTGTGTCATACTGTTTACTGTGATGTTTTTTGTAATTTTTTTTCTGTGTGTATGAATTTCCGTAGGTATTAGTTTTTGTTTTAAGCCCGAAATTTGGAGGTTTATATGGGCTTGAATTATTGTTATATATTGTTTTATTTATAAACCTCCTTTGTAGTTTTCCTGGTTTTTATAGCCTTGATTTTTGTATGTTGTTTTGGGTCTAGCACCCCTATTGTTTTGATTATATGCATTTTGATTTGTGTAATGTTGTGGATAAGCAAAATTTTCGAAGTGGGGACTGTTTTGGGATTGTGCAGCATAATTTGGAAAATTATTAGGCGGTGGGTAATTATAATAATAGTTCACAGGAGGATAAGTTTGATAATTTTGAGGGTTTGTTATTGGGAACCTACTTTGATATGAGTTATTTCCCCTTAAATCTTTATTTTGATATTTCCGTTTATTTTGTGTTACGTTTTTATTTGTCTCATTAAACCAGCAGTTTTCTGTTGTGTGATTTCTTTTTTTACAAATATGACAACTTTCTGTGTTTGGTACCTGTGTCTGTTTAAACTGAATTTCTTTGCTCTCTTTTAATTGTTTTTGTATTTCTTTTAATTCTTCATTATGTCTGACTGTCATGTTTAGGAGCATTTCATATAGTTTATCTTCCTCTTTGGAAGTAGTGTTAATTTCTTCTATTTTAGAAGCGTTAAAAGCGCTTTCGATTTGTTTAGCAAATTTAATTGCTTTATCTATCGAGTCCGGTGCCATTTTTCTAACTTCTAATGCAATATCTTGCCTTATGCTTTCTAAAAATTTAGTCAATTTAATTGTGTCTAGAAATTGCTTAGCCCCAGTTTTTTCTGAATGGCCTGAATCTTTTAAATAGTTGTTTGCCGCCCTGTTGAATATTTTTGTGAATTCTTCTATTGATTGTGTCGGTATTTGTTTCAAATTCATGAATTCATTTTGTGAGATGTCAAAAGATTTTTCCCTTTTAAATAATTCTTGTAACCTTTGTTTAATGTCAGCATAGTTGTTAATATTATTTGTGTCTTCGTCGTTAATTAGGCTTTCTTTTGCCTGGCCCGTTATTTTGGCTTTTAACAATATTACTTTTAAGTTTTCTGGCAACTTAATTTCCTCGGCTAGCGTATCGAATTCTTTTAGAAAGTTTACGATATTATTATTTTTTTTTTCCGTCAAAGTTGGGTAGACTATTCAGGATAGCATCATAACTTATTACAATTTTGTCTGCCATTTTTTTAATTGGTTTATTCCTCTCTTTAGAAATTTCGTTTAATTTTATTTCTTTATTTTCCGCGTAATTTATTTTCTTTTTTGCCAATCTCGGTATAGAGGATCTCATACGCGAATTTTTTTTTTTTTTTTTTTTTTGCTTAATTAAATTGATTACCCCTCCAAAATATGCAATAAAATACAATGTATATAAAATCAAAATATATGTACACAAAATACCATTAGCATATATACAGGAATAACTTTCTGTTTTTGCAAATATTATTTTAATTTATTTTCACAAGTTTCTTAATTACTCAATTTATTTATTTGCACCTTATTTGTTACTCCTGTATATAAGGCTTTTATTTAAGATGCAATTTCTTGAAAAAAAATTTTTAATTTATAATAATAACTCTGTTAATTTTGCTATAAATCTCTTAAAATTTTTTGCAAACACATTATTCTACCACTTTCAAATTGTATTTATGAAGTGATTATTCTTTATCACATCCTAAGAAATTTTTATATATATATAACACCATGAGATAAATAAGATACTAAAATATTATTATTATTATTATTCTTTTTTTTTTTTTTTTTTTTTTTTTATACTATACGCTTATATACATACATATTTTTATTATGTTATATCCACACCAGCCTATATAATCTATATATCTTCTTTCTATATTAATTCTGTTATTTAATTATTTTTGACATTAATCTTTGATTTTCATGTCACATTTCACATGTATAACTAAATAAAAAAACACCAATTATAAAATACACATATTTGTGGAGTGTTAGTATACGTACAAATAATTATATTTCCTTAAATCTTTTTTCTCTGTACTCATCTTTTATTTTTACTTTATTTATTTTTCCTTTAACGTTAATAATTTAATGGTATTAAATTTTAGTAAATAACGCGTAAGAATTTTGAAAGTTAACTGTGCCAAATTCGTCACCAAATACACGGCACCAAATCCGCAAAGGGGGGTAGATGTTGGGCGGATATTAACCAAAATCAGACTACCCTCCTTTCCGTGGCTCTAAGGTGACATCCTCGTGGTAGTACATTTTGGAATATCAATTCGATATTCGGGCACGCGTTGTGAAATGCCCTAAAATTAATCCTAATTAAAAGCAAACATTAATCTGGAAAACAATATGTTTAATAATAAATAAATTTACTCTCAAATAATATCAGATTCATATAATTTTAATTAATTTCTTTATTAAACATCCAAATTTTGAATATTAATTAAATTGATTATTCTATAATTTTACAATACAATAAAAATGATATAACAATGATCTTTGATTTTGCCTCAATGTGCTAAAGATGAGTACTAGAAAACAAATGCGCTTTACCAGCATTGCACGGTAAAATTACTGACCGAGAAATGTAAGAAATTCTCACCAGATTTATCAGATGCTATGTCACAGTCCAGGCACAAGAGGAATGTTTTGGCTAGCAGGGAGCACATCTTTAAGTATCCTTGATGAATTATTTCGGCTAGGCAGCACCACACTGATGATAGCAGGACCTCACATTACGTCTGCACACACGAAGGCAATTTTTTTAGAATTCTGACTCTTAAAGGAATCTTTTCTCTCCTTTAATTTTTTAAGTCTCTCATTATAATTTTTGGAGGAGGTTTTCCCCTTGCATTTTTTTCATTGGGTCTATCTTCTGATTGGACCTTTCTTCGACCAATCTGCTTGCTTCTAGATTACTACGGTGCCTTTTTTTACGACCTCGCCGGGGCTTTTTTGGCGGTAGCCAGTGGGGCTTAAATGCGGGTGGTCCCCTTTCAGAGTTCCACGTGCAGGTCATAAATATGACGTTGTATTTCTGTCTTAGGCTTTTAAAAGGTAATAAAACAGCTTTGTAGTCTTCAGTAAAACAGCTTTTGTATTTTTATATTCTTTTTCCTTTTAAATAATGCCCTTTTGTACCTTTATTATTTTGTTTTTAACAAAATGGCTGATTTTTCCCATCACTCTGAAAACAGGAATTCTTGATGCTAACACTAATGTCTAAAAATCATCATTTTTGTTTCATTTCTTTGCGTTTGACGTTGTTGTTATATAATTCGACCCGTAAATAAAAAATGAAAATATTTTGTTTAATTTTCTTTGTTATTTTTTAAGATTTGATTCGTTATCTCATGCAAAACTTTATAAGAGACGGCCCCCTAAACCACTCCAAAAGAAAGATTTATTTATATCTCGAAAACTAATAACTGGAATGAGCTGCAAATTTGCACACCCATATTTTTTAGCATTAGGATTCATTTTATGTAAAAATTAATATAGGTCATAATTCATAATTTTTAGGAATATGAATTTATTAATATTTTTCAGAATTAAAAATATTTTTCAGACTCAAAAGTAACGATGGATTATGTTTGGGTTTCTTCACTGTATCTCGTAAAACAAAAATTATATCGATCAATTTATTTTTTGTGAAGATATTAATAAAAGTTTGAAATATGAATTTAACATTAGGACCTTCAAACTTTGAACGCTTATAACTCTGTGAAAAAATAAGTAAAATATACAACCAAAATAATTTTTTGCGTTGTCGCGATCCCAGGAATTCAAACATAAAATAAAAATAGGGTGTTACCATTGAAAAAATCAAAGTTGGCGCGCGTTTTAATAAGTAGGCGACCCCCAATTGAAAATTTCAGTTCATTTTCTAAAACTACTCACAATTCCCCGTCGAATGATACCTATTACATTTTTCTACATCGATTAGCAACGAAGTTACGTTTAGTCTTGCGTTTTTTTTTTCCCCGACTGTACTATCAGAGTAATTAATATGTATATAAATACTTCCACAAGTAGCAGTATAAATAATATATACGTTCATTTTTAATGGTAACATAAATATATAAAATACATTTGCTGTATAATGCGACATTTTGGAGTAACGTCCAAAAACTTGATTTTGTGTTGAAAATAGGAAAAAAAGCCGTCTCGAATATGTAAATTTATTCCAGAGTATTGATAGTACCCGCTCTTTTTCACACCACTTTTCTTAAAATGTATTTTTCGTGTTTTCGATTTTAATTACTTTGGCATAGAAACACCAACGACTGATTGACACATCTTAATCTGCAGAAGGAGAATTATTTATGGAGTGCAAGCGGTGTTGCCAGATTTTGCTTCTTTTTTATTTAATATCCACCCTTAAATTTCAAATGTAACGGTTACTTAATAACTTTGAAGATTAATCATCCGTATATATGAAATATAACTTGTCAAAATTATTGGTGAATATTGAATAAAATCTAGTAAAATCTGGCAACACTAATGGAGTAGTAAATATGTTTGTATTTATTTTGCATTTTATTAAACAATACCGGAAAATTTATTAAAATTTAAGCTGAAGTTCATTAAGAGTTCGTTTCTTTAAGATTGTCTCTATATATTGGCAATTATGTAATTATTGAAAAAAAATCAGAATACGTCTTGCAGTTATACGAGGGGGTGGTGAAAAGTTCCTGGCTTTGCCCCCCTCTAGTTGAAAAAAAAAAATTTGTTACCATAAGAAAGCTTGTTATCTTGTAATATTACTGTAAAAATTTCAGTTGTTTCCCACTCTAATAGCTATTTCAAATTTCCGGTAGAAGATAGCATGGCAGAGGCTCAAGCAAGTTTCACGACTGTGCAGTTGAGGAGCGTTATGAAGTTTTTGTTTCTCCAAGGAAAGTCCGCAAAGGACATTCACACTGAGATGTCACAGACACTAGGGGAGAACAGTCCTTCCTACAGCACCGTCAAATTTTGGGTGGCGCGTTTCAAGACAGAACATTTCAACGTGGAAGATGAACCCCGCAGTGGGAGGCCAACAACAGCATCGGACGCGGCAACAGGTCAGGCTGTCCATGACCTTATTCTTGAAGATCAACGAATATCTGGGAAAATGATAGCTCAGATACTGGGCATATCCCGAGAACGTGTTACTTTTATTATCCACAATATCCTGGACATGAGGAAGCTTTCAGCGAAGTGGGTACCGAAATGTTTAACGAGTGAACAGAAGCAAGCACGAGTGCAGACATCCACAGCTGTCTTGGCCCATTTCAGTGACACACCAGATTTTTTGGCTAGGTTAGTGACTGAAGATGAAACGTGGCTTCACATTTACGATCCTGAAACAAAGGAACAATCAAAGGAGTGGCGTCATAGTGGCTCCCCACGACCCAAGAAGTTATGTGCCCAGAAATCGGCCAAAAAAGTCATGGCATCCGTTTTCTGGTATAAAGATGGTATTCTGTTAATAGACTACTTTCCTCAGGGCTGCAGTATAACCGGAGAGTATTACGCTAACCTCCTCGACCAACTGCATGAGGCAATTAAGAGGAAACGCCGAGGAAAATTAACAAAAGGCATTTTCTTCTTGCAGGACAATGCACCCTCACACAAGTCCCAAGTTGTGACTGCCAAATTGAATACCCTACGTTACCAATTGGTCGAAAATCCCCCCTATTCCCCTGACTTGGCCCCCTCCGACTACCATCTGTTTCCGAATCTGAAGAAACACCTTAAGGGTCATCATTTTAACGATGTCGAAGGCGTTCAACATGCAGCTGAGAGCTGGTTTGCACAACAACCAGCTAATTTTTTTTTGACAGGACTAGAAAAGCTGCAACAACGATGTAACAAGTGTATCAGTCTGGCAGGGGAATGTGTTGAATAAATGTGTAATTTCAGAACTCTGACTCTATTCTTTCTGTGCAAAGCCAGGAACTTTTCAGCACCCCCTCGTATACAGAGCAAAGTGAGCATATATTGTACTCGCTACATACGTACTCGCTTTTCGACAGAGAATCTATGTCAATCAATATTTCAAAATCCTAAAATTGCTATTTAAAGTATTATTTATCAAATTTAGAAGATTTACATATTTTTGCCACTATTATGTTTTATAACGATGGGGGGGGGAGGGGTGTATTTCAGACAAAAAGCATTATGTTATTACATAAATCTGGTATAATGTATAAAATACAAACTGTTTGTTTAATTTAGTCCATAACCTTATTCCTCGAGTTTGTAGTACCGTAAGTTTTTGCATATACTAAAACAGAAAAAATATTTTACTGACAGCTGTTTAAAATGGGGAGGGGGGGGGGAAGGTATCTCGAATATAAACATTTATTCCGGAGCATTGAGAATACCCGCCCTTTCTCACACCACTTTTCTTAAAGGGTATTTTTCGTCTTATCGATTTCAATTATATTGGCATGGAAACAACAAAGACTGATTGATGCATCTTACTTTGCAGAAGGAGATTTATATACGGGTGCAGTCAGTGTTGCCAGATTTTGCGACTTTTTTTATTCAATATCCACAACTAAATTTTAAATGTAACGGTTGCTTAATTACTTTGAAGATTAATTATCTGTTATATATATCAAATATCACTTCTCAAAATTGTTGATGTCTAGTGAATAAAAAAAATAGCAAAGTCTGGCAACACTGACAAGTATGATTGCTTCGCTGCCAATATTCTAATTTATTCCGGAGTAATTTTAGCCCCGCCTCTATTTCGTTCCACTTTTTTTTTAAAGTAATTTTTTCTTATTTTATCGAAGTTAGGTATTGAAGAGAATTTTTCTATATATAAAGTGGTGCGAAATAAAGGCGGACCTAAAAGTACTTCGGAATAAATTAAAATACTGGCAGGTATGTGATTGTATTTATATTGCATTTTATCAAACAATACCAAAAATAAAAAAAATAATAAATAAAATAAAAATAAAAATTAAGTTGAAGTTGATTAAGAGTTCGTTTCTTTAAGATTGTCTCTATGTATTTGCAACTATGCAGTTATTGAAAATTTCAGTGTACATATTACAGTTATCTACCGAACAAAGCGAGTAACATAGTTGACAAAACTTTAATTTATTTCTGAGAGTTTTTAGCCCCGCCTTTATTTCGCACTACTTTATTTATAGAATAATTTTCTACAAAATATAACTCAGATAAAATAAGAAAATATGTACTCTTATTAAAAAAAAAAAAAAAAAGTTGTATGAATCAAAATGCTCTGGAATAAATTAAAATGTTGGCAACTCTGGAATACGATATTGTACTTGCTATATATGTACTCGCTTTGTTACAGAGATTCTGTGTCAGTCAATACTTCAGAATTCAAAAATGATACTTAAAGTATTATATTTCAAATTCAGATGATTTGCATGTTTTTGTCACTATTACGTTTAATAACGATGGGGGGGGGGGGTAATTTCAGACAAATAGCATTATTTTATGCATAAATCTATAATGGCTAATGTATACATATTATGTGTTTTATACAGTCCACTGGGAACTGGTGCAATCGTTGATGGCCTCCTAGTGCTCATGCACTTTACGGCCTGTCTGTGCTTTGGTGTCTAGCTATATGTATGAGCCCAGAGAAATTACTCTTAGCAGCGTGTACAGTAATAGTACTATAAAGAGAAGGGGCTAACAATAAATAAAAGTTAATAAGGTCTTAAAAAGTAATAAAGTTCTCAGATCGCGTGATCATGGTAAAAGGGTAAACATGCCAGAAATACTGTCTGAAAAAAAAAAAAAAAAAAAAAATAGAAAAAAGCACTATCTAGCGACCATACATTTTCTTTTTTTTTCTTTCTCTTTTTTTTTTTTTTTTTTTTTAATTACATTTGGTAACCTGGATACAGGCAACTGAAAAATGTGCTGCAGAGTAGGAGTCACACCCAGACTCTGCTCAGTCTTTACGGTCGTGGTCGAACCACTAAGCACTGAAAAGGGCCCTTTCTAGGATCCAAGATTTATGTGCCGAGTGCTAATTTATACAGCCCATAAACATACACCTCGTGTTTATAGTACCATATGTTTTTGCGTACGCTAAACCGGGTATAATATTGACTTCCTAAATATATACAATTTTCTATGGTGTAAGATTTCTGGTATAAACCTGATTTATTCTGCCTGCAAATTTTGCACGGGAAATTACAATTACGTCAAAACAACAGCGGGAAAAACATCGTCCGCCAAAACACCGCCGTCAAAACATCACTTGTCGAAACATCGCCATGACAATAACACAGCCCGTATAAAACATAGCGAAGAAATATATATATATATATATATATATATACTGATTTGACTAAACATTAGAAAGGAATTTTCTAAACTCTCTCTTTTTTTTTTATTTATTTTTTTATTTATTTTATTTATTTTATTTATTTTATTTTATTTTATTTATTTTTTTTTTTTTGAAGATGCATCTAAAGGTTGAAAATTAATGTATGATGATTTGATGTCATGCCAAAACTATTTCTAACATCTTTTTCATTAGTTTCTTCCGTACGCATAAAAAGAAAATATTAGATTCGTAAAAATTTTCACCCTTCGGTTTTCAAATGATTTATACGTTTTTAGATGTGCTGAACGTGTTTCGATCATTTAAAAAAATGTCTTTGTGACTGTCTGTGTATGTGTTACCAAAATGTTGTAGACGCTATATCGCACGAACCACTGGACGAAATTTAACTAAACTTGATATTTAGTAAAACATTGACTTAAATTGGTGCTGATTAGCTTTTGGTGTATATCGCCCAGAAGGTGGCACTGTTAAGTTATTATTTCCATAATTTAAAAAAAAAATGTATATTTCAGCTTACATAGCGTATAAATGCACCAAATTTGACGTGCGGAATAGATGTTGTGTAAAAATACACTAATTAAATTTGAATGTATATTGACCGATAAGTGGCGCTTCTATGTTGTAACTTAATCCCTTTTACGAGAAGGCAATATCTCAACTTCTATGATATATAAATGCACAAAATTTGGTATGTGAGATGTATATATAAAACTAGATCGATTGAATTTGGGTGCACTTCGGTCGTCAGATGGCACTGATATGCTGCATTATTTTCTATTCATGGTAAGGCTATAACTCAGATTTTATGTTATATAAAAGGACAAAACTTGGTATGTGAGATATATATTACGAAAAATTACGATGATTGAATTTGTGTGTATATCGGCCAAAAGGGGCGCTGCTGTTACTTTTCTCTCTTTTAACATTTTGTCTATGAAATTTGATGCAATTTTTACCAACAGTTGTTGAGATACAACCATTTTGAAAATCGCAGAAATTAATAGCAGCACCACTTTTCAAGCGATATATACCCAAAATGAATCAGCAAATTTGAAGGATGTATGTATCTCATACCAATTTCGTGCATTTATATAATATAGAAACTGAAATAAAGCCTTTCTTTAAACGAAATTAAATTGCAGTATAATGGTGCCACTTGCAACGATAAGCAAAAGCACCTAAACTGAATTAGCATAGTTTTTCATATAATTCGCCTCACATACGAAATTTGGTGCATTTGAATATCATTGAAACTGAGATATTGCCCTACCACAAACGGAATTAAATTGCAGCACAGCATCGCCGCCTGACGGCCGATATGCACACAAATTGGATCAGTATAGTTTTACATTATATTTATCTCATATACTAAGTTTGTTGCGTTTATATACCACAGAAGCTGAGATATAGCTTTCCTTTAAATGAAGAAAATGCCAGCCTAACAGCGCCACCTATAAAGTGATAGGTCTAAAAATAAATCAGTACCAATTTAAATCATGTTTTAACCAAATACTAAGTTTCGTTAAAATTTCGTGTTTTGGCTATGGGGATAGAAAGTTTGCTATCATATCATAAGCACCACAGACATATTTATATTTTCTAAAAATGGAGGAATCATTTTCAGGACATCTCAAAACGTGTAAAGTTATCAAAAACCAGACTACGAGAATTTTCACAAATCTAATTCCTTTTTCTTATATATATATACAGTCGAATTTTGTTAACGTGAACACTGTTAACGTGAATTACTTTCAAAATGAACTGTTTCCACAATCCCCGTCAAAATAAAGATTAGTTTAGTTATATGAAGATTAGTTACTGATAGCATGAATTACTGATAACATGAACAAACTTTTTATCCCCCTTGAGATTCACATTAACGAAGTTCGACTGTATACATATATATGTAAATAAGAAAATAAGTATGGCTATCTCAAAACTTATTCTGTACCATTTTATATAAAAGCATCAACTACGTTTAACATGCACAAAGATGTAATCGACAAAGCTTCTCAAAATTAACATTTTACATAAACAATTTTGTACAATTTTCACCAATAGATGCTGGATAGTGGCAACTCTCAGAAATTAATAACAGCGCCATCTTCTAGCCGATTTATATCCAATTCCATTAAGCATGTTTTTTTCATAATATATATTTAATTCACTAAGCTGTCACGTTTATATATCACAGAAGCAGAATTTTAGCTGTCTCGTAAAAAAGAAATATTATAACACAGCCGCGTCATCTATTGTCCATTATGCAGCCAAATTGAATCAGCATAGTTTTACACAATATTCATCTCAAATATCAAGTGTTGTGTATTTATTCACAATAGAAGTTGAGATATACCGTTGTAACATGCGTGCCTTGAAACGGGATTACATTGCGGTATATCAGCAAACCCAGTCAGTCGATAAGCACCCAAAGTAAATCAGCAGAGTCTTGTACAATATACAATTCATTCACTAAGCTTAGTACACTATAGAAGCTGAGCTATAATTTTTTCCTCAACTGTGCTGCGCCACCTGTTGGGTGATATATCTAAAAAAATAGTCGGCGCCAATTTAAGTTCCAACCAAATATTAAGTTCAGTTAAATTATGATCATTGTTTCATGAGATATAGAATCCACAATGTTTAGCTAAAGCACACAGACACACGCTTTCTAAATTTAGCCGAATCTTGTTCATTAACGTCTAAAAACGTGCGAATTCATCGAAAATCAGAAATCGAAATTTTTTACCAATCCTACACATTCTTCCTATGTATAGAGATAAAAGTAATAAATCCATAAAATTCAAAAATAAGTAAGCAATTACAGTTAACTGTAGGGCATTGCGATTTAAATAGAAATATGACAGCAAATTATAGGTAATATAATCATAAAAACAAAAATTACAAAACAATTAAATAACTAAATAAAAACTTTCTTTTTTTTTTTTTTTTTTTTTTTTTTTAAAGTTACTGATAAGTTTAGTAATGTGAAATTTCAATTTACCATTCATTTACTGACTGGTATTTACAAAGAATGGCTACGTAAAAAAAAATTATATATGTAAAATGGAAAATCTGCAATTTTTAACTTAGAAACTTGATTTTCACAGCATTCGATCACATCATAGAGATAGCCAGATTTACAAATTTTTGAAAGAAATCTGAACAATTTTATGTGATTTACCGCGTTCTTAATTTTATCCCGAAACCTCAAAGAATAAAACTTAATTATCTCTTATTCCAGCCAAGCGTCTGCGCCTGCTATTGAAGGAGAATCGTCTGCGAGGGGTAATCGGCAAAAGGTACCGCATCATAACATCGCCAGAAAAATCATAAAACGAAATCAAAATTCATATTTTAATAATTTTTATAACTGTGATACAAAATTCGAAAATCAAGCTCCGAGGTGCATCATGAGTGGTCAAAACGGACCTACATACGTAATATTTTTTTTTCATCCGTTTGCCCACAAAGCGACCGATATACACACAAAATAATAGACACTTTTCATTATATGTAGAAATAAAACTTATTTTTTGGCGATAATTCTGTCAGCGATGTTTTTGGCACGACGACGTTTTGACGTCGATGTTTTCACGCGCGATGTTTTTTTCGGCGTTACAGTGTCAAGAAACATTTAACTTTATCTGGATAACTAGAATTAAATGATTTCTAAAATGTGTCAATTTTGTGTTTGACCTGTTTTTTAGGATAGTGTAAAATATCATTTTGCATCATATTTTTTACTGCAACATAGCAATTGAAGTGCAATATATATATATATATATATAGAGAGAGAGAGAGATAGATAGATATATACACTCATTGCCATAAAAATTTGCTCACCAAGAAAAAATTGCAGGATCGAAACGAAATTTGACATAAAGGTACGTTCTAGGCAGATATGCAAATGATTAGAAATGCAGCGTGATTACGCATTGTGTAATGCAACCAGAGGCCGTTGAATGCATTCTTCTTGAAGTATAAAATAGGTAAGCAGAGCTTGTTTGCGTGTTAAAACCCGAATAAACTACTACGTCAGAAACGCCAAAAGAAAAATATTTGCGATGCATACAGCTGTTTCGGTAGCCTTAAGCGTACCGTCTTCAGTGCAAAAGAATTCTGAATCTGGAGAAGTGCCCGTATATATAGGAGAGGGACCGAATTTAGTTCAACCAGTAGGATTACGGGAAAGGTGGAGTGTGTGGCCAATAGAAATTTAGGAATGCTAGCTGTGTAAAGAAAATGTGGACTGAATGTAAAATTTCCAGCAATCAGACAAATAGGGAGCAGCGAAATCACAATTTACAAGGTTTTTAAAATTTTCATAAATATGAAAACTTCAAAGAAATCGAGTTCATGAAGGGATTTAGGTCTGCAAATTATTTTAGCTGAATTAAATTTAAAATTATGATTTTCCTCCCAGCAATGTTTAGAAATAGCCGATTTATTGGTTTCTTGTTTGCGGACGTAATTCATATGTTCTTTTAGACGGAATTTAAGACTACGTTTAGTTTGGCCAATATATGGTAAACCACACTGACAGGAAATACTATAAATGCCCTCAAGTGGTTTATCATATATTGGCCAAACTAAACGCAATCTTAAATTTCGTCTAAAAGGACATATGGATTACGCCCGCAAACAAGAAATCAATAAATCGGCTATTTCTAAACATTGCTGGGAAGAAAATGATAATTTTAAAATTAATTCAGCTAAAATAATTTGCAGACCTAAATCCATTCATGAACTCGATTTCTTTGAAGCTTTTCATATTTATAAAATTTTTAAAAACCTTGTAAATTGTGATTTCGCTGTTCCCTATTTGTCTGATTGTTGGAAATTTTACATTCAGACCATATTTTCTTAATTTTTCTACTGTTTACACAGCTATTATTCCTAAATTATTATTGGCCGCACACTCCACCTTTCCCGTAATCGTATTGGTTGAACTAAATTCGGTCTCTCTCCTATATATATACGAGCACTTCTCCAGATTCAGAATTCTTTTTGCACTGAAGACGGTACGCTTAAGGCTACCGAAACAGCTGTATGCACCGCAAATATTTTTCTTTTGGCGTTTCTGACGTAGTAGTTTATTCGGGTTTTAATATTCCAACGCCAAATCTCCTGTTATTACTTGTTTGCGTATACTTAATCTGTCGCAGAGAGAAATATGTGTCTCTTTGCGACAGAGATGCTGTTACGCCACCATCAAAGACAATGTGAGCAACTATTAAAGATCCGCGAAGGGGGAAATTATCAGGATGATGGAAGCTGGGTAGTTAGCTGGGTGAGTAACCTGCCACCTAGGCTGTTCTGATTTTACTGTGAGGAGGTGTTTGGATCATTGGACAAGAGGGAGGTTGCTTACAGGACGATCAGGCTCAAGATGGCCTCGACAGACCAATAGTCGCTAAGACCGTCACATCATACGATACGTACGTATAACGCCAGCTGTCTCATTTCCTGCTAATTGTCTCATTGTCAACACCTTGACTACGGGTCCTTATCATTGGTCCGTACCATTGCAAGGTGCTTGGCTGAAGGACATTTGCTGTCTCGACGCATATTACGTGAACTGCAAATGACACCCCCTACCGTTGCCCATATTTGGAGTGGTGTCGCGCTCGACGGGATTAGACTGCAACCGAATTTAAACAGGTCGTCTTCAGCGACGAACCAGATTAAATTTGGGCAGTGATGACAATCGTGTATGTGCAAAGAAGCCCGTGATCCGTGATGAACGCTTCGATTTTGCCTTTGCTTTATAGAGGCACACCAGAACCACTGCTGGTGTGATGTATGGGGTGCCTTCACATATGACACACGGGCACCCCTAATATTCATCCACGTCACTACGACAGCCCAACAGTACTTTCGTGACATACTTCAGCCACATGTGTTGCCACTCATGGTAGGGCTACAACGAGCCGTTTTTCAACAGAACAATGCTCGGCCACACAGAGCAAGGGTGTAACAGGACCCCTCTTCCTTGGGCTGTTCGATCTCAAGATATGTTACCGATCGAGCATATCAGGGATCACTTGGGATGGCAATTAGACAGCCTACATGTTTGGTCTAATTACGAAGCGAGTTTATAGCAACTGTGGAACGAGATACCGCAGGATTTCACAGGGAACTTTTATGCTTCAAAACCAGCCCTTATCGTGTCGTGCATTCATGCTAGAGGTGGCCCAACAGGGTACTAAAATCTCCATTCTCTTGTAATTTTTTCTGCAATAAATGATAATTTTGTTTTGATTTTGTAATCACTTGCTTATAAGAAAACGGATCGTGCATGAGCAATATTTTCATGCATACATAGCGAATGAATGAAGCGTGAATCTTATAGAGTGATTATGCGTAATTTTTGACAGTGTTTTAATGTAACCATTTTATATATGAATTTTAATCTAAAATTCAGTTATATTAAAATATTCTTAGTTATAAGAAATACTTATAACTTATAATATTTTAATGAACCTAATTATAAATATATATATATATTTTTTTTAATGTAGAAGACCATTGAAATAACAACTATATAAAGTTAAAAATTAAAGGGGTGTTTTTAAAATGCAAAAATTGAAATTTATGGATTTTGTCACTTTATTCATAATCATTAAAATCAAGTAATTATTTAATACAGATTTAGTCTCTTAAAATTAGGATTAAATTTATCACTCAAATTTTTGTGGGTGTCAATGATAACTTTTCAAACAGATATATGTCACATGTTTAAGGGAAAGAACAAAATAACAAGTGTAAGAAGTGACCAAGCCGAATTTCGAATCTGGGACCGATAATTTAAGGCATACATGATATAATCCCTTCCTTTTTCTCTGACTCTTTTGCACCACTATACTTATATTGTAATATTTTGTAGTATATTTTCATGATCGTTTAAGGAGAAAATTAATACATAAATGTAACGGTTGAAGCATAGCCTCCTTAACTAGATGCCTGTCGCGTAGTTCTTAAACTTGGCAACAGATCGAATGATAGGCTTCGCCACCTGGTACAGATTGCGTGACTTTTTTATTCAACTTTCACCAATAATTTTAAGAAGTGATATGGGATATATATATAATCGACATTTTTTCGATTCTATTTGCCTTTTTTGTATTTCAAATCCCACTTTAAAAAATTTTTGGTGACAGTTGAATAAAAATGTAGCGCAATATGTACCAGATGGCGCTGTCTACCGCTTGAACTGTTTCCAAGCTTAAGAGCCACCTGACAGGCATCTACTTCAGGAGGCTATGGTTGAAGAATAAGGAAGAAAAA
Organism: Salticus scenicus; assembly: GCA_963930645.1. Taxonomy (NCBI): domain Eukaryota; kingdom Metazoa; phylum Arthropoda; class Arachnida; order Araneae; family Salticidae; genus Salticus; species Salticus scenicus. The sequence goes on along the minus strand of OZ005654.1, from coordinate 195,093,561 downwards.
AGGCGGAATTGTATCATGTATACTTAAGAGGTCAAGTTTTGCTTACTGCAAGAGGGAAATCTGGCGCAGATTTCACCCCTCTATTTGTGAATAACAATTCTTTCTTTATTGAAGAAACCTTAACTGCATAAAACTACTATAAAATATTACTATTTAAAAATAATGGTGTCAAAACTGCACCAAATATTTCACTCCTGTTACTGAGCTATTTGCTCAATATTTAAACCGAACGGTTTGTGCAGGTTTACAGAATAAGTATTTTACGTCAGTAGTGTTTTTATACTGTTTTCATTGACTTTTCCATAGCTGCTAACATTTACGCTTTTTGAGTGCTGGAAATCTTCAAAAAAGAAATAAAAAATCTGTAACAGTTTCCACTGATTAACAAAGGTAAACATTTCTTTAAAATGAAAGTGGCATTTAAGGTCATTAAATCCTAAAATTTGGCAATAATGATTTTTGCCTCAAATTGGGATTTCAACACAACGATTAATAATATTCCAAGATAATATGCTTTTAGATTAAGAAATTGTTTCATAATTAAGATAGAGCAAAATTTTTATTTCTTGTTATTATTTACAGCGTTATTAATGTTTAAACGATAGCTTTAAAATAATTAATATAATAAAAAACTGAAAAAAAAAAATCTGTCTCCATTGTTTCTCCAAAGAATAGAATTAAAAATTTTTAATTAATTACAAGGATGTTAAAAGAGTAAGTGGAAATTTTAATAAAAGTTCTTCCTTGTTCCTGTGTTATTTTTTCAGGAAAGAATAGGTCGGAAGAAAACTCTCATGCAGTTAATCCCTTTTTTTTTTTTTACATCTAACAATGGCTCTTTTTTTTTTTTTTTTTTGTTTCCGGCCTACCTAAAAACGTCATATTTTGAGAAATTTAACTATCAAGAAAACTTTGTGTACCCTGTTTTATTTTTCTTAACTAAAAATTTTAAAATAAAAAAATAAAATAAAATTAGACGTTTTTGTACGGGTTGTAAGCAAATAAAAATAAATAAATAAATAAATAATATTAGATGCAAGCGAAAAAGTCTTAAATTTCATATTGCAAAACAAGGATTTTTATTTTATTATTCTATGTCTCGCTATAAAATTCTGTGATTTTTCATATACTTATTCTTCAGTATTAGCTTAATTTAAGTTCACCATTTTTGTCTTTAAAGAAACTCCATACGTTTCTTTAATGAGTCAAAATTACTTTTTTCAAAGTTGTTTATCGAGAAAATATTTTAGTAATGATGGGCATTTACGTCATTCGCCGATTATTAAAAAATATATTTATATACTTCAAAAGAGATTTTCATCAAAAACGATGAAGGAAATTGGGGCTTTATATTTATTTATTTATGTATTGCTTGCTATTCGGTTTCTAAATTATCAAAAAAACATTTTTTTAAACATATATTTTTGCAGACAGTTAACAATCTGAAAAATTTACATGACTATGCAATTAAATCTTGAGGAAAACAGTTTTATTTTTAAATGTTGTTGATATGGAAAACATGCACATAATTTACGTTTTATTTTTGACAAAATATCTTCATTTAATGACGATCTCTTTTACATCCCAAAAAAAAAAAAATCTCGATTTGGAATTATATATATTTTTATAAATATTTCTCTTTATTTCTTTGATGGTAGTGTAAATGATAAAAGATTAATGGTTAAATATTGAAAATCAAACGATTCAAACGATTTCAATCAAATAAAATAAAATATGTATTTGTTAAATCATATTTTATTGGGATAATTTTATTTTAGAGTCGAATAAATACTTGATAAAACTAAGCATCATAACATTTTGACATTTAAAATTTTAATTAAAATTTAAATATATTCATATTTATATAAACAGCCCTGGTAGTTGAAAAACTTATACAAAATTCATTCTCTTATTACAGTTTTTCTTAAAAACATAATTCTTTGAAACTTTTTGAATTCTTAAGCAGTGTTGCCAGATCTGGCGGTTTTTTATTCAATAATCACCAATAATTTTTAATTTTAACATTCGAGAAGTTATATTTAATGTACAGTCAGGGAAAAAAAACGCAACACCTGCTGTAATTTCGTTATTGATTGACGCAGGAACATCTAATAGACATAATTCAACAAGAAATTAAATGCACTTTCTGAAAATGCCGTCAAATTTTGAATTAGGGGTCATCTGCATATTGAAATGAGCGCCAACTTTGATTTTTTAAACAGCATCACCAAATTTTGACTTCATATTCGAATTTTTGAGAGTCTGGCAGTGCGGAAAAGTATACTGTTTGTATACTTTAACTTTAGTATTTATAGAGTTCTAAACAAAAATGTGTTAGGGGTTATCTGTAAATGTAGAAAAATAAAATCCTATACGAAATAGAGAAAATTTTAAAGTTTTACACCGGAAATCTTACAGGAAAAAAAGAATTAAAAAAATTAATAAAAATATTTGCATTCTACTGTTGCTTAATTATCTGGAATTCAGTTTTTTAGATTAGTATCTACTTCAGTACTTTTTTAGATAATTTTAGGTCTATACGTTACACTTGCGATTGGTCCAGACAGTACTCTCTGAATAAAAGGCAATATTTTTCAAGTAGAGGTTTTTAATCAGTTTTTAAGTATCAGTATCAGTATTTAAGTCTTCTAATCAGTATTATGGCTGTACTGATCACCAATAAAGTTTAAAATTTCTTTCGTAGGTGTAACATAATATACGAAATGAAATAATATAGATACAACGCATAAACTAAATCTTTTCGGAAAAATTATTGTAAAGGTCCATGAAGTAAATATTATACAATTTTAATCGCAATTACCAGTTTGAGTCATTTGAACTATTTGGAACTGTACGATTCTTTTTATAATTTCCATGAAAATATAATTTCTTAATTAACCCTTAACGCTACTACTGACGTAGACTCACGTCATTTGAAAATCTGTAACTCTGTCAGTGGGCGTTTCTTTCGTAATTTGTGCGTTACGTAATTCTTAGATGTGTACCCAGAATTCATATTTTTCGAATAAAATATGCTATGGATAGGTATATATTGATTAGACAGAATATAATTATAATGTATATACATTTGTAATATAATTGTGAATACAGAAAAGTTGTTCTGAAATATTTTATTTTGATAGATAAACGCCCGTAGGCGGAACTTACTGTCAGAAAGACAAAATCCTGCGGTCGCAAAAAGTGTTAAAATATATTTTTTAAAGTTAAAGTCTATTTTTTAAAAATATATATAAAGTTAAAATATTAATAAAATTTTAAAAATAAAGTATCTTTAAAATAATAATCCTCCCACCTACAAAATAATTAAATAAATAAATAAATAAAAAGCACTATAGGAAGCAAAAGACTTTAGTATGACGGTAGTTAAGAAACGATTTTACAAGTCTGTGTTGCATTCCAATTCCATTCGTTTTTTTTTTTTTTTTTTTTTTTTTTTTTATTGACATTTTTTACATTTACCAATTTTTCTATTTAAAACAGTAAACCCCGCCTATTTAGTTAATTTTTACTTCTGGTGTTCGTTTAAAAGATTCAAAATTTATCACCAGTAATCGATGAAGTAAATACCACTTGTGCATATTTTTTTCAGCATAAATAAGGGGATTAACACGAATTCATCACTCAATGTCATATTAACTTTTCTTTTCTGTATTGTTTTGTTTTGAAGAACGATGAAGGCGGGGCTTGTCTTCTTTAGAAAACAGGTATTCTATATGCTAACACTAATGTCTAAAAATCATCATTTTTGTTTCATTTCTTTTTGTTTAACGTTGTTATATAATTTGACCCATAAATAAAAAATAAAAATATTTTTTTAAATATTCTTTGTTATTTTTTAAGATTTGATTCGTTATCTCATGCAAAACTTCATAAGAGACGGCCCCTAAACACCTGAAAAAGAAAGATTTATTTATATCTTGAAAACTAATAACTGGAATGAGCTGCAAATTTGCACACCCATATTTTTCAGCATTAGGATTCATTTTATCTAAAAACTAATATAGGTCATAATTCATATTTTTTATGAATATGAATTTATTAATATTTTTCAGAATTATTATTATTTTTTTATAATCAAAAGTAATGATAATTATGTTTGGGTTTCTCCACTATATCTTGTAAATATATATATATATATATATATATCGATCAAATTATCTTTTGTGAAGATATTAATAAAAGTTTCAAACTTGAATTTAACATTAGAACCTTCAAACTTTGAATGCTTATAACTCTGTGAAAAAATAAGTAAAATATACAACCAATATACTTTTTCCCGTTGTCGCGATCCCAGGAATTCAAATATAAAATAAAAATGGTGCGTTACCACTGAAAAAAAATTAAAGGTAGTGAGCGTTTTAATATGTAGACGACCCTCAATTCAAAATTTCAGTTCATTTTTTGAAACTACTGACAATTCCCAGTCGAATGATACCTATTACATTTTCTACATCGATTAGCAACGAAGTTACGTTGAGTGTTGCGTTTTCTTTTCCCCGACTGTACATAATCGACGATTAATCGTCTATTATATATATTAAATATCACTTTTTTAAATTATTGGTGATTATTGAATAAAAAAAAACCTTCTCTAGATCTGGCAACACTACTTTTAAATCCGTTCCATTAGGCTGAAACCTAGGACTTTCACGAAGTCAAATGACGTTAAACTTAACAACATTTCTAACTTTCGATCAAAAAATTGAATTAACATTTAGAAATTAAACTAGATTAAGATATTCAATAAAATACATATGCAAGAAACATTTCTTGTTGTATTTAATATATATATTTTTTTAGAGATTTGAAATCTTTAAATTGCATTTTCTCAGTTTTCATGTTTTCATAAATCAGTGATCTTCAAAATGCTTAAATTTATGCAGATATTTAAGATGAATCTTAATATATATATTTAATGTTTAATAGAACCTACCTAAAACAATTAGGGATGATGTTTTAAAGGAACACCAAAAGGCGTGTCTTACGGAAAATATGCCGAGCACAAAGGGTTAAAATAAAAGTTATAAAAAATAAAAATATAAGAAAAATCATGCCCCCCCCCCCAAAAAAAAAAAAAAAAAAAAAAAAAAAAAAATTATACATAGGCACTTTTTATTATTTATTTTTTTTTCTCTCAAAAACTAGTTATTAAATTTCAAATCTCCTCCCTAATTCTTTTGAATAGGTTCTATTAAACACCCTAAAAAATTATTAAGTCTTTTCTGAAATATATGTAGAAATCATACCTTTTTGAAGATCATAAATTTATGAAAAAATGCAAACTCAGATTTAATGATTTTAAATCTGTAAAAGCATATCAAAAACCATAAGAAATGTTGCCTGAATGTATGTATATTTTATTTAAAAAAAACTGATATAATTCTATTATAAATATTAATCGAAAATGTAAGCTTTCATATAAAAACTACTTTAGTGGTGCGTCAAAGGGGCCAAGTCCCCTTAAGTACAGTCACCAAAAAAAAAAAAAAAATCGCCACCCTCCCCATCTAATTTCGCCGTAAATTATCGTAGAAACATACGGCTGGTACATATCGATCTGTAATAATGTCTAGTTTTTAATGGTGTAGTTATATTTTGCTTAAGGGGTCGTCTACATATTAAAACAGGCGTAAACTTCATCTTTTTCAATGACGACCCCTATTTTTGATTTCATATTCAGATTTCGGAGATCAAGGCGGCTCGGAAAACATACCCATTTATGTACTTTAAATCAATTCTAAGTAGAGTTACACGTGAAAATGTATTAGGGGTCCGTCTATACATTTAGAAAATATATATCGTGATCTACCACCCAGTAAATATTATTTATTAAGTTTTACACCGGAAATATATTTCAGAAATGTTAATTATAAAATAAAAAATGACTCTACTTACAGAACTCTCTGAGTTAGTTTACAAATTAAAAGATTTTTATTGGTTTCTATTGATTAACCATCAAATAGTTCACTTCATACGAAGAAAATTAAATAGCTTGAATCATATAAACCCTACAATGTTGATTTACAAAAATCTAGATACCGAGGTAAAAGAATCATATTAATACTGATAATAATATTAATAGCGGTTAAAAAAAAAAGTTTAATATTTAAGAAAAGAATTATCTACTTTTGTTGGGTATATTTTGTTTTATACAGTAAGCCCCGCATGAAAATATTACTATAAAGTTTTACATTTAATTTTAGGCGTACAAACCAACAATGAAAAATTAAACTAAAATCTGAGAAAGGATATTTAACATTTTCGTGACCGCTAACAAAGATTCGCGTCATTTAGAAATCTGTATCTCCTACAATGGACGTTTCTTTCACAATTTGTGTGTTACGAAATTTCTTAAGAATATTCCTTATCTTCATATTTACAGTATATAAACAAAATAGTATGAATACAAATACTTTCACTAGAAAGAGTATAGTTATTATGTATATTCATATGTAAAATAAATATGGATATAGAAATTACGGTTTCTTATTGCCTAGAATGAATATTCCCCGCTCTGCGGCCGTCTACTGTACTTGAATTCTTAATTTTAAATGCGTAAATTCTATATCTTTAAAAGTGATAAGACATATTACTTTGTTTTAAATTCTTTTTCTATGATAAATGTGACGCCAGTTTTACGCCGTGATTAGAATAATCGAGAATAAATAATATTGCGCTTTGTTTCAATAACAGATTTTTAAAACTTAAAGAAAAAATATATATATATATATTCCACTATATTATTCAGTGTTAAAAAACCTTTAATAAAAATTTTATATTTTATTATATTACGTTATGCGATAAAATTTAAATAGCATAAACGGTAGAGTAAACGAATGCGAAAATTCCACAACAAGAAAATTTGTTTTAAAAAATCTGGTAAAAATATATATATATATATTAATTATATTAATTTTAAAAAAGGAAAAATAAAAGGATTGTTCATTGCGTATTGCTCTTTCAAATAATAATCTTCGTCTTACCGTGAAAAAAAAAAAAAAACGACAACAGGGATAAAATATAATTTTAGCAGTGAGAAACTAGGAAAAGTTATGTAATATATAAGAACAAAGACTTAAAGACATTTCAGAATCAAGTATACTCATTTTTGTAACGCCTTCCGTTACATTTTTTTTTCTAAAACTTTACATTATAAAACAAAATTACTCTACATACTTTCAATTAAATCATTTAAATTTTGTCTTCAGCATTCGATGTAGCAAATGCCATTGACATTTATGCATACCAGCGTCACATATACAGTCACATACGAATATGCAAACTGGTTTTTTTTTAATACTGTTTCCGCAATATAGAGGCGGGGCTTCATTTCTTTTGAAATTCTTTCACATTCTCTCGCTTGCATTGCGATTATTTTATAAAAAATAATCTAATTTATATCATAAACATCGAAATGCTGCTTAGAAAACAATTAGAATAACATAAAGGTAAATTAAAATAGTTTTTCGTCAAAATGTATACAGATATTTACTCACAGAGGATAGAAATTATAATAAGTGACAGCCCCCTAACAACAGTAAAAAATGAAATATCACTGTAACTCAAAAAATAATGTTAGGAACGAGCTGTAAATTTGGAAACCCATGTTTTTGATGATGCCCGTTCTATTCGTGCAAAAATTAACATAGGTCATAATTCATAATTTTTTCAAATATGAAATTATTAATAATTTTCATAATTCAAAAAATGTTTTTTTATCAAAAATATTCATGGAATATGTTTGGGTCACTTCATTCTATCGTATAAAAAAAACAGAATTTGAATATTGTAATTATTTTGGAAGATATGAATTATTGTTTGTCAGATTCATTTAACATTAGCATCCTCATATTTTGACAGCTTATAACTCTGTGAAAAATTGATCAAAATATATAAACTATACCATTTTCCGCGATGATTTGATCCATAGAATTCAAATAAATTATAAAAAGGGGGGTTACCATTGAAAAAAATGAAGTTGATGCCAGTTTTAATATGTAGATGACCCCGTAAGCAAAATCAAACTATACCATTAAAAACTAGACTTTATTACAAATCGATTGGTACCAACCACATGTTTCTACGACAATTTATGGCGAAATTAGGTGAGGGGGGGGCGATTTTTTTTTTTTTTTTTTTTGGTGACTGTACATACAATGCCAATTACTTATACAACTAAATAACTTTTCTTTTTTTTTTTAAAGCACAGTTATTTTAAAACTTTTTCGCACTGAATTCCATTTTTGTTTTCCGTTTCTTCCGAATACAATTATTTACGCGAAATATTTAATTTATTCTTTTTTATTTGTAGAAGTATACTTTTGCAATGCTAATTGTGTGCAGTATTATATAATAGCAACAATAATTTTGATATTTCTAGTAAGAATCCACTCTCTTAATATAAATAATGTAACCAATAAAATTATACTCTAGAAACTTAAATTTAATTAATATCTAAAGACAAATAAATTCATACTTTTTGTATTGCAACCATTATTTTAAAATAAAATAGAGGATAACTAAAATACTTTCTTGCAAAAACCTATCTATTGATACAAACAAGCAGAAATAAACAATTGAATAAGAGTAATTGTAATAACATTAATTTCTTAAATAGCAAAATAATAATAAAACACATCATAATATTTATGAATATACTAGTTGTTGTTCTTTGCAAGAAAATTTAATTATTATTCGCAGTATAAAAAATTATTTATCTAAGTGGCAGCTTATCATGCTGATGAAGGTAGAGAATCAATTATTATAATTATTATGTAAAAATTTGTAAACTTTCACTCATATTTTTATGTGTATATAGTCTATACATATAAATATTTTTTAATTTGCATAACTTTTTGTGCACTGGTTTGAACATAAATTTTCTGAACTCTCAAAAGATGTAATTTCTGTTGCTATTAACGTTCCGAAAAACGGGTACAAAAACTACCCTATTAAAAATTTAGAATTAGTTTGAACCAAAATGTGGTACTGAAGTAGTTACAAAAACCTGATTGTTTAACCTTTTATTCTTTAACCACATTTCTTGCGACCATGGAAGCCTCTGCGCAAGTGCGAATTGAACGAGTCCAGTGTTAAAATAGGGGTGACTGAGAGAAAACAAGCGATAAGGGAACACCGAATAACTGGATGTTTGCCAAATAACTATCTCTCGGGCACTTTTGCATCACTCCAAACTTTTGGACTCGAACTCACTGCTAGTCGTAGGAAACGTGGTCGCACTATACCATGGTTTGATAATTTTATGTTAAACCAAATATTGTTATTATGTTAAAAAAAAAAAAAAAATCAAAATTCGACTGAGATGGGGAAAGAACTGTAGACCTTCGTGTCTCAAGTTAAATATCCTGACAGTGTGACACGCTTTCTTGCTTGCTAATTCTGTATCGTTAAATTTTTTAAAAGGGGTTAAATTTTCTTAGGGTCTTATCTTTGCCCATGGGTGAGTACAAATTTGCACTATATTCTAAGTTTTCGACCACGCTCCTTAATTTAAGCTTGGTTTGGTTTCAATAGGAATTTTACTGATTCATACTACCCTTCTGAGTGGAAGCATGGTAGTTACAAGAGGTAAAACCCTTAAAAGTGAGGTTGAACGATATTATAACTTTACCCCGTATAGTGGTTTACGACGAACGTTGTGGTCACGGTTCCGCACAGAACCAATAAAAAAAAACTTTTACCTAATATTTTCACCGATTTTCAGTGCAATAAAATAAAAAAAATTCGAAAAGAATTAAGACTTTTTACTTTATTTTTCATGCATATTAAACAAAAAATGGAGGAAAAGCTAAGATTAATGTGCTATTCCGTAATTGGTTTTAACACTTAGCAGCAGAAAGGTTCCGTCACCAAGAAATAACATTTATTTTATAGTAAACGAAAAGTCAAAATACGGGTACATGAAAAGAATTTGGTTATAATTTTTTATATTTTTATACTTAAAAAAAAGGACAGTTGATAAACATTAAACCTAACAAGTGTATAGTTGCCAACATTTAATTTGTTTCAGAGCATTTTTATTTTGGCTTTTATTTCGCGCTACTTTATTTGTAGAATAATTTCCTCAATATATAACTAATTTAAAAAAAGAAAAAAAATACTCTTAGAAAAAAAAAATGGTATATAAACAAAGGCGGGGCTAAAAATGAACCGAAATAAATTAAAATGTTGGCAACGCTGCATGTGCATATAGCACTTTTGCCAGCACTGGTAACTCCGCCAGGAGGTGTTTATAAGTGCATATTTTGATCTTCCATTATTACAAACAGAGCTAGAAGTCTCTGTCTTTTATTCAGGATGAAAAATTTATACATTTTTTGCTACCATATTTTTTTACAGTGATCTCTATCATACTTAAACACAACACATTACTATAAATATGCGAAAAAAGATTACAAATGAAAATAGTTCTAGCAAAAAAAAAAGCGGAAATTTCTCATTAGTGATAGCGTTCTGAAAAAAAAAAGGGGGGTGGGGGGGGGACTTCAACTCTGTAAGAATTATATCATAATTATCAAGTTTTACCAAATTTTGAGTATAAGAAAGGAACAGTTTTTCTATTTTATTTAATCTAACATCATTTATCTTCTACATGTTGTTTTTAAACAGTAGTGGTAGATTTTAATTGCAAAAGCCACTACGAATGTATACATAGTTCTCGACCTAATCCACGCGGTGCATTGTTAACACCCGTCCCTTTTTGTACACCAGTCTATTCAGAGCATTTTTGTTCTTAATCCATTATAAATACATTTGAAGAGAAATATTCTAAAAATTAAGTAATGTGGAAAAATAGAGATACTAACAATCCTCCGGATTCGGTTCTACTGTAGAGGACTTTTTTCATTTTTTATTTCAATGAAAAACGTATGCAATTTTGAAATCTAAAATAATGAGAGTCTTTTATTTTCAAATAAAAAAATATATATATATTTATTTAAAGTAGTATCTTGAGCCACAACTAAACTTTTTTCTACCCATATTTTCCTGTACAGTCAGCCAAAAAAAAAACGCCACCCCCCCCACCTAATTTCGCTGTAAATTATCGTAGAAACATGCGGCTGGTACCTATCGATCTGTAATAACGTCTAGTTTTTAATGGTATTGTCATATTTTGCTTAAGGGGTAATCTACATATTAAAACACGTACAGGGATGGAACACGGGCGCAGAATTCATACCACTATCAATGTAAGAAAATTTTCTACCTCTTAAATCGACGATATTATAGGTAGAGAAATTTCTTAAACACATTCCGGTGTGAATTCTGCGCCCGTGTTCCATCCCTGCACGTATAAATTTCATTTTTTTTCCAATGACGACCCCCATTTTTGACCCAATATTCAGATTTCTGAGATCAAGGCAGTTCGGAAAACATACCTATTTATATATTTTAAATCAATTCCAAACAGAGTTACACGTGAAAATGTGTTAGGGGACCGTCTATACATTTAGCAAAAATAAATCGTGATCTACCAACCAATATACATTATTTATTAAATTTCACACCGGAAAAAAAGTTCAGAAATGTTAGTTATAAAATAAAAAACGATTCAAATTCTCAGAACTTTCTAAGTTAGCTTATGAATTAAACGAATTTTATTGGTTTCAATTTATTAAACATTGAATAGTTAAATACAACACTTATACCTTGAATCATATGAACCCTACAATGTTTAATTACAAAAATCTAGATACCAAGGTAAAAGAACAATAGTAATAATGATAATAATATTAATAGCGGTTAAAAAAAAAAAAAAAAAAAAAAAAAAAAGTGTTTAATATTTAAGAAAAAGAATTATCTACTTCTTATAAGCAAAAACTGTTTTATTTAAGAGACAAAAATTTAAGTCAAAATATATATATAATAAAATATGTATATATATATAAACAATTAAAATCTATTAACTAACAATTATTATCTACTGCTTGTTGGGAATATTTTTATTTTATACAGTAAGCCTCCCATGAAAGTGTTAATATAAAGATTTACATTTAATTTTAGGCGTGCAAACCAAAAATAGATAATATACAAAAATATATATAACAAGATTTAAACTAAAATCTGAGAAAGGATATTTAACTTTTTCGCGACCACTGACGTAGTTTCATGTCATTTTGAAATCTGCAACTTCTTCAGTGGGCGCTTCTTTCACAATTTGTGTATTACGATATTTCTTAAGAATATTCCTTATATTCATATATAAATAAACAAAATAGTATGAATACAAATACTTTCACTAAAAAGAGTATAATTATTATGTATATCCATATGAAAAGAAATATGGATATAGAAAAAACGGTTTCCTATTGCCTAGAACGAGTATTCCCCGTTCTGCAGTCGTGTACTGTACTTGAATTCTTAATTTTAAATGCGTAAAATCAATATCTTTAAAAGTAATAAGACATGTCACTTTGTTTTAAATTCTTTTTCCGTGATAAGTGTGACGCCAGTTTTACGCCGTGATTAGAGTAATAGAAAATAAATAATATTGCGCTTTGTTTCAATAATAGATATTAAAAACTTAAAAAAATAAAAATAAAAATACCACTTTATTATTCAGTATTAAAAAACATCTAATAAAAATTTTATATTTTATTATGTTACGTCATGCGATAAAATTTAAATAGCATAAACGGTAGAGTAATCGAATGCGAAAATATTGCAACAAGATTAAAACAGAAAATTTGTTTTAAAAAATCTGATAAAAACTAATAAAAGTCAATTATATTAATTTAAAAAAAGGGAAAAAAAAAGTATTGTTCAAAGCGCGTTGCTCTTTTTTAAAATAATAGTCCTCGTCTTACTGCGTTTTTTTTACCGTCATGATACTTAACTTGAGGTGTACGAATCGTAGAATATTCAAGTTAAAAACAAAAGACAAAAGGGACAAAATATAATTTTAGCAGTGAGAAACTGGGAAACGTTATGTAATATTTAAAAACAAAGACTTAAGATTTCAGAATCGAGTATAAACCTCTTTGCGACGGAAGCCACGCCTTTACACAGTTTTTCTACAACTTTACATTATAAAACAAAATTATTTTACATACTTCCAATTAAATCATTTAAATTTTGTCTGCAGCATTCGATGTAGTAAATTCCATTGACATTTATGCATACTAGCGTCACATAGAGAGTCATATACGAATACAGAAACTAGTTTTTTTGCTAATGTTTCCGCAATATAGAGGCGGGGCTTCATTTCTTTTGAAATTTTTTCAGAATCTCTCGCTTGCATTGTGATAATTTTATAAAAATTATCCAATTTGTATCATAAACATCGAAATGTTGCTTAGAAAACAATTAGAATAACATAAAGGTAAATTAAAATAGTTTTTCGTCAAAATATATACAGATATTTACTCACAAAGGATACAAATTATTATAAGTGACGGCCCCCTAACAACACTAAAAAATAAAATATCACTGTAACTCAAAAAATAATGTTAAGAACGAGTTGTAAATTTGGAAACCCATGTTTTTGATGATGCCCGTTCTATTTATGCAAAAATTAACATAGGTCATAATTCATAATTTTTTCAAATATGAAATTATTAATAATTTTCATATTTCAAAAAAAAAAAAAAATTATCAAAAATATGCATGGAATATGTGTGGGTCACTTCATTCTATCATATAAAAAAAAACAGAAATTGAATATCATAATTATTTTGGAAGATATGAATTAATGTTTGTCACATTCATTTAATATTACGCCCTCATAGTTTGACAGCTTATAACTCTGTGAAGAATTGAGCAAAATATATAAACTATACCATTTTCCGCGATGATTTTGTCCAAAGAATTCAAATAATTTATAAAAAATGGGGGTTACTATTGAAAAAAAATGAAGTTGATCCCAGTTTTAATAAGTAGACGACCCCTTAAGCAAAATCTAACTATATCATTATAAACTAGACGTTATTACAAATCGATTGGTACCAACCACATGTTTCTACGATAATTTACGGCGAAATTAGGTGGGGGGATGGCGTTTTTTTTTTTTTTTTTTTTTTTTTTGGCTGACTGTACAAATTACTTGAGTAAAAATAATTTATTAAATTAATTTCCATGATGAATGCAGACGATTTTTCTTCTGATAGAAGTTTAATACTAAATGCCCCCAAAAAGTTACTTTTGTGTTCTACTGAAGATGTTTTATAAGGGAAAAAAAAAGTTAACTTTGTTTTAATTTATCACAGATGAATGGTTCAACCATTCGTTTTAAAGATACACATTTGTTTGAAAGTAAGCCATGTTGAAAATTTGGGAGAAGCGTTGTTTTCAAGCATCCGAAAAGTTTTTCTTAGATGGCTATTACATATTTGCCAACCTAACCCGGAAGATTGTTAGTCCCGCCCCTTTCCGCCAATTTTTTCTCACCAGTCTTTTTTTAAAGTACTTTTCGTTTTATTTAATCATAAATATATTTGAAGAGTATTACTCTAAATATTAAGTGCTGTACAAAAAGGGGCGGGAACTTATAATCTTCCGGGTTAGGTTGGTAAGTACTATTATGAATATGTCTTTTTAAATTCATAATAATTCATTAAAAAATAAATAAAAATAATAATAATAGTCACTGTGCATATTTATTGAAAATATTGCCCTATACTGTTATTTTAAAAATATATATAAAATGTGGGATGGCAACGCCATCAATTGGAAAATTTTCACCAAAAGTTGAAATGCACTAATTTCTGTCAAGGTGCAACTACGTATCAATTGTATGAAATTCTGTGCTGTAGTGCCTCAAAACTTTTGTCATGAACACATATAGACATTTTCTAAATATGTTCTAATCGTGTTTTACACCTCTCAAAACGTGCAAATCAGTCGAAAATCTGAAATTGAAACTCTTATACAAAAGCAATACTTTCTTTTATTGAATGTAGAAAATATAACAAAGCGAATATTATTTTGAGTTTAATTTATTCTAAAATTCAATAGCTTTAGTTATGTTTTATTCTTTCTGGATTTTAAGTACAGTAAAAGAAACTTGGAAACTTTTATTGAAATAACGTTAAGCTTCATACGTTGGGCAAAATTTCGACTACGTTTTATGATGGACGTCCAAACTTAAAAACTATTTAAAAATGGAAGTACCACACATGAAGTATATTGCCTTCATAAAATTTTCTGACAAAAATTGTTTTCTGGTGATATATTATTCCTAGGAAATTTTGTTAAAACTTTGGAAATAAGATTGTGTTTGAAAATCTAACAGAGATAAATTTATAAATGTTTCTTTTTTGTTCAAACAATAATAAAATAAAATAAAATAATAAATAAATTAGTAAGTATGCTTTTAAAATAATTAATAAGTGGTTAAATAATAGATAGAAGTAGTTAGGATAACTTTTTTCCTATCATCAGTAAACAAGTCTCTCTCGCACTAACTCTTTTTTTTTTTTTTTTTTTTTAATAGCAAAAGAAAATTTTATCTTTTAACATTACTTTCTAAAATAGAACAGAAAAAAAAAAAAAAAAAAATTAGAAATGTTAATATCTCGTTCACTAGATTTCCGATGTTTTAATCATTTATTTATTATTTTTTATTTATTTATTTTTTTTTTCCACGATAGCAACACTCAAACATGAGGGAGGAGGAAAAAGAGCAGAAAGAAAGATTTCTCTCTCTCTCCCCGCTCTTTTCAAGAAAAAGAAAAAGGATGTTTTCAAAAGATGTTTTTATACAGAGTTTGAATTCAGCAATAATTGGAAAATAAAGTAGTTTACGAAACAATATGTTTCAAACATATTTCTTACGAAATTTTGTAAAGGTAGTCGGTAAATAAAAAAGTATTTTATTCTGTTTTTTTAACAAGAATCACCTAGTTTTTCTTATACGGTACTAATAAAAAGATGAGTCACAATCTCAAACGAAAGTATTTTGTTGTTTTTTCAGTAATTCCTATATTTAAATTGTTGTTGATTTTCGTGTGATAATTCCTGATATTTATTTATTTATTTATTGAATTGCTCACTAAATAATTATTTATTTTATTTAGTTATTTTAATAATTTGATAATTGCTTTTTCCCTCCAAGTTTAAAGAAATATCACTCTTTAATTAACAAATTTTTTTTAACATTGGTGAACATTACATTAATTACATACCAGCTTCTGCGGAATTCAATGAAAAATGGCGTCAGTCACACACTGAGATATTTTTGTTACCACCAATATTTTTTAACAATAATCACTGTGCTATATCCTCAGAAAAATTACAGTAAATATGTCGTAGATATTCATAGCTGTCAACCTAAACCGGAGTATTCTAAGTACCCGCCCTTTTTTGACACCATTTAATTTTTATAGAAATTCTTTTTATATGCATTTACGATGAAATAAGAAGAAAAATATTTGGCGTGAAGAAAAAAAAAAAAAAAAAAAAAAAAATGCGGGTGCTAACAATTTTTGGGATTATTAATTAGGATGTTGGCAGCTTTGTATTTCTGAATTGTAATATTGGTGGCAAAAAATATGAAATATTATCCTTCTGTGTGAGTTATGTCACCTTCTTCCACAGAATCATACCTCTTCTAACATTACTAAAACCTATTATCGTAGCACACACTAATAATAGTATTATATTAAGTAATTATTGTAAATCTAATTAAATTAATTGTTAATGCTACTTACTTAGTAAATAATTATGTTCTTTTATACAAATAATATAAATGAATAAATAAACGGAATTCATTTTAATAAATTTGCAAAATATGATCAATCTTATATAAATATATTTTTTAAACTCTTGTTTTAAGGAAAACGTTAATAATCATAAACGAATAAGTATATTGTTTCGTCAGTAACATGAATTCACATAATCTCTGTGTTTAAGTAAAAAATTACCTTATCCACTGTTTATTTTGTGTGCCGCCCTACCTTCTCACTAACGAGAGAGTCTTCAGCATCGCGAGTGATACTGACGACGTTTGCAGAATAATCCAAGGCACATGTTTCTCTTGGTCTATAATTTCTATCACCTAATCAATCAGCTTCTCATTTGAAAATCTCAACTCAATAAATATATTCAATTTTCCAACTTGCAAACAGTTTCTCCAAATTGGTGTTCTATCCGCTTAAAGCACCTATTAAAAGTAGCCACGCTTCGACACCTGAAACGCTTTTGATTATTCCTCATTTTAAAGCTGTCATATTTCCTTTGTAGAAAATTTCAGATAAAAAATACTAATTGAATCGAAAAATCTAACCTTTACTTTCATCGGAGGTTCATTATATATACGAATTTGTGTACAGTAAGGGAAAAAAAAAAAAAAAAAAAAAAAAAAAAATCTCAACTAATTTCGTTACAAATCGTCCTATAAACATGCGGCTGGTGTCAATCAATTAGTAATAACGTCTAGTTTATAATGGTATAGTTATACCATAGCCTCCTAAACTAAGTTAAGGAGACTATGGTTATACTTTGCTTAAGGGGTCATCTACATATTAATACAGGCATTAAATTCATTTTTTTTTTTTTTTTCAAAAGCAACCCCTATTTTTCACAACATATTCAAATTTCAGAGATCAAGGCGGATCGGAAAAAGTCCTCTCAATTCTTGAGGGAGTTACAAGCGAAAATGTATCAGGAGTCCATCTATATATTTAGAAAAAATAAATTATGATTTACTATAGAATAAACATTATTCATTAAAATGTATATCGGAAAAAAATAAAAAAATATTAATTTTAAAATAAAATGAAACATCTGCTTATAGAACGTGCGTTCAAACTTAGCTAAATAACTACAGTTTACTCACGTAATACGCGCAAGTTGCAAAACACGATAAATTAATTGAGACTTGTACTAATACAGTGTGATGACAAATTTAACATTTTCACACAGTTAATCAAATTTTTGATTCCTCTTAGGCGTAAATGACTTATATTTTTTCTTATTAAATTCTTAAATATAGTTTATGGATTAAAAAAAAATAATAATAACTAGTTTATTTTTAATAAAAGTGAAACATTTTATTGCGCCAGTACATACGTTAAAATTTAAATAGCTTGAGTCATATGGACACTGAAATATTCAGTTACAAAAATGTAGACAGCAAGATAAAATAATAATAGTAATTTTGATAATGATAATAATAATAATAATAATAATAATAGCGGTTAAAAAAAAAGTTTAATATTTAATAAAAAAAAATTATCTATTTCTGTTGAGTATATTTTTTTTATTTAAACAGTAAGCCCTGCATGAAGGTGTTTCTATAAAGTGTTACGTTTAGTTTGAGGCGTACAAACCTCCGATATACAATATAGAAAACTATAGATTAAAAAATTTAAGCAAAAATCAGAGAAAGAATATTTAATATTCAATAAAAGAGAGATGCTCTTCAAAACCATTTCTATTTTGAGTAATAAGTCACGCCTTTATTCATTTATATAAAACATCAAATTATTTGACAAATTCGTGATTAAATAACTGAAATTTTGTCATCAACAAACGAAGCGGTAAATTTCATTCGTTTACATATGCTAGAGTTCTATAAAGTGTCAAACAGAATAAAATTAAGGAAACAAGAAACTTTTTTTTTAAAGTAGAGTTTTGTTTCAGAAAACGCAGAGGGTGGTGTTTATTACTGTTTTGGAATGCCATCAAAATTTCCCGCCTGAAATGTGTTAATTTTACAAAAATAGGTTAACTCGTATCGTAAACATCGAAACTTTACTTAGAAAACAAATAAAACACCAAACGAAAAATAAATAAATAAAGTAAAACAAAATAAAACAAAATAAAATATTTCAGTATTGGGCTGAACTTGCATAAATTGGTCTGATAACGTATGTCCCACATAACCCGATTTCCTATTGCTCAGAGCGAATAGCCTGCGTTATACAGAAGCATACTCTGCAACATCCTAATTAATATTCCGTTGTTTTGTTAGTTCCACCCTTTTTCTCCCATCAATAAATTTTTAGAGTAGTATTCTCCAAATGTAATTGTGATTAAATAAGAAAAAAAAATACTATAAAAATATACTGGTGTGAAAAAATAAGGCGGGGGTAACACTAATATGGAATATTAACCTTCCTACCCTGTTGAAAAAATTTTACGTTTTACCTGTATGGGTCGAATCGACTCACTTTGTATAGGTCTTAACCCTTTGCGTCGCAAGGCAAATCGGATCATTTAAATTATACTGCCACAGGAATTCATGAACTACATTAAACTAAAAGAAATTTTGAATTTTAAGGTTAAAAAAACCGGCCTTTTTTGCTATGTTATAAACGTAAATTTTTGCTAAAAAATTTCCGGGATGAACTTTTGCACCTGGATCTTAAATTTTGCGTCCTCGCAGCGAGGACAGCGCGCGTTAAGGGGTTAAGAAAGAATTTCTATGGAGCTCATTTTACATCTACGTTTCCGACAATTATCGCTATCTATTGACTATTCCTCATAGCTGCCAATATTTTAATTTATTCCTGAATACTTTTAGCCCCGCCTTTAATTCGCACCACTTTATTTATAGAAAATTTTTCTTCAATATATAACTTCGATAAAATAAGAAAAAAATGCTTTTAAAAAATAAGTGGTACGAATTACAGGCGAGGCTAAAATATCTCCGGAATAAATTAAAATATTGGCAGCTATGATTCCTGAAAATTAAGTCTACTCAAAAGAAAAAATTGGTGTTTTAAACATTTCTATGCATGTTAATACACGTTTCTATGCACGTTTTACCTGTATGACAGAGTTGTCAACTTTTATAATTTATTCCGGAGCATTGTTAGCCCCGCCCTTTTTTCACACCGGAAATTTTAAAGAACAATTTTCCCATAATTTAATCTTTGTCACATATTAAAGAGAAATATTCTGTAAAATTTCTGGTGCATAAAGAAGGCGGGGTTAAAATTGCTCCGGAATAAATTATAAAAGTTGGCAACTCTGGTATGGGTCGAATCGATCCTCTTTGTATAGACTGAATTTAGGTCTTAAGAAAGAATTTCTATGGAGCTCATTTTACATCTACGTTTCTGACAATTATCGCCATCTACTGCTATTACTGAAAATGAAGTCTACTCAAAAGAAAAAAAAAAAAAAGGTGTTTTAAGCATTTCTATACATGTTAATAATGCGGGTCAAATCGACCCAGACATGTAATATGTCACATATTTTTTGGGGTGGTTTAAAACAAACCAATTACTCTAAAAACAACGAATGCATATTTGTGAGGCATACATAATGTTTGAACAATCAAAATTAAAATCTGTAGACGATATCGAAAGATCAATTTTAAAAATGGGTCGAATCGACCCATACAGGGTAGAAAGGTTAATTAGTATGTTTGAGGGTATGCTGGGGGGCTACTGTATTTGTATTCTTAATTTTTTAAAGTGTAAGATCGGTATCAATATCTTTAAAATTAATAATACATATTACTTTATTTTAAATTATTTTTCTATAATGAATCTGGATTTTACTCCGTGATTAGAATTAATCCAAAATAAATAATATTGAGCTTTGAAAAATAGATTTTATAAACTGAAAAAGGAAAAAAAAATCTAGTATTTGATTCTGTATTAAAAACATGTAATAAAATATTAATATTTTATCATGTTACATCATGCCATAAAATTTAAATAACGTAAAGCTTACGCAAACGGTACAGTACACAAATGCAAAAATGTCACAACAAAATTAAAACAGAAAATTCGCGGTAAAAAATCTTATAAAAATTTTTAAGCATTGATAATAATAAAAATAGAACTATTATCGAATGCGTATTGCTGTTTCGAACAGTAAGCCTCGCTTTACCGCGATTTCTAAAATCTGACAATTAACTTGATGTGCACGAATCCAACAATATACAAATACAAAAAAAAAAGGACAACAGGGTAAAAACAGAATTTTAGCAGTGAAAAACTAGAAAAAGATATTTAATATATGAGAAGACTTAACATATCAGGATCTATTAAGATCCTATCTTGTAACGTAAGCCACGCCTTTCCACATTTTTCTAAGACTTTAGATTATAAAACAAAATATTTTTACATATTTGCAATTAAATCATTTGAGTTTTGTCTTCATTAATCGATGTAGTAAATGCCATTTCGATTTATGCATACCAGCGTAACATAAAGAGTCAAATTCGAATATGTAAACTAGGTTTTTTATTATATTGTTTCAGCGATATAAAGGCGGGGGTTGTTTTCTGTTGGAATTCTTTCACAATCTCTCACCTGCATTGCGATAATTTTACAAAAATAAGCCGATTTGTATAATAAACACCGAAATGTTCGTTAGAAAACAATAAGAATAAAAAAAAAGGTAAATTAACAGTTTTTCGACAGATTATATACAGATATTTACTTGCAGAGGATACAGATTATAGCAAGTGACGGCCTACTAACAATAATAAAAAATAAAACATCAATATAACTCAAAAAATAATGTTAGGAACGAGCTTTAAATAAGGAAACCCATGTTTTCGACGATGCTTATTCTATTCGTGCAAAAAAATATCCGTCATGATCCATATTTTTTTCGAATAAGAATTTATTGATAATTTTCATAATTCAAAAATATTTTTTTATCAAAAGTACGCATGGAATATGTTTGGGGCACGTCATTCTAACGCATAAAAAAAAAAAAAAAAAAAAAAAAAGAGTTTGTATATAATATTTTTTTGGGAAGATATGAATTAATCAGGGATGAAAGAGTTCCGCTTTTTCTGCCACCACTATTTTTCTGCAGAAATTTTCTTCTACTTTTAGAGCTGCTCTTATGATTTTAAAAGTTAGAAATTTTTGTAGGAAAATACTGATGACAAAAAAAGCGAAACTATTTTATCCCTCATTAATGTTTGTCACATTCATTTTACACTACCATCCCCATACTTTGACAAAAAAATGAAGTTGATGCCAGTTTTAATATGTAAAAGACCCCATAAGCAAAATATAACTATACCATTATAAACTGGACGTTATTACAAATCGACCAGTACCAGCCGCATGTTTCTGCGACAATTTTTGCGGAATTAGGCAGGGGGTGGCATTTTTTTTTTTTTTTTGGCTGATTGTATAAACATATATATATGTGTGTGTGAACAGCAGGAGTCGTAGTCTCCACCTTTTCTTTTAGGACACTTTCTAGGAGGATAAATTTCCGCCCGTTTTTCTACCACATTTTTTTTTTTTTTTTTTTTTTTTTTTTTTTTTTTTACTGAAATCTTTATTGTATTTTTAAAGTAGTATATCATGATTAAACAGGATAGATATTTTTATATAAAAAGAGTTGTAGCAAAAGCGGCGCAGATTTCTCCTTCCTGACATTGTCCTGAAAAAAAGGTGGAGACTACGACGCCTGGTGTTCAGACAGTGTTCCTAACTTTTTAGTAATTTTTAATTGCACATCGAAGACTAATTGACTATTGTATATATTTATTCCAGACCATTTTTAGCACCGCCTTTTTATCACACCAGTATTTTTTAAGATTGATTTTTCTTCTTACTTAATCCATGTCGCATATTACAGAGAAAAAGTATACACACTCTAGTGCGAAAGGAAAGCGGGGTTAAAAATGCTGTGGTATAAATTATAAATGTTGGCAACTCTATTGTTGGCTTGTTTCGACTAACCAACACTGCGCTCTCTACTGCTCTCAAATAACGTTTGTGGACACGAATTGTGCTGCGAATCCTTTTTTATTCGTCCCTTCTCACCGCTTTAAATATTGGACAGACATTTTGTCATTTCCTTGTATACGCATATTTACTATTTAAAGTACATATATATTATTTTATTATTATTATTATTTTAAGTTTTTAGAAATTGTTTTTTTGAACAGTCCTGTTTTTGTAATTGTGCAATACATTTATATGTTATGATTGCAATCCTCGATAAATTTTTCGCTCCAAATATGCAAATAAATTTATAGAATTTTTTTTTTTTTTTTTTATCCTTGCGATTTTTTGACTAAACGTGGAAATTTTTACATTATTCGACTTAAACAATTTATAAATACTTTTTACATATATTTTTTTTCTTTTTAGTAACTTTTTAAAATTAGAAACTATCCATTCGTAAATTTTATATTAAGTATAATATATAATAAATAGAATTCCTTCATGAAATTTCGTGAGCGTGCATTCAAAACTGTAATTTAAATAATACTTTTCCTGTATAAAATACATTTTATTGATTTTCGCAGAATAAGCTTGACGCGTTCAAACATTATGGAGTCTATATTTCGTTCTGATCTCGAAGGTACTCTGTGATGTCATGACTGAAGACAAGATTAATATTGCTTATTCTGGCACTTGGAAAATTTATTTCCTTTAATGTGCCATTAAAAAATTATGTATCACATTACTAGCATATATTTCCGCTAAAAATAGTGTGAAATTGCAATTAAGTTGGCGAATATGTTAAGACATAGTCTCCTAAGCAAGATGTTTTCCGCGTGCCTCAGAAACTTGGCGATAGACAGCGCCACCTGGTACGGATTGCGCGACATTTTTATTCAACAGCCACCAAAAAATTCTTTAAAGTGGGATTTGATATACATAAAACGCGAATGGAATCGAAGAAACGTCGATTATATAGACGATATATCACTTCTTAAAATTATTGGTGACAGTTGAATGAAAAAGTCGCGTAATCTGTACCAGGTGGCGCTGTCTACCGCTTGAACTGTTGCCATGTTTCTGAGCCACACGGAAGGCATCTAGTTTAGGAGGCTATGGTTAAGACAAATTGTTGACATAATTTTATTTAAAACATCAAATCAAGGTTATATTAGCAATTTCAGTTTAATAGGATAATATTGTGTATTTCAACTCGATGTGAAATGTAGTTATTTCTATAATATTGCTCTACCTCTGTCTTGTATTATGCACACGCACTCTTAACCCGTTAGTAGTCGCCAGTTGGTCGATTTGCCGCCCATCCTTCTTTATTGCCAGATTTTTCTATTCAATAGCCACCAAAAATTTTTAGAAGTGGCATTTTGTATACATAAAACACAAATAAAATCGAAGAGACGTCGATCACATTACTTCTTAAAAATATTGGTGGCAGTTAAATAAAAAGTGCATAATCAGTAATAGGTGGCGCTGCCTATAGCGACTACTAACGGGTTAATACCTTTACTAAGTGAATGGAAAAGCTGTGATCAGGCCCGCCGAGCTTAGCGAGGAAGGGGCGTAATCACCTATTTTAATAAAAAATTTATTAGTTTTTTAAAATTGTTTTTCCTTTTTCTTCTCTCTCTCTCTCTCTCTCTCTCTCTCTCTCTCTTTTTTTTTTTTTTTTTAAGAAAAATAAATAGTAGAATCCGTTACATTGTCAAGTGTATTCTTTTATAAAATATGCTTAACTATAGATTCACTGAAAATTTTAGATTCCTGTGTCCAGTGCTACGCATCTTCCTCTTCATAATAACAGGAGCAAAATAACGGGTAAGGAAATGAGGAAAGGAAAACAAAAACAAAGGTAATATTCGAATTCGATTTTGTATTTATCTATAGCATCTAGTGTCCATAGTTGAAAACTTAGCGCTTTTTCCTTACCGGAAAATTTTAATCGAAAAATTTATTTTATTTAATTAGCGAAGTGTAACGATTTTCACCGATTAAGTGAGATGAAAAAGATATATATATTTAAAGTTTCCGGTAGCCAAAAAGGGCTAAAATTGGTAACTATACTTATAACGTCATGTAACATCTTCGTGAAAACAAATTGCCTCTTTTTGTCAATATAAAGAGCTATTAGCTGTTTACAATACTAGCAGACAAAATCATTCAGATTGTGGAAGATTGCCAATATAGCGTAACGCTTATTGCTATGAGAAACAAAAACACAGGTATAGTATGCATAAATAGCCAATGATGTGTGAGAATAGTGGAGCCTCTTGCCATTAAGCCAATATTTTAAAATTACGATAATTTTTTTAATGAAAAACGCTTTAAAATATCATCTCTCATCTTTTACGTATATGCCTTCCCTGTCAATATATATATTTTACAGTACAGATACAATCATATTTATAAGTGTAAACACGTATTTCATTTTATTATATAGGATTTTTTTTTTTCTTTGCTTACTTGGTTAGTGAATGGCTAGTGTTCTGGTCATTAGGTCACAGGTGCCGGATATTAATTCTAGTTCAGGCATAGTATTGATTCGGAATCTAGTATAAGCCATTTATGTGGTCTAATAAATCTTAATATGCAAAAATGACAGTTGGGAAACATTCCAAACAAATCAAAACTTACTGCTTTCCCATTTCGCAAAGCAAACTTCTTTTTTATTTATTTATTTATTTATTTTTTAATAATCTTTTTCTTTCAATGTATTCACGTCACCCATTTAGTGTAGCCCCCTCCACCCACAAAACGAAAAAAGACGCCCCACAGATTGAGAATCACTCTATTAAAATGACTATCTGTGATATAAATTTATCTCAGGTAAATGTTCTTGACAAATTTCTATCTATTCCTGTAATTGAATCTGTGTATTAAATTAGCGATAGAACTTAAAAACATTATTATTTCATTTAAATATATATTTTTTTGTACTTTACTTTTCCATTTTTGATTACGTAATCATTTTACACACAATTTTGCACAAATGCAACGCTGCCCCCAATATTGTTCAACTTTAAAGCATAACTACGCAATTTTGCATATTTTAATAGCAGTACTTTCGACTATTTTACATAATTTTGGCGTAGATGACACCATTGTAAAAATATGGAACTTACGTTAGAATAGGTCGTTTTTACTACTCCGTGATACGAATGTAAGCGTGCTTGTGCTGATTACCGTAATTTCCGGCGTACAACGCGCAGGTTTGTTAAACCAGTTACACACCGGAAATTTAAATTTACAATAAAAGCTTTCTTTTAACAAACTTTTGTTTCTTACAAATATAGTTTTATTTGCAAATTAAATTTTCTGGTGTGTAACTCATTAATTTGACCTGTGCGTTATACGCCGGAAAATACGGTAATTTTTGTTTAAAAGTAAGAAAAACTGTACATAGTCTTTTATTATTTTTTTTTAATAAATATAGTAGTTTAAACCGTTTGTTTATACTTAGTACGTTTATTTAAACTCCATTATCTGTGGTTAAATATAATGTAAATGCGCGTCTTTGCAGATACGCAATCACCAAATATTTGTCAATAAAGCGACGTATACATGGAATTTTTTTAGTACTTTTCGTGGGTATTATTAGGTTCAAAAGTAATTACTTAAAAAATATTGACATTTCTAGTGAAATGTGTTTACTTAAGGGTTAAATGAAAGAATTAAAAAGTTAAACTAAGTAAATAAATCTGTACTGATATGTATAAAGGATTTAAGTCCAAAAATGTCGATTTTGAGTTAAGTACATAGTCAGACTCAGAAAAAAATTCTCTATCGATTGGTATAAGAGATTCAAGTCCATGTCATTTAGTCTTTGAGAAAATCCATTGGAAAAAAAGATTCAAGTCAGAAATTTAGCATTCATATTTGTATATATTATATACGTATAATATATTATATGCGTAAATCTGTTAAAAATAAACAAACTTCAAAATTAAACTTATGTAGTTTATTCACAAAATTGTATATTATGATAACATCCTGGCAAAAACTGTATTGAAGAAAAGTTCTTACACAGAATTTTTTGAACTTTACTTTTCGTCTCCTGAAAAATCAAGAATATGGACTTTATTCCTTTATACTCATCAGTTCAGAAATAAAACATAAGGAGATTGAAAGTCTACTTTATATGTACTGTTTCATTTAATAGTTAAGTGGGTGGATGTAGAATAAAATAAAGTTAACTTTTATAAAATTTCTAATGTTAAATAAAGACGTTATATATCTGCATAATTAAAGAAGTTTTATCAGATCTCAAATTTGAAATCAATTACTATATTTGTCGCACTAAAACAATTTTTAAACAGAAGCCTGAATTGAAAATAAATTTCCTAAGCTTAAGATGCTGTTTTATCTAAATATTCAACAAGTTATTCATATATTCATGACACTACAGATTAGTTGCTTTATTTTAAAAGAAGGTTATCTAGACTAATTTGAATAATGCTTATTTAACTGAATATAATTGAATCTTAAAAATTAAGATTGTCTCAAAACTTTTGTTTTTGTCTTCAAATTATTCTTCAATTACTCATTTTGTTGACATATCTGAATGAGCTCGGTTAGTGAAATATAGCAAATTCAATATATTATCAAAAAATGTTGTTAATAGCTTATTTATTAATGACAAGTAACTTCATTAATTGTTTAGTATTTTATATCCTTCATGAGATTGTCGTCAAGGTATTTTCCTATTTTGAACAATGAACTCCGCCTTTTGGCGTTTGCCTAAAACGTTGCATTATTTAACATCGGTCTCTCACTGTGGGTCCGAAACCGCGTAGTTATAGCGATTTTTGTTCCCACAGGAGAAAATGCCCGAGACAGGCTCGAAACACAGCTAGGGCAGAAGACCGTAGTTTAATTTATAAACAGGAGATATATTTAAAAAAAAAATGTACAGAAGGTTGTTTTTAAGAAAGACAGAGCTTTAAAAAGAAAAAAAATAATTAATTAAATTAAAAAATAAAAATAATAATAAAATAATAATAATTAATTATTTAACAAAATGATTTTATGTATTTGTGATTAGATCAATTGAATTTTATCTTTGGGAAATGTATGGTACATATCTATGTATTCGCCAATGGCACATACAGTATTTAACACGAATGTGCAAAGCTTTTTTTTTTTTTTCAAGTAAAGTATTACTTTTCTAAAAAGAAATACTTTTATGTAAGTCACAACAATGTGTTAATAATTGCATACTTTTATTCAATTGCTTATTCAATCTAATGCTTAATGCAGTGATATTAATCATTAAATTAATAAGAAATATTATTGTATGGCTTTCATTTATGTGCTTATTTCATACTCATTGAAACATGAAACGTGAGAATATTTAGTATACTATAAAATGAATAACTATATACAGAGTGACAAGAAATAACTTGGACACACATAATACGTTAACACATAATACGTTTAATGCCAATGAAAATATTACGATCAAACTTCAAAATAAATACGAATACACTATTTTGTCTAATATATTTACAAATTTTTAAAGTGGCTACCTTTAGCCTTAATACAGAGCTTTAAACGTGTCAAATAAAATTTTCGGCTATGGCCCGCAACTCACTTACTGATATTTTATCCCATTCCTTGCATAAGGATTTCTTTAGGGATGCCAAAGTTTTATGAGGTTTAACACACAGCCTTGTCTCCAAGATGGACCAAACATAATAATCCATTGGGTTCAAATCTGTGGAATACGGTGGCCATTCTTGAGTTCCAATGAAGTCAGGAAAATTTGTCTTGCACCAATCTTGAGTGCGTATAGCTCTGTGTGCAGGTGAGGAATCCTGTTGGAAGGTCCATCGTTTGTTTCCAAGGAACTTTTGCGACCAAGGTAAGACAACATCTTCCAAAATGAGTTTGCGATATGTTTGTTGATTAAACTTTACCCTTGATAAACAAAAGCAAGTGGTGTTTTCTCACTAGCAAATATCCCACCCCAAACCATTACAGATTGGGGTCATTGACGCCGTTCAACAATGCAAGAATGTCCAGGTGCTTCTGCTGACCAAACTCTATAATTATGGCTATTGTGAATTTGTTCCGTCGAGAACAGTTTCTCATCTGTGAAGACAAACGTTTGCCATCTATCACTTGCGGCTCGCTTCAACAGTTCTATACACCTTTGAAGTCTTGTGCGTTTGTTATCTGCTGTTAGCTTTTGAGCCTCTTTCATTTTGTAAGGGCGAAGACCAAGCTCTACTCTTGCCATCAAACGTGCGGTTTCTCTGCTGATCTTCATCTCTCTGGCAACCTTTCTCATTGAAATCCTAGGATTTCGTTGAACTCGGTTTTTGATAACTTTCCTGTTTCTTTTTTTTTTTTTTTTTAATAAAATCACACAATAAACTGTGGAAGGAAATCATATTTATTGAAATTTAATTTTTCCGACTGAGTGAAAATAATGCCTGGACCGGGACTCGAACCACGGATCTTTGGCTTACAAGGTCAAGGCTCTACCAACTGAGCTATCCAGGCCGACATCCCGGTTAGCATTACTCACTCAGACAACCTTATAGGCTGAAACAATCTGGTCTATCATTTAGATAGCTCAGCAGAAATAAGCCGCAGGAAAGGAAAACACCATTAAACAATGGGAGAAAGAAATACAATTTTTTTAATAAAATCAAACAATAAACTGTGGAAGGAAATCATATTTATTGAAATTTAATTTTTCCGACTGAGTGAAAATAATGCCTGGACCGGGACTCGAACCACTGATCTTTGACTTACAAGGTCAAGGCTCTACCAACTGAGCTATCCAGGCCGACATGGCCATCTTGACCTTGTAAGTCAAAGATCCGTGGTTCGAGTCCCGGTCCAGGCATTATTTTCACTCAGTCGGAAAAAATAAATTTCAATTTCCTGTTTCTTGATGTGTTAACTGTGCGCTTTCCTCTGCTTCCTGGCCTGTCACCATCATGTCCGAGTTCTTTAAACCTTTTGATTGTGTATAAAACCGTCTGCTTAGACACTTTCAATAGTTGAACAATTTCACATTATTTCTTTCCTTGCTTATGTAATTAAAGTATGGTATATTGTTTGTTAACCATAATGGTTATCACAATTAACTTATTTACACCTGTTTAACAGCTTTCCAGGATCAATACTTAAAGAAATAAATTTATAACTTTAGTGGTAGTTACAGATATTTCGTTTGAATTCGTCCAAGTTATTTCTTGTCACCCTGTATATATGTATATATATATATATATATACATATTAAACAAATTCGTTACGATTTTTTTAAAGGAATCATAACATAATACAATCGTTCTTATTATTTTTTCAGTATGTTTAATAGTTCATTTAATAAAAATTGCAAAAATGATTCATTATAAATCATAGTTGCCAAGTATCCCAGTTTATGCAGAATAATTAACACCAGAAATTTTCTATAATAAATTTCACTTTATTTAATCATAGAAAATTGGTATGTTTGATTTGCATAATAAAAAACAGTTGTGATTATATTTGATTTAAAATTTCGAAATGTTGGCAAGTGCGTTATAATTATACTACATCTCAGATCCAGACACACACACACATATATATATATATATATAATTCTAGTGGTTTAATTGGAGTTTATCATTTACCCTTTGCTGGTACAACTAATTTCACTCAATTGATCAATGTTTCTTTCTTTTTTTTTTTTTTTTTTTTTTTTTTAATAGGCATCACTAAATTTAACTATAATGTTTGTGTAATAACTTCAAACGTTATTCGTCCATTTTATTTATTAAATATTACTCATTAAAATTACTGGTGGATTAAATAAAAGAGGGTTGTTGGATAATTTAGTAACATCGTTTAAAGCACTTTATAGAGTTAGAGCCGGCAAAGGGTTATATAAAACAAGAGAAAATATTTTGTTTCAAGTATAATTTGTAGTTATGGACATATCGCACAAGCGGAATACATGAAATATGAGAAAAATTGTTAGACTCAAAAAGAAATGCAGTTTATATAACAAAACTGAATTTCCGTAACAGGAACGAAAGGTTAAATTAGTGCTAAACAATCATAATCATAATAATTCACTATTTAATGGCTTTCTTACTAAATGCAAAAAACTGAAATTATTATTAATTTTTATGTCGATGTTGGTGTTGGTGTTACAGTTAAGGCTAATTGTCAGCACTAGAATCCTGGGAAAAGAAAGAAGTTTAAGTCTGGGTATTTATAAGGGATCCAACTCGTATTTTCGCAACTTTCTGAGAAAATCACGGAAAATTCCGAAAGGCTAGGCCAAAGATTGCGACCTGTATTCGAACCCGGTCTCTCACGTTTACCAACTTCGACAACAGAACTTCTCGGCAACTGTTGGGGGTTTTATACGGCCATTTCCGAAATACTTCTTTATGTATTCTTATATTCTGAAAGCCAAGTTTAGATATATCAGTAATTAAAAGACAATAAAAAGAGTTAATCCATCTCATACGAGATAAAGACCAAATATATTTGTTTCAGTTTATTCGATAGTACTACAATAAATACTATTTGTAATAACTATGAAGGAAATATTTTTAATGGTATAGCTACTTAGATCAAAAAGTTTTGATTACGAGACAGATTGCAAAGAAATTTAAAGAAAGAACGAGAGAAAAAAAACTATATAACCTCAAGATTCAATTTTTGAATAAATTGATAAAATGTGTTTAACTGAAAGTAATTTTAAGATAATCTAAAGCTTAACAACCATGCGATTGTGGTCGAAAAGCACAAAATTAAACAAATTAATCTAAACGACACCATTTCTTGTGTTAAATATCTAAAGCATGCGTCATAAACATATCTAAGTGGTAGTTTATACAGCACTCAAAAAAAAAAAAAAAAAAAAAAAAAAGAAAGAAAGAAAGAAAGATAGAAAGAAAAGAAAAGAAAATTATATAATTGTTACTTAAAATATCCATTGCCAAAACCTAAAACTGACCTACGTGATAAAGATGCGTGGCGCCTATCAATTTTTGTATAGTAATTAACCAATATAGAGGAAATGATATTTAAAAGAGGATTTATACAGCAGGATTTTTAGCAGTCACTGTCTTGAATACCACTTTCTATAAACAGCTAAACAGTGACGGCTGAGAACTCTGATATAGAAATTTTGAAAAAAAAAAAAAAAAAAAAAAAGAGTATTTTTCAGATACCTAAAACAAGTTGAGTTCGATAACTCAGAAAAATATATTATTTAACTTGTTCTTTATAACTAAATCCACAAAAAATAAAAAAAATCATTTAAATAATTTAACTAGTACATAGCTGCCAACTTTTTCTTTTCTTTTTTTTTTTTTTTTTTTTTTCTTTTTAACCGGAAATTTTTCATAAGTGTTTTAGCCGTTTTCTGTGTTTAAACATGATTTCCATTTTTTTTTTTTTTCTTTACAAAGAAATACTGGTATTACAAAACCGCACAAGTTGGCACTTTTGCTAGTATGTAATTAACGGGTTAATTTCTAAGTACAATGTCATACCTTCCAACTCCGTACAAAGAATATTTATTTAATGAAACACATCTTAGTTTAATTATTGTTTGCAATTTTCAGCTAATTCAAAAATCATATTATTACAACAACAGTCACTGTTCCTTTCGAATGTACTCTTATTTATTATAATACTTGCCGTTTCTCTCTATCTTCTTTAAACGAAAAGCTCGTTTGATACGTTACGTTCTATTGAATATCGAATTTTTAAGATTATCGAAACAAAACTCATTTGTCATTGCTAATATTCTTCTCCTTTTAATAATTACGTTACTAGCGTAATATTCACTGATGATAACAACAGCACTCAAGTTGTTCTTGTAAGTAATAAAACTCTCTATTTCTCTTGTGAAAAGCTAATTGGACAAAGTGATAAAAATACATCGCTATTCTGAATATTAAACAATTATTAATATAACTATAAATCTGTACTCGTATGTTATCAGTAATATTCTGGAATTTAGATAAATCATATTGATAAAGCAACTAATTCATTGATGTTAGCGAAATTATTCTATCGGCTTCAGTAAATAGACTTCTCTTACAACATACTAATATAAAATATTTTATGCATTATTGACTGTTGAATTCAATTAAACATTCATTTGATTTATAAATATGGGCTATTCGACGCATAAGTTCAAAGTAAATAATTAAATTCGGAATTTGGTATCGCGTTTATCTTTGTTGAACAACCGAGAAGCGACCTGATAAGATTACTAGAAATGTTTTATCTGGCCACAAACAATATTTCATCAAACTTTTTTTTTTTTTAATTAAACAATATGTTATGGAGTTATGGATAATAAAAATGGATTATTCTGCATGTATTAAATTTTTTGTAACACTAATTTTTTTTTTTTTTTTTTATGGTTAAAACTTTAATGTATTGCATAGCTGCCAATATTTTATTTTATTCCGGAGTATTTTTAGCCCCGCCTTTATTTCGTACCACTTATTTTTTAAAAGTAATTTTTTCTTATTTTATCGAAGTTATATATTGAAGAAAATTTTTCTATAAATAAATTGGTGCGAAATAAAGTCGGGGCTAAAAGATCTCCGGAATAAATTTAAACATTGGCAGCTATGGTATTGAATTTATTTTATATGCAATTAAAAATGGTTTATTGAAGCTATGCTTGGTATTCCAAGCGTGGAACAATCTGCATTGATATGGAATATTAAAGCTAAATTTTGTAGCAAACGAGTCGTATTAACGGAAGTTACAGGGTAAATCAAAGCTGCAATCATTTTAATTTATTTCGTAGCATTGTTAGCATCTGCCCTTATTTCATACTATTAGGGTGACCGGAAGGTAATGAGCGTGTTCAGTAGAGCGCCCGAGATGGATCAATGCGACCGGGCGATGACGTCACTGATCCTGGATCGGTCTTGGATCGGGCCAGGAATCTACTGAACGATTTGGAGCAATTCTGACGTGATTGGAGCAGCGCCATCTATCTAATTTGACCTGTATTAGCAAGTTATTTATTGTATTTGTGTTGTTTATTTTGTCTGGACTTTTAATACGTAATTCCATAAAATGCTATATTACGTTTTTTCTTTAAAAAAAAAAGAAAGAAAGATCTTTTATGTAATAGCAATTTTACTTCTTTCTTTTTAATGTAGAATTCTGTATTCTGCTAATAAAAAATAAGAAGCTATTAATTGATTGTACTGATAAATTACTAATATACATTATTTTGGTTATGATTTTTCTAAATTCACGTACAAATTCTAATTATGAAAATGTTAAGAATGTTACGTTACATTTATTTTTAAAGGAGCAGAGTGGATTTATCTTAAATGAGCACTTCTTGATATAAGAAAACACCTTTCTTTCTCTTCGAATTTTATTATGAACAGAAATGTACAACAAAAACGTTTTTGGAAAAAAAGAAATTATATAAAATATCAAATATGCTGTTTAGTTAATATAATGGATTTATATAAAAAATAATCTTACTTTCTTCTTCGATTTATGAATCAATATAAAGAGCTTTTTCTCTTATTACCAACTGAGTATTAAAATAAACTAGCAATGTAAACACTGCATCATTTTATAGCTACTTTTTTTTACAGTCTGTTTTGTTTATTTAATAATTGACATCTTAAACTTATTTTTACCAAAATTAAAAATATGTGGAAGGATTTTAATTTATTTACTTACAGTTAACTTATTGTTTTAAAGGTAAAAAATACAATCGTTTACAAACTTTTCTATTTGTAAACAAGAAACAATCGCATGAATGAAAAGCTTTGTCTGATAAAAAAAAAAAAAAAAAAAAAAAAAAAACGAAATAATTAATTTTTCCCAGCTTATTTTTATTTATTAAATTAACAAAATATGATAGCGTCCGAATTAAAAAAAAAAAAAAAAAAAAAAAAAAAAGTATTTTTGTTTCAATTAAAATTGTGTAAATTTTTGTTTAAATGTTACGTTCATCAGTAAAAGAAATTACGTATCGAAAATCGTTATTACGTAAAAAATCTTTTTTACAAAATAAATAAATAAACATAATATAGTTTAGCATTTCATGGAATTACTTACCTTATTTTCTACAGCACAAACAATGCATATAAATAGGTACATCTGTATTAATCCTCAGCTAATTAAACAAATAAACTATGATTGTCAAAAACAGATGTTCATTGTTCAGGTTCTTACTGCGTAGTGTCAGTTAGAGCCTAATTTTCCTCCTATTGCGCATTGGATCAATCACGTGACCCAATGGATCAAGAAATTTTTCTGGGCTTTCTGATCCACGACCGGTCGAGATCGGTCCATTCCACTGAACGATGTGACTCTGGATCGGTCGACACCACTGAACTCTTTGGCTCGGAATCAATCGACCGATCGTGGATCGGGAGCTCTACTGAACACCCTCAATGTCATTTTTCCGCATGTCGATATTTAATTGTCATTTATCAGCATATTGTGTATTTCAAATGTTGCCAAAGCCATTTCAAGGTTAGAGGGACTTGTTTACTCTTAAATTATTAAAGCTTATTATTATTATTATTATTATTATTATTATTTATTTATTTATTTATTTGCAATTTTTAGTGAAATGGCCAGGCAAATAAAATAAGGGGTACATATCCGGTATTGTATGTTTTTTGAGTTTCGTAAGTAGT
Source organism: Salticus scenicus (assembly GCA_963930645.1). Taxonomy (NCBI): domain Eukaryota; kingdom Metazoa; phylum Arthropoda; class Arachnida; order Araneae; family Salticidae; genus Salticus; species Salticus scenicus. The sequence goes on along the minus strand of OZ005654.1, from coordinate 195,058,262 downwards.
AACACAACAGTTGCTACAAAAGCCATTTACGATGTTCATTCAAATGCATTAAACCTCTGTAAATGCTAAAGGGTTTTTCTTTTAAGTTAGAATCCGGTAATTTTGATCTTTCTGACCCATTATGATCAGGAAGACAAACAGCTTTAGACAGGGACATGTTAAGAGCGGAAGTGGAAGAAAATCCATCTGAAGCAATCGTAAAACTGTCAGACACTCTTAACCAACCTTGAGTTATTAACCAAGAACATTTGCAGCAAATTGGTAAAGTAAGCAGAGCAAGTGTTTGGGTCTCTCATAATCTGTCCGAAGGAAACAAATCTAACTAAGAGCACATGGAACTTATTGCTTCACCGGCACAATAAAGAAGCGTTTTTTGATTACTTGATCACTGGAGATTAAAACAGGTATAATATTATGATAATGAATGATAATTCAAAATGCAAAAGATAGTGACTCTGTTCGAATGAATCGCCTTAAAGTACATTTAAGGCAGATTTGCTCATAAAATGCAGCACATACAGCTTTTGTATGTTTGGTGAAGTATTTGATGGGTAGTTCGTTTTGAAGTGCTGAAATCCGGACAAACTGTAAATGCAGACCTTTACTGTGAACAAATGAATCGAGCAAGTCAATCTTTAATGGAAAAGTGCCTAGCTATTGTGAATAGAAAAGACGTTATTCTGCAAAACGATAAAGGACGACCGCACTGCGCAAGTCGAACCCTGGAAAAAAAAAAAAAAAAAAAAAAAAACGATGTATTGTTATAGGAGGTATTGCCTCACATACCATACTTGCCCGATATTTCACCATCGGATTTTCTTTCATTGTGACCGCCGCACTATTTTTAAATGGCCAAGATGCGTTTTCCATATCAACCATTGCTGAACAATCAATTGATTTTTATCGATCCAGCATTGAAAACTCTCACATAAGTTACCTACGGGTAGTCAATAAAAAAAGCTATTACATAATTGCTAAAAAATAAAAACTTTCTAAAAACTTATCCGTTTTAATTTATTGTAAAAAAAAGGAATTAATTTCCGATTTTCTTAATATTTTGTTTCTAGTGTTATTTTATCCATGATAATGTTATACCATTAATTATGAAGATTACTCTTAAAAAGATAAATAAATAAATAAAAAATAAATAAAAGTGGATCGTAATTCAATAATTGAAGAAAATTCCCTACAAATAAAATGGTGTGAAAAAGGACAGATACTCATAATGTTCCGGAGTAAATTAAAATGTTCGCAGTTGGCATGCCTGCTATGATAAGACATATTTATTGTAAGTTTAAAGTTAATGGTTTTTTTTTTTTTTTTTTTTATTATTATTATTAATTAAAGTTTGAAAAAATATTATTATTTAAGGGATATGTAAAACATGCCATATAAATATAGCATTTAAAAGTATTTCATTAATACTGGAAACTAAATAATAATAATACTTTCGAGTTAAGTACAGTGTATAAAACTTTTATTTAATGTCAACGAAAGCAAGTCTCGCACCGTTCCTAAAATTTTACTCGTGTCGTATTTTAATTACTGTTGTCAAAAAATTATTCATTGAATTAAAATTCTGAATCTAAAACACTATATAATAAAATGAACATTGCGAGGTCTGTAAAATACATTACATTATCTAATAATTATGATTTTAATCTGATTGGAATCTAGTGAAACGTTTATATAGTTAACAATCACTATTATTTTAAAACCTGTTTATTTATAATTTTCTTTGGACTAGGACTCTGCCAGTATAAATCAACGAGTCTGAAATATGCATTTTTTATTAAGATTTTGCAAAATGCGTGGCGAATGAAAGAAATATATAGGTCAAATGTAAACTTTAAATACTTAAAGGAAAGAATAAAAATTCGGTATATCGAAAGAAAAAGGATATTTATGCAAAAAAAAAAAAAAAAAAAAAAAACTTGTATTATTTTATTGTAAAAATAAATGGAAGGAAATGCCTTAAAAAATCGCTTAAAAAATATTGAAAACAACAATAAACAGATGAATTTTTATTTTCTATTCGGTTAGATGCAAGAACTGTATTTTAATGAGGGGAAAAATATTTTTTTGTGAAACTCATTTTTTTTTCTTTTCAAAATTGTTAAACTGTTTAATTTTTTTTTTTTAATTGGAAAAAAAAGAATTATTAAGCAGTCACTCATTTAAATTAACTTCACAATTCTTTGTTACAGAAACATTTTTATGGTAATTGTATTTGCATTTACTATTTTTTTTAATTCATTAATTTAATTAAAAAGAAAAATTCTGATATGAAAGTATCAAATATTCGCTATAATAATAAAATCTAAAGCAGTCATTCATCTTCATCACTTTATAATTTTTGTTAAAGAATCCTTGCTACTATTATTGCATTTATATTTACCAATTCAGTGAATCTGATAATTTAACTAAACAGACCGATCCTAACACCAATGAGATAAAATCTTGAAAAAATAGTTGTTACTTAACCCTTTATCTGCTGATGGTACTTTAAAGCATACTTGACAACATACTAATTAATATTCTGTAGTATTGTTAGCCCCGCCTTCTTTCTCACACCAGTATGTTTTTGGAGTATTTGTCTTCTTATTTAATAGTAATTGCATTTGGAGACTATTACTTTAAAATTTTATTGGTGTGAAAAAAAAGGGCGGGACAAACAATACTACGGAATATTAATTAGGATGTTGGCAAGTATGCTTTAAAGTGCCATTAGTTTAAAAAGCGTATAAAAGAGAATTTATAGGAAAAATGTCAATGATGCTTATAAGAATAGATCGTATATACCTTACTCAGGGGTGATAGTGTTCTGTCTTTTGAGGGAACTCTTCCACCAGTATTTTTTAACAAAAATTTCTATTCTATTTTATCACAAAATATTAGTTTTAAAAATACACTATTTGTTTTCTAAATAAACACAATGGTAGCGATATACTTGCCAACCATCTCATTATGAACCGTACAATTTTTAGTACCCGACTTTTTTTGTCACACCAACAACTTTTTAGAGTAATTTTTGTCCTTTTTAATCGTAACAACATTTGGAAAGAAGAACTCTAAAATATAATGGTGTTGAGAAAAGGGGCGTTTTTTCCGGGGGCATTAAAAATTGTACGGTTTTTAATGACATACTTGCCGACCATCTCATTATGAACCGTACAATTTTTAGTACCAGCCTTTTTTTGTCACACCAAAGATTTTTTTAGAGTAATTTTTGTCTAATTTAATTGTAACAACATTCGCAGAGAATAACTCTAAATTTATAGTGGTGTGAGAAAAGGGGCGTTAAAAATTGTACGGTTATTAATGAGATGGTTGGCAAGCTTTCACCCCTGACCTGACTTGAATCGCACTGCAATGCATGTGCGATCTACATGTAGCAATTTTTGTTCCAGATAGGATTCTCGCTGTTTCTACATGTCATTTTTCAAAACCTTCATCTGTTAGTATTACATAGGTGCCAATATTTTAATTTATTTCGGAGTATTATTAGCCCCGCCTTTATTCCATGCCACTTATTTTTTAAAAGTAATTTTTCTCTTGTTTTATCGAAACTATCTATTGGAGAAAATTTCTCTATAAATAAAATGATGCGAGATAAAGGCGGGGCCAAAAATACTCCGGTATAAATTAAAATGTCGGCATAGTATTATAACCTATATTATTTCAAAAACCGTCCATAATTTTTAGGAAAAATGTAAATACTTTTTTTTACACATTTTTAACATTCAGATATCATTTTCGACCTGTACGTACCGATGGTATACTAAACAGAGTTTTAAACATTCATAATTAATTTTGGAGCAATTTTAGCCAGGCCTTCTTTTGACACCAGAAATTTTGTAGAATATTTCTCTTTAATATATAACATCAATTAAATAAGAGGAAAGTCGTTCTTCAAAATTTCCGGTATGCAAAATTGCGGGACTAACAATGTTCTGGAATAAATTATAAAAGTTGGCAACTCTGACTAAAGAATCATACCATAAAATCCTCATTAATTACTATGATGAGACAATATTATTTTTTTTAATTGCATATATCTTTAAAGAATGAAGTAATTGAAAAAACATGCTTCATTTTTTTTTTTTTTTTCTGTTTCTTAATGTGGAAGATAGAGGGTTAAAAAAAAAAAAGTACCATTTACATTTGTTTATTATTTTTTAAAACAATTTACTGTTAAAAAATAAATTATATTATCCAAATATTAAATACAAAACTACTTAAATAAATCTTTTAAATCACTATTTTTTAAAAGTTTTCTTTCTTTTTGCAGAATTACTTGTATTATTTTGATTAAAATGATAAATAAACAAATATTTTATCCCCTCTCATCTTTATACTTTGACGGGGTTTAATTAATTTGAATAAGACTTTGTTTGAGCAGCTTTTGCTAACCGCTTCAATCATTAATTAGCAAATTTTTACTTTTAATGTCTGGTTTAATAAGTATAACAATCTATGCTTATATTAAAAATTCTATAGACCTAAAGTTTTTGAAAGATTTATATATTAAAAGATGAGTCTTTATCGATAATATCTTTAACTGAAACAGGTTGAGGCTAATTTAATGCATGTATCTTTAGGCATGAATAGTCTGTAATCCCCGATCAATCGTTGACTAATAGGCACAATGATTTAATTTTTTACATTGAACTTCTTTTATTATTGTTGTTGTTATAATTGATTACTACCTTAACAGTGACAGGCTATAAACAGAAAAGCAGACATGCGAACGTTTTAATTTATTCAGGAGCATTCATACTTAGTATAGCCCTTTTTCACACCGTTTTTCTTTAATGGTATTTTTTTCTTTTATATAACCCTTTGCGGCGCAAGACAATTCGAATAATTTAAATTATGCTTCCACCGGAATTCATGTACTAAATTAAACTAAAAGAAATTTTAAATTTATAAGGTTAAAAAACCGGCCTTTTCTGATATGTTATAAACGTAAATTTTTACTAAAAAATTTCCGGGATGAATTTTTAAAGCTGGATCTTAAATATTGCGTCCTCGCAGCAAGGACAGCGCGCGTTAAGGGGTTAATAAAAATTAAGTATTGGGGAAAAATTCATTACAAATAAAATGGTGTCAAAACAAAAGCAGATACTAATAGTTATCCGGAAAAAGATAATATTTTCGCATGCCTGGATTAGGAAAGGTGCCCGATCACTAAATGGGCTTCTAACAGACATACAGGGTGATTATAATTAAAGTTACGATTTCAAAACGCTCTAATTTTAAAACTACCCATCAGAGCAATTTGATATTTTACCACAGCAATCGCGAGGCAATGAAATTTTGTTTGGTGGAGGAAAAAAGTAGTTCCAATATGTTCCTATAGATGGCGCTGTCAGGGTAATGTCAGGGCAAACGTCTAAATGGACTCATTAAACACAGGAATGTTGTTAGTAACACTATGAAATAGCAGGAAACAATAGACTTCAAGATTTGCTATAATGTTTTTTAGCAAAAGACAAGAATACGTGTATGGAGCGGAAATAGTCATAGTGAAAAGAGAAAAAGAGAAGCTTCGTGAAACAAATACTTTACGGATAATTAACGGCACATTTTGGAATTATTTTTTTTTTCTTTTGCCAAACAAAATTTCATTGCCTCAAGATAGCTCTGGTAAAATATCAAATCGCTCCGATGAGTAGTTTTAAAATTATAGCACTTTGAAATCGTAACTTTAATTTTAGTCACCTTGGATATTAATTAACGAATGAAAACAACCAATAAAAACAACAAGTGAGCGAACTCATTTTATTGAATTCGTGAAATTTTCTTATTGCACACTTAAAGATAGTTTTAAACTTTGTTTGTAGTCAGAGCTGCACACATTTTAATTTATTCCATATATTATTCTTAGTACCTGCCTTTATTTTACATCACTTTCTTTATAAAGTAATTTTATCCAAAGTATAAAGGAAAGTCCCGTCTCTTTGAATTAGTAAAATGAAACCAGAATATATTTAAAAGAAAAAAAAAAAAAATCAGCATATGTATTGGAAAATTACAAATTCATATAATGTAGCCAGCAGGAAACAATAGACTTCAAGGGTTTACTATAATGTTTTTTAGCAAAAAGACAAGAATACGTGTTTAGAGCGGAAATAATCATAGTGAAAAGAGAAAAAGAGGAGCTTCATGAAACAAATACTGTACGGATAATTAACGGCACATTTTGGAACATTTTTTTTTCTTTTGAAAAACAAAATTTCATTGCCTCAAGATAGGTGTGGTAAAATATCAAATCGCTCCGATAGGTAGTTTTAAAATTGTAGCATTTTGAAATCGTAACTTTAATTATAATCACCTTGAATATTAATTAACGAATGAAAACAACAAATGGGCGAACTCATTTTATTGAATTTATGAAATTTTCTTATTGCACACTTAAAGATAGTTTTAAACTTTGTTTGTAGTCAGAGCTGCACACATTTTAATTTATTCCATATATTATTCTTAGTACCTGCCTTTAGTTTACATCACTTTCTTTATAAAGTAATTTTATCCAAAGTATAAAGGAAAGTCCCGTCTCTTTGAATTAGTAAAATGACATAAGAATATATATATATATATATATTAAAAAAAAAAAAATAAAAAATAAAAAATAGCATATATATTGGAAAAATACAAATTCATATAATGTAGCCAGTTTATATAACGATCTTACGCTTAGAATTCTTAACACTTTATCGACCGGTCGTGGTTGAGGTTACCACTCAGTAAGGACCGGCTTACTCACGCGCGGATTTGCTCCCAGTACCGGCTAAATTTTCGCTATTCATTGTGTGGTGCTTATTGTTTTTGTTTAAAATGATTATTTTAATATTTTAATATCTAATATTTACTTCTTTCGAAGTTAATTATTAACAGGTATATAGTATGGGTATTTAAAAATAATTTTAAATACGGTGAAAGTCCATCCCCCCCCCCCCTTCAAATGCATCAAATTGCTCTTTCTATCAATTTCATTTCCCTATACTGAGATAGCTTTTTAAGCCTTTTTGTCTTTTGTAATATTTGATGTAATTTAATCTAAAATAAGTAAAAATTTTAAAATTTCAATAAAAAAGAAAATTTCGTGATTTTTTTTTAAGAAATTGTATTTTAGAAAATTTTTATTAAGCATTATATTTATTAGGAGATTCAAGGGACTATAAAAATTTAATAACGTGTCTGAAGCTCTTCTCTTAATTAGCAATTTTCTTCTGATAGCCGTTTTGCAATTCGTTCGCAAGTAAGTGGGGAATATAAATGTTTTAATGCATTACAAAGTAGTAAGAAATAATGGAATTTTGGATTTATGAATTAGTTCAAAATAATAATAATAATAAATTGGGATGTTTTAAATGTTCTGAATGTTACTTACGAAATGTCACATCACAAGTCACGCATCAATGTGAAATTCTATAATATAATTTGTGGTAAAACAGAACTGCGCTATATTAATTATACTGTTTTAAGATGTATAAATTTTGAACTGTGGATAATAATGAATAATTTTATAATAATTAGTGTTAAAACATTATATCTTTATCTGAAGTCTGTTTGACTTTTTCAAAGGTTTTATTTTAGTAAAAAATATATTTCTGTGATTAAGATAATAATTTCTAGGTAAAATTTTAATTTTGTTAAACTGATATATTTTTTTCTATGGTCCATTGTTGATTTTCGCGATTTTACGTTCTTCTGTAGGTATTCATTACAAGAAAGTACTTGTAAAACTTTTTAACTTCTGGTTTTCGGTAAAATTACACGTTTTGAGAAGTCTAGAGAACGTTTTCACCATTTTTAAAAATTATCCGTCTGCTTGTGTGTGAAAAAAAAAAAAAAAAAAAAAAAAAACTCCAATGACTCTAGCGCGATAAATAATGCACAGAATTTAATAAAAAGTTTTACATACTTACACCTTGATATAAATTAGCGCTTAATCGCATTCTGTAGACATCGCTATACAAATGGCATTGTCATCCAATTTTAAAACATAAGGATATAATAAATACTTTCTAGTATAATATGATAAAATTTTGCATAAATGTACGAAATATACAGTAAGGATTATTTTTTACTTATCATTGTGAAACGGAAAAGCAATTTTCTGTAATAGTAATAGTAAACTAGGATAAAGTTCTTGAATGTGTAAGTGTATAGTAAGCCTTACACAATGTGTAAGACTTACCCCGTGTATGTGTAAGACTTACCCCGTGAGGGTAAAATTTTTAACCGAGTTCAAAACTGATTGAACCATGTATCTGTGATAAATATAAAGCAAAATTATCGCCCTTTTTTTATGAGAAGAAAAAAGAAATCTGAAAAATTACGTATTTATTTTCAAAATAAATACTTTATTATTTTGCTATTTCAAAAGAAGTCACTGCTTCAAATTGAATAAATCAGATTTGTAATATATAGAGTGTTATGTTACACACACTTATTTAAAAACATGAATGCCGGTAAAATAAAGTTCTCGCTTCTCCATTCATGCTGTATTATTAAGCGAGTCCCACTAAATCAGTGTTCCTAACTCACATTTTGACATGTTCCTATTGGTACATTGTTAAAAAAAGGCAATTTTGTTGCCAGAAATTCTCTATAAAAATTACAGAATTCTGTGAAAGTTACAGAAAAATACGTTTTGCCAACGTAATTTTTCCGTAATGTACGACTTTTTTCTCAAATTACAGGGAATTCTGTAATTTTCACAGAGAATTTCTGGCAATAAAATTACATATTTTTAACAGTGTAGCTTAAAATGGCCTATTTATTGTGAAAAATCATAAAAAAAAAAAAAAAAAAAAAAAAAAAACAATGTAAAAGTAACAAAAGTCAAGCAAAATCCTATTTTAAAAAATCTTACAAAAGTAATCCCAAAATTCCCAAATTTTATAATTCGTCCCTGGGCTGCGGTAGCCCGGTCAGTAGAGCGCCAGGCTCGTAAATAGAAGATTGTGGGTTCGATACTTGAGCTGGCCTGAGTAAGACCTTCGTGTTCACTAACAGTGGATGGTGCACGTAAAGTCCGTCGTGACCACCCTGTCCTCCATGTTCCCATTTAATTGCTCTAGAGTTTGACCGAAGCGAGGGAGCCATCGCCTCCGTGAAGATTCAAAATTGTGATGGCAGGTATTCGTACCATTTTTAGGAGTTCGTCCCAGACCGTCACCAGTTCGCCATACACTGTTAAAAATTTCAGTTCAAACTTGATTCACTATAGTCGGCAGTAAAATTATTCGAGTGATAGCAGTAATACCAATGTAAAAAAAAATAGACTTAATACTGTTTTGTTAAATAAGTCCTTGTCGAATCATGTTCTTAGACGGACTAACAGGGATGGAACACGGGCGCAGAATTCATACCGAAATCCGTTTAAGAAATTTCTCTACTTATAATATCGTTGATTTAAGAAGTAGAAAATTTTCTTACATCGATAGTGGTATGAATTCTGCGCCCGTGTTCCATCCCTGGACTAAGAACATGACTGGACAAGAATTTATTTTACAGAGCAGTATTAAGTGTGCCTTTTTTATATAGGAATTATTGCTAGTGCTTGAACAATTTTGCTGACGACTATATATGGAGGAAAGTTATAAGCAATACCTTAATATGGTTCAACCTCATTTTTAAGTTTTCTACTTCCTGCGATTGAATTTAAGTTGTACCAAAATTGGAGCTAACAAATATCTACACGCAAGGGTATGAATTAGTAAAATCACTATTGAAACCTAACCAAGATTAAATTGAAAGCGTGATCGAAAACATAGACTAAAGGCAGGGATGGAACACGGGCGCAGAATTCATACCACTCTCAATGTAAGAAAATTTTCTACGTCTTATATCAACGATATTGTAACTAGGGAAATTTCTTAAACACATTCCGGTATGAATTCTGCGCCCGTGTTCCATCCCTGTAAAGGGCAAATTTTGAACAACAACTTACTTATGGGTCAAGATAAGACCCTAGAAAATTTAATCCCTTTTATCAAAATCAACGAAACATAAAAAGCAAGAAAGCGTGGCACAGTGTCAGAATGTTTGACATGAGGAAAAAAGGTTTTCAGTTCAATCCCCGCCTCGGTCTATTTTTTTTTTTTTTTTCATAAGACAAATATTTAGTTAATCTAAAATTACTAAATCATGGTAAAAAGTTAAATCATCAGGTGGTTACAGCTACTTCAGTAACCAGTTTTGGTTCAAACTAACACGAAATTTTTAACAGTGTAGCGCAGTAATACTGCGACGTTAAACCCAACCAACTATAAACGGTCTCTACATCCTGGAGAGAAAACTGCTAAAAGTACTTGCGTGTGGGGATTATACCCTATAGTTGGTAACGCAGCATTAAATCGATATATCCTTATATCGGTATTTTTGATGAATGATATATCGATTTAAGCAATGTCAGCATCGCCCAGCACTAATTCGTAGTATATTGAAAGTACAAATAAGAATATTGGGTATATTTTTAAGAAATAAATAACATACAAATTGGGAGAGAAACGCTTACTGGCGGAGTTACAGATTTTCAAATGGCGTGAATCGACGTCAGAGGTCGCAAAAGTGTTAATTATGAAAACACATCTCGCAGAAATTTTTATATAGTGTGCCTATGCTTATTTATAAACTTTCAAATTTGCCCCAAATTCAAAAATTTGATAATTGCTGGACTAATAAGATGAATTTAATGTTTCGGTCGGTCAATGAATTAAACGCAGAATAGCAGTTTGTGGCGCGCTGTGAGAACGCAACTATTAAGCTCCAACTGCAAAAAACTCATCCCGGAAATTTTTTAGCAAAAAGAACATACGTTTACAACGCAGCAGAAAAGACCGCTTTCTAAAACATAAAATTAAAAATTTCTTTAATTTAATTTTGTTGATCTGAATTGCCTAGCACCGCAAAGGGTTAAAGTGCATCCATTTTATTCTTATAAAAACAGCTTTGAGCGTAGTTGCCAAATTATACTTTTTTTTTAACACCACTGTTTTATTGCCAAAAAAAAAAAAAAAAAATCATCATGTTTAATCTCAGAAAACTGCTAAGAACTTATTGAAAAATTTATTAAGAATTTGAAGTAGCAAAAAACGACAAGTTCGCAGCTAAGTTTGTATTTTAGTACATAAGCAAACAAATGATAAATATGCGAGAAATTATTTTGATATATGGTTATACAACCACTGGTTTAATTGTTGTCCATTGGGATTATTAGGAAAAGCATACGAATTTGTAGTATCTTCTTCATATTTTGCAAAATCTTTGATAAATAAGATATGCCTGCTAACATTCTAATTAATATTCCGTAATATTGTTAGTCTCACCTTTTTTTTCACACCAGTATTTTCTTAGAGTGTTTTTCTTCTCTTTTAATCGTAATGGCATTTAGAGAATATTACTCTTCAAATTTACTGGTGTGAAAAAAGGGCGAGACTAACAACACTGCGGAATAATAATTAGTATGTCGGCAGGTAAAAATAAGCCCTCTCATTAACAATTGTATGCATTTTCCCATGGTTTTTTTTCATCAAGCGCAATGTCTATTTTTAATATGCTACAATTTACTTTGTTTATATGGTTTCATTTACAAATTAAAAATGTATACATATCTTAATATATATAAATCTCGTGTCACAATGTTTGTCCTCAATGGACTCCTAAACCACTTAACCGATTATAATAAAATTCGCACACCATGTGCAGTTCGATCCAACTTGAGAGATAGGATAGTTTAAATCTCAAATTATAGTCGCAATTTTAATTTATTGCTAATTATTTGTCTGTTATTATTTGACAGTCACAATTATCTGTTAACTCCAAATGATTCTAACAGATGTCGATACCTTTCGACTGGGTTGAAATGAAAGCTGAAATATATTTGGTGCTGCCATCTACACAAAGAATCTTCAACTTTTTAACCTATTAATAAATTTCGTATAATTCAATTATTTCCACTTTTTAAATTTTTGGTGTTAGCATAGCCGGCCACGTGAATTCATATTATAATGAAGATAATACAGTGAAATTAATCCTGTTTTTTACTTATTTGTGCTTCATTGATCAAAACTTTATAATTTAATCTGTATATATATATAAATTACGTGTCACGATGTTTGTCCGGGGTAAACTCCTAAACTAAGGAACTGATTTTGATGAAATTTTGCACACTGTGTGCAGTTTGATCCAACTTGAGAGATAGGATAGTTTTTATCTCAATTTATTGTCACAATATTGTTTTATTGCAATTATTTGTTAATTATAGACCTTTATTAAAGTTGCTCCAAAATATCTGTGAGTTCCATTAATTTAATTGTTGCCAAAAAAAAAAAAAAAAAAAAAAAAAAAAAATACGAGTTCATTTTCTTTCGACATAAAAATAAATACATTTAATCAAACGTGAACGTTAAAAAATTATAAAAAGTTAAATTATGCATCTCACGAAAATTGACGTCATAATCAATTTAAAGATTTTATACACATTGATAAAGTGCTAATGTAGTTCTATCATAGATATAGTAATATATATAGATCTCTCATCCCCATGTTATCGTAGAAAGATTTTTGATGCCGAAAAAAGATAAAAAATAAAAGCTTTGGAAACAGCCATTAAGTGATATTGAAAAAAAAAAAAAAGAAAAAAGAAAAAAAAAAAAAAAAGAAAAGAAAGAAAGAAATATGAATTTGAAACTGTATCTGGAGTCTTCCATTCCCCTTTAGCAAATAAATTATTCATAAATTTTATTTGCTAAAATATTAGTATGTATTCCCGTGTGTATTCACTCGGGGAAAGACGGCCATATTTTGGTAAAAACGTCGTCTTTTCCCAAATGAAAAAGAATAACTTTTTTCTCCCCAATGATCACTCTATTCTATATATGCTATACTATATCTATGAGTTCTATACGCAAGCGAAGTGTGACTCACTGACCGTCTGTGCAGCCAAGAAAAAGATTTCCTATGTTAATTGCCCACTGGATTTTTTGTAAGAAATTATTAAAAATCGAGGAAATTTATTTCCCGATTTTAATCCTTATATTTGGGTATAGATATGTATTAGTTATCGCGGGTGTTAGATTGAATTATTTTGCTGTCAAATTGACAAAATTTTAATTTTAAATTTTTAAACTCTGTCGCCCTTGGCTTTTTTTATTATTATTATTATTATTTGGCGATCAAAAGCGTAACACGAAAATATACATGCCAGATGTATGCATTGTACGAAATGTAATATGTATTATTCATTGTACGTATGTATGACATGTAATATGTATTGTACGAAATATTGTTTCATATTATTCATTACTCTTTTAATATAAGTTGTTAAAATAACCATGATTTTTGAAAGGAATTAAATATTTTCGCCAGATAATTTGGCGATATTCTTTTTTTTTCGCCAAGGATGACAGAAATGAAATGTATTCCGCTGCAAAATATTAGTATCTTACATCAGATATTTTATTTAGACATTTGAAAACAAATTTGACTTCAAACTATGATAGAATATTTATCATTTCCCTTTTAATTAGTATATTATTAGTATATTAAAATTGAAAAGCATGGTATATAAAAAGTTTTTTTTTTTTTTTTTTAATCTTATAATTATTCTTATCTTAATCCTCAATGTTTCCCATCTTTATTAACTTGAATTTACTATTAAAATTTTAACATACTCAAAAACTTCTCATCACTTCGTTAAAATACACTAAACTTTTCCAAAATCTTTTTCTATTTAAAATGATACATGTATTTACCAGGGATGGAACACGAGCGCAGAATTCATACCGGAATCCGTTTAAGAAATTTCTCTACCTATAATATCGTTGATTTAAGAAGTAGAAAATTTTCTTACATTGATAGTGGTATGAATTCTGCGCCCGTGTTCCATCCTTGATTTACTTTAAATGTCCATTATTTCATAAGATTTCCAATTTTAAAGTTTTAAAATATTTATCAAATTTACCTATTTTTCTGGTTTAGCCTTATTGTTTTCCTTTTTATAACTACAGCTGTTGCCCTCTTTGAAATATTTAAAATGATGAGGTCATTTTATAGTAAAATTATCCATTATAGCATATATTATATTTCACTCCTCCATAAAAATTGATTTTAAAATCGTCTGTTTCTTTTATACTTTTATTTTAATAGAATTTTAATAGAATTTAATTTATATATTAGTCATTTTAGCAATTTTATCCAAAGTAGCATTAGAAATAATATATATCACTTCTCCATTAAAATTTATAGGACCCTACAATAAAATTAATTTGTGCTTAATATCAACACTACGAAAATTTTTATCAATCGCTTCCAAATTTTGACCTAAGTTTCAAATCTCAACCCTGTGGGTTTTTACATCGGCTGCAGCGTTTTCGTCTTTGTTCGTAAATAATAATTTGACTGTACTAAATAGTTTACAGCCGTATAATTCAACGTATAACTTAGTCACAGCAACGCGTGGCCGGGTCTGCTAGTGTATATATATAATTATGTTTAAATGCATTGTTTAATTATCTTATTAAATAACTTAGCTTTTGCATGCTGAAAGATGCTGCGATGAACACAGTTTTAATAAAAAGCAGCAAGCACATTTTAAGCGCAGAAAGTAAATAGATAAAATTTGAAAAAAAAATATATATATATATATATATATATATATATATATATCAATATTATTTTAAAATTTTATAGTTGGCTAACAGACTAAACTTTGTAAAAAAGAAAGAAAAAGAAAAACTTCTTAGATTTATATCTATTGTCAACTTTATTTTTATGCACACTTTTTTTAATCAATTATTCAGAAATTTATCAAAGTATATTGTATGTATTTTCAAATTTTATATATATTAAGATTAATAATACTTATGCAACATGATCTAAATTATATAAATAGGATGTGTATGAAGGAAATTGAAAGAAACAAGATCTTTATTTTTCTTTGGCCGACTGGGGACATGATTGTGAGTATATAATCTAATGGAATTTACTGGAAGCTTGAATTACATTCTATGAAACTGGACACGGGGAAAAGAGGAGGGAAATCCCAAAAGAACCAAAACATCTGGTTCACAGAATTAGATTCTTATGAAAATATCGGAAAAGGATCAATAATCAGAGATAGGAAGTTACATTTTCTTAATAATGGAAAATAAATTTGTATTTTCTGTATAAAAATTTATCACAGTTGGTACAGCTCTTGAATTTTCTTAATTTTCTGCACCAATAATATTATTATTTAGCAAATTTTGATATTAAGAAAGCCTTAAAACTTAAAAGGAAATATATTGTGTAAAAATACTTGTGGGACAGTCCTTGAAAAAAGGCGGGGCCGTACGAATCATGTATTATTAAAAGCAATGTATGTATAAGTATGATATTATGCAAGAATAATCTTTCACTTTAAATATCTTTCCATTATTTTGAGAACTAATATTTTCAAATATTAATTTTTAAAATGAAAAATAAATTCGTTGATTAATTTATAATTCTTCATATATACATACCTGTCAATCATCTCATTTATAAGCGGAAGATTTTTATTACCATCCTTTTTTCCCACACCAGTCTTTTTTTAGAGTAATTTTATACTTATTTAATCGTAACTACATTTGGAGGTAATATTGCTCTAAAAGTAAACTGGTGTGGAAAAAGGGGCATGTACTAAAAATCTTTCGATTCCTGATTAATATGTTGGCATATATATATATATATATATATATATATATATACTCTCCTTCTCATAATTATAAGGACACCCGTTTTTCTATATTAACTAAACATTGAACACTATTATTTAAATATATATATTTTTTATTAATCTGAATTTCATTAATAGACTATATTTAAAAACTTTTATCGTTTTTATATCTTTAAAACGTTAAATATGGTAAAAAGATGATTTTTCAGGTGTTCACAGTTATAAGGACAGCTCGAATTTTAGTAATTTTTTTCAGTTATTCTTTAAATTAATATTTTATGGGGTCTCTTTTTAGGGTTAAACAGTCAGACATTCTATCTGGTATATATATATATACATTTTTTTTTTTTTTTAATATTCACTTTCAATACCATTTCATATAGCACATATGATATTCCTAATACATTTAAACTATTTAAAATTACTTTCCACTTGCATGCACTTTTCTAATATCACAAGCTAAGGGTTTTCAACTTTTAGGCCATGGGAAAGGCAATAATACAGAATTTTCTTTCTTCAAACTATTTCCTATTGCTCTAAAAGTAGAGCAAAAATGTAAGTCTTGTTGAAAAATATTATTACCCCCCAAAATCTAACAAAAATCTGATAATTCCACGCTTAAAATTTGCGGATATTCTCTTGATGTTCATAATAATAGAAAAAATTACTAAATTCATTCTGCCTTCAGTAGAAGCAGCTCCCCAGAGCACCATAGATCCACCTTTAAAATGCCCGATTCACATCTGACTTTAAAAAACCAACTCTATCTTTCGCTATCTTCAGATCGTGCCAGTAACTGTTAAAACCATTTGGTTAATCAAGAATAAAATGTTTTTTAGCCAAAAATGCAACATTTTGCCATTTAATATTGTCTTTATTCAACTTTAACACGGATGTTCTTTCCCCCCATTAAATGCTGATTGATTATTACAGATTTTTTATTCATTTTAACGTATTATTGATTATTTTAAATATGCATAAATGTGGACTCCAACCTTTTGTTAAAAATCACGAGCAAATTCAGCAGCAGTCATTATGAGTAGAAGAGTAAGAGGAATTATGAGTCTTCGATCTCTGTAAAACAACTCTGATTTTGCCTCAGTTTTCTCTCCTATCGAACCAGCAGTTCAACGTTTGATCCCATTTCCTTCAGCAATTTTAGATCTTCGAATTTCATTAGAAATTCGGCGGATTGAAATTATCCTTCCACTTAAAAAACACATTTATCATACTTCCCTACTTGAACGTTCTTTTTTTTTCGAGAAATTATCAGTAATGTCCGTCCAAGAAAAATTGAAGGCTTATATATGAATTAATCTAGCCCAGTAGTTAACAAATTCGCATGTCAACTGTAATTTATCCGCTAGTAAGTTAAATAAAACGAAAAAATCTGGATTGTCCCTATAATTATGAACATCTAAAAACGTGGAGAAAAACACATTTTGCATTATTTTTTTATTAATTTTGTTTTATATTAAAAAAAATTATAACAGTTTTGGTTTTCAGAATACTAGATATATTAAGTGTACTTACTATAATCTTGTGTACAATTATTTTTACATTAGTTATTTCAAAATATAAAGTGTCTTTATAAATATGAGAAGGAGTGTATGTATATACAGGGCTCGTACTCCCCGCCCTTTTTTCAGGTTATTCTCATGAATGAGAAAGTTTCAAATTTATTGCTACAAACAGGGATGGAACACGGGCGCAGAATTCATACCACTAGCAATGTAAGAAAATTTTCTACCTCTTAAATCGACGATATTATAGGTAGAGAAATTTCTTAAACACATTCCGGTGTGAATTCTGCTTCCGTGTTCCATCCCTGTACAAATATTTTTATGAAATAATCTCTACCCTGTATAATACAGGCACATTATTATAAATACACCAGAAAAATTTCTACATGAAATTAGTGGTAGCAAAAAAATGGCGAAAAATTCTTGTCTCTGAGAGTGTCCTGAAAAAAAGAGGCGGAGAGGAAGATTCTCTGTATATATACAGGGTGGTATTAACCGTTTGACTGCTGAAGCATTTTCTGAAATACATCCTTAAACTGCTATCGCTATTTCAGGCCTCAATAAAAGTTTTTCCGGTGTAAATATTTAATTTTAGTTTTCTGAATAATTCGAAACCCGATCATGCCAACTGGAAAACCACGCCTTCCAGCAAAAATTTTAAAAAATCCAATTAAGCAGAAAGTGAAAGGAAATGTATAAATGTGTATTTTTATGCCTAAATTATTTACCCTCGATAGCACTTTCTACAAAAATAAAATATGAAATTTTCTAATGATCTATAAAAACACACCTAATTAATGAAAACCACGCCTTACTGCAGCGTTTGTAAAAGGCCAATTTAAGTATCATTAAAGGATGAATAAAAACAAAAAACGTGTTTTACCATTAATAATTGTTCACACACGATGTTTTACGAAAATTTTGGATCAGTGAAAAAATCCAATTTCGTTTTGCAAATATGCAATTCAGCGTAGTGAATGGAGTATTTTGATAAAATTTTATCGAGACTCCGCCCATTCTTATTTTTTTTCAACTTATTTCGCAAATATTATTATATATATTTTAAAAATGATGAGACCAGCGTCGTAATATTGTATGCATCAAAAATCATGTTAGATAGTTCTCTTTTGAAAGAAATACATTTAATTATTTCAGTGATTAGAGTATTGACGTTGTTTTCTGGTAATATTTTTTGAGCATTAAAAAAAATAAAATAATAAAATAAAACATAATCACTCATACAATTGTCAGTTAATTTATTAATTCTTTTATGTTTTACAAATAAATAATGAAAAAAAAAAAGAAACTTTATTAAATAAATAAACAATATGTATATATATATATATATATATATACAGAGCTGCCAACCTAATCCGGTTAATTGTTAGTACCGCCCATTTTTCTACACCACTTAATTTTTAGAGTATTTGTTTTCGTAATCATCGTAAATATATTTGAAGAAAACTACTCTATTTAAGTGGTGTAGAAAAATGGGCGGTACTAACAATTTGCCAGATTAGTGTAGCAGCTCGGTATTACATATATATATATATAAAAAAATTACTTCTTGTAAAAGAGAATAATGAAAAGGTAATGTTTACCAACTGTGTTTTGGGTCTGAATGGTTGATTTTATTTACGTAAAAAAATTAAATTAAAATTCCGGTGATATCTGATTTGTACCTCTCGCAGCGCGCTAGCGCTGCTTAGCAGTTTTAGAAACTGAACATTGCAGCGCTATCGCGCTGCTTAGCAGTCTAACGGTTAATGTAACACAATGAATGAACTAAAGAGGAAATACAAAACAAGAATTACGAGTAATAAAATGTAAAACCGGGAAAAATTTTCGGGATCTGCATGCTTTCCAAGAAAAGAAAGCGTTATGCAAAACAGGTATTACTCAATGTGCTTCGATGACAAGGTGATCAGAAACTAGTCAATAAATGTTAATATTGTTTCTGTATTCTGTTTTAGTCGTTTATTGCGTTAATGATTTTTTTTTTTTTGAAAAGGCGCCCTCTAATAGACATGTAGGAACTAATTTTTTTTTTTTTTTTTTTTTTTTCTTGTGTATAGTCTATATACCAAATTTCGTTGCATTCCCTTAAGCCATTTGCACTGTAGGATGCTAATTATAGGGGAAGTTTTATTATAACCACGCAGTACATACAGGGTGATTATAAAAAAATTACCCCGATATATGAGACCATAGCTACCATACCGTTCCGAAAAACCGAATAAAAATTTTGTGAAAGGTATTTTGAGGTATGCGCTCAAGAATCATATAAAAAATAACAGTTAAACTCTAACAGTTACGGTTACAGTGACAAAATTTCGAAAATTTCAAATGACAACACCTACTTTTTTTTATTGAAGTGGAATCTCCATAGCAAAAAACCATAAACAGCGTTGGAATGGTAGCTGTAGTGCGAAAATCGCCAGCGCTACAGGCTAAGAAAAAAAGAAAAATCAACTGTTATGTGCCTACAAGAGCACGACTTTTATGTTTTTAATGATGTCACATTTCACACTGAGTCTTTGGTTCAGACTAAAGTTTACTGATTCTGCTTCGAAACGAGAAAAAGAGACCCCGGTATCCTTAATTTCGTGTAAGTCTACTGAATAAGGGCTTTAATTTCGTTGTTAAACGTATGACACCGTCATGAATGACGTCATCACACTACTTGAAAAATAAGGCATTGTGAAATGGCAATCAAAATCGATTTTTAAGATGATAATGATGTTTCCCAATAAGCGGCATATTGTTCACAGAGCAAGAAAGCAAGATACACATCACACATTTCACAATGTATTATTTTTCACTTAGTGTGATGACGCCAGTCATGACGGTATCTTACGACTAACAACGAAATTAGAGCCCTTATTCAGTAGCCTTACACGAAATTAAGGATAACATGGTCTCTTCTTCTCGTTTCGAAGCAGACTTTAGTCAGAACCAAAGACTCAGTGGGAAACGTGACGTCTTTAGTCGCACTCTGGTAGGCACATCACCGTTGTTTTCTCTTCTCTTCTAGCGCTGGCAATTTTTATGCTACAGGTACCGTTTCAACGCTATTTATGTTTTTTTTGTATGGAGATCCCATTCCAATAAAAAAATGTAGATGTTGCCATTTGAAATTTTCGAAATTTTGTCACCTTAACCGTAACTGTTAGAGTTTAACTGTTATTTTTTATATGATTCTTGAGCGCATACCTCAAAATACCTGCCACCAAATTTTTATTCAGTTCCTGGGAACGGTATGGTAGTTATGGTTTCAAATATTGGGGCAGTTTTTTTATAATCACCCTCTCTATATATACATACATAGTTGCCAACCTGAACTTTTTTTTCCTTGCTACCGGAAATTTTTTATACATTTTCTAGAAGTTTTCAACGATTAAATAAGGCTAATTTTTTTTCTCTGAGGAAGTAGATTGCAAAAAGCATAGAGTCAGAAATAAATAAATAAATAAATAAAAATAAAAATAAGACCCCCCCCCCCCCACACACACACCTAATTTTGCCGTAAATTATTGCAGAATCAAGCGGCTGGTACCGATCGATCTGTAATAACGTGTACTTTATAATGGTATATATAGATTTTCCTTAAGGAGTCATTTACCCATTAAAACAGGCATCAACTTCATTTCTTTTCAATGGCAATTCTTATTTATTTTATATCATATTCAAATTTCTGAGATCAAGGCCGGTTTAGAAGAAATACTATTTTTATACCTTAAATCAATTTTTAACGGAGTTACAAACGAAAATGTATTAGGGGTCCGTCTATACATTTCCGAAAAATAAATCATAATCTACCACAGAAATTACATTACTTATTAAGTTTCACACCAGAAAAAACGTAGTGAAATTTTAATTATATATAATAATAATAATAAAAAAAAAAGATGAAAATATTTGCAGACTGTGTTGCAAAGAATTTTTGCTACGATAAGAAGGCCAGCTCAGAGCCTCCTTAACCGTTAAACTGCTAAGCAGCGCGATAGCGCTGCTATGTTAATTCTCGAAAACTGCTAAGCAGCGCTATCGCGCTGCGAGAGGTAAAATTCAGATATCACCGGAATTTTAATTTAATTTTTTTACTTAAGTAAAATCAATCAGTTGATCGAAACTTCTCGGTAATGTGAAACAGTTGGCCATGTTACGTCGCGACAGTATTTTGGACGATGATTCGACTCATAATGATACGAAGAATGATGTGATATTGGAAGCAAATAATGAAGAAAGTGACGAAGAATGCGTCATAATGCATCGGAGAAAAAATTTTCGGATACTGAGTGATTCTTCTTCTTCTTCTTCAAAATTGGAAACGGAAGAGCTTGTGACAGCGGATATAAACAGCGAAGATAGTGATAAAGAAAGCGTCATAATACATCGAAATAAAAGATTACAAACAATGAGTGAATCTTCTTCTTCTTCTTCGGAAGCAAAAGAGCTTACTTTTACCGATATTTCCCCAACAAAATCATTTTCTAAAGCAACAAATGTCTTTTTTGAAATACCTGGACCTAGACACGTACCTTCTTCAGTTGCGAAACCTATAGCCTATTTCAACTTATTTTTTACTACTCGAAACTATCGCAAAAGAAACAAACAGGTATGCTTCCCAATTTTTGAATTCACGAATTTTATCGGAAAATTCTCGTGCAAAAAGGTGGACTCCAATAACAGTACAGGAAGTCAAAGCATTCATTGCTGTGTTACTGGAGATGGGTATAACAAGAAGACCAACAGTTGACAGTTATTGGAAAAAGGATTCTAGGCAGATACCATGGTTTGGGTAAATGTTTTCCAGAGATAGGTTCCTATTGATCTTGAAGTTTTTTCATTTGGTCGACAACAGACAATTAGCTGAACCAGGCCATCCAGAATATGACCCATGTGGCAGGTTTGATACTCTTGTCAAACATGCGGATTCTATATTTCACCAGCACTATGTACCATACCAACAATTATCTATTGATGAGTCGTTAGATGGTACTCACTGCCAGTCGTCAATAAAACAGTATCTCCCAAATAAAAAGCACCGGAAGTGGGGAATCAACTTTTGGATGTTGTGCGACTCCATTACAAAGTATTGCTTGGGATTTTTCTGCTACAAAGGCGCCAAAAATGCAGAAGATAAAGCTTTGATTAAAAAATATGGTCTTGGATTTACAGTAGTTCAAAAATTGTTATCAGAGGGAAATTATTTAAACAAAAGCTACCATTTGTTTACGGATAATTTTTACACCAGCTTACGTTTAGCCAAAGCACTATTGAGAAAAAATGCATACATAACTGGAACTATACGACGAAATAGAAAAGAAGTTCCTCTAGAAGCTAAGAAATAAATGTAGGAGAAGCTAAATATTTTGCATGTGAAAATGTTTTGATGTGTTCTTTCAAGGACAAGAAATCGAAACCACATCCTGTGATACTAATTTCATCAAATTCAGATACCAAGAACGTGACCATCAAAAAGAAGAGAGGAATTTTCGAATACGAAAAAGAAAAACCAAGCATGATCCACGACTACAATAAATTCATGGGAGGAGTGGACGAATCAGATAAAATGTTATATGTGTACTTGGATGAGAGAAGGACCCTCAAATATTGGAAAAAGGTTGCTTTTAATATATTTGGAAGAATGGTATTGAACGCCTACATTTTATATACATCGAAAAGTACAGAGAAAAATATTAGTAGGCTTCAGTTTACATCTCAAATAATTGAAGATATTGAAAAAGAATGGATAGCTTTCAGAAATAGCGAATTAACACAAACATCTCTTTCGAACAAAAAATTCGCCTTAGAAAAATTACCTGGACGAAATTTACGTCAATGTGTGGTCTGCAGTAGCAAGCAGAGTGGAATAAAGCGTTCCAACCTCATCTCCGCTCACTGTAAGAAAGGGCTTCATTGCCTTTGTGCAGGAAAACACAATTGTTGAACATTATCTTTTCATTATTTTTCTTTTACACTTTCTTTTACAAGAAGTAATATATATATTTGTTTATTTATTTTCTAAAGTTCTTTGCATTATTTATTTGTAAACACAGACGGAATAAATAAATTAACTGATAATTGTATGAGTGATTGTGTTTTATTTCATAACAATTTTTTTTTTTTTTTTTTAAATGCTCAAAAGATATCACCAGATGACGACGTCAATAGTTTTATCAATTAAATGTAGTTCTTTCGAAAAAGAAATATCTGACGTGATTTTCGACGCATTAAATATTACGACGCTGATTTCATCATTTTAAAAATATATATATCTTTATTTTTGTGAAATAAGTTGGAAAAAAATAAGAATGGGCGGAGTATCGATAAAATCTTATCAAATTACAAACCTCTTCACTACACTGAATTGCATATTTGGAGAACTATATTAAAATTGGATTTTTTCACTGCTCTTAAATTTTCGTAAAACATTGTGTGTGAACAATTATTAATGTTAAAACACGTTTTTTGTTTTTATTCATCCTTTAATGATACTTAAATTGGCCTTTTACATACGCTACAGCAAGGCGTGGCTTTCATTAAATAGGTGAGTTTTTATAGATCATTAGAAAATTTCATATTTTATTTCTGTAGAAAGAGCTGTCGAGGGTAAATGATTTATCTATAAAAATACACATTTATATATAGCATTTCCATTGCTGCTTACTTAGATTTTTTTTTTTTTTTTACTGCGCGTAGTTTAACAGCTTGCATGAATGGGTTTTAATTCTTTACAAAACTAAATATTCACACCGGAAAAACTTTTATTGAGGTCGAAAACAGCCGTAGCAGTTTAGGGAAAGGTTTTAGAAAGTGCTTCAGCATTCAAACGGTTAAGTAGATGCCTGGCGAGTCGCTCGAAAATTTGGCAACAGTACAAGAAGAACATAGCCAGTAGGTGGCGCTTGATACCGAACATAAAGTTCTGTTTATTTCCCGCCATTCAATTGAGTTTCAACTGAGTTCTTATGGTTTATGTTTTATTAATTTAACAAATGTGAGAGGTTTTTTTTTTCTTTTAATAATATGGTGTATTGCGTCGTTCCATTTTGTAAATCGGACAGTCGCCGTGAAAATATAAGTTTTCACGAAATACCAAGCAATGCAATTCAGCGTAAAAAATGCCTTGCAAATATTTCAAGACAAGGTATGTAAACTGCATAAATAATTAGTGCAAAATTACCAACCCTCCGGATTTTTGAATATCAATAATATTTTTCACAAAAACATTCTTTTTATTTATTATCGTAAATTCTGTGATTAAGACGAAGATAAATTTAAAAAAAAATTATGATATAAAAATTCGAAGGGTTGACAGCTCTGTTAGTAAGTTAGATTTAATAAATAAAATAGTTATGCTTATGTTATGGAAGTAAAAATATTTCAAGGATGTTATTAATTTTTCCTTAAATTTGCCAATCTTTATCATTTTTTTCAAATTGAAACCTAATACGAGTTTAAATTACAAATTACAATTGTGAATTTCCTGCATTTGTTTGTTTTTAAGTTATTCTGATAATAAATATGCATATAAATCAATCACTACAAACTAAAAAAACAAAAAATGTTTTTTGTATTCAATTCAGGGAACCTCAAAACGTGACTTTATTCAAAACCCTGAGTTGAAAATAGAGATTCAAAAAAAAAAAAAAAAAAAAAAACTTTGTTATGGGTTCGAAAAATTAATTTTCTTTCTTCAACAATATTCGTCGACATAAAAAAGTGTAGCAAAGCACTTCCGTCAATTACATTCTACAGAAAAGAACGTTTAGCTTAATTTTGGATAGCCCAGTATGTTTTCCATAAACTATTTGTACATCAGATTGTGCATTTAAATTTAGTCTTATATGAAAAACACCTAACACAAAATGAAATACACTTTCAGCATTTTCCAAGTATATCCGAGATAGACAAACCGACGCGTACAGACCAACCGCTAAAAACATTATTTTTCGTTTCAGGAAACCTCATAACATGTAAATATAAAACAACTTTATTTCGAAAATGCCTATCAGTTTCGAAAGCATACCCTCTCGGAACTGGTGGAGCTAATAAAATCTTGAATTAAAAAAAAAAAAAAAAAAAAAAAAAAAAACTTGGTGAGAGAAAAAACTTATACTCAAGAAATCCTTAATTTAAAAAAATTTAAATCTTAATGGTTATTTATTTATTTATTGTGATGGACTAGACAACAGATTGTTTTCTTGTCCAATTTTTATTACTGAATATTAACTTATCTCGTTAATGTGCTGGTCTATTTTTCTTATAAATAATATAAAATTTTCAATTTAAGAAAAATAATTCACACCTAATAAGGTAAAAATGTAACGTAAAAGACATGACCAAAAAAAAAAAAAAGACATGATTTTAATAATTTATCATTATAAATTATTCATTCTAAACTGAAACTCATTTAAAATTTAGAGATTTTAATTTATATAAACGAAACTTTCATCTGATATCTAAATTTGAAACAAAATTTGAAATTTTTATTGAATAAATATATAAAAAATAATTTAATAGCGTGATAGACATGCCATGTTTTTGCTTATTTAATTTTAAATTTCGTTTTTTAATTAATAATATATATATTAAAAAAAAAAAAAATGTGTTATTTATTTGGTACGTTGTATTTCAATTAGTTGAAAAGCTAAAATAGGTCTTGTCCACTTTCGAAGAAAATTAAACCCTATACTTTTTTAAATATAAATATTTGAATATTTTATTGAAAATATTTACGATAAAGCACTTTCACATTATTTTTTCAAATTAAAAGGGAAAAAAAAAAAACAATTTTGGACTTTAAACTGAAATTAATAGCTAGATTTTTAGATGAAAAAGAGAACTTATCTAAGAAACAGAAGAAAATTGTTGCTCTGCGTAGGTGCTGTCACCTAGCGTTAGTTTTGTTTTTTAAATGTTGCCTAATTTAACACTGGGATTCGCCGCGCGTGGAAGGCATCTAGTTAACGAGGCTCTGGCCAGCTGCAGCTAAAACATAACTAATGCCCCCTGGCGGAGTTTATAGTGAGCCTTACAATAAACTAACTTACAGGCTGAACTAGCGGAGAGCGAGGAGCATGCAAAGGGATTCGTGTATATGCGCATGCGTTGTAGTGATATGTGATCAAAGGACGCCGTATTTGGATTGTAAACAAGTTCGTTGTTCGTCGACTTCTGTTGTCTTCAGCGTTCATGCAGGATTTTGAATTTTTTACGCTTTAATCATTAATTAAATTTCATCATCAACTTTTCATCCTCATTCGGTATTTATCATTAATCATTTTTAACCATTATTAATCATAGTTAATACTTTAATCAATTATTTATTTTTAAGATCATTATTTGTTCCGTTGCGTAGAATTTAGAGCAGCAACTATTCATTTATGTATTAATATTTAATTCCCGAAAACTTTAAAAATATTTTCTAATTAATTGTAAATAAGTGTAGGAAAAATTAAAATATACATTTAAATATTGAAGCAGTTTTTTTTTTATTGATAGTATATAATAAAATAATAATTGTTTTATTATGTGTTATCAAATAGTAATAATTGTCATAACTCTATTCTTTTACCTGACACATTTTTTTAAATATCTGTAATTTACATATTTTATTTTTTAAACGATATTAAAAAAAATAAAAAAATAAATAAATAAGGTAATTTTATCAGTACATAATGATATATATGCTTTTCAGTGTAAAATAAATAAGGCTAAGAGCTATAATCATTGGGAAAGTAATGCAAAGAACTTATACTGTAGGATATTATAAGTTCTTTGTTCACTGCAAGCAAGATTGTGAAAATAAAACACAGCGACGGTACGCCATTCGACTGTGCCGTTTCCCTGTAAATTTGCTTTTGGTGTATGGTTATCCTATCAAGTCACGTGATTAGACGCATTTACATTATCGCTACGGAAGCAAACCTTCTTTCCGATAGTATAAGTTCTTTGCTGTGTTGTATTACCTTATGAATTAAAAGTTTTTAAATAGCTTATTTATAAAACGCGGAATAGTTGAGTACGTCACTTCGTACAAAAAAATTTAAACAGTCATATGAACCCTCCAATCAGAGTTCCCAACTTTTATAATTCATTCACGAACATTTTTAGCCCCGCCTCTTTTCATACCGGAAATTTTGAAAAATGATTTTCTTCTTATTTAGTCGTTATCACATATTTAAGAAATAAACTACAAAGTTTCTGGTGCGAAAAGAAGGCGGGGCTAAAAATGCTCCTGAACAAATTATATAAGTTGGAGACGCTGCCGCCAATGTTGAATTACTAAAACTAGATAGAAAGATAAAAGAATATTAGTGATAATGATAATAATATTCTTGGTGTAAAAAAAAAAAAAAGTGTATAATATTTAAGAAAAAAAAAAATATATCTACTTCTGTTGGGTATATATTTATTTTATACATTAAGCCCCGCATGAAAGTGTAACTATAGTGTTTTACATTTCATTTGAGGCGCACAAACCAACAATACACAGTATAGAAAAATGTAGATAACATGATTTAAACTAAAATCTGAGAAAGGATATTTAACATCAGAGTTCCCAATTTTTATAATTTATTCACGAGCATTTTTAGTCCTGCCTCTTTTTCATACTGGAAACTCGTGAATAAATTGTAAAAGTTGGGAACTCTGTTTAACACTTTCGTGACTGCTAACGTAGATTCACGTTATTTGAAAATCAGTAACTCCACCAGTGGGCGTTTCTTTTTCAGTTTGTATGTCATTTATTTCTTAAGAATATACACAATATTCATATTTTTACAACCAATATGCTATGGATACAAATACTTTGATTAGAACGAGTATAATTATGATGTATATACATTTGTAATATGAATCTGAATATAATTTTTTTTTTTTTTTTTTTTTCTGAAGTATTGTAACTGGAGAGAAAAACGCCAACAGGCGGACCTCACTGTCAAAAAGACAAAAACATGCGGTCGCGAAAATGTTAATACTCAGTAAAAAGGAAATCATTCAAAATCATTTCTATTTTGAGTAATAGGTCACGCCTTTATGCGTTTCTCTAAAACATTAAATTATTTCACAAATTCATGATTAAATAACTGAAATTTTGTCTTCAACAATCGAAATGGAAAACTTGACACCTTTATATAAGCTAGAGTTCTATAAAGAATCAAACAAACTAAAATTAAGGGAAAAAAAAAAAAAAAAAAAAAAAAAAAACATTTTCTAAAGTAAAGTATTGTTTCAAGAAAAGCCAGAGGGTGTGGTTTATTATTCTTTTGGAATGCCATCAAAATTTCCCGCCTCCAATGCGTTAATTTTACAAAGATAGTTAATTTGTATAGCAAACATCGAAACCTTACTTAGAAAACAATAAAAAACAAAACAAAACAACAAAATAAAATAAAATAAAAATTTTCAATATTGGACTGATTTTGTATAAATTGATCTGATAAAGTATGTCCCACACAAAACGGTTTCCTAATGCCCAGAACGAATATCCCCCGTTATACAGTCATCTTCTGTACTTGAATTCTTAATTTTAAATGCGTAAGTTCTGTATCTTTAAAAGTAATAAGACACAATACTTTATTTTAAAATCTTTTTCCGTGATAAATGTGACGCCAGTTTTACGCCGTGATAAATAATATTACACGTGCTTTGTTTCAATAATAGATTTTATAAACTAAAAAAATAAAAAATAAATAAAAATTCCACTATTTCATTTTGTATTAAAAAAAAAAAAAAACTTTAATAAAAGTTTATTATTTCATTATGTTACGCCATGCGATAAAATTTAAGTTGTATTAGCTTATAAACGATACAGTAAACGAATGAGAAAATATCACAACAAGATTAAAGCAGAAAATTCGTTTTAAAAATTATACAAAAATTAATAAATATTAATTATATTAATTTAAAAAAAAGAAAAAAAAAGCATTGTTCACTGCGTATTGCTCTTTCAAACAATAATCCCCGCCTTACCGCGTTTCATCATGACATTTAACTTCAGGTACACGAACCCTACAATATTCAAGCCCCCCCCAAAAAAAGATAAAAGGACAACAGGTTTAAAATAGAATTTTAGCAGTGAGATACTAGGAAAATTTATGTAATATTTAAGAACAAAGTCTTACCATTTCTGGATCGGGTATATTCCTTTGTGCAATGTAAGCAACGCCTATACACATTTTTCCAAAACTTTACATTATAAAACAAAATTATTTTATATATTTGCAATTAGATCATTTAAAATTTTTCTTCAGCATTCGATGTAATAAAAGTTATTGAGATTTATGCCTATTAGCGTCACATATAGAGCCGAATACAAATATGAGAATTAGTTTCCTTAATATTGTTTCCTCGTTATATATCCTTCTTTTCTTTTGGAATTATTTCACAATCTCTCGCCTGAATTGCGTTAATTTTATAAAAATAAGCCAATTGTATAATAAACATCGAAATGTTGCTTAGAAAACAATTAGAATAACATAAAGGTAAATTAAAATAGTTTCACGTCAAAATATATACAGATATTTACTCACAGAGGCTACAAATTATAACAAGTGATGGTCCCCTAACAGCAGTAAAAAATGAAATATCACTGTAACTCAAAAAATAATGTTAGGAACGAGCTGTAAATTTGGGAACCCATATTTTTGATGATGACCGTTCTAATCGTGCAAAAATTAACATAGGTCATAATTTATAATTTTTTTTCAAATATATATGTATTCAAATTATTAATAAATTTCATAATTCAAAAAATGTTTTTTTTTTTTTTTTTTTTTTTTAATTAAAAATATTCATGGAATTTTTTTGGGTCACTTCATTCTAACGCATAAAAGAAAAAAGAAAACAGAATTTGAATTTAATAATTTTTTTGGAAGATATGAATTAATGTTTGTCACATTCATTTAACTTTAGCATCCTCATACTTTAACAGTTTATAACTCTATGAAAAATTGAGCTGAACCAACTATTGTTTTAGTAAATTCTAAAGTCAATAAAGAGAAAGTAACATTACATTCTTCTCCTTTTCTAAGACGCTCGGTGGGTTAAATAATTTCCCGTAGCTAGTTAAGGTTCCTATATCGAAAAGTTAGTAATGCTCGATGGTGAGTTCTTCTTGTTTCTGTTAAATAATACAACGTTGTAGAAGAACACCAAAAGGCTGTTCAAAATAGGAAATGCCGGCTATGAGTAAAATCTTCCTGTAACATTTAATACATGAAAGAAATTTACTTTCCCAAAATTGTAGACTTACAAAAACGTTAAATTCCTATCTTTATCTTGGCTCATATCCATGCTCTTTAAAATGCATTTTGTATCTGACAAGAAGTTAAAAGTTTAGAGTCATAAAATGTGTCTCGCATCAAACATTTCTTTCTGAGTCCAAAAACTGTACAAGTTTTCCTTGACTCTAATTTAGATTTTTTATTTTTTTAAATTTTATAAAGAATCACGTTTCTTTCCCAATTCTTCTTTTTCTTTCTGTTTTAAACTCAATTAATTGTCCACAATAGAATTTTTTAATCTTTTTTCACATTTCTATCCTCGCTACTTATTATTCAATGTTTTCAATTAAATTTCTAATTTAATCTTCAAATAGGAGTATTTTTCTTGTAAAATATAAAAATTTAATGTGCAAAAACCAAACACATAGAGCATTTCGATTTCATGAAAGGTTGACAAATTGCAGTTTCTTCTTCTTCTTTTGTTTGAATGGATTTATATGCGAATTATAAAGTGATTGTCACCAGGAATGAATTGTATAAAATTGTGCATATAAAATTTAACTTTTCGCGATATGAAAATTGTTGTAGGTAATAGGTATTAAATTTCCTTGTTTGAAGTTTGAAATTGGCATATTTCATGCCGGCATTGTTGGCAGCAGTGCTGCCAGATTTGAGGGAAATTTTTATCCAACAGCCACCGTAAAATTTCACTTGTAACGGTTACCTAAATATATAGACGATTTCTGTGACTTCGGATGAAATGGGTGGGAGGCACCTGTGACAGTGTCACGCATCCTCCATTACCTAGAAGATGATTTCTGTGAAAAAAGTTTCGAAATAATTACAGAACCGTATCAATTAAAATTTAGTGGTGGGAGTTAAATAAAAATTTCCCTCAATTTGGCAGCACTGGTTGGCAGCTGTGCCGCTTAAGGCAGTGTGGAATTTTTTATAAACTTGTAACGTTTTTCCACAAATATTATTAGTATTTTGAATATACTTTTTGTTTGTTGGGATATTACTATTTAATAAAGGCGACCAGACTTTTTTAAATTGAATTTGAGGACAAATATGGCGGTGTCCTGTAATTTCGAGAGTAAAATAAATCAATAACTTTAAATTGAAACATTTTAGAAATTTTTATACATGAAGTAGCTGAAAGAACTTATTATTAGAGCTTATTCATTATACATATAATAAATTACTATAATAAAACATTAATAACTTTATAACAGGCGTCCTCAAATGTGTTCGATTTTCTTGGTGACGAAGGAAGTTTTCGAGGACGCCTGGCCATTCTACAATTGTACCACTAGTTGTATTCGCTGAGGCGCAGTGTCTGATTAGCAATATGTCATGTATATTAAAAATATCATACCTGCGTAATGTTTACTGTCTTCCAGGTTATCTACGTTATGTTACGCTTTCAAATGAAGTAGTTCACAAAATAATTTTGAAATATTTAATTTTAATTGCGCATTTTATGTTCACTTTCTTTACTGTATTCTTTGTTTTTAAGCAACAGATTTGCCTTTTAAGTAAGAGTTATGTTTGGTGTTTTGGGATTAAGGCCGATTGATTACATGAGGGTGCTAGTCCGGTGAGGAGTGCCTTACCTGGACAGTTTTTCTAAGGTGTTCTAGACTTTATTTACACGAATTTCGGAGAAAACTCTGAAAAACTCCAAACGACTTGGCTAATGAGCGCGACCTCTCATCTACCAGTTTCAAAGATAAAAATCGCTCAGACACAGGTGATTTTAGCCCACAGATCCTCGAGTAGAAGGACAAATCTATGTATAATTAAAATTCTAAGTACATACAATTCCATCTTGCGCCAAAAATTACAGTTTTTATAACGTTCTAGGACACTGGCAACAATTTGTAATGACCGGGGGAGAACGAGAACACGCTTTATGGCGTACCTCCGAGGAAATGAGTGCATTTCTTACTTGCACGTACGCGCGACACTCGGCACGAAAGGGTTAAACTGGCATAAGCACGTCTGTACTAGGCAGAAATACATTTCTTTAAATAAAATTTTGGGTATAAAGCAGATGTATCTGACTTGTTGATTTTTGTCAATAATTACAATTAGGGTTCTCACAAATGGAAATTTGGGTGCCATTATTTTCATACAGGAATTAGAACTTGGCTAATCGCTGATATCCGCTAATAACTATTTAAGTAAAATACTATTTAAAAATTGTGCCATCCAAATTTCCCTTTTTGAGAACCCTGATTATAATATACAAATTACGATTTCCTCGCATCTTTACATTGTTTTACAATACACGTATTTATAAGTTCATTCATTAAAAAAAAAAAAAAAAAATCATGATTAACATCTAGCTTTTAATTATCTTTGAAAATTGACGCAACAATTTATTTTGTCATTTTATAACGTTTGCAATTTAAACCATAACATCACTGATTTTATATTTTTAAAAATGTTGTTATTTTTTAAAAGAAAAATAAATGAAAGCAAAAAGAATAAAGTAACAAAATTTTTAATTTAGCTGTTTAAACAAAAGAAATACAAAAAATTAAATTAGTAAACAACAGATACTTGTAATATTTTATATTTTTAAAAGAAAAATGTTGCATGTCAAATGAAAAAAAAATTCGAAAATGATTAAATTTGTGTTCTTTTAAAAAAGTTCAAAACGCAGATTAAAAAATAAAAATAAAAATAAAAAAAAGACTATAAAATGAAAGCATTATTAAATCAAAATTTTAGAGCATGAATTACTTTTTTTGAATTTTCTTTTCTTTGGAATAATTTTAATCTCGTCGCAACTTTAATTTTTTTTTTTTTTTTTTTTTTTTTTTTTTTTTCTGTACCAGACGAGTCTAGTGTGCTTCTAATTTAGTTATCAATTTTATCAAGACTCATAATATTTCTACACTTTTCCCGACAGTAGCATATATTAATTTCCGCTGGAGCTTTGAGAGCCAGGAAACGGCAAACAAGATCGTTAAGTGACTGCTTTTCTATTAACGGTGTCAATAGCGCCCTCTCGCGGCAGAAGTGGATAATCGATTTTGCTTCCTTAATGGCAAGATGAAAAAAAAATAAATAAATAAAATAAAGCATGAAATAAAGCTTTCTTTTCTCTTGTTGGCGGTAACGGGAAGCTCGTGCATTGTTATAGGATCTAAAAGAAATATCGTCAGAATTGATGCTTTTATTTAGATAATAATGAAGGCATATTGTTTAAATAAAGCTATATAAGTAAGAAACAGAAGATAGAAAAATATATTCTTAACAGTTTTTAGATAGATGAATTATTTTCAGTAAATGAAATTCTCGGTATAAGAGAGTTAATTTATTTAGTTTCTTATTAACTGGTTAATGATTATTTCTGGGAATAAGTACGCATTCTACTGTTTCGAAAATGGACATTCAAAACTATTTTTAACTAGTATTTTGTAGGTATTGTCTGTTTTTATAAATTTCATTAATTTTAAATCAAATTTTAATTAGACTATTTTTTTATCGTACATGTGTCATATTAAGAAACTTTTAATGCCATGAAATATCTAATATACTTAATTATGTTCTTCTTTGTTTGCACTTAACGTGAGCAATTTGATAACGGAAGTACGGCTGGTTATTATACAATGTATGCATTTGAAATATTGATAACAGTCGAATCACTTGTTATATCTACATAGCTACTAACTTACACGTTTTTCCCGAGAGATTTCACATCAGAATTTTTTTTAACATTACTATTATTATTATTATTATTATTATTATTATTTAATCGTAAAATAATTATGACAGATAATAAAAATCTCAGGAAAATTCGAAAAGGTGACAGATTTCTCCGAAACACTACTTTGACAAGACACCTGCAAACAATTTCTCTGTGTCAACGAATTAAAGAACCTCCAAGAGCTTTTACTAAAACGTTTATAACCTAAACAATGAAATTGTATATTTAAAGACGGGCAAGCATTGCATTAGAAATAATAATCAGGAGAAAATAAAATAAATAAAAGGATCTACCAAAAACTTAAAACACTTATGACCACTGTTGAGAATTCGAGCGTTTCATTGAAGAAGATCGTCGCATCAAAGTTTGTGAAATGCATGAACTAACCAAAATTCCTAATCATATACGACCTCAGTAACTTAACAAACAGCCTCATTATGAAGGGGTGTTCATGGCGATGCAATTAAATCTCTGAAATTCTTATTAATTTTATTTGCATATTTATTTAGGAGAGCAATTTGATAATAAAATTACTCGCGATTGTTATACAAAAAAACGTATGTTCAATATTGACACGATTAGCACAACTCCATACGTTTAGGAGAATAATAGTTAGGAGCGTGTTTAAGAGAATATAACATAGTTAGACCGAAATGTTTTATTCAAGACACATATAGGCACGAAGAGATTGAGATATATGCAATTATCAAATTTTTCATAGTTGAAAAAGTAAATCAGAGCAGAATTCATCACATGTTGCGGGATGCTTATAGCTCGAATGTTTTAAGTCAGAAATAATTCAAATTTTTGTGCAAAAAAGTTTAAAAAAGGGAGAAAACGGATGTCAAGAATTATTCATACTACAAAAAAAAAAAAAAAAGGTAACTGATTAAAAGTGGGACGTTCGACTAAAGAGGCAGTTTCGTTTACAGCACTCGTGCCAACTTTGTTCGCCTGACGAAGTGTCGTGTCTTCTTTCGACCCGAAACAATTGTTGCAAGTTCTTGCATTTTATAATGTTTACTCAACGTTTAGTATTTATTACTTATTAAACAGGTTTGCCGCATTGACGTTCATGAAATGTCTGAAATAACTCAAATTTTTAAGAGTTTTTCCATGAAATCTATGCGACCTAATCAACTTGACAAAAATCGATATCGGGAAGGAATATTCAAACTAATTACACGATTAGATAAAAGCACCTGAGTGCACGCAGATTACGACCGTAAATATACAAATGCATACAGTTTTTTAGAAGAGAATTAAATATTTTCTGGAATTATATATATCAATATAGTTATGCCTTTGTGGCTTTGTCATCAGCTGTCCTTGTTTTTCACAACTTACTCATGAAATTGTTGTCAGTTCATAACATCTTACAATGTCCAACATTAGGCTTTATTTGTTAATGTTGTTGTTGAATTTGTACAAATTTAAATCGCTTAAGTAGTAGGTGTCTCTTTTTTTAATGCCACTTTGTTTTATATAGCAATCGTTTTATTATTCAAGCGAATTATTATCGTTTTATTATTCAAAGCACTGCAAACAATTATTAAATAAAGCTACATGACTGAATACCCTGAATTATTAATATACTGATGTTTACTAAATAAAAAATGTGACATTCAATTAAGGGATCGCTAAACTCCACGCATAATCAAGACTGTATTTCATTTTTCTTAAGCAATCAGAATTACGCTGATGAAACTACACCGCTGATGACCGCACAGGACATGTCATCGGAAAACGCTACTATGCAATACAGGAAAACAACAGAAAATCTTCATAAAAAATCACATACAGTGAGTGCGTTAATTAGTATATTAAGTGTTGTGTCTATCGAAATGAAAATGTTTCAATTTTTATAACTTATAAATACAAAATACAGACCCAAGTAGCACAAGAACGTTCTTTGAACGTTTAATAACGGTTACAGTAGTTCAAACACCGTGTTTCGTGTCAATAGAACGTTCTATTGTACGTTCAAAAATAGTATTATTTAAAACGTTCTGAAAATGTGTGCTTTGTACCATCTATAACACGTACAATTCTAGTTCTATATAGAACGTTCAACTATATGACCGTCATAACACGTTCTGTAACAGTGTAATTATAACGAACATGACAAAAGGATTTTTAAGTATACTATTGGTAGGCAAACTAGTTTAATCATGAAAATTTTAGACTTCGGTTTTTGAATTTTTTACACGTTTTGTGGTGTGAAGAATCCGAAAATCAAAGGTTGGTATGGTGCCTGTTAATGGGTATCGGTGCCTATTAGTGTGTTAGTCTGTTAGTCCAGGTAAACGAAATCTTAACAACAAATGATTGCAGAGAAATCGGACCAGTTTTAAAATATCACGTATGATATCAATCCTATTCAGAGATTTGCAACATTCTAATTTAAAATCTTCGTCAGTTATTCGAAATTTATAATTTTTTAACATGATAGCGGATAGGGCCTTTTTTATATTTTCAGTTTAACGTTTTGTTAGCACGTCAATGAAGAATGCTCAACTAGAAGTAGTAGCGGTGAAGTGAAAAAAATTACAAAATTTTAAATTGGTGAAAATAAAATTGTGGATATTTTATTTCAAAAATCAATGGACAGAATTT